>JASUAB010000010.1:27507500-28757500 GCA_037013595.1 Dicorynia guianensis
ATCGATGAACCACAAACTCAATAAATAAAAGGTGTATAATTCTTAAAGCTTTTTCTACCATAAAAGAGCACATTTTTATATAGATAATGGCTAGAGAAAAGGTAAAGTTTCAAAAGCTTTCTTCTAAAACTAATCACTGAGGCATATTTGCTACTTTAAATTCTTGAAAAGTCATAACAATACTGCTTTGGAAAACACCAGAAGGGCATAAACTTACAGAAAATGAATACAGGGAGCCACTACTTAATGAAAAGAAGCAAGATAAGGTAGATATTTTCCTAGCTTGTTTCTCCGTGCATGTTTCTCCATGAACCACTTACTTTTCCAAATTGAATCAACTGAGGAACAATTCTAAGAACAGTTGAAGATGGGATGGCAAATCCTACACCAGCTGATGTTCCTGCAATACCCAGTAAAAGGTAATAAAACCTAAGTATACGAAATTAACCAGAAAAAGGAAAAAATTTAAGCATGCAAAAGTCATTGACAAGAAGTGGAATTTTTCTGGTCAATTTTTCATCCACAGAAATGTTAGTATAACATAAGGAAGCTGAAAATTTTTTGTCAAGTACACTAATACGTTTTCCTCAATTACATTTAAACATATCTCATGGTTCTGTGACTTCCTATTTCCTTCTGTTATGATGAAAACAAAAAAAAAATAACACATTGGACAAAACGTACCTGTCTGAGTAAATATTGCAGTATTAATCCCAATTAAGCTTCCTTTAGAATTCAGAAGAGGACCTCCACTATCATAGACACAGGAAAGTAAGATAAGCAGCAGTGCACCACACTGTAACTATAGCCATTATTGTATATGAAATTCTTGACAAGAAGCCATTGTGAAAATATAAACTCCCCCAAGACTCAACCAGGGAGTAAACTGGATAAGGGAAAAGGAAAGCAAGCAATTTCTAGTTCAGATTTGGAAAGCATAGAGCAACCTGTTTCCAGGATTTATGGCTGCATCTGTTTGAATACCACCACCTATTGTGACACCAGCTTGACTAGAAATGTCTCGGTTTAGTCCACTAATTACACCAACTGTGAGCGTGTGATCAAAGCCAAATGGATTTCCAATTGCCAAACACTGCTGTCCAACTTTTAAAGAAGACGACTCCCCCACCTTGATAGGCCTTAAAAGATCTTCTGAGGCTTCTACCTATACATCTAAAGTTATCAATATCTAATGACTTGCATACTACAAGTATAAACACTCCAGTATTCCCATAAATTTAAAAGAGCCTCTGCAGGCAACTAAGAATACTTAACTCTTAATCATGATCAATTTAATGCCCATGCAACAACATGAATGAACTTAAACCACCCCACCCCCCCCAAAAAAAAAAACGCGGGGGCCAAAAAAAAAGAAAAGAAAACAAACAATATTCTACTAGAATTTCAGTATGCCACGAGGTAAAATAAATATGTCCTGCCAACTGAGCTTGGCACAGGAGGTGTCGGATCAAGCCTCCTAACCCCTCCCCCCATAGTTCAATCCCCCACCCCAATGTATCAAAACATAAATAAATAAATAAATATGTCCTGATAGTTATTGCTTATAGAAGACCCCTGTTAGTGATTTAAAAAAAACTCCATCTTACTTTTAAGTCATGACATGTCTGGGCAACACTAATGCAAAAGAGCTGAATTCCATTAATTAAAGAATTTGAATCAAACAACTGGGAAACAAAATATAAACAGGAAGGTACATTTGCCTATACAAAATCATCTATAATTAATAGACATCTTAAAATATGAATAAAAGCATCTTCTTATCTTACACTTCATTCATAATTTGTACCAGACAAAGCATCAAGCATAACATGATTTGACTAGCAAACTCACCTGATGAGAAATAAATACAAAAGTTAAAAAAAAAAATGGCATACCTTCAAGACAGCAAGATCCTTAGCACGGTCAGCTCCAATCAGTTTACCTTCAAAATTCTTTTGTACCCTTTATATAAGTGAATAGCAAATGAGAAATACATATCACAATTAATAGGTTTACAAAAAGATAAAGTCTCTGTGAGTCTCACCCTTCTGATGCTAGAATATTAACTCGTGCAACAACCTGACCAAGGCTTGGATTTCTTGAAAGGGCATTTCCAATTACTGAGTAATTCAATAATGTCACAGTCAAAAAGCCTAATATCAAAGTAAAAGCTTAACTAACCAGCTAGCATCTGACACAACATATATAAATTAATAAAAGAAAAATATAGGGCTTTTCAATATGCTTTTATAACAGGAGGCTGAAGTTTCACAAGAATGGGTAAAAAATAAAGAGAAATCAAAAGATAATCCAAGGGACAGGATTCTTATTACATCTTGATCTATACAATGGTAAAATTCATGTTCCTATTGATGTTCAAGGGAAAAAGTCCAATGAGAAGTGATTAATGGCAGTAGGATTAGGTTTTCTTTGTTTTCTGATTCACAATGTTCTAAATATGAACGTACAGTAAAAGTGAAGCTCTTGACCTTCAAGTTAGCATGAAGGAAAGGCCCGTCAACATAAACAAAACCTTATCCACATTCACATATTGCTCAGTAAGATCTTCGTGATGAGAACCAATATCTACTATTTTGGAAATACAAGATAGTGAATTTATATTTAACTTGTAATTATATTTTAAAAATTCAGTTCTCACCATGGTAATTTGTCACAATGTGCCCCTCCTCATCCCAAACTACACCAGAACCATTTCCTTCAGGTATCTGCCAGTATAAATCCAAAAAGTTATTGCATATTTTATTGCTACTTAAGTGTAGACCAATTCGAATCCTATCATGCATATAAGCAAGAGAAGTTTTCCAAAACTGTTAGAAATGTCTTGATATAATGTATAAAAGGTAGCATCAGATCTTGGTGTGCAAATACCTCAACCACACCAGTCACATTAAGTTGAGGACGCAATGTCACATCAAAGATGTTAACAACAGAGTATGTATTCCTTTCAAATAGTTGGACAATTCGATCCTGCCAACCACAATTATATACTGTTATGGGAGGGTATAACTTGTGCTAGAATCAAAGAAGACAAAAATAGAGATACGATTAAAAGCTAACCTCTGTTGGGAAGAGTGGCCCAGATGAAAACACAGGAGGGGTTACTTGCTCAAGTGTCACTGTTGGATCCCCCAAAGCTTGGGCTGTATATTCACAATTTATTGCATGATGAGAATATTTGCTGATTAATATGGAAGGACACAACTATCAAATATATAAAAGTAACACTATCATGAAAGTGTATAGAAAGAAAGAATTGTTAAACATTCAAATTATCAATGAGAGGAAAATACTTCATGCATCATGAAAGGTTAGTTACAATAGTCTCCAAAGTTCAAATTGCCTCGCCCACATTTGTAAAGTAGGGAGGAGCCATATCTGATATACGGTTGAAAAAATATTATATAGCTTTGAATATAAACAATTAAAATTTTATGCATATATGTGCCTGTGTCTATATATATATAGAGGCTGCACTGCACCAGTAATCCCCCCTCCCCAGGTGGGTTCAAGCAAGCTTCCTATGAGTGGCCTAGTGAATTTATGGGAATTTTGATTTTTAGGCATTCCCATGGGCAAATAATTTTTGAATTTAGGGCTAGGCAAGTTACTACTCAGAAAAATTTAATTTTCAGGGTTCATCTCCCCAAACCATCCCATCTAAAAATTATGAACATAACAATCAAACAAGTTCAACACATCGAGCATAAAGAGCCTCCATAAGGTTCAGCATGTACTCAGCTTGTTGATCCTTTAACAGAACGGGCTTCAGTTGCCAACTGAAACTTTTCATGATTTCATGTAATAATGAGTCCTTACTTTGTCACATAGCCAATACAAAGCATTGTATCGTAAACCCCCAGAATTTGAAAAATATGTCAAGAACTTGACACTAAGTCATTAAGTTTTCTTCCATAGCAAAAAAAAAAAAAAAAAATGATGAAGAAGAGGTGACAAATAGATAGACGTTTCAAGGAAAGACAGAGAATTAAGTGAATGTTGATAAAGGAAAGGGACAATACGGAAAACTGGACATCATTTCTCCTTAAAATGCATGTTTATGATATTAGACAGAGGTGAAGGCTTTATTTTGAATATCTTCCTTTGACATCTTCAATGTACAAACAGCTTAGCCAGAATTCCATGGCAATGAATCAATCCATGAACTTCTTAGGTCTGTCTGATTTCAAATATGTGAGAAACAATTTCCGAATGTAACAAGTCAATCCGTAGGATTCAGAATCTAAACTTTTATTCGGTAGATTTGCAAGGCAATGCTTAGGTTTTTTTAATCTACGAATAAAAGCTGCAAAAACTCTATTGTTGCACTCTATCAATTCCAATATTTACAATTTATGTCAAATCAAAACTAAATTCCAGAAACTAAAGACGAACCACCTCGTCAACATTCACCAAAATGAAAAAGAAAAAATTTTGAGCAATACCCGTCGAATACTTCAATTTGTAAATAACTAATCAACTAAATTGAAGTTTCCAACATGCAACCAAACAAGTTGAAAGAACTATAAATGGTAGAACTTAAAGCCGAACCGTGCGGACCTGACAAGTACCTTGAAGGTTGGTAACAGGAATACATAGTCAAACTCGCTAACAGCATTCGCCGTGTTGAGGAAGAAATAACTTTACTATGCAATGTTCCCAATTCCTGAGTTTGAGCTTGAACAGTCCTACGAGCATCAAGGGAGCAGATATCAAAAAGTTCTCAGCCCACAGAAACAAAACCAACAATGAAAATGCAATTTTATCATCAGCGACATTTTAAAAATGATTCCACCTTGGTCAATATAATTACCAAAATCACAGAAACACTGGATAATAAAATGCTTTCAAACTTAATTAGGGGTTTTCCTCGGTACTAACATAAAAATGTCTAAGAATGATGGAGCTATGGTGTGAGAAACCTTGAAGTGGAAATGGGTTGGGCAGGAACGGCGTCGTTGGGCAACTCTTGGGACTGAGAGCATACAGAGGACATGCCATCGAAGCAGAGCTCCCGCCGGCTCAGAACACTGCTTACCGAAGTTCTCAGAGACCACAAAATGCATGCTGACACTTGCATTTCTCGAATTAAAATAAAATTTATATATCCTTGAAGAGCTACCCTCCAAAAAAATTATATGTTTGAAGAGCTTGACAAAACAGATTGGGGCAAGCAGGCACAGATAAGGTTGGCTCTGCTGCAACTACAAGAAATATCTCAGAAGAACGTCGTCGCCTCGCTCCGCTTGCTGGTTTCTAAAATTATAAATTACTAAGAATTAGTTTACGAAGCCAGGGATCGTGTAAGAAAATTTTAATTTTTTAATTTTTAAGGTTGATAATTTAATTTTTTTATAATTATAATTAAAATAATTTAATTTTTTATTTATTAAAAATTTTTAATATAATATAATTTATTGATGATAATTTATTTTTTATTATAATATATTATAATTAATATATAAATTTATTTTTTAATTAAATGAATTATTGTGTTAAATAAAATTAAAATTTTAAGTTTAATAAAAAAATTTTAAAATAAAATTAAAATAAAATTATTATTAATTTATTATATTGTGATATAAAAAAATTAATAATTAAAAGATTAAATTATACCTATAAAAAATTAAATTATTTTAATTATATTTATAAATAAATTAAATTATTTAATTTAAAATTTAAAATTAAATTATTTTTTAAATAAATAAAAAAACTAAAAAGATCCTTGCCCCTTTAATTTATTTTTAGAGAATAAAATTTTAGGGACTAAAAATATTTTTATTTTTTTTTTAAATAATTTAATTTTTTAATTTTTAAGTTAGATAATTTAATTATTTTATAATTATAAAAAATTTAATTTTTTATTTATTAAATTTTTTATATAATATTATTCAATAATAATAATTTAAATTTTATTTTTTTATTATAATATGGTTATTATATAAATTCTTTTGATTAAAAAATTATAAAATACATAAAATTAAGAGTTGAGACTTAATAAAAAAATAGATAACTTCACATTAAAAAAAGAATGTTAAAATTTTTACAGAAAAAAATTAAATTTAAATTATTATTGGTTAACTATATTATATTAAAAAATAAAAGTTTAATGAGTGTAAAATTAAATTATTTTAATTATATTTATAAAAAAATTAAATTATTGTTATTATATTTATAATAAAATAATATTATTTTAATTATAATTATAAAAATATTAAATTATTTAACTTAAAAATTAAAAAAATTAATAACTCTTTTAAAAAAAATAAAGAGACCAAAAGTGCCTCCCTCCAAAATCTTATATGTTTTACACGCATGAAGAAGGTTGATTTAAAAGAAATATATATGCTCATATATACTCTTTTAACTTGAACAATTGACATCTCTCACTATAAGTTTATTATGGCAAAGAAGGTAAAATAAAAAAATATGATAAAATTTAGAAAAGATACTTCAATGTATCTTCTAAATTTATAAATAAATAAAGGTATGCAAATGTTATGTCATTTAAATATAAAGATTTTAGTGTGAGAATAATATTTTTAATTAATTAAAATTAAATATTATTTTGTTAAATCTCATTAAGTATGTAAAAAAAATTTACATAGCACAAAGTATTTGTAGACACAATTTTACAATTATGACTATGTTTAGTTTGTCACAAGTTTGATTTAAATTGCTGATTAATTGTAATTACAAACATATCGAGTAGAATTTACATTTTAAAATAAATTTTTTTACATAGGATACAAAAAGAGACAGAAAATACAAAGTCAAAAGACCAAGAATTATCCCTGAGGTAAAATCCGAATACACCTTTCAAGGAGTAAATTACATTAATCTTATTTAAAATATTTAATTATAATATTATATTTTATTTTTATTTAAATATAATATTTTTTATTTATTTAAATATTAATTAAAAAATATTTTTTAATATTAATAAAATATTTTTTAAAAAATATTAAATTAATTTTTATTGTAATTTAATTTAAAATTATATTTTAATTCAATTAATTATTTTAAATAATTAATATTTTAATAAATTATATTTTTTAATTAAATAATTATATTTATTGTAAGTTATAAATTTAATCATATGTGTGATTATAAAAAAAAAATTTAGTATAAATATAGATGTATTTTGAAATTGAGTTTAGTTAAAAAAAATAAAAAGCATAATTGATCTTATTTTTTATTAACTAAACTTACCCTAAGATATTTCTATATTTATACTAAATTTTTTTTTTATAATTACACACATCGTTAAATTTATATTTTGTAATAAATATAATTATTTGATTAATAAAATATAATTCATTAAAATATTAATTATTTAAAATAATTAATTAAATTAAAATATAATTTTTAAATAAAATTAAATTAAAATATTAATTTAATTTTTTTATAAATATTTTATTAACATTAAATATATTTTTTAATTAATATTTAAATAAATAAAAATTGTATTATATTTAAATAAAATAAAATATTATAATAAATACTTAAAAAAATTAATATAATTTACCCAAAATCTGAGTTTGAACATTTAACCAATTTATTGTACATATCATAAATGGGAAACCTGCCCTCTGCTGCGGGGACGGATGTTCAAAGTCACAACAGACCTTTGTAATATAATAGAAATAACACTTTTTCCCCGTAAACTAAGGGCAACTTCGACTTTCGGGTTTTGAGGAGACCCGGATTCGAATAGATGCCTACTGGCTCAGGCAGGGCCCCACTCTCTCCTGACCCAGAATATCTTTATCTAAGTTGTTCGCTCAAACCGTGGGTCCCACTTCGATGCCCAACTGCAACAGAAGTCAGAAGTCGACTGGAGCAGCTTCCCCTCATATAAATACCCTCCGACACCCTTTCTTTTACAAACCCTTCAGCCGAACTTTCGTCTACAGAGTCTAGTGACCCTCGCAGAACTCTCTAGATATATAGCTGACAGGTTTGCAAATTTGCTTTGTCTGAAGCCAGGGCTCTAAGAAAATGTTGACAGATAAGGAGAAGAAATCCAAAGTCGCAGAGGAGGGTCAGGAAGATTATTCTGACCGCATTGACGGTGAACTCGTTCTTTCCGTTGAAAAATTGCAGGAAGTTCAGGAGGAACTCGAAAAGGTTCTAGCTTTGGCATTTTACTTCTGGTGCTTGTGTTTTATTTATATTTGCTTTTATAATTGTAATCCCATAATTGTGCTCACGTTCGTTGATTTTGATGGTGTATTAATAATGGGTTCGTTGACATCTCCGTTTTCTTATATTATGGACGAGAAGAATGAGGAGTTGTACCATAAAACAGTTTTTGTTTGTCCAGGAAAGAAAGATTGCAGCTTTGGTGATATAAGTGACATTTATGGAGTTATACAATTTATAGAAAAAATTTATTGGCCAAACTCAAAAGTTTGGAAATGTTGGGTCTGATAGCTATTCTATGCTTGTACTGCGGAGGATTTCACTATCGGCTGGTGTTTTGTTCCCTATTTATATGTCTTTAATTCGACTCTGCTGCAATTTTATAATTTTTTGGATGTATTTCGTGTCTAATACTAATCAGTACAGAAGAATTTGTTATAACCAAAGCTACAAATAGAAAGCCTTTGTGAAACTGAAGCCGCATTTGAGTTGCTATACATGATCAGTGATCGCTGTTCTATTTGGTGTTGTTTTATTGAAACTGCATGGGGTCCTCCCCAGTCATCATTTCTGGCATTACAGGCCAAAGGAAGTTTTCTATAATCCCGAGCTTTCATAGAACATGTTACTAGTTATAATATTGTCATTTTAGTCTCAGTGAAATTAAATTAATTTCCATCTATACTGCAAGTTATATAATTTATTGTGAGTTGGTGATGACCTAGTTAAATGTGTTTGAGAATGTTAATGCAGTATAAATCTCATGTAGGCTTCTATACTTCACAGGTTAACGAGGAAGCCAGTGATAAAGTTCTGGAAGTCGAGCAGAAATATAATGAGATACGCAAGCCTGTCTATGATAGACGGAATGAGATCATCAAAACTATTCCTGACTTCTGGTTAACTGCGGTTAGTGACATTCACATTCTGAAGTAATTATGGAGAAAGAAAGAAAACGACTTCTTAGTTTATTTAAGAACTATTAAATCTTTGGCTCTTGTTTTAGTAACAATATAGCAGAAGATCTTGGCTTCAATATGACTCATTACGTACTTTATTGTGCAGTTCTTGAGTCATCCCGCACTATGTGAGCTTTTGAATGAGGAAGACCAGAAGGTTTGGCAAATGATCTGTAAATTATATATAGCCCGTTGACTCTGCTCAAATCATAAGGACCAAAATTTTACTATTTCTCATTATATATTGCATGCATTTTCCTGAAGTAATTGGGGGTTATAGTTGTGTCAGTGCCACACTGAAGTTCCTAAATTTACTTGAAGACTGGGAGAAATAATTGAGCAATTTCTCATCCCTTCCCTTTTCTTTTTGACATAGATCTTCAAGTATTTAGATTCACTTGATGTTGAAGACTTCAAAGACGTGAAGTTGGGGTACTGCATTACATTTGTAAGCTTCTTTTCTCACTCTTGCTGGTTGTTCTTGGGCATGCTCTATCACTGTTATGCTCTATCAATGTTCCCCTTTATGTCCTCCTGCACAAGAGGAGGTTTTATATTCTGTTGGGATCAACATTTGTATGTGATTTGCTTGATGCTAATAGATTATAATGTTAATTTTCTAGCTTCTTTCTAATATCTTTGAGTTTTTAATATTACAGAATTTTAAGGAAAATCCTTACTTTGAAAATACAAAGTTGACAAAAGCCTTCACATTTTTTGATGAGGGAACGACTAAGGTTACTGGTACTGCTATAAAGTGGAAGCAGGGCATGGTAATATGGTTATGATATGTTTTTTTGACTTCCCTTTCCCAATATACTCTTTTTGCGACATTGGTGATAAAGTTTCTAACCTGTGAAGGGTGCTGCTCATGGAGTTAATAATCATGACCCAAAAGGAAACAAACGTCCACATGCTGATGAAAGGTACTTTTCTAAATAATGTATGACACCATGACATCTATCTATTAGTAATCAAGTGACAAAAGGACAGGTGAGATATTATGATAATTAAACTATTAAGATAGTTACTTATAAATGAAAATTTTGTGGCAATAAAAATTTTATTTTAGGCAAATATGTACTTTTTCATCCTGTAGTATTTATTTTGAGTTTCATTTTGGTCTTTTCATTTTTGTTCATGCCAAACATTGTCTACTTATAAAGCTTTTGGGGTGAGGAGAGGTAGTTGCTGATCCATCATTGATTGGTATCTAGTGACCAGATTTGGGTACTAAAAAGCCACTTTAAGTGGCAAAAAATTATTACAGTAGGTTGAAGGCTGAGAAGAAAAAGAGCAAAGGAGAAGAACTCAGATGAAGAAGGAAAAGGAGGAAAAACAACATTGTTTATCTGACTAAGAAAAACAAGATGGGTGAGATTCAACTCGTCAGATGCCATGTAGACAAATTTTTGTTAGTTGACTGATGGAGTTGAATGTAGGAACAACACTGATGCGATTTTACATTTTCAGGGATGATTTTTTGGAACAAATAAAGGTTAAGGGATGAAAATTATGGTTTTTCCTTTATTTTATTGTGATCAGGTTTTAAAAAGATATAGGCAATGGACTTTCGCTCAAATTCATATATGGATAAGTAAGAGATATCAGTGATGAGTCCTGGTAATCTACATATTTGATGGGTTCAGGCTTAAATTATCTGTTGATGTACCTTGAAGAGATATATTGTATTATTATGAGCACTTAAGCAGAATTTGGCCTTGACTGGTTGGGTATAAGGGGCTTGTGAGGTGAGAGCAAATGCAAATCTAAATCATGAGCAACATCCTTGCATCCTTGAAAGAAAATTGATGGTGTAAAAATGCTGAAGACAATTTTTTGAATGATTTCATCCGTAGAGATCACTTAATGTTTTCTTTCATATAAGTTTTTTTGGTGGCTGCAGCTTTTTCAGTTGGTTTAGTGAAAGTCATCAGAAACAGTTACCAGAGCTTACTGATGAGGTAAATTTATCTAGTTATGTTAATGTAATGCGTGTATCTTATTGTTGACAATGTGAACTGTGATCTCATCTTGTGGCCTTACTTTTAATGTCTGGTAAAGGCATAAGCCATATAATTGATTGGTCACCATTGTGCCTATATGGGACTCAAAATGCTAAAATAATTTGTTAAAGTATATAATATTGCTGAGAATGAAACAGAAGTTATTGAATCGTATTTATTGAAGTTTTGACTGACTTGGTGTGTGAATTGTGTTGCAGGTTGCCGAGATAATTAAAGAAGATTTATGGCCTAATCCTCTAAAGTACTTCAACAATGTAATTTTTTTTATAATTTTAATTAGTCACGCATTATTCTGTTTGGTGTATAGTATATTTTTTATTCTCTTGTCTTTGTTCCAAATATCTATAAATTCAACTATCTGGATTAAATTTTCATCAGTTTTATTTGAATTTATGGTGGATATTGTGAACCTATAGGATGCTGATGAAGAGGATTCAGATGGTGATGAAGATGCTGAACAGGTAAGCTATTACGAATTTTATTACCTGCCTTTTTTAAGCTTCTTTTACAAATTGTATTTCAGCCAAGTGGACAAATCATTGCTGCATCTCGAAGACTCTAGTTTTGGTGGCTTCTTTAATCCCTTTTTCTTTTCTGGCTACATTCTTCATCTTTTGTTCTGTCTATTATGATTTGCTTTACATAATATCTAAGTTGTAGAAGCCCATATGTGATTTCTGCATGTAAGTGCTAGAAAAATAAGGAGCTTAATTTTGTGGCAAATGACTAAGCTAAAGGGACCCTTGTAGTACTATGATTTTTGCTGATCTTGGAAACCCTCTTATATAATGTTTAATTTATTTGATCAACTATTTTATGTGCTAGAAAAAGTTATACGTGTTCTATATTCATCTATTTGCATGCTTATGGTTATAGTTTAACATAAAAATGAAATGCAAATTAGAAACTTTGTGCTGTTTTGTATTCATAGATTCCCAAGAACACGCAACTTGGTATGTGCATAACAGCACAAGTTAGACATTCATTATCCTGTCTCCCACACACCTTCCCTCCTTCCCTATTCCAGATTATTCAGGCTAGATTAGAAACAACACACAAGTTATTGGGGAGGCTAAAGTTTAGTTGTGATTGAACATTCGATTTTGGAATTTGGATTCCATTTAGTTATGTGAGATAGGTTGGCGTAGAACTAATGATGAAAAAGGATTGTAGAGTCTTACCATTTATAAGGTTTATCAATGCAGAGCTGTCTCAATCTCTGAACAATTGGGATTATAAGCCTGACAGTGGGTTGAGAAATATTAAGGTCAATTTATGAGAATAATGCGGCCTTGTTCTTATATATATTCTGACTTGAGCTATGCTTAAGCAGGAAAATGAAGATGAGGAGGAGGAGGAACATGATTATGAAGACGGAAATATGGAAGACAGCTAAACTCACCATCTGGCTTGTCTCTATTTTTGTTCATGTTTTCCAGAAACTACGACTGAGCTGGTTGCATTGAAAGACAATTTTACTGTCTATAATGGTTGATACTTAATAGCTAAAGATGTTTAGTTTTGTCCTAGTCACTTTGAGTTGCTTATCTCACAGGCGGGTTACGATTAGTCTGCACAAAAATAAAATGTAGTTACCACAAAATGAAGTTCTAAAACCTCAAATAAATAAATAAATAAATGAGGTGTCAGATTATATTGTTTCATAGTTTAGACTACAGGATCTAAGAAATTTAAGACAAAAATTCTATTTTGATCTTTTACATATGGGGTTTGAAATAAATTAGTTCTTGATTGAAAACTTTTTGATGATGTGTCGACGTAGCACCCTTGTCTGCATATTAGGCTTGATGATTGGATTATTTCAATTGAATCTCTCCTTTCTCACCTCTAGTTTCCCACAAGCTCGCATGACTGTGTCTGCTCAAGGGAACTAGCATCTCTTATTTTAGAACAACATTAACACTTTCAATGCTTCAATAATGATTTTTGTTTAAGTTTAATAATTTAAAATTTTTTTAAAAAAATATTTATAAAATTAAATTTATGAAAATAGAGTAATTGTTGTAGAATTATTTATATTCTTGTCATAAAGGATTTGTATGATGGAATTATAACAAATATACGAACTCAAGGAGGGATAATATAAGATTTTCTTAAAAAGATCGATTTGTATTAAGGGTCATCTTTAAATTTATATTTTTTCATTTTAGTGATAGATGTATTTATTAAATATATTTAATATGTAGTTTTGAAATGAATATTTTTTGTTTATGATATAGTCTTAATAGAGGAATCAAGAGAGGAAACTAATTGTAAATTAGAAATATGGAGAGAAGCTTTTGAATCAAAGGATTTTTGTTTAATTCGGAATAAAAAAGAGTATATGGAATGTAAATTTAACAAGAAATAAGAAAATAGTGATTTGGAGATAAAAATTGAGAAGTAAAGTATATCACAGGTGTCCAATTTAGTATCTTGAATCGATTTTATAAAGTAATAGAGAGATTAATGGGAATATCATACACATGATTTAAATTAGATGTATAAAATAGAGAAACGCATTAAGCGTCATTTGTGATAGTAAAATATCTATTAAACTTAAAGAAAAATTTTATTGGACTGCCATTAGACGAGCTATGCTTTATGATAATGAATGTTAGGCTTTAAAAGGTCAACATGAGAAAAAAAGGGGGCGACGGATATGAGAATATTGAGATAGATTAGTGGACATATACGAAAAGATAAAATTCGAAATGATTGTATTCGAAAGAGAGTTAGGGTGGAGCCTATTGAGTAAAAAATGACGGAAACTCGATTATGGTGATTTAGACATATACAAAGAAAACCGCAAGAAGCATCAGTGAGAAAAATTGATCAAATAGTATTTAGTCTTATGAAAAAATATAGAGGAAGACCAAAGAGAACATTTGGAGAGATGATTAAAAGAGACCTTTAGTTAAATAGTATTTTTAAAATTTTGATTTTAAATAAAAATTTATGATATCGTTTGATCTATATAACTAATTACATATAGCCAAAAAAGTTTAATTTATTGTTGTTGTAAAGTAATTGTTGTTTGTTGTAAAGTAATTGTTGTAAAAAGTATGTGAGAGGCTTTTATCTATAAATGGTACTTTAACCTTTATTACATCCATTTTATGCTGCAATAATGCCATCTCAACATTGCGTGGGTGGGTGTGTGTGTGTTCATCTTTCTCTTTTTCAAATTTGTGTTAATCATTTTTATTTAGAAAAAAATATATCTATGCAAATGATGATTTTCTATAAGACATGAGGTGTGGGAGAATAATTATTCTTAAATTAAAAGTATAAAATGTTTGATTGATTTAATCAAAACTATGAGGATCCCTCGTAATAAGAGGATTTGATGTAATTTGTCCTTTATTTTATATAATATTACTTATATTTTATAAGAGTTAATTTGCTTATTCCTTTTTATTGTCTATCAAAGTGATTGAAATCTAAATTAACATTTTAAATAGAGGTGTGGGGAGAGCATCTTTGATTAGCTGTGTAGAAAGTCAAAACCAAGTCCAAATTAAGAGAACTAATTAATTAAATCAAATAATATAAAACTAAGTTGATTCCGTTTAGCTTTTTAATTCTTTTATAGAAAACATATGGTATATTATGATCAAGTGGTTTAGAGAAAACATTCTGTAAAGTGAAGTGTATTTGTATTTTAGAAGATTCCTTTATGTAATAATATTACAGTCATTCGAAAGTAACGTATATTCATTAATTATATAATTATTGAAATAGGTTTTAAGAATTTTTTTTGGTAAGTCAAAGTAAAAATCCAAAAGCTTAGAGAAACTATCCTATACAAAAATGATAAATGTACATAATTTAAGTGTACAATAACAGAACAACAGCCTTGTTTTCTCTCTTATCAATTTTCTCTCACCTATTTTTATGTGAGACATCACTTCTCTCTTAGCAGCCCCATCTTTGTCAAGTTTAATCCACCATTTTTCAGGAGGATACCATTTAACCGCCATGCTATATATATTGCAATGGATTAGTATTCTCTAACTTTCAATTTTAAAAGTTAAGAATAACTTAAGTGAGGATATAAGAGAAATATTAGCCTTATATTCTTAAAATTATGTGAGTGGCTATGTTCACTAAATAAAAGAAATAGAGCTTTGTGAAACGATATATTTTATGCTTTAGCTATTTCTAAAATTTATTTTATTTAATGAACAAAGCTATTCATGTATTTCTAAAAGCGGAAGGTTAATATTTTTAGAATAAAATAAAATTAAGATAGAAAAAAATTAATGAAAAAAATAAAATTTACAATTTAAATATCTATATAAAATAAAAAGATATAAAAATAAAATTATCAAAATAAAATATAAAAAAATTAGAGAATCCAATTTCACATTGCAACTATATTCTTTGTTGTTGGTCAAATTAATATATTGAGTTAACATTTGGATCAAATTAATTGAGCACTTAGTAGTCTAAATTTTAGTTAAGTGTCTATCATTTAGAGCATGAGCTTAGTTTATTAAACCAATCATCAAATTAAATGATGAATTACTCATGAACTTACTCAATTCATTTTACACATAAATTTCACACTTCTAACTCTAAATTAAAAGTTTTTAATATTTAGAAGCTCTGTGTGTAATAATTAGAAAATTTATTCAAAAAATGTTTGTATTAAAAGCTTTTCTTCGGCTTTTAATAAAATACTTGTTCATAAGGTCGTTCACAATTTTTTTTTTTTTTTAAGGTTCATATTTCATGTGAAGATATTTGGGCTAGCAGTAATGGCTGGAGATTCATATGCCGGGCCAGACTGTCCCAGATATAAGATTGTTACCGCGGCCTCAAACTAAAGACTTGGGGGCAGGTTATTTAACCTCCTTCGACAAGCCCGGCCCGATCTGAAGGACATAGACAAAACCCTAAGCCACCTTCTCTCCCCGCCCAAAAGAAAACCGTGAATCCGCAGCTCATCGTCTGCAACCCTTCTGGTCTCAGAATTTCGGGCATTACGAGAGGTAAAGGCTCGTCCCTTCAATGGTCATTGTTATGAATTTACGTTGTCTCATCACGCTTTAGATAACTATTTGGGTGTTTGGTCTATGAGAAACTCTGGGAAAATCAAAGCAATTGAGTATCTGAGAACAACTTCTTTCGTTTATTAAACTGGTAGATATTGTCTCATGATGCAGTCAAACTCATGGCTTCAAATTGCTCGTTATCCTTACCTTCTTAATCCAACCATGAAAATTTGTGTTATTCTGATTGGAACTTGTTGTTTTGGATCAGGGAATGGCTCCTAAACAGCCGAGTACAGGTCTTTTTGTCGGATTGAATAAGGGCCATGTTGTGACCAAGAAAGAATTAGCTCCACGTCCCTCAGATCGCAAAGGGGTAAGTTGACCTTGTTGGCATAAATTATGGTCACATTTTCGCACTATTTTTATATTTAAAATGACTTGATCAGGTACACAATTCCGTCCCATAGACTACAGTGACTGTGTCTAGTTTATGTAGTTTTATTTATAGTTGGAGCGAACATAGTTTTTTATTTCAATTGTTATGCATTAAATTTTCCATTGTCATACTAATTGCTTTTCAGCTCGGAGTTTTTCACTTAATGAAATGTTGGCTAATAGGACATTTTAGTTTAATTTTGCTGCGGGGTTATTTCTTATGCCTTCTTTAAGCTTTTATCGGTGATAATTGTGAACTTAATAATATTATAATATATCAGTGTCTGTAAGGATCAAGATTGGCTGTCAGAACCATAATATTTATGCTGCTATCACATATAGCTAGAACAAAAGAAATTAACCCTAACGGTAATTCATTAAAAGCATCTTCTGTCTCTTTGCTAAGCTATTTTAAATTTGCTGAGTGAAAGGCTTCAATTAAAGTAGAGGAATAAGTTGGTGAAGGGAATTAATCATCATGGAAGTATTATACAAAACAGTAATGACACAATTTTTCCAATGTTCTGGGCTTGCACCTTTTACCTGTAATTCTTACAAATGTTTTGACCTATGCAGAAAACTAGCAAAAGGGTACATTTTGTGAGGAATTTGATCCGAGAAGTTGCGGGTTTTGCACCCTATGAGAAGAGGATTACTGAGCTCCTTAAAGTCGGAAAAGACAAAAGGGCATTGAAAGTTGCAAAGAGGAAGCTTGGTACCCACAAGAGGGCCAAAAAGAAGCGTGAGGAGATGTCGAATGTTCTCCGGAAGATGAGGTTGTCCTGTGTTCTGTAGATGTGTTATTCTATTTCTGCTTATGCATACAACCTGATTTTAAAAATTTGATTATTATTCCTTGAATGAAGACTGATAACAGCCATTACTTACGTATCTACTTTTTGTCGTGTGCAGGGCTGGTGGAGCTAGTGACAAGAAAAAGTAACTTACATTTTGTTGGATGGATTTTTATCGACAAGCTGCTGTCTTGGTTTTGTTTAGTTTCATTATTCCAATGTTGGATTTTTCACTTTAGTAATATGTTTTGTTTTGACTGAGACTAGAGAAATGGAAAGTATTCTTACTCATTTCTGTGTTATACCAGACATGTGATTTAAAATAAATTTCAAGTAGAACAATGAATCAGGACGTTATAATTTGGAATTGTCTTTATTCAGTGTGTCTAGCATACGCTTTCCATTTTGTCAACTGGGTGGTTGATTCGGCATGAAAATGAGCATCGCACAGCCAACAGTTAAGCCAGAAAAACCCTTCCCTGTGCCAGCTTCTTAGTCCTGGCACACTAGAGATCCAATGACCGCTCATACACAGTTGTGTTCCGACAAGATATGTTGTCTGCTGCGCATTTCAAGTTTAAATGACCAAAGGCCTCTGGGTGTGGAATGACGTTGTCGACCAGGTGGGACAAAGGAACCCTCAGCTGCCTCGTTGAACGACTAACGGTCCCTAATTTTGGTTTGAGTTATAATTCCCGAACCAGTTTCCCAATTTTCAAATATTTAGATAATTGTCACTTCAAGAAGGCAGGTGTGAGCTAAGTAGGGGTCGTTGTTAAGCACCCGAATTTTAAATTTCTCAGAACAGTCCATCAACTGCACCCAATCCAAGAACTTGTGTTAAATTGCTAAAGGAAGTTGTCACCCCCAAATAATTTTCAGGGACACGCATTCCATGATCAGCTGAAAAAGGTTTAGCTAGCAGTAAATCATCCGTCCAAGAGATGAAGGAAAAAGAAAAAAAAATCGAGCTACACCCACACTATCGAGTGGGATAATCTAATTGTTTGTTTTGAATTTTAGCCAACAGTGTCATTGTGTTCCTTGAAAACAGAACAGAGCTCCTAAATATGGGTGCTTTAATTCTTGCAGTATCACACCACACCCAGCGCCCTTGCCTTCTCTAACAGCGAGGACTAACTATCGCTGCGTGAGATGCATATGCAGTGAACAAAAACTGTAAGTGATGCTCTGCAATACAATGTTGAGAATTTATGAAATTCTTGAAGAAAAATTATGTATTGTTCGCTTATTTTAGCAGAACTTGGCTTCTGGGTTTGGCTTGTAGACAAGGCATTTCGACCACGGGACCCTTCTCAAGAGAAAACTTCAACTATCTCATACCCCCATTTATCATGCGAGGGATGACCATACCAAAACCAAGGTTCCATGTTTATCTCGATGGCAACACTGTTAGCTATCTTACCGATTGGATAATGAATTAGAAGTCCATTGGGTTTGGTTCTCTTTCTCGGGAGGGGACATCTTATGCAATTGGAAGGACTATGGTGCTGGGTCCCTCAATTTACTGGCGCATGTCAAGTATAAATGGCGATGAGTGTTACAAGGTCAATGACACGGGTTATTTTGCAGAGGTTGTCACTGGGAAAACCATGGAGTTAGCAGCGTACCATAGCCCTGTTGCTAGCATGGCGTTAATTTAAGGTTTTTACAGTCACAAATATAGTAGACAAAGTCGGGTGTTATGAGCCCATGAGCCTTGGCCCTAGTGACATCCTGTTGATATTTTTAAATTCTTCCGTGGATTTGAATTTCTTATTTTTTTATCAAAGTCATCTGACTCATATATTAATAAAAAAAAAAAAAGTCAGGTACTATGAAATGGCTACTGGACAAAGTTACAGGATTACAGATGAAAGTGCCTGAGTTTTAACGACATTAATATTAATAAATAGAATATTATTTTATTAGATATGATACATAAATTAAATATTATCATTAAATTTTATTTAAAATTTTATTTTAAAAAAATATTATTTATTTAAAAAAAATTTACAATTTTTTAAATATTATTTATTTAAAAAAAATTTATAATTTTTTAAATATTATTTTTAATCTTCTTCTGCTTGTATTTATTAAATTAAAAATTATTTAATTAATTTTTTATTAGAGCTTTTAACTTTGTATGTTACTTGAGTTTTTGTCATTTTTTTAATGGATACAACACTAATTTTTTCTGTTTGAACTTCATTTTTTTTTTTGTATATTTACACATTCATTTCAATATTTTTATTTTTGTTGTCTTTTATTTTTTGTTTATCATTTAAAGCTTTCATACATTCATCTCAATATTTTTATCTTTATTATCCTTTATTTCTTATTTTTATTAATCTTTTAAAATTCAATACTCATTATCATAAAGTATAATTGGCTTTATAATAGTTTAATATAATTCTCTTTTAATCTTGTTAAATATTTTATAAATATAAATAACTCTCAAAATATTTCTTTATTTTATCACTTAATTTAAATTTTTAATATAATATTTCTATTAATCTCTCTATCATTATATAAAATCTATCAACGTTCTTGAGTTTCAGTGACAAACAAATTGCATTTACTAATGATTCAGTGAACTACAAGCTCGAAGCTACTAGGATGGGGTTGGTCAATACCTAGCTGCAAGACAAGAACTTAACATTAAGGATGCATTTGGTTTGCAAAATATTTTTTATTTTTATTAGAAACCATTTTTTTTTGAAAATTTTTAAATTACAAAAAAAATGTTTAGTTTGTATAAGATAAATTTTATTTTAAAAAAATAAAAATAATAAAAATATATTTAATTTAAAGTTTAAAATTTAGGTTTTAAAATTTAAATTTTGAGTTTAGGGTTTGAATTTTTTGGATTTAGAATTTAAATTTAAAATTTAAAATTTTAAAATTTAAAATTTAAAATTTAAAATTTTAAAATTTAAAATTTAAAATTGAGAGTTTTGAAGTTTAAGGTTTAAATTTTAAAAATTTTGAATTACAATTTTAAGGTTTTAAATTTTGAACTTTAAAAATTTAGAATTTTAAGTTTTAAAATCTAAAATAGAGAATAGAAGGTTTAAGGTTTAGATATTTAAGATTTTAAGATTTATAATTTTAAGGTTATGATTTGAGATTTGAAAAGTTTAAGATTTATAATTTTAAAATTTTAAAATTAAATATATAAGATTTAATATTTACATAATAATTTTTAAAATTTTAAAATTAAATATATAAGATTTAATATTTACATAATAATTTTTAAATTATCATCATATTTTTAATTTATTATTTATATTTTTAATATGTTACCTAAAAATAACTAAAAATATATTTTTTTATTATTTTTAAAATTTATCTTATTCTAAAACATATTTTCTAAAAAATATTTTTACCTTTTTACAAATAAATATATTTTCACTCTCAATTTCTGTTTCCATCAAAAATAAAAACAATAATATGCAATCCAAACGCCCCTAAACTGCCTCAATTTTGACCTTCTCCGCCAACGAAACAAAATTTTACAAAGCTACTTCATATTAGTTACAATTGCTCGGCATAATCGTCACCGAGCAGAAAATACTACAGCTCAATTGCTCGGTACAAAACTCTCCGAAGTTTCCCACAATTGGCTTGAATGTGAACATAGAACTAGTGTACAAATCCTAAGCTCTAAGCAAGAAGAAAATAAGGATTAAAACTATCCCAGATTGGGTCATCCCCCAACTCGTCCATCCATTGGCTAGCAAGACCACCAGCCATTTTCTCATGTGACTTAAGGACTAACAAATAGAGGTTCGCAACTAAAGGGTTTTTAAGAAATGGATTGATAGTTCTACCAAGCTCAACAACATCAGCCAGAAGAGGTACAACTTCATCGTTGCCAGAAACATTAAAAATGCAGTTTGAGAGGGCATAGAAACCAAGTAAATTTGCATATAAGGGTAAAAATGCATCTTTATGATTACCCACGCCTCCTATCCAATCAATCCCCTCCTGTTTCCCAATATGTTCTTCAGCAAATGACACCAACTGATAATAAAATCTCATTCTCCAGCAATGTAAATAATTCCTAAATTCATCTTTATCCCTCAAATATACAGCCCAAGACTCTGACCTTGGCAGCTTTTCTAAGTGTGAGCAACAAATTTGGCTGATCAACAACTTCTCTTCATAGTGATTGTCAATCTCCTTGTCAAAAACCCGCCTGACAAGATCTCCCCGGGATGCAACATAGCTTGCAGCTTGCAGTACCCATTGAGCAAGGTAATTGAAATATTCAATCCAGTCACCAAAAACAGAAGAGAGATGGTCGAAACAGAACTTTATCACTCTATCTACTTGTGTAGGAACCAATGTAGGATTGGGGCTGCTTCTCGATATTTCTGAGGTGAAGCACTTTTGAACATCGGAGGAAAGCTTCAGTCTTATTGAGTCATCTTCATCCTCCAGAAGCTTGATGCAAGTAAACCATACATCTAGCACTTGATTAGCAAACAAATTCACAGCTTCCTTCTTTTCAAAACGGGCACCAGAAGTGTCAGAGGGAATGCCATTCTTAAAAACAAAGGAACCAAGGATCCTAGCTTGTTCAAGCAAACCAGATGCAATCAAGGAATCTGCAGCTGCCTTGCGCATGCTTGCTGGCTCAGATGATGAACTATGTTGTTTAATCATGTTGCTGAAAAAAACAATGCAGTCAAGCAACCAACCAAACATTTCCTCTCGATTAGTTTCACCACAATCAGTACAAACCTCTTTTACTTCATCAGATAGAAAAGAGTTTGTAAACAAAATTGCAACTCGCTTGGCACACACTCCCAAACAGGATACAAGGGCTTCTCTAGTCTTTGCATGTTGTGTTTCCTTATACATGGAAACTAATTGATTCCAAAACTGAAAAACAGAGTCAAAATCCATCTCCCCAACATAATTTGTTCCAGTGCGCAGGTCATGTTTTAGTTTTTCAAACTGTAGCAAATTCCACGCTAGAAGGATCCTCAGAATGTGGTATGTACATCTATAGTGTTTCTCTGATGCCAAAATCTTCATCAAGGTTGTGTGAAGGTTAGCTTTTGCCCAGAGCTGAAAAACCCTGACGTCATTGCTAGACAGATCATCAACCTTACCACCTGACTCAGATGCTTTCAAGAATTTCAGCAGCCACTTCAATGTTGCAAGTCGAACTTCATATGATGAGTCTGATATGCAGCAAATCAACCTATCCAGATGTCCACTAAAAGCATTCTCCATGCCATGATCTGCTGACAATTTTGAGTTGGGGGAAGAATGTCTCAATGGCACATGGATGAGTTCTTGCTCATCCTTAGATGCTTGAAACAAACAACCAAAATAACACGTGACAGCTTGTTCACGAAGTTCAGCAATGGTCGGATCATAATAAGACAGCCTACAAGAAGATTCTGAATCTAAGCATGCCGACGACAACTCCAAAAGTAAATTTTTAATGGGATAAAAATGTTTGCTCATTTGGCATGTTCTCGCAATATTAAGCATTTGATCCAGAACCTTTAAGAATGAGGCATTAAGAATAGGACAAGGGCAACAAGTTTGTCTTGCAATCCATGAATGAGGCATAAGAATCTGGATCAATTCACCAATGATTTGATCTTTCTTAGAGTTATCAGCAAGACTTCTACAATTTATATCCAGCAGAGAACTCAACTGCAAAAGAATCCCATGAATTAGGTTGAAGGAAATACTGCAGGAACCTTGAGTTTTACATGACACGATGGATGAAGAAGCTGATGTGACTAGGTTTTCCACACAGGGCAAGCCAGAAGCAATATTGAGAAGGACAGATGACAATTTATCATTTGAAACCAGACTAGTCAAAGCTCTAGATGCAAGAACACGAACTCGTAGATTACTTTGTGTTGAGCACTTTCTGATAAATGGCATAAAAAGGAAAGGATCCAGCTCATCTCCTGTCTCACCAGCAATCGATGAAGGCTTCAGCCTTGACAAAAGAATCAGAATAGGGCACAAGCTTGGGTGCAGATTATTGCCAAGGTTCAATTCTGAATTTCCAGAAGATGAAGGCCCAAGCAACTCTGTCGCAACTTTCAGTTCACTGAACAGAAATGAATGCAATGTTGGATACCTTGCACAAAAAAAAATGATAATAATTAGTTGTTTAAGAATCATATTATCTGTGATTCTTAAGACTCAAATGCACAACAGATAATGGTGAAGCTATCTAACTTAAGACAATGAACCCATACAACCCAGAATCTCATGAAATTATGTACATAAATAAATTCCTATTTCCAACCTGCAACATCTTTGCTAGGCAGTATGTATGCGGACTACTTACTCTTACTCCAAGATATTCAATAATGTCTGGACAAAAATACATTCCCTCCAGAACATGTAGCTCATATATGCATCATACTTCTCAGCACAAAGAAAATATGATAACAAATGAATCCAAGTAAACACTCCCTAGAAAGTATCTTGTGTATAGAAAAACCTATTAACAGCCAATACAAAAATTAAAGCAAAATAACCGGTGGAGTGTGCTGACAGCCTTAAAAAAAAAATGATATAATTATAAAATACACAATGATCCCGGAGATATCGTGTCTCCAATGTGGAGATTGTACCAAAATCTATATAAGAAAATGTCAAGTTATTATCAATCTTTGTTTAAATAGCTGACACTAGTTAAAGAGAGATGTATAATCACAGCATAAAATGTTTCAGGAATATTCATCTGAAGCTATAAAACAATTATTTCATCAGTAATTGGAATTAAAAAGAAAATTTGTTTCCACATGAAATGCATCCCATAGATAGATGAACTAAGGTAATCAGATCCAGTAATCAAAATAATACCTGTGAAAAAACTCAAGCCCGCTCAGTGCACGTCGTGCTGATTCTCGTTTGTGAACATTAAGGAATCCAATCATACGCCGAACCAAAGCAGTATAAGCCAGACAAGCACTATTTCTAATTTCCCAGTATGGTGAAGAGAAAGAGCGGATAGAGACAATCAAAGCCTCAGCAGAGAAACCAGATGTATCTGTGGCCAGGTTGGTGTCATTAAATGCTGCTCTAAGAATATTAAATGCATGTACTGTAGGAATGACCCCCTCATCTCTGATCTTTGATGATATTTGACTCACACACCCTTCAGCCACCCGTGTAAATTTGTTTTCTTTGTTTGAAACTTCAGACACAAACTTGCATATGTCTCCATTCATGCTTTCGGTTACAATTTGATTCAGCATAGACCCATTAGCTACATCTATAAGCCACCTTAATGCCTTTGGTAGGAGCTTCTTCGGTGTGCCTTCTGGCTCTGAGAGAAACAAAGCAGTAAATGCAGCAGGTATTCCAGCACTTCTTCTCAACAAATCATCCACTATTTGTCCTTTAGCAACAGTTCTTTGCATAAGTTGTTCCATCCAGGTCTCTGTCAACCTACAGAGTCTGGAGAAAGGTAACACTCTTTTAGATTTAACCTTTATCATTTAAGTCAAAAAAACAAACCTTTTCAATTTGCAATGCAGACGAGAGCACATGACAAAACCCAAATTCATACCTTGGGTCATTTGAGCAAAGTAGTCGGTTGCAAAGAGCTGTGAATCCAGCCCTCGTCTTATCAATCGCACCATTATGCTTCATCTTCAAGAGGACTTCCAAGAAGTGGTTCCCAATGGTTTCAAGTTGTTCTAAATCAAGCACAGTACTAGATAAAAAGCCAGCAGTTTCAACAGAAGGCCCTACTGACTCAGATATATCTGAACATTGACTACTTGGTAATGGTACCTTTCTTATAATAGTCCCTAAAAGAAGGCTCACCTGGAAAGAAAAAAGGAAAAAAAAAAATAATGAAACAAACAATGGGAAACCAAAAAATTATAAACACTGACTTATCTATCACATATTAGCCAACTTTTATAGCAAACGTGGATGAGACAAACAATATGCTATAAATTTTAAATGTCTTCTATGCATCACTTTTGGAATTATAAGCAAGTAACTGATACAGGAAAAAAAATTACAATCAGCAATGAAATAATCAATGACATGTGGAACTATAACCTTTCTCAGTCCTTGAGAAAATTACTCTACCTCCACTGCATTTTTCCTATATTACACAAACCTCTCCTCTGTTTTGAATTATATACAAAACTCGCCTGTTTTAATAATATTTTTCATAAACCTTCCTGCTGAAAAAAATTCTTAACTGCTACAAGATTAGGAGATATTCCCATTTCTAGATATTGAAATCAATCCTGTTAAAAAAATAGTAGTCATATACAAATAAAGTAGGCCTAATCTGATCTATTGTTGGTATCTCGGTACATCACATTCTACTTAAAATTTTATGTTGTGAGAAAATTTACTTGTATCTGAACATAATGAGTCCACAGATCTCTTATAGCTAGATTTAATTAGTACAGAGCAAAAGACATCACTTACTTCAAGAGAACTTAAGAATATTTTACCTAATCAAGGAAGTTTTCTGTAGGTTTTCAATATAGAGGGGAGGCTTGGGAAATAAAGACAAACTGCAACGAAATCATAAAGTATCTACACAAGTACCTCTTTCATAGCAAGCCAGCAACCAACCATGACAATCTGGTCCGATGATCTGACATCCCGAGATTGTTTTGAATTAGTGCTTTCGTGTTCTGAAGAAGGCAGGTGCTCAAGTTCCTGATCTGGTATCTCCAACAAAAAATTGTCGTCATCAACCGTCTCATCCATATCTTCAGGCAGATACCAAGCATCAGCAGAGACCACCCATAGTGCTAATGAAGTTATTCGCGTGACAAGCTCCAAAAGCCTTTGCAACAAATATCTCATCTCCAAGATGCCAGACAATATGACATCTGACTTCCAGTCCAATTCCTCAAAAGTATATCTTAAAGCAAGTAATACACCATGAACAAAGCTATTCTTGCATGCTGTAGAAAGATCTCTTTCTCCATCTGTCACTGTAATATCCAACCAATCAATCATTGATTTCACATACAGAATCACAGGATTCCCAAATTTACTTGACTGGTTAACCTCATTCAACAGAACAGACTTTGAGCTCAAATCCACCACATTAATTGAAGTATCAATAAACCAACCAAGCTCCAAGACATACTTCCTAAATATAAGCCGCAAAGTGAGAGCTCCAGCATCACTTTCCCTTACACGTGGACTGCAAACTAAATGTTTAGCCCAGGCAATCACCTTCATCAGCATGTCTTCACTTGAAATTCCAGGTAGTGGGGTTGGAAAATGAAGTAAAATGCGAAAGGAACTCTCTCTTAACCTGTCCCAACTATCAATGATTGAACCAACTAGTAACAGAGTTGAATCAGATGAAGTCATTCCCTCATTATATATATAGAGATGATTTTCAGATGTAGAACTTTTTAACTCCTCTCTAAATGATGGCATAATAGGCCAAACATTTACCATTATCAAGAGAAGTTCCATGGCCATTATTTTTCTCTTATATGGGGCAGAAGGATAACATGAGAAAAATAAGAAGCCATTCAACCACCTCATAAAGTAGAAGAGATCATCTGCTCTTTTAATTACCATTTCCTCATTTTTGTTCGAAGGACTCACCTCATTACTTTTAAAATGCTCAAGAGGATGCCAGCTTCCATGCTTGAACTGTCTCTCCAGGGCTGTTCGAACCCTTGAGAAGAACTTGCGAAATAAGCTGCTCCACTTCATCTGAAAAGCTGTGGAACAACACCTCATATTCAAAGGCACAGCTTCCTTCATCAAAGTTAGCTCTAAATTGGAAGGAAGACTAGATGTTTTGGGATTTAGGAAAAGAGACTCGGCAGCATCTACACGTAGTGACTCATCCACATGGGTCAATGCCTTTACTAGCCAATGAACAAGGATCTCAACCTTTATTCCCTTTATGCAAACAAGTGCATGACTTTCTGTTCCCAGACCAGACTCCTTTTCATTTGCTGTAGGATTTTCACACCATTTGATGTCACCTTCAAGCAAAGCAAGTGACCGAGATACTTTGAGCAATGAAACTAGAATTGCAATTTTCTGTTCAAGATTCATTTCTACATTTGTACATTCAAACTCTGAATATGGCAATCTGTTTTCTTTCCCATTTGGCCCAACCGAGATGAAAGAAAGCATAGAAAATATACTATCAACATCCACTTCCAATAAAACTGGCAGAGCATAAGTGTTCAAATTGGAGCGCAGCTTTGAGACTCCAGACGCTAGACCGTACAGAAAGGGGGGAAGGCAATGCTCTCTATAGAGAGTATACCCAGCTTCAATGCCATCACTGCCCCAATACTCATCACGCAAATACTCCAGGAAACACTTAAGAAATGATGTGGCAGCACAACAGACATCATCATCAAAATATGCCTGTATTGTCTCAAATAGTAGGTCAGGGCTCATATCTAACATCATTTTTGCACCCAACCTCTTGGTTATTAATGCTAAAGGAACATATCTTCCTTTACATCGTGACCCTAGAGACAGAAGATTTGATCCAATTCTCTTCAATGATGTTTTTACATTCTCACCACCCTCTGCGCAACAAAGAGACAATTGAATGTCCAAGTAAAGATCAAAAATGAGATGAACCTGTTTCACTGTTTGACTCAAAGGATCCTCCAAGTTATTCCAAATAATTCTAAGTATTCGCATTTCCATTTCCTCAGGAATAGGATCATAATCTCCTGAAGGATTAGTAAGATTAGAAAATATTGATGTTTTAATCTGTTGTAAACAGATTTGCATCACAGTTAATGCATGAAAATTGAAATGGCTGTCGATAGGGTTCTCGCAAAAGTTACATAGCTCAGGCAAAATTCCATCATATAGTATTGTCATGATAGGGCGTCCACCATCTTTGTGAGCCTCATAGCCATTCGAAGCATTTCTTAACGCATTAAAATGAGTATTAAGCAAATCTCTTGAGACTGCTGTAAGAATCCCTCTTATCAAACAAAGTCTACTCAGGATAGAAAGATTACATATTTCTGAGTAGATATCTCCTTTAAAAGCAATTTTTAAAATTGCATTTCTGAATTCCCTATCGCCATTAACATCTGAATTAATCGTCTTTAAGTTAAATATACCTTGAAATATAACCAAGCCAAGCTCTTGAGAACTTAGACAGACCTGAAGAGCCGCACATAGGGTCACCCCTGCAGCCACAAAACAATCCCTGGAAAATGCTGAAGAACTCAATATGATCAAAATAACTGTTATAATTTCCTCCATAACATTTGAAACTTCTTCAACCAAACCATTCTCAGAACCGGTCAATGCTCTGAACTTTGAAGGGAAACGCTGAAGCAAGTAATACATGCAAGACAGAGCTTCCTGGCATTGTTCCATAACAATAGGCGAAGGGCGAGCCCATCCACTTGTCTCTGAAATTACACCATTTAAACTAAAAACTATATCCCAAGCCACTAATACTGCACAGTCCTCCACAACTTCAATCAGAAACCCCAACTTGGGCATACCCAAAACGGATAAGGCAGCCCGAGACACACAGAATCGCATCCCCGAGCCCTGCCCACCGCCATACTCATCACAGAGCTTCCGAAAGCGCCCACCAATCACAGAATGGAAATTCCGACTCTTTGCCAAAACAGAGACAAGAGCTCTATGCAGTGGCACAGAATTTTCAAAAAATAGAAGCTCCACATAGAACCGAGCAGCCTCAAAGACTGCAGCTTCGTCCCCATGAAGCAACAAGTCCCCAAACGCTGAAGCCACTTCCTTTGAGTAATTAACTTGAGAATAAGTGGAATTTAGAGATATTAATTCAAGCAACTTGGTGTAGAATTTCGAACAAGCTTCATGGCCACGCAATTGGTTCAAGGAATCAACGTATGAGCGAGGAAATACTACAGCGCTGTAGGTGTAGCGATGGCGGTGCTGCAGAGCCCGCCATTTCGCTGACATGCTTTATGAAATGCCCGAGCGAAAAGCAAGTCACTTTTGAAGGAAAACAGAAGCTTCACAGTGAAACTGGGTTGTGAAGAAAATAAAGTTTGAGAAAGGATCGGAACTGAAGGTGCTCGTGGATAGGAAAGAAAGATCGTCGGCTTCGGCTCTCTCTCTCTGGGGAGTGGAAGAGAACAGAGGAGAGACAAAATGGCGGTTTGTTCAGCCACCAATTTCAGGGACACATTAGGGCAGAGAACAGCCCAGCGAGTTGGGCTTTGCTCTCTTGGACTTGAAGTCCACCAGCTCATGGCTATTTGTCAATTTTAGTCTTTTTTGACCCAAAAACTAATGTTTGGTCTTTCTTTCCTTACATTTTTTACACTGAAAAAACGGAGTAACAATTCATCATTATTAATTTATTTTTCTAAAAATAATACACTAAATTTTTTAATTTAGTGGCTATGCAAAGATATACACATAGAATTACATATATACATACATGTAGCTCATAATTTTTTAAAAATATATGAGAAGTGAAATTTTAAAGAGTATTTGGCATTAGCTGTGCATTAACAACATGTGTATATAAAACAATAGGAAGGACATTAAAAAAAAAAAATCTGTAGATCTTAAACAAAAAATTAGAGAGACAATAGACATGAAAAAATATTATGAAAAATTGTCACATAACAGTATTCATAACCATCCACATTATTAGTAAGAATAGTTTGAATAGAGTGGAAGGGTGCTGCTTTGATTAGTTAATTTGTGATTTGCTTTCTGACGGCACCCCCTGGGAAGATGAACTCAGAGGTCAGAGCCTAATCGAAATAATATTTCTTTGGGAATAATTAAATAAAAACTCAATTTTAAGGTCGAGAGTGACCAAAGTTACAAACATTAGGGATGCAAGTAACAAAACACAACCTTTGTAAAAGAGATTTATAATTTTAGCTAATTTTAATATATATTGGACAACGTTGCAAATATGGGATATAAATTATTTAAAATGTTTAATTGAAAATAGGAAGTTCTTATTAGCACTAAGATGATTTATGAGCCAGACATTACAAACAAGTACAAGGGAAGAAAAAATTATAAAGCAGTAGGTGAAGAGAGTCTTCGACCTACATTTGTACAGTAAATAAAAGATTAATTAGTCATTTGCCATTAACTTATAACACGTCCTTTGTTAATTAAAATAGAGGCTTACATAAATTGTTAATTAAAATAGAGGATTGCATAAATTTTGGGAGATTAAAAGCTTCACATAAACATCTAAAACCTCGTAAGAAATTGATGAAAGAGACCCACCAAACATCAGTGCTTGTATCCAAGCAAGTATTTCAGCCTGGAGTCGAGAAGTTGGTGCAGAAAATTTCTATTCAAAGTGTTTGTTTTACTGTACTATAGTACCATATTGGCCGTTTAGCATGTAATTCGCGCTGTCAAGAATTGGGGAAGAAAAATATAAAATGTTAAAATAGTGTACTTTGGTTCATAACAATGCTTATAAAAACCGACTGCCAGCAAAACCAGCTGGATTTTCATCAAGTAGAGATTGAGGGTCCTCCAACTTCTCCCCAACGAACCACCTCTGAATTTTCATGTCCATTATATTCAGATAGAAGTCATGAAGTGAGTATCGGAGGAGACTAAACAGAGTGGGGCAAGCAGAAATCTGTTTAATTTCCTCCAATATCTCATCTATGACTTTTAAGCAGTTTCCCTAAGAAAACTCTCAACTTTTTTAGCTATACATGAGAATTGGAGGGGACTAAACAAAATAGCACAACTGAGAATATTATTTTGTTTAGTTTCCTCCAATATCTCGTCTATAACTCATAAAATACAGATACTATTTTTGTTTCAGGACTGATGAAAATTTTCATTTCATTGAGCAAAAGTGAAAATATATTGATTAGAGGTGGAGAAAGAGGAATAAAGTGAGGGGAATTATTGGCTGTCTATCAAAATGTAAAATCAGAAACTTCTCCCGTTCCCCTCCTATTTTTTGGTTTAGCAGAACCTATATCTTTCATAGATAGTGTTTATATGTTCCTCCGTTTTGCTGATCAAAATTATTTGTGAGAACTTCTACTTGATTTAATTACACCACAATGCATAAAACATTGTCAAAGGCACATCATAAATACAGCAAATACTAAATATCATTGATTATACAACACAGCCTTAAGAGAGCATTGTTATTTATAAATTTAGAAAACGTTAACATCAAAGTAAATACCGGGTTAAGTAGACATTTACATATTCCATGCATCCAATACAAAACCCAAGCTCAACAAGATAATGCACACAATTGTTGCTCACAAAATGATAGATATTTCTTTAAGGGAATAGATGAAAGAGTAGAAAATAGGGCAGAAACCGAATCAGAGAATATAGGAGTTATATAGTTACATAATATCTGTTGAATTCTCAAACATTTTGGATGTCTAGATATATCATTTGCCAAGTTAGAATAGCATCTCTCACAGCTGCACCACATGCAGAAACCAAACCAAATGAGGTGAAAGTACCTCTTTCACACCACAGAAGTGGAATGTGCATAAGTTTTTCATAACCAGAAGTTTGCCATCATTTCCAGCATAAGATTTTTCAAGAAAAAGTATAATTAATCATTAATTCGAAATTCAAAATGGCATTGAATAATCAAGTTGATTGAAAAACAAATTTCATGTCGTGAAAATGAGGCTTTTAAAGCCTGTGAAGAAATGAACCAAACAGGCCAAAGTTTTTGTTCGATCTTTGTGCAAGAGAAGTCACGATAATGAGCATAATATCTCTCAGATTGGAGGCAGAAGCTGAACCTTCATATCATTTCCCAGCAAGCCCTCTTAATTTATCAAACAATGACAAATGCAACAGAGAGGCACTGTTCATTGAAACCACCCAATGCTGGCAGCTATTCCTGAACGGAACTCTTAATTTATGGCGGACACAATCAATTACGTCCCATGCCATAAAACATGACAAGGTGGGAAGATAACACATAATGTTCAAGCAAGATAGCGATAAAGTTTTCTATCCACTTTATCCCTCTCTAGAAACTCACGCTCAATAAGGGATTCAATCCGTTTTTTAATAACAACAGGATTAGGTAAAAACCTTGACTGCAGCTGCTTTGTGACCTCGGCAACAATATTATTATGATCTAGAGTCCGCCTTGATTTCATTATCCTAACAATTGCAGCCTCAATCTGGGGTTTCCTGTCTTCCTCCACTCTTTGTCGAGTTTCTAGATTTTCTGGTTCAGATTCCCTCTGTGCAACAACAGTACCTATCTTTACCTTGAAGAACTTGCTTGTGAACTTGTCATTGAACAAGAATGCATCATCTTCAGCTATGTCCTTGCTCATAGGCTCTTTTCGAAGCACATTCTTTCCTTTGACACAGGCCAGAGACTGAAGGCATCTCTTTAAGTCTGACATTGGTATCCCTGTGGCCTGCTCTATCTCCTTGTAAGTCAACTGCTCAGCATTGTTGAAAAGCATGAGTACACACATCTGGTAAGTGGAAACATTCAGTTCATGTTTCTGGCCCTTACCAAATGTTGCTTTCAAATCAGCTGTCCCCATATTAGTTTGCCAAGACAACCTTCTACCATTGTGGGTCCCAAGATAATAACTCCGAAATTTCTCACACAACCCTAAGATTTCTGCTGGAAGATTACATTGAGGACTTGGTTGAGTTGGCCATGAACCTGTTGTAAGCACCTGTACAGCTAGAGTGGGACCATCCCCCAAATCAGCACCATGGCATGCATAGAAACCCTGCATTGTATCCTGAGATGTTTTCATATCAGTAAACATTCCCTCTAACTTAGAAGTAAATTGATATCCACACTCTGTTTTGAGCTTAACAATCAAACTTCTTTCTGCATCATCGGATACAGTTTTCCCAGACAGAAGTCTTTTGGCCAGGTGTTGCTTGTAATACTTCTCAAACACATCCTTCTCTTGCAGGTAACGAAAAAGCATCATGACCTTGTCCAGTACAATCTCCACATCCTCCTCACCAACTCCTTTCAATCCTCTGCGGAGTTTGTCATCTACAAACAAAGAAATGAACTCTGGAGACCGGGCATTCAAGTTGATGAAATATTCAAAAGAGGAATTCAAGGCATTCTGAAATGTCTTATCATTGTTAAATGCCAAAGTAATAATCTTGTCATATTTATCTTTCAGATCCAAGAGCCGTTGCACAAAATCTACAGGATCTCTCAACCTTTCTGGATCCATAACTAGCTGCTTGCCTGTATCCCGTATATATGAAGTCATGACCTCTTTAACAATTGTGAGTCCAGCAGGAACCCTGTAAAACAAGTTATACATTCTCCCCAAGTCCTCATTTTTGTCATCCACAAGCATATTTACTAGGCCTGAGTTCTCCATATGAACTAGAGTGTGCATGTGACTTTCAATCATTTCCTTCTCCACCACATTAGTTATCTTCAACTCACTTCTGAAGTCCAAGTAGTGAGATACTCTCTCAATTTCTTCATTTAGACGTCTCTCAGCCTTCTTTAAATAATCTCCACAATCACAAGATTCAATGAACTTCTGGGACTCCAGATGGTAGAAGTCAGCTGAAACTTCAAGAAAATGCTTCTCAAAGTCCTCCTGATAAACAGACAAACCTAAATCCATTAGCATCTTTATTATGTTTCTCATCAAGCCCCTATTTATTACTTCACCATTCCGTTCCCTAAGTACAAGCTCCAGAAGAGTATCCTGAAGCCTAGCCTGAGTTTTGCTAGAGTGAATCACAACATCCCTCCAAAGATTTAATCCAAGCTCATAAACAGGAGTTTTACATGTGCTTGGTATGAAAGTTCTATCCATGTACATCAGTATGTCTCGGATCATTTGCAAAGCCTTGTTATGATCGGCCCACTTCCTGTTAAGCTCTTCCAAGAAAATTTCTCCTTGAGCAGATTCAATTACTTCAGATATTTCTTTGAGATGATAAGTCATGGTTGCCACAAGTCCTGAGTAAAGTTTCTCCCCAAATTTGTGCAGCACCATATTATAAGCATTCCTGAGCATACAGAACAAGCCCAACAGTCAACATTTTTTTACAGTAAGTTATCAGACATGGATATATGAAGAGAGATCTATAACAGCTATGTCTTATAAAGTAAGGTTAGACAGTTCAGTCACTTAAAGTAGAGGTCAGAGCAATTATACTTAAAACATCAAATTAGGTAAGTTTTGTTGTGCAAACCAATTATAACTACCTGCTTATTGCAAAATTGCTATAATAGAAAAATCCCCAGTCTTAACCTAAATGTATATACTTCTGTCCCTTGTTATACTCCTAAAATATTTGTTTCTCACCAAAAGATCTCTCAAAAGTTACAACCAATATGTACGCTCAATTGGTAAACAAAAATTGTGAGATACCTTGTATTTGGCATGGAGAGAATAAAGCCTTCAACTTGATTAGGTGGGTCAGAGAAAAATAATAAAAGACAGTAAAGCTCATACTTAACTGAACTCCTATACAGGCATATTTAACTGGTCAGTTTCTCTGTTTTATAGAAAGGCAATGTACAAACCAAGCCAAGGAATTTATGAAACCCCAACTTCCAACACCAACTTATAATATGGAACACTCTTAAGTATACTTGCATTGCATCAATGATGTTTCAATCTTTAGGCTAACTAGAACAATACTCAGGCTTTTCTAGAGGCTAATAATCAAGCTTGATTATTTCTCTGTACTAAATCTAACAACAACATGATATATACTATTACGTAAGAAGGAGCCAAGCTGTCATTATCCACATTCTGCAATGACAAAATAACCTCTAAAGCTTTTATTGTAAATAAAAGTATTAAAAAATGCCTTCGTGATAGTAAAGTTCCTTAGAATTCTCTTCCATTTTTCACTGTGAAGCTTCACTTCCAATGGTAATTATTTCAAAACCTAATTCAAAAAATATTTAATTTCATATACTAACCCTATCTTTATTTTCTTTCTTTATGCATAAAATTATTCATTAAGAGAGGAGAGGAGTTCAATGCAGGAGTCAGAAATCCTTCTACAACAAGAAAATAAATAAAAGAAAAGAAAAACCAAGGAAAAAAGAGCATTAGCTCAAGAGCAAGCCAGTCTATATGCATATGGCACAAGGAGGCTCCATTCCAAATTTCAGCAAGGGGACCAAAAACAACCCTACCCAAAAAGAAATTGTGAAGGCAGTGATCTGTTGAACTGCACACAATTCTGGCATTCAAAGCCAACCACAGCACTTCTGCAAAAAAAGCACTGCTCCAAAGCACCTTATTCTCTCTTCCACTCACAAATGGATCTTAACTTCAATTACATATTAATTTTTATCCAAAATTTGCCCATACAACTGGTACTTGTGAACCAACTAACTTTGTACCTACATATATCAATGCATTATGATCAATCAACAAGATATAAATGGACAATCTTATACCATCAAATAACTTCACATAGTGTTTCAATATGATTTACTGAGATATTTATTTATTTATTTTTTGGCCACCAGATGTAAATATATAACTACAGAGCTTTTACAAGTATGCTCACGTACAACCCCCTAGACCACCAAAACAGTATAAGTTCAAGGATGCTTATGCCTTATGGATCTACCAGGCACAAAGAATTAAATCATATCTTAAATATAGTACAATTTCAAAATCTTCATACTCTTCAAAACTCACAAATTGAAACGTATGTCTTTGGATGAAAACATGAAATGTTAGTCAACTTGAACCCTAAACAATTGAAGGCAAGAATAAGCCAATAAAAAGAAACACCAAATCTCCTCTATTATGTCCACTCTTCTTCATTATCATCTCTTGCAGAACCATAATATCCACAACTGACAAAAAAAAGTTACTCATCACTAGATGGTATTCTAAAGTAATATAATACTAGAAGATAATGTCCAGCTTTGTTTCAACTACAACCACAACAAAGAAGTGTCTATGTCTCTACAACAAGAAATTTCCACTGCCACATAACAGGATTATGTTGTTCCATATATATCACTTTGGGAAGTCAAACAGATCAGCTTGAAGGAGGTTAACTGATGAGTCAAACAAACAAGGCAAATAATTCAAATAAAAACAAAACAAGACAAATGTGTTGTACGGTTGATGCCATGTTCTTGGTCTTGGCCATGAATCAAATGGCAATCAAAATGAAATTAATCAGGTTACAGCTATCACTATGACAGAGTTAGGAAACCCATAGTTAATTAGAAATGCACACCATTACGCTAGGGGTTCAATGCGACATTGTACATTACAAATTGTGTTGTACACTGCAATTTGAACTATTGTGCACATTACATCAAATATATTTATATAATAAACCCCAACTAACAACAATATATAAAAAGTTTCCTTAAAAAATATTACAACTTAATTTGCAAAAAGCAGCCAAGATTCAAATTACTGATAAAATCAGTATATACACCAAGGCCTGCATCATCATTCAAAGTAAATCCATTAGAACCAGAAACAAAAGTAAAGCCAATGCCACATAGATTGACCTTTATAAAATCAGTGAGCCTGCAACTTGCTAAGCATGCCACCCAGCTAAATTGTAACTGCGTGCAAATGTGTGTATATGTTAGAGAAAGATAGAAAGGATAGTTAGTTTGATTGCGAACCAGCTACTGAATATTGTTGTGTAACACTGTAACCTATAAAAATAAAAATTTATCATGACTAACAGTCAACTAACACAAACACAATTGCCACCAGCAGATTCAGTAAACAAGATAAAAAATTGGCTGAAGTGGTCTTGGCTCTAAGTCAGCATGCTGCTTATCTTTTCCAAACACAATCACGACAATTAGGCCTCATTAATTAGCAATCTAATAGGTGCTAGGTGCCACAACACATCAATTCATACACCCCAGTGGTCCCCCTTTAAGGCACAGTTTCTAACATTTCCCTCATACAGAGAATCAAAGCACATAGTTATATATAATTCATTGCATGATGTATGGATTAAGTATCTATGATCACGATTATCATCAAGTGCACAGAAGCAGTAAAACTGGGAGTAGTGGAATGCGCTTGTTGTCATCCAGAACAAAGACCCATACAAAATGAGATGAAGCAGAGGGAAGATGCAAGATTGAGCTTGAACCCAGAGCAGAGGCAGCATGATCAAGCTCAGACCAGAGGCACGAAACTGTAACAGAGGGAAGCTGTGAGATGAGATTGAGCAGAAGGAAGCAGCAAGATAAAGCCCAGACCAAAGATAAAGAGATAGAGATTACCAGAGGGCTGGGAATGCGCAGAGGGATAAAGGTTCAGGGATAAAAGAGATGGGAATGCTGAGAGAGATGGAGATTTGGGGATAAAATTCTCCCTTTAATGTTGGCATCCATATAGCACACATTACACACCATTGCACATGCAACTGTGTCACAATATGGACCACACAATATTGCACAAAGCACCATTGCAATGCGCAGCACACAATTGATAACTATGAGTAAAACTTGGTTTGATATTGCAATGGGAAGACACAAAATTTACAAGACCAAATATGTGAATTATGATAACCCTTTTTGGCAACGGAGCAATCTCTGGAATTAGTCCAAACATTAAGACTAAAACGGATTTATTGATGTTTGTTTAAAACGTACCCAAAATGAATCTAAAAGGGAAAGAAAAAATGCCGAATACACTCAGCATCGACTCTTTCCTTATTTGAATTACTACATCAGTATGACTTATAACACTTCAATAATTCCTTAATACACACTGCACACTTCTAAAGAAAAACTTTTCAAACATACAAATTTAATGCTTTATTAAGAAAAATAACAAAATTTTTTTTTTAAACTTTAATAACAGAAAATTTGTGCTCAACATGAAAAGTGTTCAATTCAACAAAAACTTCTGAAGGTACCCAAATATAGAGCGCGAACTGAAAATGATCAAAACAGAACTTTACTAATAAAAGGTACAAATTGTTAAATACAAAGAGAAGAAACGTTCAAAATAAAACTTACTGATGAAACATTTTCTCCAGCACTAAAAATCGTCTTTAACACCATTACCAGTCATCAACTCTTAATGTACAAGTTAAACACTTCACAATAACTAATTAAATTATAAAGCTTACTAATTCGATCACCTTGGAAAGAAAATTATCAATTTCTAATTAATTACCCGTAAGGTAGAATTTTATCATCTTGGAGGGAACAAAAGGAGTCTTCAGAAAAACGACGACGCCGAGCATCGCATTACATTATCACACTACTAATCAGCCAAAATTTTCTAATTATATAAGAAGAAAAAGAAAAATTAAATTGTATTATACACACACTCTAAAGTAGCATCATGTACTGAAGAGGGCAGTTATATAAATGTAATCAAAGAATTCAATTTAAAAATAAATAAATAAATAATACAAACTAAAGAAACAAACCTGTAAAGCTCTTCAAAACTAAGCCCACTAGCATTATGATTGTAAATCTCATGGATTGCATGCTCCAAAACCTTCCACGTCTTCTCTGCATATTTCGGATCCACCACAACCCGATGCTTAAAAGCCTCTATCTGGAAAGTCCTCTTCTTCTGGGCACTCATTTCTTTATTTGAACTTAAATTCAACGCCTAGCAACAAATACAGATGGATCCCGAACGCTTAATTTTCAAGCAATACCCCTGAATTCAGACACCGAAGCTACCAGAAAACCCTAGGAGCAAATTCGGAGCGGAAGTGGAAGCAAATAAAATTGAGCTTTTTGCCTCGAGGAAGTTGGGCTGCCCAACGAAATCAACTATCAGGGTTTCAATTGAGAAGGGAATTGATAGAAAGAAGCAGGAAGAAAAAAGGCGGGGAAGAAGAAGGGAAATCTCGATGGCGGCCTCTCAAGTCTCAAGGTTTTAAAAGCCTGAAGAGAGAGGCTACGGGGTCCCCATTTTCCGTCCTTCTCTGTGTGAAAATAGCAGTTTTTTTTTTTTTATTGTTTTTGGTTTGGTTATTGAGGGAGGATTTGATGAAATAAATTTGATTGTGCTTACCTAGTTTGTTTTAGGAGTTTTAGTATATTTATAATTTTATTTTTATTTAATTTTTATAATTTAAATTATTAAAATTTTTAAACTTTATAAATCATATCATTAAATGTAATGATAAAAATAATATAAATGTAATTTTTTGTATTAATAGTGCTCTATTTTAGATTTAAAGTATTTTTTAATAAATTTGGAGGGAATATTGTATAATTTTAGATTAAAATATGTTATAAGTCTCAATCAAAATTTATAATAACATTTATAAATTAGTTAAAACCGTTAGTAACAAGATTCCAACCTAAACCTTGTTCCTTAACTTTTCTATAAAAATTTTGGATAAAAATAAATTATCTTATTTTTTATATCACTATTTTTAAAAAGAAATTTAATCTTTACAAATAAAATATTTTAAATCTTATCCATTAAATCAACATTCAAGATTTTATATATGTAAAGTGTTGGGCTAGAATATTTATATGGTTAGGAGTTTCTTCCTCTTTATTTTTTATTTATATTTTTAAAGTATCGTATTAATTTGTAATTAAAAATATTTATTTGGTTACCTAAAGGTTAATGATATCTTTTTGGTGCCTGACTGTTAAATTATCTATAATTTGTTTAGTATTCCTTTTTCATTGCGCCTCCTCCTTGTGTTTTGTATATGACCTATGTTGTTTTAGCCCATACCAATTCTGACTTAAATGTTAGAGATACCAAGGAAAGTTGAAAGGGAAAAATTAATGTTATAATGTTTATAAAAAAATCTAAATTTAATGAGTAGATTATTAAATTCATAAAATTTAATAAATTCAATAACATATATTCTAAATTACAAAGATTAAATGAAAGTAAAATCGTGAAAATAATAAAGCTCAAAATAAAAATAAAATAAAATATAACTATTCAATGTTAGAATTTCAAAGTTTTTTCATTTATTATTTAATTTTTTTATATATGCATGTGTCTATCGATTTATTTTAATTTTAATTTACTAGTTGTATAATTTAATCTATTAAATCTAATAAATTTAATAGACTAAATTTTTTAAAAAATATTTAATAATATTTAATTTATAAAAGTATTAAAATTTCAACTCTAACAGATGTTCTTTATATCTAACTGGGGATAATATTGAAGTCAAATTGGACTTTAAAAAGTTTAAATAACATAAACTTTTCCTCATACTTTTAATTTAATATATTAGAGACCAAAATGTGAAAACTTTTCTATCTCCATTCAACTTTAATTTTCCTTATAATTCACTTTCTTACTTTCAACATCTTCTGTAAGGTATCAAGCAAACTTGGTGGGATGGAAAATGGAGGATTGAAAATAAGAATACCCACTACAAATATAGATTTTTTGTCTTTGAGGGATTCAAAGTTATAGAGAAATAAAAACAAGAAAGATAGATATTAAATTAAAAGAAAAAAATTAATAAGAAAAAAAATGACTTACAAAATATATTTTAATATAAATTAAAAATATAATAAAAAGTTACAAAGTTAAAGAATAATAAAGGTGGAGAGTGATAAAGGTAGAGAATCTAAATCATACCCACTATAGTTATTTTACTTTTACAAAAAATTTTATTTAAAAAATTTAAATTAATAAATTTAATTAAATTATAAAATTCATAAACCTAACAAATATAGTTACATTTTATGAATTTTTTTAAAAAAAATCTAATCGTGAGACTAGACCCTCTGTAACTACTATCATTATACTCAAATTAAGATTTTCTACTTTTATAACAGAAGAGAATTAAAGAGAGAAAAAATGAGATTATATATTAAATTATGGACAAATAATAAAATTATTAAAATTAAAGATAAAGAAAATCAAACCACTAAGCACGTTTGGAGTGAATATACAGCCCAAAAAGCGCTAGGGGTGCCTTCAGAGTATAAAGGCATGGATTGGTGGGTAGGCAGCCCACCAAGGCCCGGTTGAGTGTCGAGAACGTGTGCAAGGGATAAGAAAGAAGGCTATAAAACTTATAAAGTATATTTAAATATAAAAAAATAATAAAAATAAAGAATTCAAATCCACCTAGTCACCGTTACGAGTCTCAAGTTTCAACGCAGAATTTGAAAGGAGTACTGATATTTTTATATAATTATTTTTATATTTTTATTTATACTTATTTTTTTTAATTATTTTTAATTTTTTATATATATTTTTAACAACGCTTTGACGTGGCCGATGACGTTTCTGCTGCAGCGGCGTAGCTGCAGCATTATTCGGCACAGAGTACTGTCATTGCCTCGCACTTGATGAAGTAAATAGATAAAGCAAGTTATTTGTACAGGGTTTAACATTTAAGATTTAAGGTATAAAATTTATAAAATATATTTATAATGATATAACTATAAAGATCTTAATTTTAAAATTTAATGTTTGATTTTGAACTAATCTAACAGAAGACATAAAAAACAATAGTTTTATCAAAAATGTGAATATAGCTGTAATAGAATAAGTGTAATATAAATGCTAAGAATGTATTAAATAAGAGGAAATCAATTTTAATGATAAATAAAGATAAATATACACATAACATTCAAATTAATAGGTTGTAAAAATAAAATATTTTCAGTATAAAAAAATAATTGTACAAAAAAAATGAAAGTTTTTAAAATGTTTTCACAAAACACAACATAGTAACAATAATGCATGTTCGGTTGAATTAGGCTAAACTATATGCAACATTTTTCAACTTAAATTGATGTATGCTTAAGCCTCTTGTGATTTAAATATTACAATATATCTTTTTATATATATTTGAAATTATCTCAATATATATTTATTAAAGTGTAATTAACCCATTCTGCTATAGTCAGCTAATTTATTTACAGCCAGATGCCTAACCTCGTCCTCATTACAACTCGAAGCTTCAAATCAGCTCGCCACCACAGTGCAATCACCAACACAATGCTTCTTAGAAACCCACCTCTCAAGTCTCTTTTCATTTCCGTTCTCATTGATCCTCTTGCTTCCTAACCCGACATGATCCAAGCGATGTCCCTTCTCACCCATCTCAAATACACCCCAAATTCACAGCCATATATCGGACCCATTAACGTCATGCTCATCACTTCCAAATTCTGCAATTTTCCTTATATACTCCAAGCTTCTATCATTGTTCACATTACTCTTCGTCTTTTCACCTTCCCTTTGGCTGCTTTTCCTCTATAATCACACTTGGCCTTGTGCTATTTGATTGACAAAAATGTAGAACGCTATCAACTGTGTTAGGAAACATTTTCCAAATAAACAGACCAAAATTGAATGTCTTTATTGCTCCCTACCTCCTCCTTTTTCTACACTTCTTTCAAACCTTTAAATTTTCTTTCATCTGTGATGAAGAGTGTTAAACTGGATGCAAAAGCCAGACTCAATGAGCGCCCACAATGAGAAGATTTATGGGTTTTCAATTAATGGGTTTTTGGAAGAGGCTTCCTTCTTGAGGCTTTAAGTGCCTAGTTGTGATTCAAAACAATCGGTTTATAAGGACCTCCATCCCCAGCTACGGTGCCAACATGGTAATGGAACAGAAGACTCCATCATTCTCTTAAGCTTAGTAGCTTGTGTTATGAAGGTATAAATCAAATTCACATTTCTTTCTTCAAGCCTGCGAGACAGTGAGTGTTGCCAGGAATCCTGAGGAGGCGCTCAGCTTTTGTCAGGATTCTTGATGAAGCTGGAGTCATTCTCCAGTCCAAGGATGAGCGTGGGCGTTAACTGTTGGGTAATAAGTAGATAGGTATGACTTAAAATTAACAACGTATAACAAAAAAAATTAATTACACCTTAATAAAAGTATATTTCAAACTATAGAATTTAAGTGCACATCAACAAAAATTGGAGGGGTTTCATGCATTTTAGCCTTAAGATAATGAAGGACCATCAAAGCAAAGTGACCTGTATTTTGCGATTTTGTTCTGTAAGAAATTGGTCAAAGGCTCTGCGTTGTATCCTGAGATATTTTCATATCAGTGAACATATCCTCTAACTCACAAGTAAATTGATATCCATACTCTGTTTTGAGCTTAACAATCAAACTTCTTTCTGCATCATCAGATATAGTTTTCCCAGAGAGAAGCCTTTTGGCCAGATGTTGCTCGTAATGCTTCTCAAACACATCCTTCTCCTGCAGATAACGGAAAAGCATCATGACCTTGTCCAGTACAATCTTGACATCCTCCTCGCCAGCAACTCCTTTCAATCCTCTGCGGAGTTTATCATCTACAAACAAAGAAATAAACTCTGGAGACCGGGCATTCAAGTTGATGAAATATTCAAAAGAGGAATTCACGGCATTCTGAAATGTCCTGTCATTGTCAAATGGCAAAGCAATAATCTTGTCATATTTATCTTTCAGATCCAAGAGCTGTTGCACAAAATCTATAGGATCACTCGACCTTTCTGGATCCATAACTAACAGCTTGCCTGTATCCCGTATATATGAAGTCATGACCTCTTCAACAATTGTGAGCCCAGCAGGCGCCCTATGAAACAAGTTATACATTCTCCTTAAGTCTTCGTATTTGTCTTCCACAAGCATATTTACAAGGCCTGAGTTCTCCATACGAACTAGAGTCTGCATGTAACTTTCAATCATTTCCTTCTCCACCACATGAGTTATCTTTGACTCAGTTCTGGGGTCCAAGTAGTGAGATACTCTCTCAATTTCTTCATTCAGACGTCCCTCAGCCTTCCTTAAATAATCTCCACAATCACAAGATTCAATGAACTTCTGGGACTCAAGACGGTAAAACTCAGCCGAAACTTGAAGAAAACGCTTCTCAAAGTCCTCCTGGTAAACGGACAAACCCAAATCCATGAGCATCTTTGTAATGTTTCTCATCAAGCCCCTATTTATTACTGCGCCGTTCCTTTCCCTGAGTACAAGCTCCAGAAGTGCATCCTGAAGCCTGGCCTGAATTTCGCTAGAGTGGATCACAACATCCCTCCAAAGATTTAATCCAAGCTCATAAATCGGAGTTTTACGAGTGCTTGGTATGAAAGTTCTTTCCATGTACATCAGCATGTCTCGGATAATTAGCAAAGCCTTGTCATGATCTGCCCACTTCCTGTTAAGCTCCTCCAAGAAAATTTCTCCTTGAGCAGATTCAATTAATTTAGATATTTCTTTGAGATCATGAGTCATGGTTGCCACCAGTCCTGAGTAAAGTTTCTCCCCAAATTTGAGCACCACCATACTAGAAGCAGTCCTGGGCATACAGAACAAGCCCTATGGTCAGGTATTTTTTTACAGTGAGTTCTCAGACATGGATTTACGAAGAGAGATCTATAAATGTTGTCATTATCCATCTTCTGCAATGACTAAATAACCTGTAAAAGCTTGTATTATACCCGTAAGTATGAGAAAATGCCTTCATGAAGGTACAGTTCCTTAGAATTCTCTTCCCATTCTATATATAAAGCTTCACTTCCAATGGTAATTATTTCAAAACCTAATTCAAAAAAAGTTAAAATTTCATATACTAATTCTAGCTTTATTTTCTTTCATTTATTTTAAAATATCAGATATAAAAATTTTAATTTAATTTTTTTTATTTTAACATGTTTTATTTATATAACTTTTGAAAATGTACTTATAATTTTTTTGAATAAGTTCATGTATTAATATTTATTGTCACTTTTTAATTTTTTTTGTAGTACTAAAAAGACTTCTCTTTTTCATATATATATATATATATATATATATATATATATATATATGTTTGACTAAAAAGTAGCAAAATAGTTTTCTTTAAACTTGTTAGCTGAAACTTAGTGCTTGGCATGAAATGTTCAGTTCAACAAAAACTTCTGAAGGTACCCATATATAGGAAGCGAACGTAAAATGATCAAAGAAAACTTTATTAGTTAAAGCTACAAATTTTTCTTCGGTATAGATAAAATGGAAAAAATTTTGAAATTAAATCCTCCTGTAAAATTAACTAAATTTCTCATTACTAAAAAACGGTTAAATACAAAGCGACCAAACGTTCAAAAAGGGTTAAAAAAAAAACTACTGATGAAACATTTTCCACAGCACCAAAACTCGTTTTTAACACCACGATTAGTCATCAATTCTTAATGTCCAAGTTCAACAGTTTACAATAAAGAAATAATTATGAAGCTTACTAATGTCTAATTCCATCAGCTAGAAAAGAAAATTTCCAATATCTAACTAATTACCCATAAAGTGGATGTTTATCATCTAGAGAGAAACAAAAACAGCATTAAAAAAACGAGGCCACTAAATATATCATAGACTTTTTCGAAGGGAAGTCAAGTGGCCTTGTTCTCATATAAGGTGAGAGAAAGACAAGAAAAACATAAGATGAGAAATGGATGGAAAAAGAGAATGTACACAAAAAAAAAAAATTTGCCTTCTACTCAACTTATGTGAGAGAAAGGCAATCTGAATCTGAATTTAGATAATTCTCATTCTTATTACACTACGAAACTAGCCAAAATTAATTTTCATAATTATAAAAAAATTAAATTGTTTTATAACAAACACTCTAAACTCTAAAGTAGCATAAAGTACTGAAATAATCAAAGCATTCAAATTAAAAATAAATAATTAAAGAAACAATAGAAACCAAAGAAACAGACCTGTAAAGCCCTTCAAAATTAAGCTGTCTAGCGTTATGATTGTAAATCTCATGGATTGCATTCTCCAAAACCTTCCACATCTTCTCTGCGTATTCCGGATCCATCACAACCCGATGCTGAAAAGCCCCACTCAATTCTCAATATGAACTGAACACAAGGCCGGGCAGCAACTACAGACGGATCCCAAAACGCTTAAGTTTCGAGCAATCCCTCTAAATTCAGTCACCGAATCAGCCAGAGAACCCTAGTAGCAAATTCCCGCGGAAGTAGAAGCACTTAAAATTGTGCCTTTTGCGTCGGGGAGGAGGAGATGCCCAACGAATTTTTATATACTAAATAATTCAATGAAAGTTCTACACCTGTCCTATTCTGATGCTCTACCTCCAGTGACTTTCACAAATGAACTTGCTATAAACTTCTCCTATATTAAAAAAATTTCATTCACGCATGAATTTGGTTTCACATGTTATTTCATCTCCGTATGAGCATGAATTGTAGTCAACGCGGTGCAGATTGCCACCCAATTAAGTTTCTCTATTTTATCTTTAATCTTTGTCTTTATCTTTAATTTTTTTTTACAAGAAAAAAAAGTTAACAGATTAGTTAGAATATACATTGCAATTAGAAGAGTTATTAATTTAAGGGGAATGGGTTTGTATATTCATGACCCACAAAAAATGCAGATCGACTAATTTTGTCTTATATAATTTATAAGTTATAATAAAATAAATTAATTTATATTTTTATGTATTAAAATATATTAACTTATAAGACAAGAGATGGATTGACTTAGATTCAAATGTAAGATATTAAGAAAAGACAATCTTAAAGCATCCTTGGATGTCATTACATTATTAAAATGCCAGCTAATCTTTATCTTAATGCTTAACGTCAATCTTGATCTTTAATATGTACGTCTAACGTCCATCAATTCTAGTCTAGTTACTCCTGTAGATACACGTCTCTAAGCGTCCAAAGAGGGGTAACAGTAACACTCTGCACTACTTTATTATTTGGTAATCAACTACAAATGCAACTATTTTGAATTTTTATGTTTCTACACGTCTTGCTTTTGCTTTTGTAGTCTGAAGAATCTTTTGTGAATTACATTGCAACGTATTCATTACGCTAGTTTGCTTGTGCTTTTGCTTTAGTGCTCTTCCTTTACTCCTTATTTTCCTAGTAATTCATGTCCCGTCTAGAAGAAAATTGTTAAGATCTGAATTATAATCAAGCCCTCAATTGTCAGAGTGCTGTGCTCCAATGGAAAATATAACTCTAAGATAGTGAAGATGAACACTAAAGATTTTCTATTAATATATGAAGACTCCTTTCACAAGAATTTAAATATTCTAGAGTGTAAATCATTTTGTGAGAGGTATATAGCGTCCTCTCAGGTATGTTTACTAGACATCAATATTATCTGTAGGAATTTGCCTACGAGATCGCAAAGATACATGGGTAAATAAATTAACAAGTCTTGTCTTGGCTGTATCCTTTGATTTATCATTGGATTTTATTGATATTTAAACTTTTGTGAAAAACCAATCATACTACTTTTATAAATAAAATTTTATTAAATATTCATTTATAAAAATTTAAATCATTAAGTTTGTTGATAATTTCACAAATTAAATTATAATCTAATAAATTTCATATATAATTTATGAAGATTTAATAATTCCTCATTAAGAGGAGCTTTTGTGCTTGGAAAATAGGATTGTCAACATCCTTGTTAGCTTTTATTTGTTGAAAGAAAAATATTAGGTGTATGTTTTAAATTCATACTTCTCAATTACGTCCACTATGTGGCAGAGAGAAAGATAAAAATAGGAAATTAAAAAAAAGTGAACTTTATTTTAAACTAATGTCACATTATATATGTAAATAAAAGTGTAAATTTTAAAATGTAGAAGTAACACTTCTCTTGTCGAAAATAGGACTTGATCCCTCCTAAGGTTTTTTGCAGATCCAATGCATACCCATTTTCCAGTGTGTAATAAGGGGCAAGCGAGAACTACTAAATAAAACAGAAAAACAAACAAGATTACGTGTGGGAATGAGCAGAGGACTAGAAAATAAATATTGCATACGTAATAGTTTACTAACCGTTAATTTTTGTTGGTTTAACGTGTGACATAATAAATTAAATTATTTAAAATAAAATGATAAAAATAACGAGAAAATAGAGCTCATATGGGGTATTGGCGTGGGAACACGAGTCAAAAGAAAATTTTGGCCGTTGGCAGGATGATACAGCACATCACAGTCCCGAGTAGCTGAACCTCAATTATGTATGTCTGCAAGCAGAGTGCACGTTAGGTGCTGATCTTTGCTGTACAATGCAGGATAAATAAATTAAGGCTGTGTATTCAACCAAAAGGTTCCAAGTAAATTTTTGTAACACCCAGGTAAAAATAGTTGAAAATAATGAATGAAAAATTTTCATTTGGCTCAGTGCAAGAGCAAATTCAAAACTTCGCAAGCATAGAAATGACATCCATCAAATGAATGTGAGTTTTCTTCCTTGGCAGAATCCAAAAAAAACCAAAAAAGAGGCATCAAAGAATGTGAGTTGTTTAAGTTAGAGTAGAAAGCTTCCAAGGAAACGAAGATCCTAGTTTTTCTCGTTCTTTGTTCAATAAACTTATAATACGTTAACTTAGAGAATCCTCATCCCTGGAAAAAGATCAAAGACAAATTAATAAAGTGATGTTTATAGGGTCAAAATATAATTTTACCGCAGAACAGAAATCTAATCTTGCCTCCCATAGATTCTTGAAAGCGAAGAATCTACCTGCATGATGTACTGTATCCGACAAAGTGGGTGGTAAAAACTGCAGCCTGTCTAGGATGCCGGACAGCTTTGTTGATTTCTGCCTCTTCTTGTCTCTCACTCTTGGAGGGAGAGAATTCAGGTACTTCCCACAGTATCAAATTTTCCTTCCATTGCATTCGGATTCTTAAATATGCATACTAACCAATTCGGTCACGGTAAAGGGAATGAGGATTAATAAGCAGAAGTTGCAAGGAAAATTCTAGCATGCCATATGGGCATAGATGACGAAATTTTGTAGTAGTTATATAATAATTATAATAAATAATATTGATTATACATATTCAATGTGCATAACACATCCATTAATGTTTAAGGGGGTGTGTTTGCTTAAGGTTACTTTTAAGCAAAGTAATTTTGGTTTTGTTGGTTGTAATCCATCAGCCAATCTAAGTGTTAATCTTTTTCGCTTAAAAACTTCTGTTTTTAATATAGGGAATTACAATTCTAAATATGTTGTGTGAGGGCAAACTGATACAATATAATCTGAAATTGTCCGCAGAAAAATAAGATAATTTGTATTTGACGATAAAAAAAGTAAGATAATCTTTATTTGACGAAAACAAATTAAAGAAGTTAAAAAAGAAAACGAATTTCAGATTGACAATGCAATCAATGAAGATCGAAGATTGAAGATTAAAAAGATATAGCTCAATATCAAGATCAATCATTGAAGAATACGAGGAATGAACCATTACAAGTTTGAAGAATGATTGAAATTAGAAATTGTGTCAATATATCGTTGAAATAAAAGCTCTAACAGTTAAGCACAAATCAAGGAATAATTCATGGAAATAACTGTTAGTGATAAATATATATAAAGAAGATCAACTGATGGAAGGAGGCGACGGAACGAGAAAATTAAAAGATCATTCAAGCCTTCACCACTCTTGAAAAGACATTAGGGATTCTCAATATATAAGGGCACGGATTGGTAGGTAGGCTGCCCACGAAGGCCCAGTTGAGTACTAAAGAAAAAAGATTGTCACTGACTCACTGTCCTTTTTCAACTGGGAATTTAGAAATTAGCCACAAGAAAACTAGGAATTAGAAGTAGTGTAGGTAGATAGATCCAGCACACTAGTATGTCGGTCGGGTTTTACGGTTCAGACTCGGTACAAAGTACTCGCATTGGCCATTGGCACGGTTGATGAATTAAATAGAAAAATCTTATTATTTGCATAATTATTATTGTAAAAGTAATTCTATTTATATACTTAAAAAGACCCTCGATCATTCAAGCAGTTTGTTTTTGAGGAAAATATTCTAATGATGTTAGTTATTTGCCGCATTTGAAAAATTTTAAGATCAAATGAACATATTAATTCTTTAACATGTAGCTGTAAAATTATAAAATAATTTTTAGGACTCGAAAATATAATTATATTATAATTGTAGTTATTGTGGTAACTGTATCTGGTAAAAGGGTTGAGAAGGATTGTGATCTCTGATTTTAAATTTTTTGTTTAAATTTTAGTGACTTTAGACAAAATATAATAAATAAAGAATAATCCTTAATTATGAATTTTGTTGTCTAATTAATTTTTGACCTCTTTTAATTTTATCTATATTTATCTCTTACTATCTCACTTTAAACTAGGGATGAATATTGGATGGAACGGTTTGAGTTGAGGTAAATCTTTTTTAATCCGTTTGAACCCAAACTCCTAATTAAGTTGGTCTAACTCTAACCAAAATAATTTTTCAAACTAAAATTTTTGAGTTAAAATAATTCAGTATTATTTGGATGGGTTGACTTAGGTTAAGATAGGTCAAAATTTGCTATTAAAGATTGAGTTGGGTTAGGAGAAAATAATTAACCTAACTAGTATGTTTGGGCATATCTTATTCCTTTCAACTTGTTTTTCAAAGAGCGATCATTTGAGTTGTTGCACTTATATTCTATAATATTATGAAACATACTTATAAAAAAAACTATTGGTATGTCTAACATTTTGCAACAACATCAATAAATAAAAGTTTTTATTATATAAGAAAATTAGTAATGGTATGCATAAAAAATTTATAAAATATCGTAAATAAAATTAAAAATTATAGTTGATATAATAACTGTTAATAACAAATTATCAGAAAGCATCAATACTTCTATAGGCCTACCTTATCATATTTTAGACATATATTTTGTATAAGTATATATTATAGATTTTTAAAATAATAGATAACATAATGACTAACTTTACAATGTCACTGTATTAGATGATAAAATAGATAAATTAATAATGAAGATCACAGAAGAAGAAAATTTTTAAATTTATATGTGTATATTTATTAGGTTACCGCAACAATCCAACGATGAGAAAATTAAACCCTAACCCCACCCAAATTAACCTATATTAATCTAAAATATTATAATATATTTATTTTATTCCATTGCAACCTAATTCAAATTTCTTTTTTTTCTAATTTAGGGCAAATTGAACCAGTTTCACAAAATTTTTTGCTTACCCCTACTTCGGACACCAAAATCCAAAAATTCCAATTCAGGTGCAGGATGCTTAGACCTCAGATTCATTGATTCCTTCCTCAAACGTTTATTGTAGGGGGCAGCCTCTCACAAAAGCCTGTGCAAGTTTTATGGCCTTTGCCTTTCATTTATGGAGTCGCTCAGGAATCCTACTCGAAAGGAGTTACGGGCCTAAAGAAGATTGAACCTTCAAGAAGCATGGGCACTATTTGTTGCTGTGTTTTTTCATTTTTAAATTATGTTATTTTATAAATAAAATTTTACTAAATTTTCAATTAAAATTTTTAAATAATTAATTTTATTAAATTATATGACCTGAATATCTAACTTTCTATAAATTATGTTTAGATGAGGCTAGTGTTTCAATCAGACATGGGCAGAGGAACCCTTTTTGTTCATGGGTCCTTTCTTAAATTAGTTCCGGCATTTTATCAGACTAAACAATGAGACATGATCTCACTTGAACAACTCATGAAAGTTGGTGAAAGGTGCCACACGTCAAAAGCTATCTACTTGTGCTTTCGATCATTGTTCGCCGTTATTGCTTAAAATAGCTTTTCTCTATGAACATCGAAGGAGGATAGCAGGGAGGTATGCTTGGTCGAATGATCGAGACAACGATGGACCATCAATGCAAAATGACCTGTGCTTTCGGGATTTTGTTCTGTAAGAAATGGGTGAAAGGCCCAGTGCCATCCTCAACTGCTCATGGACAGTTTGCTTTACAGTTATAAAGATTCATACCAGTGATACAGTCTTGGTAGCTGTTGTGGGACAACAAGCCCCCAGAAGCAGATTAAAGAAGAGAAAATATACCATTTTGTTATATATTGTTGTACCCAGACACCCCAAGGGGGACTGCAACGCAACGTAAGCCACTTCATTTGTTTCTAAATATTTTCTCTAAGCTTTTCAAAACTACGTTGAGCTTTGTTTTATTGTACTTCTGTGACTTAAAACGGAGGAGGTCCTAATGACCACAGAGTACAAATTGACTCTTGAACGATGGGCCGACCAGTTCCCTCTTCTTTGTGACCGATTAAGCATCTTATTTATTATTTTTATAACAACTTGTTGGCTGATTATTGATGTTGGTGATCGATTCAACGGTCCTGATTTGTCGGGGCGCCGTTCGATGGCATTCTCCTCGTATTGTCATGTCGATGGCTTCAACGTAAGGATTGTCATGGAGCAAAGGATTAGTCTGTTACTCTATGATTGCAACATACTAAAAAGAAATTTGATATTTTGACTTTGGATATTAAAAAATAGACTAATGATATTTTTGAATTTTTTCTACACTTCTCAAATCTTCTCTCTAAACATATGCAGAGACTGCAACCATTTAAGATATGTTTAACATTTTTTTAAAAGCTATTATAAATTTATATTTGTTTTCCTTAATTTAATTTTTTATTTATTAAGATTTATTGTATGGACCAAAATTATAAACATAATCATAACGAGTTTAATACCTAAATTCAAGAGATATTGATTTAAAGAAAATAAATAATTCTCATTTCAATTTTTTTAAACAAAAGATTGCGGTTAGGACTTTGGCAAAATCATGAGGAATTTAATCATGTCAATATTTTATATGGCACAATGATATTTAATTGTTGTTTTAATTTTTTTTTAAATTAAAACTTTAGGTTCATGAAAGAAAATAAAGGTAATTGTTTTGGTTGATAATTAATTTTTACTAGTCCCAATCATCTTGTGAAAAAGGAAAACTTAATTTTGTTATTTTCAGTAACGGATACTTAAATTATTTCAATAGTTCCCACATGGCTGGCTGGTTGGAGCAGACTTATTTATGCCGTTGGAGTAATCATATATCAGCAATGATATTAGTATATAGGACCTTTTCAAAAGCATATTAGACGACGTTAAAGAGCTGATTACTGTATTAAAAAAGTTTTCAATTTCATAAAAATTGAACTAAATGGGTTTTGTCCCTTCTTTACATGAAAAAATTATTAAGTTTTAATTTGACGTTGGCCAAGAATTCTTTATTGTATTAAAAAATAATTTGTTTTGATGAAAAATTCAAGATAACATATATACTTCAGTTCTAGGCAATGGCCTATAATAAGCCCAGCAGTATAGATTATCAAATAGCACAACTACAGTAAGCCTAAAGTGTTGTGTCAGGTCCACTGGACCATATCTCCATCGACCTTCAAATAAATAAAACATAAAATTTATGAGCAAGGTTATATATATAAATTTTTTATATTTTTTTAATTATGCAATCAGTATATTTATTGACAGTGTGTAATCGTAATTTTCCAAATTTTATATTTACTGTTGTTGAGGTGGGCCTTTGTATATGACATGAAAAAATAGGAATATTTTTATAAAGAATAATAATATATTTATAATTTTATATACAATTTATATATTATCTTATATTCCCTTTTCAATAATTTTTATCTTTCAAGTGGGGAAGGGAGGATTCATTTCCCTTTTGTAGACTCAGTCCCTACTAACATTGGGTGTGGTTCCGAACTTACGACGGTAGCAAGGTTCTAGTCATTTAGGAAGATTAAACTTGTTTCATCTTAGTCAATTTTTTTCTTTTTAACTGGAAACGAAGATTTAATAACTGGAGCAGCATATAACATTCTGCAAAAACAAAGATACAAGATTGTCCACCGTTTCCTGGATTGGAACAGAACCCGCCACCAATAAGAGTCACGAAGCCCAAACCACAAACTCCATTTCTACCCACAGATGCATCCCAATTTAGCCTGAGCCAGCCAGCGGGTGGAGGACGCCAAAATCTACTTTGTCTCAAGCAGGTTCCCAAAACACGGATTGATGTGTTAGTGACATAGTCACTGGGAGTTTAAGCAGCTTTGGCAATGATTTGATTATGTTAACCTTTCGCTAGTTCAATAAGTTGAATTTGGGGTTTCTTATTCGTTTAATGATTATGTAGACTTCTTACAGGCTAGGAAGGAAGAACAAAAGTGCATTAATGAAAGCGTAAGTTAAAGACGAAAAGCAGAGAAGGAATTTTTCTAATTTTGGTTGAGCCTAGGAATTAATGCGCATCCATTTGTTAAATCGGGCACTATCACTAGATTAAAACTTGCAGCTATGAGTTGCAATAGCCCACTTCAAACATTATAATTTGATTTAATTTAAGTCCACTTTTTCATCGATTTATGGAAATTAAATGCATGATCCATAATTCTAATTTCACTTAATAGATATGATATTATCACTAGATTAAAAGTTATAAGGTATAATTTTTTTATTTTTTTAGAATATCATTTTTTGATAAATAAAAATTATTATTTTTAAGTAAAATAGATAAACATTTCTCAAATAAGTCTTGATCACTTAATCTAATTTGTGTTGATTAATACAACTTTTTTTTATTTAAATTTATCAACTCACTTTACATGACTATGATTCATTATTTCAGCTTTTGTCAAGAACATTTGAAAAAATTATTTAAAAAGATATTTTAATAAATAATATTTTAAAGATTTAATTTTTAATAAAATCTTATAATATAATCCAATTCATAAAATAAGACTTTGTCCTCAAGAGAGGATTTTAGCCAGTTTCTCTCCCTCCAAAACCCTAGTCCTGGTTTCCACTCATGATGACAAGATTAATATTCTTGAATGGAATTTTGTGGAAAACCAATTAAAGGCTTCAGGGTAGAGGGTAGAGGTTAAATTGATAATATAATGTCTTCCTGATTGACACACAAAAAAAAAGGAAAAAATGAAATAATATATTTTGAGTTCTTTTTCTTTTTGTGCGTAAAAATTGCGGACACATAAGGCTACTCAAATTGATAACAACTAGCCCGGAATGGGGCGAAAACTAGGGCTGGCTGAGAATACGGTGGTAGCTCAAGAGGCTGGTGGGGTGCTAGATCAGCCTCGGAACGGAAACGTTCTTGTCAAGACGGCAAGAGACCTTGTCTTTTTGGTTGGTTATTGGTTTTGTTTGCCAGCTTATATATAAAGTGTGCGTTTGGTTTGTTATCTATATTGGTTTTGTAATACTTTTTATCAAGATAAATAAATATAGCTCATCTTTTCCAGAAGAAAAATCTAGGGTTACCAATATTAACAACATAGACAAATATTCCATAAGAAAAAAAAAAACAGCATAAACAATGGTTAGTTAATCTTTCCACAAGTTTTCTATACAGAGAACACTAAGGTTTTTTTAAATGAGTTCTTATCATTAACATAGAAAAATAAATGTACACCACAAAATCATAACCGATTGTTGTTGGTATGTCATGTCTGCCCACATAAGCTGTAACATAAATCACATGCTAAAGTTCATTGACAACGTTGTGCTACATTATTTTGTGAAAATAGTTAAATAATTCCTCTCAAATTAAGCATCGCAGTTTGGATACTTCGCTGATAGAAATGTCACACTATCAACAACATTAGGGTGTTTTCTTTATCTGTTTTTTAATTTTATTTTCAATGAAAATAAAAAAAATAATAAAAGTTTATTTATTTAAAAAATAAAAAAAATTTAATTTTTTTTAAAATAAAGTAAAATTTAAAAATAATAAAAATATTTTTAATGTTTCTTTAATAAAATTTTAAAAATAAAAAATAAAAAAATAATATAGTAATAATTTTAAAATTATTATATAAATCTTAAATTATAAATTTTAAAATATTAAATTTTAAATTATAACCTTAAAATTATAAATCTTAACATTTTAATTCTTAAATTTTAAACTTTCAATTTCAAATTATAAATTTTAAAATATTAGACTCTAAAATTTCAAACCCTACATTTTAAACCCTAAATCTAAAAATCATAAATCTTAAACTTCATATCTTAAAATCCTAAATTCAAAACTCTTAAAACTTAAAACTTTAAATTTCAAACTTCAAAACTCTCACCTTAACTTCTAAATTTTAAATCTTAAAATTTAAACTCTAAATCTTCAACTTAAACTTTAAACAATAAAATTTAAATTTTAAATTTTAAATTAAATATATTTTTATTATTTTTATTTTTTAAAAATAAAATTTATCTTATATAAATTAAACATATTTTTATTTTTAATAAAAATAAAAAATATTTTAACAAATCAAACACGCCTTCAAATTTTCGTTTCTACGAGATGTTCTTCCCCAAACCCTTTAGGTGCGGAAAGGGACTGCAATAGCACGTGACGGCTGATCAAGCCCCCCAGGGGACAAAAGAAAAAAATAATTTGTGTGTTTCTTAGCTGTTCACTTTCTTCTGTGATCTCTTTCCATCAAATACAAAAATTATTATCACTTTCAATCACCATATTCAAAATTACAAACCATGGTATTCTTGCCCGGAAAAATACCTTCCAGATCCAGTTATTGATTTCCCCAAGGACTTTGACCGCTAGTTTGGTTTGGTAGTTTTTCTTTTTTACTCTGTTTTGAAATTCTATCTTGTGGAAAAAGTGTTTTTTTCCTCACCTGAAAAAAAAAACTAAATTGTTATAATTTTTTTTTGTAAAAATTGTGAGGTATATAAGTTTTGTATTTCAGTTTTAAAATTTAATAAATTTAATAATTTGAATTTTAAAATAAATATTTAATTAAATTTAATTTTTAAAAATAATAATATTACAAGAATACACGTACATATACTGACAGTATAAAAGTATTTTTAAAGTGCAATATATTTCTAGGGGCACAAGACCCCATGACAGTCTTTACTAGATTCCTTTATGATGCAGACCCTGATTTATCAGATGCTGTAATTTACAAGCACAGTTACACCCTTCGCTATAAAATCACCCCCCACATGTCTCTTCTCTGGTTTATAACAACACTAAGTCACCTATCTGCACACACTCTCTCTGTCAAACTATGCTCAGTAGTCTCTCTGCTTGGCTCTTTGGTGTTCTATAAGTAACATACTACCAGGGTGTGCTAAAACAAAAATCGACATTGGCTGTTCGTCACAACAGAAAAGAGGGACAAGGGGTTGCCCAGATCTCTTTCCTTCGATGCCCAGAAAAAGTTATGTGCCCCGGATCTCCTTCTTGATGGCATTGAGCAACGAGTCAGTCTGAAAGTCCATTTTTGAAGTAGGAGTCATCACTCTTACCCTTTCTCTCTTTGAGAGTTTCTGTTTTTGAGGGGTGGTAATGGCGGATGCCACTGAGCCAAAAGCATTGCCTGAAGCAGAGAAGAAGGAGCAGAGCTTACCCTTTTACCAGCTCTTCTCTTTTGCAGACAAGTATGACTGGTTGCTGATGATCTCTGGGAGTTTAGGAGCTATCGTTCATGGCTCATCCATGCCTGTTTTCTTCCTCCTCTTCGGTGAAATGGTTAATGGGTTTGGCAAGAACCAGTTGCACTTGAAGAAAATGACAAAGGAAGTTTCCGAGGTTCAAAACCCCATTCCTCTTAAAGTTTTCAGAAACCTATCTTTGATTTCCTTCCTACAATTTCACATCAGATCCGGGATCTGATAGCTAACTCTTCTTTTTTGTTCTGATCATCATTACAGTATGCTCTGTATTTTGTGTATCTTGGCCTCGTGGTTTGTATATCATCCTATGCAGGTATGCCATTCCTTTTCTTTATCTTTTTTCAAGCTCACTTGTACTCTATTCCGCCTGTGGATTTTGTTTGTTAGAAGTTAGAAGATCGGTCACACTCGTTGGACCATAGCCTAGACTATATGACTCGTATAGCCAGTTCATATCCTACGGGTGGGTCTGAGCTCACGTGTTCTGCCAGCAACAACCTCGTCCTTTTCTTCGATTATTACAGTTACTTGTTGATCGCAACACTTTAATTTTTCCTGCTTCCAATTTCCAGCACCGTTTTCAATCTTTACCAATTGATTAACGATGAACATGTTTCATTAATTATCTCGTTGCCAAATGGTAAAAAGTTTCGGTTTTTATTTTTACCAATTTACCAGAAATTGCATGCTGGATGTACACTGGCGAGAGGCAAGTGAGCACGCTGAGGAAGAAGTACTTGGAGGCAGTGTTAAAACAGGACGTTGGGTTCTTCGACACTGATGCTAGAACAGGGGATATTGTTTTCAGTGTCTCCACGGATACTCTGCTTGTTCAAGATGCTATTAGCGAGAAGGTGCAGTGAATTTCCGATCTTTCTCTATTTGGGTTATGTTTTCTGTTTCTAATTACCTCTAGTCCTCTGCCATGCTCCTGGTTAGTTTGTTCCCCACTAACGTAAGTCCCATGGATACAGTCCCACATGCCATATAAAAATGGCGCACGATAGCTGACACTGCTTAACGTGCGCAGGAGGACTGACAGTCTGACAGGCTTCCCCGTGATTGTTACACTATTGCAATGTATATTCTGTTTGATTTGTGCTTGTGGGTATGTCTAGGTGGGAAACTTCATACATTATCTCTCGACGTTTCTGGCTGGACTGGTGGTTGGTTTTGTTTCCGCATGGAGGCTAGCGCTTCTAAGTGTTGCAGTGATTCCAGGCATTGCTTTTGCTGGTGGCTTGTATGCTTACACCCTCACTGGCTTGACATCAAAGAGTCGCGATTCCTATGCAAATGCCGGCATAATCGCAGAGCAGGTGAGGTTAATTTCTGATTTAATTAACTTGGAAATGCTGTATATGGGAGCTAAATGACTTCATTTTCTGAGGATGGTTGAGTTGCTCTGTGTTTGTTTTATTTTAGTCTCCATCTTTTGACGGAATTCTTCTGGGGTTGTGGAAAACATTTTTCTTTCCTCTTTTTGGGTTCTCAATGTTATATTTCGAGTGCAGTAGCGCATTTTCCACTTCGATGTGAATCTGCTTCCTGTTTTAAGTTTCAGGGATATTTTAATGTGTGAAATGATGCTTTGTCATGTGCGGTACTCACAAAAGTTATTCGCTTTTCCATAGCTAAATTAAAATATACTAAAAGCATGACGGCTGTTCTTTTTCTTCTTTAATTTGTCATCATGTCTCTTAGTCTTGCTTACAAAATTTAAAGTAATGAAAATCCTGTTATGATTAAATTCTGAAAAGAAAATTGAAAATTTCCAGGAATGTGTGATGCATTCTTTATTCTAATAGTATATCAACATGGTAGTTTTTAAGATAACGGCTCAAAAAATGGGCCCATAAATTTGAATTGCGGCTTGAATAAATTAGAGACTTGTTCATTTAACAAGATATTTTATTTTTTGACATTTATACAGGCCATTGCTCAAGTTAGAACTGTTTACTCATACGTTGGTGAGAACAAGGCCCTGAATTCTTATTCTGATGCCATACAAAACACACTGAAGCTTGGGTACAAGGCTGGAATGGCTAAAGGTTTGGGTCTAGGATGCACATATGGGATAGCCTGCATGTCCTGGGCACTGGTCTTTTGGTATGCTGGGGTCTTTATAAGGAATGGGCAGACAGATGGAGGCAAGGCATTCACAGCTATTTTCTCTGCCATTGTTGGTGGCATGTAAGTGCTCAATTGGACAAATTTAGTGAATTTATTAACAACTATTGAAGTCTCCCTTTGATTGTAATTTATTTTATTTTACAGGAGTTTGGGTCAGTCATTTTCAAATTTAGGGGCTTTCAGTAAAGGCAAAGCAGCTGGATACAAATTGATGGAAATTATCAAGCAGAAACCCACCATAGTGGAAGACCCTTCAGATGGGAAGTGCTTGGCAGAGGTTAGTGGAAATATTGAATTCAAGGAGGTTACTTTCAGTTACCCATCAAGACCAGATGTAATCATCTTCCGCAATTTCTCAATCTTTTTTCCCGCTGGAAAAACTATTGCGGTTGTTGGTGGTAGTGGGTCGGGCAAGAGCACTGTAGTTTCCTTGATAGAAAGGTTTTATGATCCTAATGAAGGTAAATATACATGCTTCGCTCATGTTCCATGACTGAAAAATTTGGTCCTAATTGAGTAATTAAGCTGATCCCTTCAAACTGGACAAGCAGGGCAGGTTTTGCTAGATAACGTTAACATCAAGACACTACAATTAAAATGGTTGCGTGATCAAATTGGACTGGTGAACCAAGAACCTGCACTCTTTGCAACTACCATACTTGAGAATATACTCTATGGAAAACCTGATGCAACAATGGCTGAAGTGGAAGCTGCTACTTCTGCGGCTAATGCTCATAGCTTCATTACCCTGCTTCCTGATGACTATAACACTCAGGTAGGTACATAAAATTACATTACTAATGCTCAGTTATTTGAGCAGATTCTTGTTAGGGTGGGAATCTTAATAATGTACTAATTTGAAGCAGATGAGCCATATAATTTTGATCATGACTAAAATTCTAAGGGTTATAGGCTACTTGCTTAATTTACCAAATTTCTTTTTGATCTTAAAATTGATCATTTGTTTTCATTTTATACCAGGTAGGAGAGCGAGGAGTGCAGTTGTCTGGTGGCCAAAAGCAGAGAATTGCAATTGCCAGGGCCATGTTGAAAAACCCTAAGATCCTTCTTTTGGATGAAGCAACTAGTGCTCTTGATGCAGGCTCTGAAAGCATTGTTCAAGAAGCACTAGACCGTCTCATGGTTGGACGTACAACTGTAGTTGTTGCCCATCGTCTATCAACCATAAGGAATGTTGACAGCATAGCAGTAATTCAGCAAGGGCAAGTTGTTGAGGCTGGAACACATGAAGAACTGATTGTAAAGGCAGGGACATATGCTTCACTAATTCGATTCCAAGAAATGGTTGGAAATAGAGATTTCTCCAACCCCTCAACTCGCCGCACTCGCTCATCAAGGTTGAGCCATTCACTATCAACAAAGTCTTTAAGCCTACGGTCTGGAAGTTTAAGGAACTTGAGCTACTCATACAGCACTGGAGCTGATGGTCGCATTGAGATGATTTCAAATGCTGAAACAGACAAGAAAAATCCAGCTCCCGATGGATATTTTTTCCGTCTACTCAAGCTGAATGCCCCTGAATGGCCTTACTCAATAATGGGAGCTTTAGGTTCTGTTCTTTCCGGATTTATTGGCCCAACTTTTGCCATTGTTATGAGCAACATGATTGAGGTATTTTACTTTACAAATTATGCCTCCATGGAGAGAAAGACTAAGGAGTATGTTTTCATATACATTGGAGCTGGTATTTATGCTGTTGGTGCATATTTGATTCAACATTACTTTTTTAGCATTATGGGAGAAAATCTCACTACAAGGGTTCGAAGAATGATGCTTGCCGGTATGAAATTAACCTTTTTATGCTTAATGTGTTTAATCATCTAATTTACCTTTCCAACAAGATGTCATTTTTAACTTAGACTAGCATTTAAATTAAAAACCAGCATTTATGCTAATGTGTGTAAATTTCTATTATCATTCTCCCAGCAATTTTGAGGAATGAAGTTGGATGGTTCGATGAGGAGGAGCATAATTCAAGTCTTATTGCAGCTCGCCTTGCCACTGATGCTGCCGATGTAAAATCTGCTATTGCTGAGAGGATCTCAGTAATACTACAGAACATGACCTCTCTCCTCACTTCTTTCATTGTTGCTTTCATTGTGGAATGGAGGGTTTCCTTGCTCATCCTGGCAACTTTCCCTCTGCTTGTCCTTGCAAATTTTGCTCAGGTAAAACTCTCAATTTCTCCACAAGATCAAGCCAAAAAGCTTAAAACATTGCAACTTTCAGGTCTTTTCTTGGCATTAGAGTTTGCAGAAACTGTTTTTTGTCACAATAATAGAGGAGCAAAAAACAAAAACATAAAATATTGTCTTTGATTTTGTTGCATGTTGACCCAAGACCAGCACTGGGGTAACTCTGCTCTCTAAACTTTTTTTTGAAAGGATTCTTGCTAGTGTCAGATCCCTACACTTTCTTTTACGTCCAGAAGTCAGAATCTAACTGTATATACAAGCTGGCATTAAACGACAAAGTAAAAACAACAAAGTCTCGCCATAGTTGAACAGTGCACGTGCTTCCTTTCAGTTCAGACCATTAACTCCTGGGAACTCACTCATTTTGGCGTATTAATGTAACCATAATCTCATTAATAATTGCGTAACATTTACTCCTTTTCGATGCCATCGACTCTGAGTAGTTTTCCTCGTCTCTCTGGTTCTGGGATAACAGTAAAGGCAGGAAATATAAAATAAATAAATAAATAATTTAGAAAAAAATATAATTTATATATTAAATTATAAAAAATATAAAAAATAAAATTAGTGAATAAAATAAGTCAAATTATTATGGCAATAGCTTTTCTTTATTTTTTTTCATAATATGTTGAGCATTCAAGTTTTTGTTAATTTTTCGAGGTAAATAATTTTTATATTTCAAGAAAAATGCTGTTGGTGTCCTTGCAATTAATGATGTGATTGGAATATGTATATATATATATATATATATATATATATATGTATGTATGGTTTCTGTCACCCGTGAGTCCTTGACCGTATCATTCTGGGTTTGTACTTTTTCTAACCTGCGCCCTGGTGCGCAGTGCTTCCCTCACTTTCCCATTCCGGGTTCTTCAGTCATCTGATTTCCTGCCTGGTATCGTTTTCCAGCTACAGTAACAAGCAAAGCTGTGATTTCTAAAACGCTTTGTCTTGTAACGGGGGCAGTGTTCTGAGTTTGCGCAGGCTTTGCTCTCATTATAAGAAATGGATTGATTGGCCACTGATGTACCTTAGCAATCTATCAATGTCGGTGTCCATGTACGATGGACCATCCGTCCAGTTTCTACCCTTCCTCGCTTAGCCCTTTTAGTAGTTCTTTTTCTATGTGTCCAGTCTGCTGATGTAGTTTATTCATCGCACTGAACCTTCCACCAAATGAGCAGAGCAAATAAGTGCTTGGTTGACTCACCAAAAATTCCTTTTCCCAACTTGGCCAGAAGCTTCCCTTCATTAAATTGAGTTACTGTTAATGTTCCCCAAGAAAGAAACGGTGTCATACTCTGAAGAAAATTAAGGAAAAATTGAATGATACTGATACTCTTGCCAAACCCAAATTTTAATTGATACTAGTCCTCATTCTTAGAAGAACTTGCACATATTTGTCACAGTTCAAAAATTTATTAGCGTGATTATCGGCTGCAAATTCCCCAAGCTTGGACTCATGCTTGATGCTAATTTTAAAGCTTGCTGGGCATGGGGTATCAAATTCAAAGTAGTAACTTCTTTTTTTGGTTGATTTGTTGCTAACAATGAGTTTGGCTATCTTTGAATTTTGCAGCAACTATCTCTCAAAGGGTTTGCTGGAGACACAGCCAAGGCTCATGCCAAGACAAGTATGATTGCAGGGGAGGGAGTAAGTAACATCAGAACAGTTGCAGCATTCAATGCCCAAAACAAGATCTTATCCCTCTTCTGCCATGAGCTCAGGGGCCCACAGCGCCGGAGCCTTTGCCGGAGCCAAACTGCGGGCTTCCTATTTGGGCTCTCTCAGCTTGCCCTGTATGCGTCTGAAGCGCTCATCCTATGGTATGGTGCACACCTAGTAAGCAAAGGCCTTTCAACATTCTCTAAGGTGATAAAGGTTTTTGTAGTGCTAGTCATCACTGCTAATTCTGTTGCCGAAACTGTGAGTCTTGCTCCAGAGATAATTAGGGGTGGTGAAGCTGTTGGTTCTGTTTTCTCGATTCTTGACCGTCCAACAAGGATTGATCCAGATGATCCTGATGCCGAACCAGTCGAATCAATTCGCGGTGAAATTGAACTTAGACATGTTGATTTTGCCTACCCGTCACGCCCTGATGTGATGGTGTTTAAGGATCTTAACCTTAGAATCCGTGCAGGGCAAAGCCAAGCCCTTGTGGGGGCAAGTGGGTCCGGCAAGAGTTCTGTCATTGCATTGATTGAGCGTTTCTATGATCCGATTGCTGGTCAAGTCATGATAGATGGAAAGGACATCAGGAAGTTGAATTTGCAGTCTTTAAGGCTTAAGATTGGGTTGGTGCAACAAGAGCCTGCTTTGTTTGCAGCAAGCATATTTGACAACATTGCTTATGGCAAAGAGGGTGCCACTGAAGCAGAGGTGATTGAAGCTGCTCGTGCAGCCAATATGCATGCCTTTGTTAGTAGTTTGCCAGAGGGGTACAAGACCCCAGTTGGTGAGAGAGGGGTTCAACTCTCTGGTGGACAGAAGCAGAGGATTGCCATAGCCAGGGCTGTGCTCAAAGACCCTGCCATACTTCTACTAGACGAGGCCACAAGTGCTCTTGATGCTGAATCAGAGTGTGTCCTACAAGAAGCCTTGGAGAGGCTGATGAGGGGCCGCACCACAGTGCTTGTGGCTCATCGTTTATCAACAATTAGAGGAGTTGACAGCATTGGAGTAGTGCAAGATGGGCGCATTGTAGAGCAAGGCAGCCACGCTGAGCTCGTTAGCCGGCCCGAGGGAGCATATTCTAGGCTCTTGCAGCTACAACATCATCGCATATGAAAAATAAAGGAAACAAATTTTAATTTGATAAAAATATGATCTTGTGGGTTGGCGATTATATTTGGGTCCCATTAACCAAATGCTTTCATTTTCTTTTAGATGTAGATATCTGGGATATGGGTTTTGTACGTTGGAGGACAATTGCTCTATTTCCAATGGAGTAGCAAGTATTATATGATTCACATAAGCATAAGCATTTCATCAGTGTTATTTCATATTCGAGTTTGAGTAACGCAATTTAATATGGATTTTGTGCATAAAGATTATATGTATTTTCTACCATAAAATTGTAAAGTTAATCAATTGTAAAACTAAAAAATACTAAATTTTTTGTCAGTTTTATAAAAGTACAAAATAAGTATAAGTTTTGTGCAAATAATATTACTCAATTTTCCGTGACTCTCTATGAGTGCTATAATGCAGCCTCAAGAGCATGCCCTTCTGGCTCTTGCTTTACTCCCCGCATGTGCTTGCTAACATTATAATTTTCATTTAAAGTTAAGCACGCCTTTTCTATGGGGGGGCCCTGAATGGGGCAATGTCACTGCGGGAAATCAAATCAAAAATGAAAGGCGTACTTGTATCTCTTTTAAACGAAATGGAGACACAATCAGTTTAAGGCAGATGGGTTGAATTATTTGTAAAGCATATGGATGCGTGAAGCTATATGTCTTCATTTTCTTTTGAGCTTTAGAATGATCCACTTGATGCAGTCTAGAAAAATTTCCTTCTCTGGACCAAGAAGGAAACTTTATCATCACCAAGTGACTAACCTTTGTGCGCCTTTAACTCTTTTTCCCTCTAAAATACTGAGGAGTATGAATGGCCCATAAGGCCATTAACATACAGCATGAGCTAGCCTGGGCAGTTCCTTTACCAGATTGATCAGACTAGCTTGTAACGTTCTCTGAAAAGGATGCTACCATATATATGTGTACTTGATCTGTCACAATGTGATAAGGACTTGGTCCCTCCTAATGTTTTTTTGCAGTTCCAATGCATACCCATTTCCCAGTGTGTAATAAGGGGCAAAAGAGAACTACTAAATAAAATAGAAAAACAAAAGATTACGTGTGGGAATGAGCAGAGGACTAAAAGAGAAATATTGCATCCATAATAGTTTACTAACCGTTAATTTTTGTTGGTTTAACGTGTGACATAATAAATTAAATTATTTAAAATAAAATAATAAAATTAACAAGAAAATAGAGCTCGTATGGGGTACTGGGGTGGGAACACGAGTCAAAAGAAATTTTTGGCAGTTAGGCAGGATGATGCATCACATCATAGTCCCGAGTAGCTGAACCTCAATTATGTATGCCTGCAAGCAGATTGCATGTTAGGTGCTGATCTTTGCTGTACAATGCAGGATAATTTAAATAAGAACCTTCGAGCTAAGCCTGTGTATTCAACCAAAAAGTTCCAAGTAAATTTTTGTAACACCCAGGTAAAAATAGATGGAAATAATGAATGAAAAATTTTCATTTGGCTTAGTTCAATAGCAAATTCAAAACTTTGCAAGAATAGAAATGACATGCATCGAATGAATGTGACTTTTCTTCCTCGGTTGGGTTCAACAGAAAAAAGAAGAAGGAGGCATCAAAGAATGTGGGTTGTTTAACTTAGAGAAGGAAAGGCTTGTGAGGAAAGGAAGATCAAAGTTTTCCTCCATCTTTGTTCAATAAAATTGTTAGAGAATCCTCGTCCCTGGAAAAAGATAAATAACAAATAAAGTGATGTTTATATCGTCAAAATATAATTTTGCCGCAGAACAGAAATCTAATCTTGCCTCGCATAGATTCCTGAAAGCGAAGAATCTACCTGTATGATGTACTGTATCTGACAAAGTGGGTAAACACTGCAGCCTGTCTAGGTGCTGTACAGCTTTGTTGATTTCTGCCTCTTCTTGTCTCTCTCTCTTGGAGGGAAAGAATTCAGGTACTTCCCACAGTACCAAATTTTCCTTCCATTGCATTCGGATTCTTAAATTTGCATACTAACCAATTCGGTCCCGGTAAAGGGAATGAGGATTAATAAGCAGAAGTTGCAAGGAAAATTCTAGCATGCCATATGGGCATGGATGCTAAAATTTTGCAATAGTTAAATAGTAAGTAATGCTGACCGCACATATTCAATGTGCATAACACCCAACCATTGATGTTTAAGGGGGTATCCTAGTTCAAGGTTAGCTTTAAGCAAAGCAATTTCGGTTTTGGTAATTCTAATCCATTAGCCAATCAAGTGTTCGTCTTTTCTCACATAAAAAATTCTGTTTTGGATATAGGGAATTACAGTTCTAAATATGTTATGTGTCAAAGCAATTTGATTGATGTAATATGAGATTGTTAACAGAAAAGGAAGAAAATCTCTACTTGATAAAGATAAATCAAAGAAGTTCAAAAAGAAAACAAATATCCGATTGACAGTGCAATCAATGGAGATCGAAGATTGAAGACTAAAAGGAGTACAGCTCGATATCAAGATAAATCATTGAAGAATACGAAGAATGAAATAATTGAAAGCTTGAAGAATGATTGAAATTAGAAATTGTGTTAATATATCGTTGAAATAAAACTAAGCAAAAATTAAAAAATAATTCATGGAAACAACCATTAGTGATAAACATATATAAAGAAGATCAACTGATTAAAAAAGATTGCAGAACGAGAAAAAGAAAAGATCATACAAGCCTTCACTACTCTTGAATAATTAGCCATTGTGCCTTAGAAAGGAAAATTTATTCTTTGAGAGAATACAATACACTTAACATTCAATTGCACTCCATTAGTGAGCAACCCTCAACTCTTTCACTTAGAGAGGCTTGGTGACAAACAACACTCGTGTAAAGCTTGGAGAAAATAATCTCAATTTCATAGTTAAATTTCAAGCTATTGTTTGGGAACTGGACGTAGAAGACATATTATCTCTGAACCAATGTAAATCTTGCTGTCATTTTGTCTCTCTACTCTTTATATTTTTGTATTATTTATTTTTTGAGTGATTGCATGGTTTGAGCCACCTTACAATCACTCACACTCTGATTAAAAGGTTTGAAAAAGTTTAACACACAATTCACCTCCCCTCTTGTGTGATTGCCTGCATATTTTTTTCTTTCAGTGCGTGCAACTAGATTTGGATCTCTGTGATTCAGGATATGTGATGTTGATAACGTTAGTTATATTTTATAAATTAGGGAGCTGTTTCTAATTGTGGAATCAATTATTTTCTTCAACTTATTTTACAACTCTTTAAAAAACTGTTTCTCTCTTCTAAGTTACCCCTGCTACTGTTAGTCCCGAAGAGGTGTGCAACTAGTGTTGCTCTTCAATAATGTTATTGGCATTTGGAGCTGACCTGACTTGCTGCCTAATAGTTTAACTGGCCAATATTTATGAACATATTTAGTGTGTGAATTCCATTGAAAGATTCCTTCAAGAGATAGGCCCCAATTAGGGTTGCTCCATAAGTATTATTATCAGTACGTGATGTGTTTGTCCTATCCGTTCACATTTTTAATGCAAAAGCCTAAGATGGAAGAAAGATTAATAAGAAGCATGTGGATGAAAGGGGAATGCTAGTGCAATGGTACCGGATTTGACAGTTAGCGTGGATCATCTATTCAAGTTGGATTCTTGAAGGGTACATGTACAGAAACTGAGATCAGCCTTCTGTGAGGTAGTGAGCAGCGAGTAAGTCCACCATTTTTGACCCTTTAGTCTGACAAGGTCTGGTTCTGAAAAATACAGCCAGCCCATGACCTCGGGCCATACTTATTTTATTTCTTCTTGTTCTGAGACTGGATACGGTGTTTGATATTCTGCAAATTCAAATAGTGTTGATGACATTGCCAGTGCATGCAGGTAGCCTGATGGTAATAAACATTAAATCACAATAAGCAAATACTGTTCTGGCTAACTAGAACGTTGGGGTCTCCTGATTAGTTTGGCTCATTCATTAACTGGTCCTGAGAAAAGGACCCGTGCCAGTTTTCTTCTGACACGAAGCTGGTTAATTTCCTGACCCTTTTGTTCTCACCCTGACAATCTCTCATGGGTGAAAGTTATTGCTTGGCCTAAACCTCTCTACTGCAGTTCTCTAGGAAACGAAGTATTAACTACCGTTTTCCCTTAGGAATCAAAGAGCAGAATTTGGAAAGTGACTATAGATAGACAGGGCGGGTATGCTTCTGCAGTTATGGACAAATAATTAACAATGAAATGAATATAGCATTTCCAACTGAAGAAAGTTTCTATTTAATAGCAAAACATATTGTTAGTATATTCACCTTCAGTGTAATTTGAATAACAGTATATTGTAATGCAACTAACTTATTTATTTTTGGTTAAAAAAAATATAAGGTGAGAAGATGGTATCTCATTTTAAGGTTAAAGTATGTCATAAATTTCAATAAAAATTTACAGTAATATTTACATATTGCTTACTAAAAAAGATGGTTAGCAAAGGAATTCAAAGCTAAATCTAATTATAAATTAAGTACTCAAATTACCAACTAAATGACCAATTCTCATTGGCCATACTTCTAATTTATACTAACACAAAATGGAGGAGTTCAGAGTTTGATCAGCCTCACGGATATTTGAAGTGTTATTTCATAGACAAATGGATGAATAGCTCTGATGTTGAGATGAAACAGAAGGTGGATTGGGCAGTGATGTTCATTCTCTATCATGGCTAAATACAATAATTTAAAGAAACAGCATTTGAAAGTTGCATTTGTAGATAAGATAAGCTGATAGACATCATAAAGTGCCAAACATAAGAGAATCAGAAGCTCATGCTGAATCAATGAAAGCTATAAAGATTGCGTCTAATTTTAATATCTTCTAATTTGTCCCGTTTCTGGATTGAACAGCTTGATGATAATGTGCTGTCTCTAAGCTGATGGGTGTGCTTTCAATTCATGTATCACTCTGGCCAAAGTTCATGGCTCTTCACCTCCTGCAAATGATTTTGGGTCCTATTATTTTGTGATGCCATTTATGTAACAGTTGTTTACTTCATCAAAGTTTTTCCCAAAAAAAGAAAAAGATAAAAAACGCGTTTAGGAATCTGGATATGGTTAGGCTTTCTGGGAGAGTAGCTTACAAAATACAATAACGCTATTCCCACAAACCTAATGAAAAAAAAAGTGACCTTTATTTACTTTTGAGATTGTACAAAATAATCTTGTTTTCTTATTGGGTTCTCTGTATGCTGTTTTGTCTAGTATAAATTGAACTATAGTCTCCACAGATTAGAATTCACTTTAAATCAGAGTTTATCTAAACAAAATTGGTATGGGTAAGGCCTTATTCTTTGTTTTGGGGCAAAGGTTCTAATGGTCCAAGAACAACTGCCCAGGCGAATTTTATTCTGGCTTTTAAACCCATCACACAAAGTTGGGCCTAATAGGGCTATCTTTCAGCCAGGTTAGCATGGTTTAGTGTTATCTTTGGTATTGAAACTTGGCTTGCACGTGCACTGTTCCACCCTCAGAGCCTGGGCATGTTGGCCTTCGTCCTCACGAGTACGAGGAGGGGTGCGTGAGCAAATTAGACAATTTCAAAAATTATATTTTCCTGATAAACATAACAAACATCTTGAGCATCTTCAACTTGGATTATCTAATTACCAATTACACTGTACTCAATAGATAAAAATACACAAATAGATGTCGGTGCCTAACTTCATGTTGGTATTTGACCAAAATTTAAGCTGTTGTAATTCTATTTTATTTTTATATGTTAATCACTTATTATCTGCCATACATCTTATCCACTCTAAAGAAAAGAAAAAAAAATATTTTTACATCAGGTATAAAAATAAAATACTCATATTTAATATAAAAATTATCGAATCAATTGAGTCTAATATTTAATTTATAAAATTTAATAATTCAAATTTTATAAATTGAAAACTATGCAAGAATAGAAAGTCTACTGAAGAAAAACACTACAATAGTTCAAATAACAATTTCAAATTGGTGGGGTCTCATAAATCTCTAGATTGATCACCTTCTAAGGAACCATGTGAACATCATATGTAATTGCATATACCTACTTGCATTATTGTGCATGTGGGGAAAAAGAGCAAAGAAAAAAGATATTTTTTTTTTTCTTTTAAAGTAAGGAAGCTACTTGCACCATATATATAGTCTAATCAAGAAATCAAATTGGCTCTACAATAATCACAAGATTTTCTTCATCATTCTAATTTTGTATATTATTGGCTAATTTTGTTTCTTTCTTTTTCAATAATAATAACCATTTGTTGAAATGTATATGAACTTATGTGATAAGCGCATTTTGTATTAGTGCATGCTTAATGCTTATATACATTTAGAAAAAGAAAAAAAAATGCTTGTATTGTTATAATATGCATATATATTTTAAGGGTACGTTTGGTTCACAGAAAAAAAGAAAAAAACTGTTAATTTTGAATAAGGGAGTGCAGGTCACTGGATATATCATAAGCCTAATCCGTACATATTGGAACATTTCTTTATTATTTTTACATTTGTTTGTTTGCATCTCTTCCACTGAGTGTTGGTTGTTGCTTATATTTATATGCCCACATGACACACCAAAAAGAAAAAGAAGAAACACTGACAATAGCTTGTGCAAAGCAGCTTATTGACTATAAGATATTGATCTCTGCCATATTTTGCCAGGAAAATGAGACAAAATAAACTTATTTAGGTTTGATAATTAATAATCATCTTATAATATTTTAATTTTATAAGTAAAATTATTAGCTTAATTAGAAAAAATAATGATATGTATCTCACAATCTTTAATTGACAATACCAGAATTAATTTCAAATAAGATCAATTATATTTATATATATACATCATAATTTATTTATATAAATTTAAAAATATATAATATATAGACTTAATTAAATTATAGAAGCCGCCACATAGAAAGATATCAGTCCCAGTGGTCCAACATAACTTTAATCATAGCTTGTGCAAGAGAGGACTATGTATAAATGTCTGTGTTCAGAAAAAAAGAAAAGAGAAGAATAAAAGAAAAATCTTAAGGTGGAAAGTCATTTTCAGAGCACTTTTTTCCGGGGCTGTGGGGGAGCAAACCTTCATGTATTATGATTCATGCATTCAAACTTATATTCTATATATTCAAACGACAGCAGCTCCGTCATATATATCTTATCCAAGTTTTTTCATCTTTCCAAAAAGGCTGTGGGGATTCTACAGAAGGACAGCATATGGTTGCTCTTCTGAAACACCAAACTAAGCTCAGCAATCAACACACTCATAGTTATCCTTGATTGAAGCTTTCCATTTCCTTTATAACATCGTATATATTAGTAAAGACATGCAGATTTGTGCATGGCTGTTCATGCTGAAATTTGGATTTGTCATGTTCATGTTCGGGGCAGCTGGGGCTGCATCTTTCCTTTTGATTTGCTCCTCTAAATTTCATCTTAAACTCTACAAATAAAATATAAGGGAATAACAAATCAATTATAAAAAAAACATTGATTATCTAAAATTTATTAATTTATTTAATTTATTTTTATAATAATTTATATTGTTAAATTTATTTATATTTTAATCTAAAAAATATGTTTTACATTTTAGAAAATTCTAATCTCCTTCCATATTCTAAGTCAAATTTCGGGGAATTAGTCTAATCTATTAATGAATCAGTGTGAAAATAATGAAAATTATAAGAAAGTTTGTGGAAAGCTTCAGTTGGTTGAATATAATCAATAGATCAGTATATTTTACTTAAGGGTGTCGACAAAAGAAGATTTTATTATTTTAACGACAGTTGACAAATATTTAGTAAACGTAGCAGTACCTATAGTTCTGTGATTTATTTTTACCTGTTTGATTTAGTATATGCAATCATAGTTATTTAATTATAAAATTAACTACTTAATAAGCTGGTTTCTGCAAATTTCAAGAAAAAAAAAATAAAACATTGTCATTTTCGTCTTTCAAGCTTATTTACAGACTAAAGAGAAAAGAATGAAAAGGATAAGACATTAGGATACATGCCAAAAAAGATAGAGTAAAATGAATCGAACGGAACATGAGGTTGGTTTCAACTTAAAGACGAGAAAGTAAAAAAAGGCATAGAGATACTTGCCAAACTAGAGGAAAAATAAAAAATGAAACATAGGGTGCATCAAGCATGTCAAAATAAAGAAAATAAAACATGACATGCATGCTAAATTATAAAAAATATACATGCTAAAATTGATAAATAAGTTAAGAATAATGCGTGCTAAAGTAAGAAAAAGAACATAAAAATGTTAGATTTAGATTTTTGACTTTTTTATTCTTTAATTTTAATTACTTTCTTTTTATATCTTTATATAATTTAATATGTGAATCTAAATTTTTTTATTATTTTTTATTATTTTTAATTTTGTATATATCTCTCTTTTATTATCTTTTCTTACTAAAAACAAAGGATCTTGATCTAAAAAGACTATAGGGATATACATCAACATGGAGAAAAAATGAAGAAAATAAGACATGAGAATATATGTTAAATTAAAGAGGAGAGTAAAAAGAAAAATGATATGAGAATACTTGTCAAAATAGATAGAAAAAGTGAAACAAAAATATTACATAACAATGCATGCTAAATTAATAATTCAGATTATATCAGTTAACTTCACATCTAAAAATCTTATTTGCAAATTTTATAAATACCAATACCCAAAAACTAAAATAAAAATACGTATGTTGCGAAAGTCTTATTTCATGGAAACTTAATATTATTATATTGAGTAACCGACCTAGCTATTTTTTGTATGGTTTTGAGTTTCAAGACTACTTTTCAAATATAGTGTCTTGTTGCCATAATAGAATTTTTGTAGTGATTAGTGGAGACTCTTCTTTCTCAGTTCTTTTTGTTCAAAGAATCTGCTGCTGTTATCCATAAGCTAGTCTACCAATGAACAGGGCTTCAATCATAACCACTTTAAAGTGTGTGGTGAAAAAATGAGGAACTTGGGTCAGCCAAGACACTAAATTGCTATCTTCAATATGCATGTGGTGCTCAAAGGCAGCTTTAGTTCCACGAAATCCGTTGCACCCTAAGACTTACCAAACAAAAGTTGGGTCCTCAAGAGGCACAGACAGAGGCAGCAGGTGATCATGTTATCAGTACCAATAAAGATCAATCCCATTAATTTGGGTTCAACAAAGTTGACGCATGTGTTAAAAGACAAATTTTAGCTAATTAATTAATAATCAATGTCCCAGGTTAAGATGAATTATGTTAAAAGACAAAATTTAACTAATTAAATAAGCAAGGTATTATTGCAAGGATATCTGATTACATTTTAGAAAATTTTGAGGTAATTTATCAATATGGATTTAAATTTGGAGTTGTCTTTGTTGATTAAAAAGTTTTTTGTTTACAACTTTTACACCAAAAGAAATTAGTATCATATTCAAAGGATAAAAGGATATTCTTAGAAAAATTAAAAAAAAAACTAATTAATAATTTTAAGTTTGATTACGTTTAAATAAATTTTGAATAATTTTGGAAAATATTATCTGTAATTGTCTGATATATATGCAAACATGGTATCCCTTAAAAGTAGTCCTTAATCTCATATTTAGTGTTTGATAAAAAAGAAAAGGACGTATGATTAGGTCTGTAAATAATCAAATGAAAAGTGCTTAAGCGTGGGATTATTACACTTTCCCATGGAGTTGGATTTGAAAATGAGAGTTTCCTTCAAACTTAAGTGACTAAATTAGGGAGCTGCGCATGCATTCCCATGAGGAGGGCGAGGCAAAGCTTATAAAGTGCTTTTCAAATTTGGTTTTCTTTCCTACTTTGATTCTTCATCATGGCTTCCAACAGAATTCTAACTTCCAACTTCTTGTCGGCTGTAGATAGGTCTGCACTGCTACCACCAAGCGGATACCCCTTTTTGACCCTAGCTAGCTGCCTAGTAAAGAAGGAAAACAGATATGTCTGTATACTTGGAAACTCCCCAATGAGATGGAATTTTTTTCATAAAATAAATCACATTTATTTTCTGTATTGAGGGAACTGGTGGCAAAGAATGAGATTATGTGTGCATGCTGCATGTCCAATATTCAAAGTTGAATTCATTAATTTCATATTACAAGTAGCAAGTAAGTTTTAGTACACTCAGTGAAAGAAATATGTTATAGTTTATTGAGTTTTACATTAAGTAGTATGAGATATTTAAGTGAGTTTATAAAAAATTTTGAGTTTTTTTCTCTAAACAACTAGGCTTTAAATTAAGGTAAATTCTCTCAAAGATTTGTAATAATTGATATCAAAATTTGTCACTACGTTCATTGGATCTCACATTGAGTAACATAAAATGCTTGAATAGGTTTCATGAATTCTGTCAAAATTTTGTAACAAAATATTTTATACTTTTTTAACAAAAAGTTTAAGATGAAAGAAAGTTATCTTATTTTAAAGTTAGACATATCACATTCTTAATAAAGACTTACAGATGCTTATTAAAAAAATTACTGATAGAAAATTTCAAACTTAAACATTATAAATGAAATATTTTAAACTTTACTAATTGAACTAACCTATTAAGTAAAAATTTCATATAATTACTCACACATTCTCTTTTGTCCCCATACCAAGCAAAAGGCATTCCACTTTCATTTTTCAGTGTGCTCAGGGGTTGAGCTTCTATAAGAGGTTACTTCATCACTGTTATATAAATCTCTATCTGCAATATGACATCATTATTGCTCTCCCTTGCATAAGAACCGTAGTCATAAATGAGTTGGGCCATGGGCGTCTAATCTTGGTGCATGTGTTTTTTTGTGTACCAAAGAATCTCACACTCAAATGGGACTCAACATCAAACACCTTATCATTGCAATAGCATCTTTCCCTCACCGAGTGTGCCATATCAAATATTTCATGTCTCATGGTAGCATAAATGTGTATGCCCCATTGCTCAATTAAGTCTCATCATCCACCAAATTAATTACCAATAATCCAATATCACTTATTTGGGGAATATCTGCTGCATGAGGCATCCAAATTCCATGTCATGTGCTAATTAAATCCCACAAGCCTTTGTTTTTTTCTCAAGTAAGGCTAGCTACCAATAACATTTTGCTCCAAATGTAGTTGATGCAGCCCTATATTGAGCCTAAACAAAAGTTAAAGGGAAATAATATATTGATGACCATTTTTCCTTTGGCCCTATATAGGAGCTGGGAAGTTGAGGGTGGGGAAAGGGAGTGTAATTGAGTTTGGTTAAGTGGGTATGGAAGAATTATGTTAAAGGGGTTTAAACCCAATTTGCCGGTTGTTAGCAAAAATGTTAAAATGTGTATAATAGCAGCAGAGACAGCAACTAGAGGGGGCTAGCCTGAAAGAGGTCCCCTCATGGAGCTTGAGGGGTCATCCATTTTTTATAGCTGCACGTGATGTTGCTCAACAAAAGCATGGAATTTCCAATCTATGCTTGATTTGGGATATCTTCTTGCATTATATTTGTACTAGGGCTCAAGACATGCCACGTGGCGTGTCGTGTGAGCCAGGGAAATGGCATGTGACCTCAGGCCTCACACAACGTAGTTGTGTCCCTCCCAAGGTTGAAGAACACCATTTTAAAAATATGCAGCGGCAGCAGCAGAAGGGTTGGAATGAATATATATTCAGAGAGATTTTGCTTGTTGCTTTCTGAGCACTTTCAACTTGGTTTTGTTTATCTTAATTTAGGGTCTAAGATAGTACTTATTTTAAGAAAATGATTATGCTAAGGAGATTAAGGTTCATAATTAATGAAGCATAAGTTCAGAACTTCAGATCCAAGTCACTGACTACCACCTTTCTTCCAACTTGTGTATTGACCAATCATTGCATGCCATGTCAGGAGACTCAGTACTCTGGAGCAATGTGGTTTGACTAACAATCGTGAAACATAGGAGGGATGCCTCTTTGGAGATAATATAATCGTTTAGGAGTACCAAAACGTGGAGTTTTGTGATTAGTGGAGGAAATTCAGAGAGTCCCCTGAAATGGAGAGGATCAGTTCCCCATGATCACATGGTCCTGCTTATATAGACATGTACACGAAGGCCCACTTTGTTAGCTTAAAAACAAACACACTCCTATAAGCCCACTTGAGATCAAACCCCAACTTGGGAACACACACAGAAGAAGAAGCCTATGTTCTTCCTCTTACCCTGACTCCATTAAAAACACCAAGCCTAGTCCACTGCTTTCTCCAATGCAATTGTTTTCCTCTCATCCAACATCGCTGTCTCTGTTATTGTACTCTCTCCTTTCTTTTTCTTTCTCTCTCTCTCTCTCTATCTTCCTCACCCCTCCCACTGTGGTCCTTCCCTCTCTTTATATCCCTCTTATCACTTTCTCCATTTCTGCGTACCTAGCTCATATCTAACACTAGTCCTTCTCTTCTTGTTCCTACTCCTCCCTCCGTCTCCTTCTCCTTCTCCTTCTCCGGCTTGCTTGTCTTTTCTCTGTTAATCTTTCACCAAATCCCATTATTTTTTTGCCCCCTCGTCTGTATTTTCTCGGCTCCTTCTGGTTGTATATCAAACGGAACTGGGAAAGCAGCTGCTGCTACCTAGGCTCGCACTTTGAAAAGAAAAGATAATTACACCAAAGTCTGGGGATATGTCTAGCAGAAGGTCCAGGCAGCAGTCAGGGTCTTCAAGGATCTCCGATGACCAAATCATCGAACTTGTTTCCAAGTTGCGTCAACTAGTTCCTGAGATTCGCGATAGGCGCTCTGACAAGGTACTTTCAAACACTCTCTCTTGGTCTCAGAATACGATTATAAAATTGTTCTTAGTCTTCAACTAACAGTTAAACTTATAAGTTAATTATTCTTCGGTCTTCCCCTAAGAACTCTAATAAAGGATATAGTTTCTGAGCACAAAAGCCGTAGAACCACAAAGAGAGAGCTAGAATACAGAGGCAGAGGCTTAAAATGTTATATATTATTTGTTTATTGATCACAGCACACTGAAGGAATGGAGAGTGTTCGAACAAGTTTTAAGATAGTGGCATGGCTCATGAAACAAATGTAAACTATATATTATAATGAAAGATAAAGAGTGTGTGGATAGCAGTCGAAAATTGACCCATATATCAAGGACGTACTTCCACACAATTCCAAAACAAATGCAGATCTCCATGAATGTCAAAGGGTTCACATTGACCGGTATCTAGTTAGATAACATATATTTATATATAGATTAATAATATAAAAAGGCAGAACGGAAGCCCAAAATGAAAAGAACCTAAAAAGAGAAGATATGTTCCTTAACAGTAATGTGATTAGGACCAATTGGTGAAATGAAAGGTCCTATGAGGTCTGAGTAGATTGCATAGTACATATATGCTGGATGAGTACCAGTTATGCATTTCACATTATTGATTTTCTCAGTGACTGTGTTTTGGCTCTGCTCTTTAATGGCAAAGGACAGCATATAATATATATATATATATTATATATAGAAGAATGTGAGTACATAGCTAATTGAGACTCTGACTTTGTTGTGCAGGTATCAGCATCCAAGGTCCTACAAGAGACCTGCAACTATATCAGAAGCTTACACCGAGAGGTGGATGACTTGAGCGAGCGACTGTCTCAGTTGTTGGCCACAATTGATGCTGATAGTCCTGAAGCTGCCATCATTAGGAGCCTAATTAACCAATAAACAAGTAGTTTATATATAATTAATTTCTTATGCAAGAAGATATATAATATTTATGTATAAGAGAGTGTACTTCATTTTAATTAGATGGGCTAGCGAGCTAGCTAGAGTGCAGTTTGATGTATGTAGTGGTGTACCTCCCATATGATATGGTAAGGAAGGGCACTTTGTAAGGAGAGCAAAGCTGGATGTACGTGAAAAGAGTGCACAAGATTAAACAGCGAATACTCGCTGTTTATAATTTATAACTATGTTATGTATTTTGGTGTAGCACTATTGAATGTGCGAGAATCATTACTCTATAAAAAAGGGTTTTGCTTTGTAATATTATTTTTATTAATGCTTAATTAAGGGCTTGTATTAGCTATGGCTCTTGAACTCTAGATGGCTAAAATGTGCTTGTTGAGTTTTTATCAAGTTTTAGTATGTTATCAGTGCGCTGTACTAAAATGACTTCAGTTGGATGTCAGAATTGTAAGAGGCATATTTGATGGACAAAACATATTTAATTATGTGGAGTTTGCTTTATTATGTTAAGAAATGTTGGGTTAGTAGAGGCTATAATATGAACATTATTTAGACGTGTTTACCCTAGGATTTTTGTCGGTAAAGTTGGGTTCAAGCTTTCTACAATGTCAATAGAAAAAGCCCCCGACTCAAAGTGTTTGACATGATAGTGATTTGATCTAATGTTGGATGGTTCCTTTTAATATTAGGGATCATCCATTTTAGTATTCAGAAAGAGACAACTAACAAAGACAGATACCCACGGAAAAGTGTCTTCGTTTTATCGCTAAATGGTGAAAAAGTCTGGCAAAGAAATTTCAATTTATAAAACTTTTATAAAATATACATAAAGATTAATTTTTATTTATATTTAATGACGGTTTCATGAATTAAAACTTATAAAAACAGTCAAACTCAAAAGGGTAGTTATAATTCAACGTAACGTGATGTATTGAACTCTTTCGTTTTAAGGATTTCAAACCGTCTTTTATGTTTTTGCTGTGAATCAATGGCAGTGGCGCGTAATTATAGGGATGAATGTAGTAGAGGAAATTCAAATTCAGATCTTCTTTGGAAAAGTTCAAAAGCATACATGGACTTAATTATCTTTAGGAAAAGCCGAAATTATTCCTAAGTTACAAAATTCTATTGAATCAAGCCCATATATTATGGTTCAAAGAATTTGATACGCTCTGTACCAAAAATACGCTTAAGGAGAAAAAAAAAAAACAATTTGATTGTAAATTGATTGACTTTTCTGTTCTAATGAAGTCGTCAATCTATTTTGATTTTTCTGTTTATGGGGGCAACCCAATAGGGTAATTGGCAGCCTAATCCTCATGCCTTTCTATTGGAATCCAATTGTGTGTGTTTTCGGAAGAATTTTATACTTAGCTGGTTACCTTTTTCTTCCTTCGAAATAATATTGACTCAAAATAAAGGAAAAATAACAAATTATAACCACTTTCTTAATTTGTAAATGACAATGGTAAATTAATCATAGCTAGGAATTACATCTATGAATTGTTACCTTATCTATATTCTATTCTGCTATGGATGCATTAAGTTAGGGGTTCTAAATTAGGAGTGGAAAGAGGCAAAAAGAAGTAGAAAAATAAAAAAAAAATAATGAGAAAAAGAAATAAGATTTATAAATTATATTAAAATATAAAATAAAAAAATAACTAAAATAACTAAAATAAAGAATTAGAAAAACCTAAATTCCTAAAGTCAACCACTAAAGTTATTACGTGTCAATTGCAAAAGCGGTCTTTATCAAATGTTTTTCCTCTCTTTCCTTCCTAAAATACTTTCCTTTTTATATTTTTTATTTTATTATATTCATTTTACTCTGTGTGGAGCCTATGCTACGATTGTGCCCGGGCCGCTGACTAGTCCATGGATAGGCACTATCTTTTACAGTGTGCATACTGTTCATCACACATTTTGGCTCATCATCGGCATTGCTGGACCATCTGGGTGGTGTGGTTAACCTTGATGAACCCCATTCTAATTATATATATAGTACCAGTAGCTTCTCATTTTGTTATTTCATTCATTCACATTTTCAATTATTCAATATTTTCAAAGACATTAACTCAGCCACGTACGGTTACCACCTTCCATTCATTTTTTTTTTCCTTAGATCTTACACTAAAACTTGCCGATGATGAAGAGATTCGAATCTAATTACTTTTTACAAACAAAATATTTAATCCAAAATTTTACAAATAAAGTACTTAAGACATAACATTGCATTAATAACTTCATTACTTTACTTTTTCTTGCCACCTCATGCGCATGCATTTATTTATTTTTTATGCAATTTGCTCTGCATGCATTCATGGAGTCTGCCACCGGGCACTCGCTATTGGCGCTGCCGACTTCTTAGAATACATATAATACCTAGATGAATTCCAATTCAAAATAGGATTTGATATGCCACCATTGACAAACTAACGTTGTGGCGTTGTAGGCCATAAAAATTAAATACTTAATTAGGGAAGTTGCGCTTTTAGCAGAATTGAAACGGCGGGATAGATTGCAGCCACCAAAATTTGACTTTACTATGCAAGTTGCATGAATATGCAAGAACGCTGTAAGACTGAAAAAACAAGTCCTGCAAAGCGTTTAAAGGCCGACAACAGTAGAAAGGGACTGAACCTGCTTGAGAGAGAGAGAGAGCCATATGTATTATATCATCGTCTGCAGATGGAAAATGATGCATGAGTTTGTGGGCATCGTTTTGCAAAGGCTGCAGAAATCACAGTGCACAAGAGTTGATGCCTTGTAGTTGTAGTAAGGCTTGCAAGACAAGGAATTCATCGTCATTAAATCAACTGTAATTTTGGCTTTATGCCTTTGTCTGCACTCGAACCAATATAAACTATGGATACATAGCCGTAATCTTTTCTTCATGTCAATTATAATCTAGACTAGACTGGACACTATTTGTTGCTAAATTCATGGAGGCAGGGCATGAGGTAGGACATTTCTTAATGTGAGGCCCTTAATTGGCTCCAGATGATTGCCTTTTATGGTCGGTGGTCTATGGTTAGGATTGCTTGGTAGGGGAGGGGATGGCATGACACACATCGTTTTCACCTGTTAAAGTGTGAAGCTGCTGCTAAGGAGATTGGCGAATCGCCAATCACCATTCACCACCAATTTATGCATTGTACTGTTGCCTACCTTTTCCCTGAGAATCAGAGATGGAGATACCGGATTGGTTGTATAAATATAAAATTAAGAGAAAAAAATAATGAGATAAAAATAATAAAATTTATTTATTAAATTATGAAAGATAAAATTAAGTTATTAAAATAAAAAAATAAAAAATAAAAATCCAGAAATACCTAAGTCCATATCATGACCCAACTCAGACAGTTAATGGGTGTCCGGCCCATAATCACCTTAATTAAACAAAATTTGAAGTCCATGGAAAAATAATCTAAGCACGTAGGACATCTGAGTTGGGCCGTCGACTGACAGCTATACCACTGAAATTCACTTGGTAAAACATCCAAGGAATGCTTCAGCCTTCGGTGCAGATTGGGTTTGCAACAACCAAACCAAATTCGTCCAAACAGTTAAACTGAACCAAACTAATAGATTTGATTTCAAAAATAATTAAGTCTGGTTTATTTCAAATTATCAGTTAATTATTTTATTAGTTCAGGTCAAATTTTGATTGAATCCACATTAACCAAATCAACCCAACCCAGTTAATCAATAGTCTTGAAATTTAAGTTTTTTTTTTTTTTTTAACAAGTTACTTTATATATGCATTCAAAATCCTGAATTTAAATTTAAAATTTAAAAAAAATTAAGTTTAAATCTTTAATTTTTTTTGTTTAAAATATTTTATATTTTGGCAAATAAGATTTGTATGTGTACTTGCTTTTTTTTTTTTTTGCTTGAGAATGTTTTTTTTTTTTTGGGTGGAAGCTTGAGAATGTATTTTAGTTATATGAGAAGATGTAATACAGTTTCTCAGTATTTTAGAACTTTCATTCTTGAAACCAATGTCCAACAATTGATGAACATGTTTCAAATAAGACATTATTTCAATAGTTAGACTAAATTATTCTCAAATCTCTTTTATTTTATTGTTATTATATAAAATTTTGTTCTATATTAAAAACCTGATCCCTTAAAAAAATTTATAATTATTCTTGATGCAAGTAATTTTTTTTATAAATCATAATATCAAGTTACTAAAAATTTTATAATCCTAATTTATGAAGAGATTTTATTTTAGTAATTTAGAGCAAGAAATATTAAAATTTATGATGCGAAAGTATCAATAAAAAATTTAATTATATACATTATTTATTTATATATGAATCAAATATGTTTCATTTAACTTAATAGATTTATGTTTGTTAATTTGAAATAAAAAAATATTAAAATTTAATAACAACTAAGAATTAATTTGTATGAGGGGATTTATAAGTTATTAGAAAAGTTAAGGAAGATTTGTATAGATTTTTAATATTCCTTAATGACCGTTTATGTAAGTTTTCAAGATAGATGGAAGAATAATTTGCATAATTGAAACAAAATACAATAAAGTTTGAAACAATTTATCTTAATACTTTATATATTTCAGAGAAGTTTAGTATATAATGATTTCAATGAACGAATTGATCGTCCAAATTGAACCAATTGATTGTAATAGATGGATATTATTAAATTAAAAATAAAATAATAAATTCATATTTTGTTTGAGTAGAAATAATTTCTTAAGAGGTAAAACTTGTTTTGACAATATTTATACCTTGAAAGAAATTAATTTCTATCCATTGGCTAAAAAATATTTTAAGTTAAAAAACAAAGAAATAATTTCTTACACCAAACAAGTAAAACTTTTTTTCTTCTAGTCGAATCAATTTTAATAATACCAAAGTTTATTTTAGTTAATTTTTATTTTTTTTATTTTTCATATTTAAATTTATTGGTCCAATTTTCTTGTTAAAACCTCATCTTGGTCTTTTACCGATGGGGTTCTTTTATTTTAGTTATCCACTCTCAAAAATTCCTAATTAGGCCCTTCACAGATTTAAATAGTTATCAATCAAGTATCTTCATTAGTGAATTGTTAACGATGGTAAGGGATATACTAATCTGGCACGTTGACCTGGATGACTTAGCTTATGTGTCAATAAAGTTGCCACATCAGCATTATAACATGACAATTATGTGGCAACCTCATTTGTGAGGAATTAAAGTAGAAGTAACATCATTTGTAAAGAACCAAAATAAAAGTAACCTTATCTATAAGGAATCAAAATAGAAGTAACTTTATATATAAGAAACCAAAATAAAGTAACTTCATCTATGAAAGATTAAAAAAGAAATTACTTTGTAAGCATAGGAGCATACTAAAAGAGAACAAAAATTGTGAAACTTTAAACCTTAAACCTAAATTATGAAACCCCAAACCCTAAATAGTGAAATTTCAACTATACTTAAACATAAATTGTAAAACCCTAAACCATAAACCTTAAAACCCTAAACTCTAAATTGCAAAACTTTAAATCCTAAATCCTAAAGCACAAAACTCTAAATGCTAAACTACAATATCTTAAATTCTAAATCATAAGACCCCAAACTTTAAACTATGAAACCCAAAATCCTAAACCATGAAACTCCAAATCATAAGTTACAAAACCCTAAATTGTACATCATGAGATCCTAAACCCAAAATCATAAAATCTTAAATCCTAAACCAAAACTTCAAACCTTAAATTATGAAATCCTAGACCTCAAACCCTTAGTCATGAAACCTTAAACCTAAATCCATAAATTACAAAATCCTAAATTCTAAACCCTAAACTATGAAACCCTGAATCTTAAATTACAAAACCCTAAGCTTTAAATCTTAAATCCTAAACTTTAAATCTTGAAACCCCAAATCATAAACTCTAAGTTGCAAATCCAAAACCTCACTTTTGACTATCGCTCACCTAATTTAGGGTTTGGGTTTCACAATTTGGGATTTAAAGTTTCATAATTTAGAGCTTACAATTTTGTAATGTAGGGTTTGGTATTTGTATTTTGCAATTTAGGATTCGGCATTTAAAATTTTATGGTTTAGGATTTAGGGTTTCATAATTTAGGATTTAGAATATGAGGATTTGCAATTTAGGGTTTTAGGTTTCACAATTTAAGTTGTGGACTTTAAGGTTTTATGATTTAGGGTTAAGAATTTAGGGCTTTCAATTTTAGGGTTTAAGATTTAGTTTTAGAATTTAAGGTTTTATAATTTAGGGTTTAGAAATTAAGGTTTAACAATTTTGGATTTTACAATTTAGGGTTTAGGGTATTGTCATTTAGGATTTAAGATTTGCGGTATTAGAATTTGGGATTTAGGGTTTCATAGTTTAAAGGTAGTAATTTAGGATTTTACAATTTTAAGATTTAGAATTTTAAATTTTAGGGTTATTTTTATATTAGTTCCTCACAGATAGAGTTACTTTTATTTTGATTCTTTACAAATAAAATTACTTCTATTTTGATACCTTATAGATAGGATTATTTTTGTTTTGATCTGTCACATATAAAGTTACTTTTATTTTGATCTCTTACAGATATAGTTGTCAAATTTGGCCCAGCTCAGCTAGCCCATGAAAAAATCAAGGGTTAGTTCGCAGAAATTTAACCCAAAAAAGACTGAACCATTTTTGGCCTGGCCCGATTTGGTCCTAAGTTAGCCTCTCTCCCCTTTTTTTTTACTTCCAAATCTAACCCATTCTTAAATTATGACCTGACTCCTTTATCCACCCATGGGCTATGATTCAATTCATTTTCTATCTACTCATCAACCATATCATATAGTTAAATTTTTATAAATAATTTAAGAATAATTTGATATTTGAGATTTATATATTAAATTAAGTAAATTTGATAATATAAATTTTTTTAAAAATAAATAATTAGTAAAATTAAATTTATAAAATATTTGTTAATTTATAATTCAAATTTAGGTTTAGATTTAATGTTAGATTTAAGTTTAGGTTTAAGGCCAACTTGTTTAACCCCCAACCTTGTAGGGTTAAGTTTAATTTTTTTTATACCAAAAAAAAAATCAAACTATTTTTTGCTTGTTCTAGGCTAGTTTGTTTAACAACTCTATTCACAGGTGACATTACTTTTACTTTAATTCTTTATAAACAGGGTTGCCTCACATTAGCCAAATCAATGTACCATGTCGGTGGTAACATACCACATCAGTATTACTTAACACTGTTAACGGTTCACTGATGAAAAGAACTTGATTAATAGTTATTTAAATCTATAGATGAGTTAATTAAAAGTTTTTAAGAGTAAAAAATAAAAATAGAAGAACCTTATATGTGAGAGATTAAAATAAGATTTTCATCTAATTTTTATTAATTTTTTCTCTCTTTTAAATTTGTCTATTTTATACTATAACTTTTAGAGTAATCCTCATACAAGTTTGGGTCTATGTGATTTTGCAGAGACCCCATGGGTTGCATCATATTAACACAAGATCAACAAAACTTACAATTGCATCCCATAATTTGTGCAAAAGCAATATCTTATAATATATGCTATTATGGAATGTCATTGCAAACTGTACTGATCTTATATATTGTTATGATATCTAATATGGAGTTTATACAAAATTACACCAACTCGATTCCGATTAAGCATTATTCTAACTTGAGTTAGAAGTCACTCAATCTCAACCCCATTCTGCCACATGGGCACCGAATCTTGTAAGGCCAAACGGCACCGTTCGTCTTTTCTGCAAAAATGTTCGTTCTGGCATCGAAATACTGTCTGTTGCTTGTTATTAGTCAGTGTCCAGCAGCAACTGGATTCGTCGCCAACGGTGATTCCCGAAATCCGCGAACGGTGTTATAGAGCAGTCAGACTCTCTTTTAGAGACAATGCGTCTCACGCTCCCACTAATTGAATCAAAACATCATCATTTCACAGGTGTATAAAAACGTTCCTGAAGCCAACTGGCGCGCGCGTGGGGCTCACAATGAACTTTACTTCACTTCAGTTCCCACAGGCGCTTCAAGTTTTGGATTGGTTAGGCGGTCTCTTTCGTCTCTGTTTCATCCTTCTCATGCTTTTCTGCTGCACTCACCCCCACGCTACTTCCAACAAGGAACTGCTTCTGCTATGCAAACTATTGCCTGTCACCAATGTCGATTATGCTCCATTCTCGGGTACTGTGCTTTCTCTCAGTTTCATACTTTTTTATTTTGTCAAGCCCTTTGTGCTACATTTAATATTTTTTTTTTGGGGGTCATGTCCGGGTTCCTGCGATTTTGCTTCATTTGTTGTTCTGCTTTTCCTTATTGTTTAGTTCTCCTTTTGTGTAAATCAAAAGAATTTTCAATTGATTCTATGATTCAAATGGTTGTGGGGTTTTTGATCCTTGAAATTGAAACCCTATTACTTTCTGTTCACTTTCTGGTATAGGATTTTGGAGCGGGAAATTTGGGTTCGTTCCAAGTAGCAATTTTCTTCTGAAACAATTGGTAATTCGAGAGCCAAATATCTTAATTTTCAATTGGAGGGCTCTCTTCTGTCTACTACATCTTCTCCTGCAACTGCAAATTTATTATTAAAAAGTTTTTCTTTTTTCTTTTGGTATGGCAGAACTCTCTGGTATCCATTGATTTTGGACTTCGTTCTGTGTGCTCAAATCGGGGTTCATATGTGTTTGGGGACCACTAATGTTTTGGAATATGAAGTTATACTGCTCCTAGATGCTAATGTTTGATATCTTTCACAGAAGAGTTGCTTATCTTCATTCTTTGTTCTAACAATGCAAAGCATTATTAATGGATCAATGAAATGAAAAAAGAAAAGGCTATAGCTTCTCATAATTAAGTTTTAATCTTAGAAAAAATAATCATTACAGGTTGACTGGGTTTTGGGTACTCAGCTGGCAAATTTTTACTTTTGCTGCTTTTCCCAGGTTTATTGAATCCTATTCCTTTGATTTGAGACTTTATTCACTTGACAAGAATGTATCCTGGTGGTTACACTGCTGAAATCACAAGCTTATCCCCTAGAGCAACAGAGAAGGATGTCCATAATTTTTTTGGATACTGTGGTGTAATTGAGCACATAGAAATCATCAGGTAAAGTTGCCAAACTTATTTAGTGGTAAACATTCCAGATTACAAAATTTTACATTTTTTATTGGATTTTACATTCTTTTTACACAATATCTTGATGTATGGTCACATTCAGATTCAGAGTAATGTATCAAGAAGTCTTGACATCTTCAAGACTTAAGGTTTACAGTCACCCTAAAATTAGCAGTCAGTCCACCTAATTTGATATTCAACCACTATTTGCATATGTCTCTGCTATTTATTATTGGCTTCCTCTCGTGGAAATCAGACTGATAGACTTTAGACATTAAGAAAACGAGAGGAATAGAGTCATCATGTTCCTTTGATAATTGTGCTTCACTAATACAATCTTCTTCAGTTAAACAACATTTGAAAAGCTATTGGCAATCTTGCAGATATCTGAGTGCAGATTTCTAGCGTCGTATCTCATGTTACGATCTCTGCATGCTTAAACTTTAGTAATTTGAAGAGGCATAATTGAATTTGTATTGAAAATCCTTAGGAGTTGTTTTAGGATGTCCATAACTTTATCTCTTATCATTCTTCGTAGATCTCAGTTTTTCTTTGTCTCTCACAACATCAATGTCTTTCCAATGTAGTTTCTGAAAAGAAAAACTATTCGGATAAAGTTTTTTTTTTCTTCAAATGCTTAATGACTGAAGTAGCCATCTGACAGTGTATTTGTTGATTATTGATTTGATAATTTTTCAAATAAATAACCCATTCATTATTCTGCAAGCTTTCACTCTTTTATTTTTTGTTGAGTGCATGGATCTCTAAATAGAATTAGTAATTAAAGTTAGTGTATCCACTTCATGAGATGCCATTACCAGAACACATACTTTTTGCAATCCATTAATACGAATAGGATGCTGATTCATCAGCAGTTCATATTGTTCCTGATGTTTGCTTATTTCACGTTGCTGTTGAGTGGAAAGCTTCATATAGGCATAAATTATGAAGTGGTAGTTGGCTGCCACTATATACTTATAATCTATAAGGCATTACATGATAATATAAGGAGAATTTCTCTTTTGTCATAGTGTAGATCTGATGAAAATGCGTCTACGGCATTTGTGACTTTTAAGGATGCTTATGCCCTTGAAACTGCCTTGTTGCTTAATGTAAGTTGATTTTTATCCCTCTTTCTTTCTTGCTCTTTCGCCGCTTATAATTATGAATGGACATCATTTGCATCACATTTCCTTAATAAACTTAGTGGATGCTTTTTGGCTCTAAGCACCTAATTTTGCTTTACATAAATAGTTATTATATATTACAAATTGATCTGTTTTCTCTTTGCAGAACAAGATGAATTTGAATCACCATAAATGATTATTGAAAATAGGTCACTGTTTGATATTAGTGTCAATATGATTGAATTTCTTTATATTTGTTGCATAACGTAGCTATTCAGTATTCTGTTATTGGTCTCTCTTGCTTATTATCCGCAAATTTACATATTTTGATCCAATTCATGCTATTTCAGGGATCCACGATTGTGGATCAAAGCATATTCATTTCACGGTGGGGAGCTTACACAGATGACTGCGACAATTGGAACAGCCACACATCAAACCCTGACAGTACAAGCCCAATTGTATGCCTGAAAAACTTCCTTAGGAAGCTCTTTTAAATGATAAAACAAGATTTTTTTATACATATTTAAGAGTTATCTCAGGAACCATGCATTTAATTTGAGTTATCTTTTTCATTATCTGGCTGATTGCAAAACAGCATCTTTTGTTAAGAAATTGAAATTAATTTTCAAATGTGATAAATTATCTACTTGCCTTGCAATATCATGACATTGTTCGCCATTTTAAATGTGGCAAATACTGTTTTGTAAAGTTGAAGTTTGATTCTCTCATTAATTATCAAATCTATTGTATGTTAGAGGCCTTCCACCGCCTGAAACTGCCACCTCTAAACTTCTGGCAAGTCTTAAATAAAATGAACAATATGGTGCCCTCTACATAATTTGATTAAGATATGTTTTAACCACTGTCTGTTTAAGGTCATCTCTTATCGAAGAATCATTGACTTAGGTTATGTTATGATTTCGCCTATTGTTAAATCAGATTATGAGTTGACTGAGGTGAGTTCAATGCATTGTTGGGTAGCTTTATGACTTTGTATCATGAGACATCATTTCTTGGTCGTGTTACCTATTAACTTATTGTTACAAGGAAATCTGGCATCAAGACCCAATTTAACATGTTATTTTATGTAGCTATCTTCTATCATAAACTGTAACTAGTGACTTACTGTTCATGTCATTCCTAATCCCTGCCATTGTTTAAGTACACTTAATTTCTTTGACAGGACACTCATGCGGAAAAACTTGTTTCCACCCCTGGAGAAGCAGTAACTGTAGCCCAGGAGGTTGTCAAAACAATGGTAGCTAAGGGATATGTACTAGGCAAGGATGCATTGATCAAGGCAAAAGCTTTTGATGAGTCTTACCAGGTATCATCTACAGCAGCAGCCAAGGTTGCCGAGCTCAGCAATAAAATTGGGTTGACCGATACAATTAATTCAGGCAAGGAAACTTTCAAATCTGTGGATGAGAAGTATCATGTTACTGATATCACCAAATCGGCTGCAGCAGTTACAGGTACTGCAGCTATAGTCTTGGCAACAGTTACAGGGAAAGCAGCTGTGGCGGCTGGTAATGCTGTAGTCAACAGCAGTTACTTTGCGAAAGGAGCTCTCTGGGTTTCAGATATGTTGAATCGTGCATCCAAAGCTGCAGCTGATTTGGGTCAATATGAGAGTAAGTGAAACTTCAAATAGAAGCTTGTTGCTTTCTGAGTTTGGTTGCTAAATGGCAGCAATAGCCAAATTTCGGACTCAATCTGTTTTGTGGTTGTCAAGTGCTTCGAGTCTGTGAAAGCAGATGTTTGTTAATAATCTCACTATGTCGGGCCTGAACTTGCTCCACATCCATATATAAGCCGTTGCAATTTATTTGGTACAAATGTTCATAACAATGAGGATTCCTAATTAGCAGCCACTTAATTGTGTATCCCTTTGAAGATCACAGCACCTCGTATAGAGTTTATATTTGTGAACTATTAACTTTCTTCTTGTCTTTGGCACAAATAACATGTTCCTTTTACCTTAATATGCTCTGGTTGGGTAGTTGTAACTTTGAGTAAAACTACTGCAAGTCTGCAACACCCTGGCGAGACACCTATCCATGGGGATTTCGTGTCTTTCTAAGGTGTGGGCAGATCAATTATCTTGTAACTTTAAACTCTTTACAGTCGCCTGAAATTCCATTGAGTGTTTAAATTTTGGAGCGTGCTAAGTGATACACAAAGGTAGGAATAGCTTAAGTTACACCTACATTAAGTGACATCACCAACTAGATTTGGCCTTTATTTGACCAGGGCAGACCCAGACTAAGACTTGACCATATAGATCTGGCCTGTTTTAGGCAAACTCCAACTGACCTGACCTATTTTCACCTTAAGTAATACATAAGTGGTACCACCAACTAGATTGTGCATTGAACATGGCACAGTCATTGAATTGAATGGGGTTACAAAGGCAAGAACCCAAAATCGGTAATGACCGAAAATCTTGGGAAGTTGCTTCAGGCAACTAATTTAATTTCAGGGGCAAGTAGAATTGTAGCATCAACTCTCTCTTTCATGCTGCGTACCACGCGGTTGTTGCTTTCAAAATTTTAAGTAGTTTACATAACAACATGTGAACTACTTTCTTATATTTTAATGGCTCCACTGATTCGCTGCCGAACCAGTTTATTATACTTTATAGGCATCTCACTCAACCATCTCATTGTAAACTAATTATTATGGTCTTTACAACCCAACAACTACATTGCCGTTGCCGGCCACATATCCAATTTTGTGCCATAACAAATTGTTCATGCTTCTATCTATTGTTTGGCTGTTTTCTGGTCTTTGATTCATGGCAATGACAAAATACAACCAATTTATGAAAGTTTTATGTGAAAGGTAAGGTTGATGCCTTTCTTTGTGCGCACTAACTCAGACATGCATCCACGAACTTGGCCCTGTAGACCTGGTTTGCTGTATGGCCGGTGTGGATGCCCCTTTTTGTTTCTTTACGTGCCAGTTTGCAATCCATTTATTTCTAATAATGCTGTTTAGGAGTCAAGGACCTTTTTCTTTAGGGGTGCCACCTTGCCATGAAGAGAGGAACTCTTTTGTCAACGTAGGGTCAACTAACAACTTATTTTCCACAGCAATCTGCATACCCAAGACATATTATTTAGTTTTACAGAGTTAATATTACTAATTGGAGCTAAGAAAAATTGACTATTGTTTTTTGGTTTTTTTTCTTCTCCCTAACTTTTGTTGAAGACTACTGAGGCTTTGAGCCAAAGCTTTTAAGTGAAAGATACCACACATGGTAAAGGATTATAAGAGAGACAAAGAAAAAAATTAAAAAAAAATAATAAAAAAAAGTAAAACTTACATATTAAATTATTATGATAAAAGGTCATTAAAATTAATAAAAAAAAAGTCAAATAATCTAAATCCGTAAGATACTCATCACAACAATAACAATTTCTCTCTTTCCACATAATTCTTATTTTACAAATAGGAAAAAATGCACTAAATCCACTTTGCACTTAAAGTTGTATGTAAAAAAAATTTTTATTATATCAATTGAGACAAATCACTCTCTACACTTCAAAATTTATATAAATTATCTCTACATACCTTAAATTACTCTCAAATTACTCTATATACTTAAATTATCCTCACATGCTATAAATTACTATCAAATTACCCTTAAACTAACCTCAATTTAAGATATCTATGGCTAATTTGCACAATTTTTGAAATACAATAAGTGATTTATTTTAATTAATATCATATAAAATTTTTTACACATAACCTAAAGTACAAAAAATTTGATGCATTTTATTCTTAAATTTATTAAATTTTATAAATTAAATTATAAAATTTAATTAAGTCATTGATTTCATACCTAATATGAACATTTTATTCTTAAAAAACAACTTTTCTCACAACAATAAATGGAGTTGTATATCTTTTGGGGCCAAGCTTTGCAATTTTGCATTATTACTCTTCATCTCTGATGTATGAAACTGTCTTTTGAAGATTTCAATAGTAACATAGATAAGCTAATTGGGACTTCAATTATTACTGCACTGTAATTGTCATCTACCACCCCAATCACTTGAACTGATTGTGATTTTGATTGGATGGCAACTGGCAAGGGCTCATATGCCTTATCTTGAATTCGTGGTTTTAATTTTTTTTTTTTAGCCCATATATACATCAACATGCATGAACACACGAGCATGATTATAGGGGAAAGATATAAAGTGGGTAAGGCAAAAAAAGTTGTGCTTCTTTGGCACACACCATTTGTATCATTTAAATGTTCCTTAGTGGTACATCGTTTTGTAAGTGGCACCACTTAGAATTCTAAATTCCATGATTTGATCTTTTCACGCCTTGTATTGATCATTACAAAAACAGTCTACGAAAACTTTCAAATTTCAAGCATTCCCTTCATAAGAGCGTCCTGTAGTGGCACCAGAAGTCAAAATGGGTGATTTTCATTGTCTGAGCCCAGAAGCATCTACCTGTGACGGGTCATTTTCTAGCTTACAACGTTAAAAAAAAATTGATGTAATATTGAGCTCCAATTCCATTATTTAAAACGCATTGAAACCAAGAACTAAATAAAGAACTACAGCCATTCATTTTGAAACTTCTAAAGTATCAAAATTTTAATGTCGTTTTGGACTGTTACGTAGGTTTCAAACGAAATGGTCCATTGTGTTGAAATTGTAAAAGAAGGAACACATTCACGGGTTGCTTTTTCAGTCCAAAAACGAGGACTTGATCATGTCACAAATGCCTCCCGCCGACGTTGACGCAATCCATCGTTCACCTAATGGGCTATTTAAAAATTATTTTCCACAAAGATATATATTCTTTTTGCTAAAGAAATTGTGATAATGTTGTATAAAATCAGGAGCTGGAAAAAGTGTACTAACTATCAGCACTGGCCAAACTTTGGTAGCTTAAAGAAAGACAAGCATGTTCGTTGCATTCAGCTCATAAACCCCACCACCCAAATGGCATGCTGTAATTAGCACTGGTAGTTAGGTTGAATTCTAGGCTAAGAAAGCATCCAAGCCCACAATGTCATCACTGCCAAGCACTTTGCAAATAAAATTCAGTAAAGGGCAACGTTCTGAAATAATGAGTTGTAAGAATGCAGGGCTATTATCATTTTAGCTGTTTGTATTTCTTCATTGGCTTTGAAAGCAAGGAAATAGTATACAGGCCTTCTTTTCTCTTCTGGAATAAAGGAAGAAAGAAAAAGTATAAAATACTATGCAGTAAATTGCACTGGTTGTGCAGAGGGACCGATTAGAACATGTTGTTCTTCCCTCCATTACTATCCCGCATAGCAAAACTCTTCACTGTACAACTCGAGCTCACAGAATGCATACACCCAAAAGACTAAACAAAAAGCTCCATTAAGTACCTGCTTTGAGAGTGAAAACTAATAGCAGCACATGGGGCAACGAATTAACCCATTTTCATTACAATCAGGGCAACGCTGGAATCCACACTCGCCCATGTCACTATCTTCTTCTTCGTCACCTTCATAGTAGATTTTACAGCTGCCAGAACATGTTTGACAGGGCACAAACCTAATATTCCCACAGGCCTCACAGACTCTACAATTATCATTTCCATCACCATCATCAATCTTTTCACAACAATCAATCAATTTTTCAAGTTGTCCATCTTCATGCAGTTTCTGAATCTCCTCAGCGCCCCCAATGTAATTTCTTCCAACAAACACCCTTGGCAACCCTACCCCATTAAACCCGTCACCCAGAAGCTCTTTAAGCTCCTCCTTGAACCCCGAATGCATTGATACGTCTCGCTCATCCACTCGAACATGCAATCCTTTCAAAATGATTCTCACATTGCAACAGTCTTCATAGGTCTTTCTTACTCCGCGTAAACTTGTGAAATACAGAACAACCTTTTCTTTCCCACATGGGAGATCCTTAAGTTCCATAGCATCCTCATCAAATTTCTTTTCTTCAGTGACACCAAATGACAATTCCTTTCTGGGAATTCCCTGTTGTTTCTCATCTTCATCGTCATCCAGTTTTCTAAGGTGAAATGGGCTATCTGATGACAGCTTTTGGAATGACTTCCTAAAAGATGAAATAACTTCAGCATCAAAATCAGAAATCACTGATTGGAGATTGTATTCATCTTCTGTCATTTGAAGCCACATGGGTTTTGGTGATAATGATTGGGGTTGGTCAAGAGGAGGAAGAGGTGGATCCCGATTAACATCGAAAGAGAAGCTTCTGAAGAGATTTGGTGACCGAAAAGGACTAATGTCTTCAAGGCCCTCCATTAACTCCCATGTGTTAATAGTCTCTGGTTCACCTGGAGGCGTTCTGGTTGGAGTCTTGGGAATAACTTTTGGCAACTTGTGCTCGATCATATTTGACCAAGTCTTGGCCTCAATTAGACCCGTTGAGAATTCATTGCTCTTGTTGTCACAGACTAATTCCTCCTCCTTCTCAAATTTGGTGAAATCGCCATTGTCTTTAGCAAATTTGAAACCTTCAATGCCGGTGAAATTAGCATTGGAAAACTTGAAACCATTTTGGCCGCCGTTCTCGTCAATCATGTGGGTGATATCATAATCTGGAACAGAGGAATCGAGCATGAGAGAACCTAAAGTGGTGGAAGTGAGTGCCACAACATGGCAGCTGTCCCTTTTGGATTGAGGTGGGTAGTGATCATGCATTGAGTAACTTCTGGGTACTGGGGAATATGGGGCGTGGCAGTGCCGGCATCGCTTTTGCTTGGAGCTAGCGCAACCCATTGATCAAAATCTCTGAATTGGAGACAAAGAAAGCAGAGAAGAAGCAAAGCAAAACCAAGACAAAACAAATTCAGAAAACGGGTGGTTAGAAAAATGAACACAATTGAGAATTGGGAGATTACTTTGCAATTCCTGCCTTTCAAGTAATTATTGTAAAAGGCAACAATGATACATGGCAGAGAAAATCTGAACAGAAGGTGGTTAAGAGTATTAACTTGCAGAACGAATCCAGAAACTGTCAAAACTAATCAGCTTCCATAATTGGACGCACACACCGATTTATGCGATTCTATAATACAAATTCACCAGAAATTCGATAAATTGGCCCATTCAACATTTATGTGAACCCAGATAGCCCTGTTTCGTTGTCTCTCTGTTTAAAAATAATGGCCCTGATGAAACGAATTCAGTTAACAACGAAAGTAAAGCAACAGAAGAAAAAGAGAGAATTTTCAATTGTTTCAGAGAAACGCGTGAGGAAATGATTAGAGGAACAATCGAGAGAGGAGAAAAGCAGTGTGTAAATGGAGGGAAAATCAGAGAAGAAGAACCAAAAAGGGAATATAAAAGGGAAGGCTAAATGTCACAGAATTCAAAAGTCAAAGAACGAAGGCGAGAGACATCAATCACCAGCAGCAAACCGGAACTGCTACACGCACCCTCTCTCTAGTTCTAGAAAGAGAAAAACAAAAACCCAGGCAGAGTTGGATGCAGCTTGTGAGGTTTATGCGATGAAAGAAATACAGAAGCAAATAAAAAATTGTTCGGAGCCCAGACAAGAGAATAGGGTTTGGTTTAGAGGGCAATAGGGTCATCCGCCGTTGAATGCGAGGATTATTGCTTGAACCACTCTCCCCACAACAGACAAAGTCCAAACTCCCAAAACTCAGTAATTCTCTTCCTACGTTAAAAATACAAAACCTGAAATGTTTAATTTATTTTAGTACAGTTACCAGGAAAGTGGCCACTTTACACTAATTTCCACCACTCGCATTTTCAAAGCGTGGTGGTGGCCCCCATTTACCAAAAGTTCTCTTTTACATATAGCAGGTTGAGCTGGGCCCAGCTGCTTTACCAGCATTCCTTTTCATACTTAGCTCGCGATCACCGCCCATACGAAGTGGTCTCACGTGATACTGAATGAAGTTTCAGTAGTATCCTCTGATCCAAACCCCAACTAATTCTCTACGATTGGATTTACTGACTTAATAAATAAAATATACATATTATACCCTTTTCATTAATAAATATATTTAATGTATTTTTATATAATTTTTTTAATTGCTAGTATGTAGTTTTTAGACCACGTTAAAATTAAAATATGTGGCATAAAAAAAAATTAAAATTGTAATATGTCTTTAAAAAACATATATGTTTATGGAAGGATTGTCGGAAGAGGATACTGTTGAACTATTAGAATCATTTAACAAACTTTAGTAGAAAGAGCATTAGTAGCATATTTTTTGGTGTATGAATTTGATATAGTGTAACACAACTAACTGCATTCTAAAATGCATTTGGTGTGATAAATTGCAAATAATACACTTTGTAATGAAGCATTTATTTCTTCAAGCAAGTATTGGGTAAATTAAGCTTTCAGCCAAAGAAAAGTCTCTTTTAGAATAAAAGTGATGATATTTATAATTTATTTATACATTATTTGGTAATATAAAATTTTAATTGACTTTATTTAAAATTAATGATGGTGAGATTAGCCAATTAGATGGTGGCTTATTAAATTATCAATTGAGGAGACAATTAGTTCTTGGATTACAAAAAATTGGTAATGAGATTTATGAAATTTAAATATTTTCATATGAATTTATAGCATAGATTCTAAAATAAAAAATTGTGTATATATTATTATTTTTTTAAAATAAAAATAATTAGATAGAAACCCGTGGATAAATGCGAATAATGGAGGTTATGAACTTTAATTTAAAAATGAAAGAGAAAAGCCAGCAATTTTAATGGGGGAAGATTTGTTAGAAAGTAGAATTGAATTAAAATGAGATAGGTATTATGGTGGGTTAAATGATTGCACACCTAATTAATAAATGGTTGTATTGAGTAAAAAGTAGCTTGTACATAATTTATGTACCATGGTGGCTGGTTTACGCAAATGAACCACCGTACGTACAACCAAAGGGAATTAGGTTCGGGCATGCGGCAATTTTTGCTGGGAAAGGAACTTCTCGTTAAATCAGAGTTGTTAGTAATTTATAAATTATTTTGTGTGTTGTTATTTTTGTAAATTTTATAATTTAATATATTAAATTTAATAAATTTTATTTTATAAAAATAATTAAATTAATTTTTGGTGATGTTTAACTGTTCTCTCCCCACATACATAGCAGTATTAATAATCAGGTGAGGGTGGCTGTTTGTGAGTTACAGATGCTCATTTTTTATAATAATAATAATAATACATATAAATAAATTATATATATATTTTTATATTTTTACTTTTTCTTCTTATTTTTCTCCTTTACACCGACGAAGAATACACACTCTTCATATATGTACATAATAGTTTTTCCTATTCCCATGGTGGGTGGAGGTTGGGCAATTGGGAGTCGCCACCATGGGCCGCTGTCTATGCTAGTCTTGCTCATTAAAATTGCATTGCTTATTAACTCCCATTCCCCAACTCCCTCATTGAATAGCCATAGCACAATAATTAGTGCTGTGAGCCGAAGTTGAAGTTCTGCTTCTTTGTCACAATAACCAACAAATAAATTTAGATATATCAGTATTTTTAATAATTTAGTGTTATTTAATTATTATTTTAAAATTTTTTTCTTTTAAATTTTTAATTGATTTTACGTATATGTTGAATAATTTATTATTTATTCTATAAAAAAGGCTTAAATATTTTAAAATATAACAAAAATTAGGGTAAGTTATTATATATGTTATTTATTTGTATGCCCTAAATTATAGGCGACAAAATATATACCACTTGTAGATAAATGGTCCAAATGGACGGTGTCATATCTCAATCCCCTGTCCCCTTCTTTTTCTTAATGAGGAAGAACCTCCGAACACAATACCAAAATTATTTCCCTTTCCTTTTCCTAATTAATTCCCCTCAAAATACGTGATCCGTTTTGTCGTTGTTTTAAGAAATCAATCCCTCTCCTTACCCTATCATCTTCATACATCAAACCAATAACATGGAAATCCATCACTTTTCTTGTTTTCAACCTTTGCTTCATCTCTGGGATTTTCCTCTAATTAAGTATAAGATTGTATCTTTTATTTTCTTACCCATTTAATTAAGGGCAAAATTGAATTTGAATTCTCCCAACTTTAAAGAGAGATAAAAAGAACAGAGGATAGAGATTTGGATTTCCTGCCCGTAATGGAAGAAGAAAGTAGATAAAGATAAACACAAAATTAAAAAAATAATAATAAAAAAGAACTCATATATAAAATTATTAAAAAAATTTAAAATTAGAGAATAAAAAAATTAAAAATTAAAAATTTTAAATAATAATATTTTTAAGTCAATTTAAATAAAATAAAATATAAGTGAATGACAAATGATAAAAAAATAATAATCATATATTAAATCATCAATTATAATTTATTTATTTATTTTTAATAATAATTATAATTATTAATTTTTTAATAATTATTTATTTTATTTTTTTAAAATACTTTCTACACTTAGAGAGAATCTCAATTCTTTCAAGTTAATAGAAACAGTGCCCCTTTATTAACATTTAACACAACAGTGAGATCCACAACAACGCAATATTAATTTGCCACCTGGAATGTGATGAGTAATCCAAATGGAGATGCGAGAGTGACAGCATGGAAAACACGTGTATTGGTGCATGGAGATTGGCCCAGGTCATCATTACAAAAAAAAGGACTTGATTCTGATAAGCACGTGAGGGCACGTGGACCTCCAGTTTCGGCACGTAGCCCAGCGCTTATTGGATCTTGCTGCTTCAACCCAATTATGGCTGCACCTGTCTGTCCCCGGAGGCACCTCCTTTTCCCCTAATCAACGCCAGTATCGCATCTTACCCCTTTTCCACATGTCTTTCCCTCTCATCGCATCATACAATTCATCTTCCAAGTACCATTCACTATTTTAACTTTCAAATTTCTTCCCTTATGTGTTTGCATTTTCTTTTGCAATGACAGCCCGCAGAACATTAAACTAATGATTATCCTTCATTAAACAATTCATACGGTGCTTATGTTAGAAGCAACATCAACATTAATGGTGATGAGTGCAAGCAATGAGGCGCATGGCAGGCACGCCTTGATAAGCTCTGGTCTGCATTAATTCTCGGATGGTGACTGGCGATTGCTTCTGGCCTTCTGGTTTTGAAGTCGCTGTATTAATTGTAGCTCTGGTTTGGAACTTTATTTTTTTTGGGTACAAAGTGGTTTGGAACTTTGTTCCCAATTGGTGGGCCATACATTTTGGATTTAGGTATACATCCATGGACGCTTGACCTGACGCCATCCTAGTCTAGACCATTTCTTGGGATGAGAATGGAGCTAGCTGCGTCTGTCTTAGTGTTGCTGCACGAAGGGTGCCTGAAATTGCGCTCACATTTGGTGCCTCTCCTCTTCTTCAAAAAGTCACATCTATATGTAAATATTGGTTTTTGTTAAAATAATATATGGAGCACCCATTAATTCGTTTATTTAAAGAAATGCAAATAATTCGATTCAGCATTTCTGCTTTCACTACATTAAGTTCAAGTCATCTAGGCCAAGGTCATACCACATGATCGACGTCACTATAGAATGGTTGTGCCTGCACTTAGACGTTGGGAGAAATCATGCTTCAAGGCGAGGATAGTTATTCCTGCTAGAATCATGCTATTCACACTTTAACATTGTTTTCAAAAATCTCACAAAATCACATGCTAATACTTCGCAAAGTCACCTCCATCAACAATAGTACTTACATACTCCTTTTATTGAATTGCCACCTATGATTTTATTACGTTGGAGTAAAATTTTTGTTCTTGGTAATTAGGGCTATGTAATTGATTGGGTTGAGTCTAAAAAAAAGCCATTTTGAGTTAAATTAGGTTTACAAATTTTGACCTGAAACTAGCTAAATATATGTATAGATTAAGTTTAAATTACCCAATTTAATGAGTTGCGTATGTTTTTCGTGATTGAATTTGGGTAACAAATTTTTTTTTAAAAAGAAAAACCAATACTTACTTAATATATATACAAACAAATCACAGATTGAATTAATTTTTTAAGTCAATCAGATTTAATTGGAATTAGATTCATTTGCCCACCCCTATTGCTAACCTCCTTCATTTTGGATCCTACTTTTTGAGAGGATTTTGAACCTTTGGTTGGAAACCTAGAATTGAAAGAGCCTTTCTGCTCTCTTTGTCCTCCCTCTTTATTGACTTGATTCTTGTTAGATATCATCTTTATGAATATCTTATAGCGTAAGTATTGAATTAAAGTTTATATATTATTAATTACTCAAAATACCATCAAGCTATTCAAATTAAATTTATATTAAAATGTTTCCAAATTACTAGTGTATATTATATATATAGCCTTTTTTTTGGTTGTCTAATATTACAGATTATACCTATGAGAGGTAACATTGTTCTTCTAAATTCCATAATTTTTTTTGGGTAGACTCAATAACCAAATAAACAATCATTCAAAAATTAAAGTATTAACAATTTTTTTCTTTTCAACATGAGGTTTTTTCAAGATTCATACTCGTACATATTAATTAACAGCTAAAATTTATCTATAGTCAGCATGCTTTCATTAAATCAACACATTATTAGTCTAAATTTCATATTCTTCGAAGAAGTTTAAATTCTGTGCTTATTACAAATAATTTTACCAACACAATGCATACATATAGTTTTAAAAGAAAAATGTGAATAATTTTATTACAAATTAATACGTAACATGTAATTGAAAAATATTTGTGCTAAGTTTTTGAAAACCATCTCATGTAATTTACATAAATTAATTTGTAGAAATTATATATTTTAATTGAAATATGAGAATATATGTTGCATTTTCCCTCCATATATGCATGCTATCGCGTGGCTTATAATTTAGCACCATTCGCAAACAATGACAGAGTGACTGACCATAATTCAACCTTTTTGTTTGTCTTACTTCCTCCCCTCCTATTCCCCTAATTTGTCAGCCGACCATATATGATGTATTGAAGCTAAATTGAGACAACGACTCTGTGATTTAAGGTGTTGGCCTCTACCTTGCACTTCATGACCATGCATGTCCCTTGGTTGGAATCCATAATAGAAGGGTGGTTGATTGATTGATATCCCTACACTTTAGGATAGAGTAACATTGCTGGCCAACACTTGCTCCCCTACATGTATATATATATATATATATATATATATATATATATATATAAAATCTTTAAACACATACACTGTGTGTAAATTTAAAGAAATGAATTCTAAATAATATAAATTATTTTTAAAAAAGTAACTGGTGTAATATCAAATATTTTAACAAACATAAATATTAAAAAATTATAAAATAAAATTTGATTCGTAATGTTTAATTTTTAATAAATAACATATTTTATAATTTATCAAGTGAAGATAACTAATACTATACTAATACGTTATAAAATAATGAATACAAAAATTAAATTTACTTCTAGTAGGTCATAATATTTATAATGAGAACAAAAACATTATGAAAATTAGGTATAAATTTTAATAACATATTTTTAAATTTTAGGAGAACTTAAATTTATAATAAAAACTATTTTAGCAAATAAAGTTTTTAACAAGAATCATTATTCTTAAGTTGTGTTTAATTGAGTTGAATTAGGAATGAAGGAATAGGAATAAGAAAGGAAATGTTGGCAGCAACTTCAGAATGAGAATCAGTATCCCAGATAATCCACATTCAATGCAAAGGGAACGGGTTTAAATTTCTTATAAAAAATTATTAATATATATATATATATATATTTATATACGTCCTTAATTAGTAATTTAGTATTACAAGAATGTTGCTCTCGTATAAGAAATGCCCCGTATTTTTTACGCAAAAGTTGCACGTCAAAGAATAAAAAATGCTAGCATCGAATTAAGAAATTAAGGGTTAAATTTAAAAAATTTTACTTGAGAAAATTTGAATTTTTTTTGCCTCAACTATTTTGGCCCAAAACTAATTAGGCGTAGGACTATATTTGGCCTTAACTAAATTGGTCCAGTACCGCATAATTTTTTTTAAATATATAAATAATTAATATATACTTTTATATAATTTTATAATATATAAATTTATACTTTATTAATAATTAAATATATAACTTATTTAAAGTTTAAGATTAAGTCAAGGATCAATCTACAAAGCCAGTTTGTAGGATCACAATTTATTTAAACTTGTAACCTATAAGATTAGAATTAAATTTAAATTATTTTTATTTAAAAATATAAATTTTTTTGACCATACAAGATTAACCCACAAAAAAAAAATCCAAACCAATTTAAAACTATCGCATTACACAACTCTCGTTATCATACAACGAATGAGTATTAGGCTATTAGCAAGAGTAGCAGAGTTCTAATATTATCAAATTATTACGACTCAGCTCAGCACCATGGTTGCCCCCATCTCACATTAATCTCCTAATAAATACAATTGGCTCTCATTGATTGGAAGCTATTTCTCTTAATGTAACAAACATATTAATGGAATACAATCACAATTGAATTCTACCCATATATTCCATCTCATTTTATTAAGAATTATTCCGTACAGCATATTTTTTTTCCTTTTACCTTCTGAAGAAGCTTTTATACATTAAATATTCAAATAATTGTTATCTCATTTTTTGGCCATATGAACTTATGCTAGTGTGTGCAAGTTCTCCAATTAAAAATTAAAAAAGAAAACAATATATATATATATATATATATATATATATTATCCTATCAGGGCTCAAAGGTTCTGGCTAGCTAGTAGGTATTTATATTATGGCCATGCACCTTCCGATTTCAAAGCATCTACATTGTGGGACGCCGGCAAGCACAATTGAACTTATCCTCATTTTATTTCTTTATTGCAATCTTTAATTCTTGCCATGGGTCATGCAACTATAGCACTCTTCCAGCCTATAAAGCCTAATTAGGTAGGATATAAAGATAAACATTGCAGATGCAGACACTAATAATGTGCCAATAAAGGAGATCTACAAGGACATTTATGGTGGGGACTTAAATAAAAATTTTTAATTCTAAATTTTATTAAATGTGGGTGGGGTATTTGTTTAAATAAAAAAACTAATATACGAATATATAATGTCTATATTAATACGATAATAAATATGTAGGAGGTGGAAACTTTTTTTTGTCTAAGATACCTCTTCAAAGATTTTATTTATTATAAAGTTAAATTATCTTAAAGCTTCAAAATATTTTATCAAAAATTAATCTCAATTTTTATAAATAAAATCTTTTTATTCTCATTATAAATGTTATGTCCTATTAAAAAATAAATTCAATTTTTGTATTTATAGTATTTGATATTTTGTTATATATTTAATATAATATTAATTATCTTTACTAACAAATAATTTATAAAATATAGTTTTATTAAAAATCAAACTCCACAAATCAAATCATATTTTAGCTATTTAGCATTTACTTTTTTATAAATTTTTAACATAACATCAATACGTTTTTTAAAACGGAATTTATATTATTTTTATGAATATTTTTTTTTTCAAATTCACATCTAATTTAAAGCCTAATATAATTTAATGTATTATCATTATCATTACCTTAATAATTCGTAAAAAAGTTACATCACATGAACTATAATTGATATTTGATTTATTCTCTATAGACGTACCAAGTAATTTGATTTCTATTAAAAAGCAGTTGAGTTATTTTATTTTTTATAATTATTTCTAAATTTTATATTTACATAAAAATCTTTTAATTTTAATATAGATTACAATCCCACCAGTTCTTAAATACACATAAGTTGATCCATGCAACATCTCATTACAAAACCAAACAAGAAGACAAGAACTTGGGAAAAAAATGTGAAGCAATCAATTCACCTAACGATAAATTTTATATTTAACAAGAGAAACAATTGAGCATTATTTATATATTTTTATTGAAAAATAGCCTAATAAAATATGTAAACTTGCCCAGGTATTGTCCAGTAATATATTCAAACTGATCATTGTCTTATGGGGAAGCGATTCATTTTGAAAAAGGAATTGTGAATGTTGGATCCCAGATTTGATGAGTTGATAGCCGTGCAGAATAACTGCTTATCATGAATAATAAAATAGTCCTTAGCAAGAGAAAAGAAGAACTAGATAATAACATCCTAACACATTTTCGTTTGAGTTTTCTTAATTTCTTTTTGAGGTAATTGAAGACTATGAGGTTAAAATAAAAATAAAAATAAAAATATTTATATTTAAAGTGAAATTTGTTAAATTACTTAGATAATATAATTTAATTTATAAAATTTGTTAAATTTAATAATGTAAATTTTGTAAAATAAGATTTATAAAAAATAAAAGTGTGAAAAGATAGATATTGATTTAAAAAAGAGTAGACAGAGAAAGACGGAGATGTGAGGGAAGCAGGGGCACATGGGAACAGGGGTGGCATGTGGAGAAGATTCAGACCACTTTTTGATGAACACAGTTTTTTGGGAGAAAGAGCAACAAGAATAACATGGTGACACCCTAATCCAAAGGGCTTGCCCCCAAACTTGCAATGGATGGCATGCCAAGAAGGGCTAGAGTGGTACACTTGGGTTGGGGCCCATACTTAATCATATTGATTCCTGCCCCTCCACCACACTTCCCACCTCAGGAATGGGAATCTTTGTGATTTTGTGAGGAGGGAGGGAACTGATGGGGGCAGGTGGCTTTCTCAGTTTCCCTTAGATACGCTTTGCGTTGGAAAAGTGAAATCACCAAATGATTTCTCCATCCATGACGTCCTATCTCCTGCAATTCTCTCTTTCAATTTGGTTTCTTTTCATTTTTTTTTTCTTTTGCAATTTTAGTAATTATCTTTATATTTCTAGTTTATAATAAAACTCACATTATAAATAAAAAATACGTAATTTTATTAATTATAATATTTTTTATTTTATATTAAAATTTACATTATAAATTAGAGAAAAATATTTAAAAAAGTAAAAACACAAAAGTTTTAATCCTACTCACTTAATTAGTGGTAGGAATGACAATGAAACAGGGGGTGCTCCCTCGCTTTCTGACCTTAAGCCTTGAGGAGCAATTTTTTTTCAGCCGCACCTCAAATTTGGAGAAAGAGAAGAATTTTTTTTCTAATATTCGATTTTTGTGGGGGAGTGAATATATGTGAGGATTTAAAATTTAAAAATTTTAATATAAATAAATTAATATTTTTATTATTAATCATATATATAACTATTACTTTATTTTTTAAATTATATTATTTAATTACTATACAAGAATAAAGAGTGGATGTCTCGCTTCCATCCCCAAAATTATAATGGACAAATTTTTTCTTTGTTCTTACTCCCATTGGAAGAAAATTTCTTTCTTTCTTTGGCTGAAATTAAAATTTCTCCACAAATTTCTGTTCAACAAAAAAAAATTGTCATCCCTAATTATCAGCCACATTGAAGTGACCAGGGATGTCCCGAGAAATAGCAGCAGTGAGTGAGTGGAATGGTAAATCACACAACAGATCCCCCCTCCTTTGATTTGACTCCAAAATTATTTTAAGCATCTTGTGTTTCTTTATAATATATGAAATATCGTTGGTTGTATATACTTACTCTGAACAAATAACGCATAATGAGCAATCATTATGGTTTTTATGTGTTGGTTATGTACATTAAATACATATAATTAGCATTATTTTAATGCATATCAAATCTTCTCAGATGTGTTGTATGTGGTCCATGTTTCTCATAATTGGTAAAAATTTTACATTGCGACATAAGAAGTTATTATTATTATTTTTTTATAAATTACCAATTTTATGCAATGATCATACAGGTCTATACATGTTGAATGCCAGCATATCAAACACGAAAATCTTAAATGCCCATCTTCAGTTCGAGTATCTTCAACACAAAATAGCCAAATATATCCAGCCGATGCCAGACTCGCCTTAATTAATTAATTCCCAAGTGCAAGTTCCATCACTGATTAGTGTTTATAAAAATGGCCGCTACACTTCATTTTCAAATTTTTCTATATTATTATTCTCCTTGGATTCTGGATTTTCATGTTATTGCCAAGTGCCAGGTTTCCTCGTCACACATGACCTAAGGACTTTGCCTCAGAAGACTGTGGGTGCCTTTGGCTTATACAATAGTGGCAAGATTCCAACTGAAGTTGTCATTGTTGGCATTTTTATCAAACACTCGCCTCCTTTAGTTTCACTTCTGTGAAAGTACTTCGCTACCTTTCTTATTGAAGAAAAAAAATTTCAGTAATCCAGAGTAGGAATCCCTTTCACTCAGAGTTCTCGGCACTCAATCGCTATTAATGACATTACATTAGGCATTTAATTAGCAATTTAAAATTTTCCACCAATTAAGCAAGCTGCATCTACATTTCTTCACTAATATCAAGCAAGCTTTGTTTTTTTTTTTTCTTTCCTATTTTTAGTTTACATGCTCTTTTGGTGTGGACAGGGTTTCACAACACCAGACTTAATTGATCCCAATACTTCATTCCAAGGTATGCTGATCAATGCAAGGCCAAGTTATCAATATATAAAGAATATTTGTTCGGCCCCCAATTTAATTCTGCACAATGCCAGTTGCTACTTGTACAATTTCAAATAAAGAGCATTTCTTATTTATATTTTGAAACTGCTCTTTATCTTGTGCCACTAGTATTGTTTTTTTTATTGTGTTAAGATATTTTTAAGACAATAATTAAAAAAAATTAATCTTTTACAAAATAAAAATAATCGAAATAAATAATTTTTTTTTCAAATAAACCGTCTCTATATATAAATATAAATGCATAATCGTATTATCTAGATGTATTAAAGAGATGCTTGACTCTTAAAATATAATAGCATTGCCGCGTCCAAAATCCTTTTATTAAAAAATATTAAAAAAAGATAGAATATCCATACGTAACAGAGGATGGGTCCACCAAAGCTCCAATCTTTGATATATTACACAATTCACACCTCTCATTTTCTCTCTCTGTCTGTCTCCACCTTGATGTCGCTGTCTTTCAGTCTCTGCACCCATCATCCCTCTTTCTGAAAACTCTGTCACCATAAGAGTGAGAGCCGGACCCTGTGATCGGCAGCCCGTTAAATGTTGTAGATAGATAGTGAAAGAGACCCTACAAAACTCATCTAGTTAGAAGCTTTTCATTTGCATGAATGATTCTATCCTCCACTGCTGCTACTATGGCCTTCCCACCTTCTCACAGTTTCATGTTTCAGACCCACCATGAACATCATGACCACCTTCCTTCGTCTTCTCTCAACGTTTACACCTCATTAGTACCACCCCAACACTTCCAAGGTTGATCATATACTCTTTTCTAAAATGGTTCTATAAAATAATATTATTTGGTCTTTTTTCTGATTGATATCTGCTTGTAATGCAGGGGGTGCACCTTTCATGATGAAGCGATCCATGTCGTTTTCAGGGATTGAAAACAAGTGCGCGGAAGTGCATGGAGATGATGAATTGTCAGATGATGGGTCCCAGATGGGGGAGAAGAAGAAAAGGCTGAGTTTTGAGCAGGTGAAGGCCCTTGAGAAGAGCTTTGAGTTGGGGAACAAGCTTGAGCCAGAGAGGAAAATGCAACTGGCCAAGGCTCTGGCTCTGCAGCCAAGACAGATCGCCATATGGTTTCAGAATAGAAGGGCAAGATGGAAAACCAAGCAACTAGAGAAGGAGTATGAAGTGCTCAAGAAACAGTTTGAGGCTGTCAAGGCTGATAGTGATGCCCTTAAGGCTCAGAACCAGAAACTACATTCAGAGGTATTTGTCTTATATGCTTTTAATGTTTTTCGATCATTGAATTTCAATTGCATTCGTCCATTGAATACTAGTTCATTTCTGCGTACGATTGGACAACTCGAACTTGGATCATGGGCTGGTCTCGATCGATCTAATTTAAATATGTAATAACCGGAACATGTTTAGTTTTGGTACTTGATGTTGCAGAGTGTGATTCTAATCCAAATATTCTTTCTTGTGATGCTAGGGGGAATCCATTTTATTATTCCTTGTTCTCCTTTTTCTTTTCTTTTTCAATTCATTCTCTTCTTCCTCTTGACTTGTTGGATTTCAATTTGCGATACCTTCCAAGTGGAGTCCATCAATGTTTAACCTAGTTTTCCTTCTTCTCATGTAGCCTTGGTAGTCGTTTTGGTGCTCTCTTCCTTTCCCCAAAAAGGGAGATGTTGATAATTATTATCAGGACACCTTTTTCTTGTTTGAGTTCTGTGCTTCATATTAACAGCGAAAGCTCAATTTCTTTGAATTAATGAGTTATTGATCCCACATGGGTAAATGACTTTATAAAGTCGTCAATTCTCAATTCCCTCTTTAACTTTCTGCTTGATTAGTTGATCATTCTTGTGAAGTGTCAGTGTGACAGTGTCAGAACTCTGAACTCTGAACTGCATCTTACATATTAAAAGTAATATTTTATCACTTTTAAGTTCTGTTTTATTTTCTGAGTTTCAGATCCCTTGTTTCTTAGAAGCTAGGCATTGGCGCATTTAGTTAGATTAAATTTTTATCTCTACATGGAAGATTAGGAAGTGGGTTTGAAAGCCAAGTTTGTTACTAGATCACCTTCAATGTTTGATTTTCACTGTGTTGTTTGCAGTTACAAGCCCTAAAAGGTAGAGATTGCTATGAAACTGGAACAATCAATCTAAAGAAAGAAACTGAGGGTTCTTGGAGCAATGGAAGTGAGAATAGCTCAGATATCAATTTGGAGCTCTTAAGAACACCAGTTATGAACAGTCCTGTATCTTCTCAAAATGGTAAAAGCCTTCTACCCACTTGCCTAAAGCCCAGTAGCATGACCCAACTCCTCCAATGCTCATCTGCAAGACCAGACCTTCAAGATGAAAGCTTCTGCAACATGTTTAACGGCATTGAAGAGCCGCAAAACTTATGGCCCTGGGCCGAGCACCATTTTCGTTGAACCAAGAAAATGGATTTTGGACATTGATGAGGGCAAAGTAAGGATGAAAGTTAGGCTTAACCTTTTTTTCCTATCAGCACCAAATCAAGTTTCTGAGATAGATTGGTGTAAAAATTTGAACGATTCTACTTAAAGTTTTCAAGTGAGGAATTGGTGCACTTTGAGTAGTGCAATATCTTTCCCACACACTTTAGTGTATTGAAATATATATTTTCTAGGATGAAATAAAAAATTATGAAGTCTGTTTAGGGTACATGTGCCTCTAAGTGGATTTCCAGCACTAGCATGTCGCATGGGCCATGAATAAAAATGGGATTCTCTTTGCATTCTTTGAGTATTTTATTACATGTTGGTGCTTTGGAATCATGACATCATGACATGGGAAATCGTATGAAAGTGTTTGGAAAAAGTTCACCTAAATAAAGGAGAGTGGCTGACTTTACCCTTGCATGAGAACTAGAAAGGGTGTGAGCCATCTCATTTTTAGGTTGAAGTGCCAAATATCTAGTTGGGAGTTCATAAAGCAACCAACCCATTTGGAGCATGGCTCTCTATCCAAGGACGAACTAAAGAGATAGGGGGAGAAGGAAATAAAAAGTAAGAGTTAGAAATTGGTGGTGTTATATTTTGAAGGCGATGTTTGCCAATTTTAGTCTGACAAGGCAAACTACTGAACTCTCTATCCTGAGGAAGATCCATGTGACCCACCGCCAAAGCAAAAGTCTCTCTTATATCTGTGTGTAAAGTTTATTAGTAGCTATCTGCCAAAAAGTTGATCTACCATATATTACAGCAGACTTCCATTATATAGTCTACAGAACAAACATTACTTAGTAGTACTATTATAATAAACTCCGGAGCAGAGACATGCAGTACTGTTTTTGAGTTATTGCTGTTCCATAATAGAAGAGTTTTGCTAAACCATCTCAAAAAGTATGGTCAACTTCTAAGTTCCACAAAAGCCAGATCCATTTCATGGAGTACATATTTATGAAGAGCAAATTCAGTCATAAAGAGGAATTTATGCATCTCTGTTCCCAAGATTTAGGTCTTTATAAACCAAACTACATAATTCTTTCTTATTACTACTACCTTTGATTATCGAAAATTATGTTCTACAAGGATTATTTCTTCTAATGAATTGAAGAGGCCTATGATAACATCTAGTGACTTCTTCTGCTTATGATCTGAAGGAACTGAGAAAATTACTATAAGACAACTCTTATGGGGGTCACTGATATCTGCATTATCTGGATTTGCTGTTCAGAGGTTTATTCTATCTGAACTGACATGAATGATGGAGAAATCATCCGACAATATATAAGCATAAATGGGATTGGTATGTTGCTGCGGCCATTCAGAAACCAGGACATGTGCTTCCACTGTGATGTGTAGCTATGCCAAAAACATTCACACACAAACACAAACGCCAGCGATTAGTTACCTGTCTTTCTTTGGCAACAACAGCAGTTGTATGACTCACAGGTCAAGGAACAGGAATGCAAGCTTGTGACATGTTCACTATTTAAAGCTAATTTCTTCGGTATCACATTCATTGTTGTCAAATTGGAAGTCATGCATGTCGCTTGTGCCTGGAATGATATTTCTATTAGTAAACCTTATCATAAATTAATTATGTCATTCTATTATTATTGTTATTTTATTATGGAATGTACTTCACTCAACAAAAATTTTAAAAAAAGTGTAATCCTTTCATTTTTACAAATTAAAACTTACAAAAATTTCTTTTAAAATAATTTCAATTATTAATCTCACAAATTAATAAATATAATTTTATAGTGTTTGTAAGAGTTTAGTACATTCAATTTATGAAAGTATCTTAACTCAAAAAGTGTGTGGCACTAACATAATAATTTACTATTGACAGTGGATTAAACCTAGCTAGATCTAGGTAACATAAACAACTATAAAATGTAACATGTGTTATGACAGTATTAAGGGAAGATATATTATAAACATAAGATGTTCTTTCTTTTTTAAAATTTTTTGGTTTGTTTTCTTAATCATTGGTTAAAGAAGCTAGGGCACATGATTATGAACTTATGAGATTAGTCAACTGAATTAATTATCTGATAAAAATCTTATCATCAATCCATTGTTTATATAGGTAAGATTTCTGGCTTCTTTCTCTAACAACAGAAAATGTACACACTTCTCTAAAGCATGTTTGATGTTAGTAACATAATATCAATAGTATGGTATAGTATTATATCAGTACTTTTATTTTTAGATTATTATTTTTATATAATTATTTTTTTAATAGAATTTATACTATTAAATGTATTATGTATTAGAGAATAAATGCTAAAATCTAACTAATCTAATCGTTTACATAATTAAATGTGAGAAAGGTATAAGCATTTAAATGTAAAATTTTTTCCAGTATTATATAGGGCTTATGTCATGGAATTACAGTTTTGTGGCTTATATACAATTCAGTAAACCTCAAATCTGTTATTGTTTTTTGTTATCTAGGCATATTTTATGCAACTTAGTTTGGGATGGGGTCTTAATCTTTATTGTTCCTTTGGTGTTCCTGGAATTTGCTATACTGTCCATAATAACACAAATAATTTCTATAAAGGAAAAAGACATGTTTTTGTTAGTCATAACTTTATATTGTTAGTCATACTTATATATAATATAGTAACAAAATTGAATTCATTTGCTTCTTTTTATTTATTTTTTTCTCATTTACATGGATATGGATGTGGCTGATTTTGTTGCCTTCTAGAGAATTGCTGCTCAATATATAATATTTATACCACAAGCAGTTTATGGATATACATGGGATGAATGCATCGAATTGTTAAGATTTGACACTTTCTTGTGAATTTGGACCTAATAAAAATAAGAAATATTTTGAGGATTCAATTAAATTGTTTAAAAGGGCCTTGGACATTGGGCATATTACAAAAATAATTTAATTTCTTAATTATTTTTGAAATAACCCCGTTCGCTCTAATTATAATTTCTTAATTTTCATAATTCGACCATCGTTGTACCTCCAAATACGGACTGTTCCGTGATCGTTCAAACAGCGGAGCATTCACTCAGCTTTCCATCCTTTTAAGTTCCAGACTACTAGAGGATTCCATAACCAATTTGAGTTGCAATTTCTCAGTTCTGTGTTTCACCTGAGTCACCGGAAAACTACACCGGCAACAGCCAGGTGGCTGAGAAAATTGCTGAAGCGAGCAGTTTCACTGCCAAGTTCATGGAGTCTCTATTCGTGTAGCCTGGATTTTCATCTATACAGGTAAATTTGCACCTTCAGAATTTTCCTGATGTCTATACCCATGAAGTTGAACAACATGTTTTAGAGGTGAATTTCAGATTTTAATCAATTTTTATCTGCTATTGTTCGGTGAACTTGATATGTGTTTGATAGCTTAAAAAAAATGTAGGATCCGATTACAGTTATTGGAAAATCTTTATCAGCTGCTGCAATCCATGTCTCCCATTGTGGTGTGGATTGCAATTCGACGCAGGAAGAGGAGAAATTTTATGATTCTGATTTTAGCAACAATAATCTGTTATTTATCTATCTAAATTTGTTATAAAATGGTTTCCCGCTTTATCAAAATAAAGATAAATTATCTTAAAAATGATGCACAATTGACCTGTAGCTGGAAACTCATTGCGCAGTTTCAATAATCAGTAGTTGACAGATGCATACAAATCCAGATTCTTAAGCCGCAGCAATGAAATTGTACGTAAAGGAACTGTTAATGGTGTCCGAGGAGCGAGAAAACCTTGCGACACACTTTTCATTGTTGGCCAAGAGCTTAGAATGGGGTTTAAGCACGCCATTGCCACTATGCAACATGAGCTATGTCCTGTAAAACTGCTAGGTTTGGAGGCGGAAGGCGTTGATCAATACTTCAACTAACCTAGTGCCATGATTAGTTGCTGATTGCAGTGATGACAGAATCTCCTTCGGGTGCCTGCCCACTAAAGTTTCAAGTGCAACTACACCAAAGCTATAAACATGACATTTTTCATTCGCAGCTACAGTATAGGCAAGCTCTGTGTTGAATAAGAAGAACACGAGGAAGTGATAAAGGAAAAGGGAAAAGCAATGAAAGATCGATACTGAAGGGTAATAAGAAGTTACCTGGGGCGATATATCCGACAGTTCCTGCCAACACTCTTTGGTTGGACCACTCAAGATTGAGGAGTCTGGCAGTGCCAAAGTCAGAAACGAAGGGCGTCCAAACTGAGTTCAATAATATGTTACTGCTGCTTATGTCTCGATGCACAATTGGAGGAGCGTAGTCATGATGCAGATAGGACAGAGCATGTGCAATGCCTTTAAGCATGTTCACCCTCTTTCTCCAATCCGAAGCCACAGCTTCAACATCTTCATTGAGGACTGAAAAAAGCTTCCTTTCACCATATACTGATAAATCAGAAACATGCATCTTTTTGCAAGCAGAATCGGTAGAGCTTCACAATGTTATGGTGCCTTATTTCTGAGAGAACTCGCACTTCATTTCTAAAACTTCTGTCAAAAGCTGGCTCCTCAGCTTCAAAGTGGTGAAGTTTCTTCAATGCAACAACTTTACCAGAAGGGAGTCGTGCTTTGTAAACACTGCCATATCCGCCTGTTCCAATGCAGTGTTTCATGTCAAACTCTTCTGTAGCTCTTCATATGTTATATTTCCATCATAATTCCATGCAAAGAATGAATCTCCATTCTTGGTTACCATTGGATCTGTGAGTGTATCAATAATTGCCTGGTAATTGAACCAAAAGTACAGAAGACATAGCATGACCGAGATTAGAAAAATGCCCATGAATGGTAGTATGTTATGTGCTGGACAATGTGGGAATCTCAACATGTTGCCACATAAGTCTTTGTTGCCCGCAAATGTCTCTCGTGGAGAGTAGCCTAGAAAGCAATCTGGAATGGGGCCCTTCAAAGAATTGTAGGACAAGTTCATTTTGAAAGGAATGTTCCTTTTATACAGCCAGAGTTTGGGGAATTGTCCCATTGAGATTATTGTAGCTGAGATCCAAGCTGGTTAACTCTGGCAATTCTCCAAGCTGAGAAGGTATTTCTCTATCAATGAAATTATGACTAAGGTCCACAGTGGTAAGCTTTGCCAGGCTTCCGACAGACAAGGGTATGTTCTCGTTGAAGTTGTTAAAACTTAGGTCCAGGTAAACAAAGATTCTTCATATTAGCCATTTCTGAAGGTATGTATGCACTTATTTGATTTTTGGAAATGTGAAGCTCCACTAATTGGGTGAGATTTGTAAGTGAAAGAGGTAACTTCCCACTGTTATCATACAAATGTATATAAGTGAGTTTGGTTAATTGACCAAGAGCTGAAGGTATTAGCCCTTTGATATTGTTCGAAATCAGATATAAAGCAACAAGATTTTTCAAGGTCCCCAGCTCTTTAGGAATCGAGCCGTGAAGTATTTTGAAAGAAAGATCTACTTTCACTAATTGGCTAAGGTTTCCTAGTCAAGGATTTATCTGCCCTCCAAGCAAATTCCAGGGCAAATTTAGGGAACTGAATTTGTCAACACTTCCGATTCCTGTTGGGATAGTTCCCACAAGTCCCGTTTCACTGAGATCAAGACTAGCTAAATTTGGGAACGAAGAGAAATTGAGGCTTGCAAATTTATTCCCCACAGTTATTTGTCCATTAAGATTAATACCTGTGATGCTTCCCGCATGGTCCCAGGCCACTAGCAGCGACTCGAGACGTTGGTGTAAGTACCCCACATTGGCCACCATCCGCTACTGAGTATAGCATTTGCTTCCCATTCTAGTAATGAATCTGATGCTGCGGATGCTGCCGCTGACTCCAATTTTGTGCCATAATTACAGCGGGAATAAGAATAAAGGCAAACCGTAGTCCAGCCTCAATGAAATTCGGAAGAGAAGACGCCATTTGTTACAGACGCAGAGGTCTACGTTGAGCCACTGTGCTGAAGTTCTACAGAAGTTTGTTCTGAGAAGCATCAACATATAAGTTTCAATATTCTGTATATGCTACCCGTAAGTCCCTTTAAAAAATAACCCGCCCGGTACTGCCCCCAGCCACACCAACCCCAACAAAAAGACAAGGTCAACTTACAATGTGATTTTGGGCAAATTGTTAGTACATACAGTTTTCATTGAATGACATGATGTTTGATTTTCGTTCTCAATGGTATTCACTGGATGACATCACTTCTGTTAATCTATCTCCCGCTAATTACGTTGTGGAAGATAACAGAAAAGGAAAACTTGAGATGAATAAGCTATAAATGGATAAGGATAATACCGAATTAAAGGTGATTAGGCGTGCACACATGGTCATAGACTCTTGGATACTTAAGAAGATTGTGCCTTTGCAGAACATAACCCAGTTAGAGAGTCATCTACCCTAGCAAACTCATGTCTGCGCTGCACATGCTGGTAAGTTGGGGAAGTTCAGTATAAGTTCACACGTGCCGGAAAAATTTCCCGTCTTCTCTTTTGTTCTCACGTTTTAAGAAAACGTCTACAACTTCACTGACTTTAGTTAAAATTGCTTTTGTTTCTTTCGTGGAAAAACTTTTGGATGGATGGATGGATCAACTTAATTCAAAAGCTTTTACGTGACTTGAGCTCTTGGAATTCATGTTGACTGATATATAATATTTTCTTTTAATGAAAAATATTTTTGGCGTTGCATTTATCAAGAAGTTAGAATATTCATAAATATTTGTATGATTGACCTCTCAGTTTCTTGCTCTATCTGCATCACCTGAATATACTTTTCCTCGTTCAGCCAACAACAGATCGAGGAACATTGATAATGCCACAAAACAACGCGTGAAGCTAATATGAGCAAATTGGCCAGCCCGCGTAAACAAATTTTGATCCTCAATAATGGCAATGAGGGCTCTCTTTGGCAGCTCAATTCTTGAAGTGCAAACCTCAGGTGTATTATATTGCTTTAGCCATTTGATCAATTCAAATATTTTTACTTAGAATTTACTTTTGGCGTTTGCAGAGGTGTTTAAGCAATACTTATTTTTAGGTATTCTCATGGAAGCTCTATTGAACTGTACCAATCACAATTGAGTACCCATAGCAATTAAGATTTCTTTTTTCTAAGAATATCATGGAACTTATCTCAACACCCAAAAACCACTTACCATGCATAAAGATTAAATAATGATATTTATACGATATTTACATTTAAATTAATTTATACAAAACATTATAGGTGACTCCATTGAAGTTCAGCTGGCACTCCCTCATTCTACTACTATAAGTTAATTTGCCAATCTCCCCATAGGTGGTGGGAATCAGTGTGTGGAATGAATTGAGTAGTCCCACTTCAAAAACTTATTATGCAACTGTAACCCATGGAGCACCAGCTGTTCACCAAGCAAACCCAAGTGTTCTGGTGATCATTTCAGGTTTCTACAACAGACGACATCCCAGCCTCTCAAGTACAAATCCTCTGCACCTAAATTTGAATAACAAAGGTGGTCTATGAGGTACACTCATGTATTCTTGGGCGATTTGAAAGATTGGAGCAAGCAGTCCGCAAAAAATTGCTATGTGGTCAGGTCAGGCAAGAGTTAGATGAAGCTGGGTCGTCAACTCTGGGCCCAACTCTGTTTCTTTGCGTCTAAGTGAATTTGCTTCTACACGAAACAAGTTGCTCTACAATAAAATAAAGCTTCGAAATTTTCTTTACGTATTGTGAGAAGACTGTATGTGTCCTACTTCAGACAAATAGGTTATTTTATGGAGTTTGAAAAGGCATTAATCCGATAGGGATAATTGTTGTAATCTTAGTTTTGTAGTCAGCTATCTGAATTAGGATAATAGAGTGCTAGGTGATTAGAAAGATATCTCTTAATTAGTTTCTGTTTATATGTACGTGTGTCGGCATTTTCAGAATCAAGTCAATGAGAATACAAACCATTCCTAAAAAGGCCTGTTCCAGATTTTAAATCCTCTGAGCATGAATTTATTAACCATATTCTGGCTCCCCAGAGAAGTTTACAGGCAATTTACTTGAAGATTTCTACCTTATTAATCATTTATAGCCATGCGGCAGTCATTATTGAATTGATTGAAAACAAATTCACTATATATGGCCAATCACCGAAAAAAAATCACCATATATGGCCAAATAATATAAATAAGAGCCCCATAATCATAATTTATTGGTACAATTAAATGACTTCTGCCCCTTTACGAAAACCTTATAGCATCAATCTTTTTAATATACTCAGCAATAATGACCCATAACTTTGAAGAGTAATTGCATTATTTAACTATTCATGCCGAAATTGGAAAATCTTTACCTTCTAATCTTCAGAAGAAAGCTTCATGCCAAAAAAAGACAATTTAGCTTAGATATCAATTTATAAATGATTTCTCGTCTCTCCATTAAAACCCATGGGAAAAAATGTTACTATTTAAAAATCTTATAATTTAATATATAAAATTTAAAAAATTTAATAATTAAATTTTTTTAATTAAATTTTATATTATACAATTTATATAAATAAAAAAAATAAAATTATCTTATTTATACTTACATTTATAGGTTCGAGTTTTATATTTTCAACATTTAAAGAGAGAGATCAAGATAGGGTGTTGTTAGTCATGGATGCAAATGCTGTTAATTTGATAAGACTGGCATGGGTAATGATGGCAGTTTTTATGACGTCTTCTGCTATAGTGCTTGGCCTCCAGGTCAATTACCTCCACCCCACTTCCTTTTCTTCTTCCTCTGACGCCCCTATTGTGTCACTTTCTTCAGAACCTTACGACCCTCACCCGGATGACAAAAAAATACATGAGAGCAGCAATCTGGAGTGCATAAAAAATTGTGCTAGAGAATGCACAGAGCAACACAAGCACCAACCAGGTCCTATACGACGTTGTTTCGAGAGTGTGATTTCTGTTTGCTTTGGCCGTTTCTAATAATGCACCATTGTTGTGCGTTGTCAGAGTTGGTGAGTGTTTAGAGCCTTCTTTTCTGACCTTTGTTTTGTATCCACTCAAAAAGCGGAATGGATTGAGATTTTCAGTTGCAAAGACAAATAATTACAAGGAAGCGATTGGTATAAAATTTATTAATTAAATTATATAAAAAATAAAGAAAAATTACTAAAATTAATTAAAATGTTAAAAAATTCAAAATTTAAACACCATACGTTATTGTGCTTTTTCCCTATAATAATTTTCTGGTATAAGCATGATCCCTTTTTACTCTTTTCTTTCTTTTTTTTTTTATTCTATGATCTCCTTTTACTCTCTTCTCGGATAACCAGCGCAGTTTCATAACATTGTGTTTACCATCTCTCCCTCACCATTAAGTGACAGATTTTTTTTTTTTTTTCCCTTTTAGTTTGTTGTTGATCGATCCAAATGATCTTGTTTTTACCTTTGCAGTTGTGGTTAAAAATGAAGGCAGAAATCAACTCTTGTATTATAGGAAGTTGATAATTCTGTTATTATTAATATTTTTCTTAACATTTATTGATGTCATAGTATTTTAGAAATTATGGTTTGTAATTGGATAATTTGGAATTCTATTTTTAATTTGCTTATAACATTTCTATCCTAGATTTTTATATTCTTGTCCTGATTTTGTTCGGCTCTAAAGCTGCTTAGCTTTCTTAATAAAATCCTTTTATATTTTTTTAAATCAAAATTTAATAAAATTATTTGTATGAATATCAGAACTGTACAAACAATATAAAATTGAAAAGTATTAATCGTTCATCACATAAGTAAAAATTCAAAGGATGATAATAATATACAAATTATATACAATAATAGATAATATATGTTTAGTAATTACTCATAGATAACACATAATAACAGATAACTAGTAGTTCGTATGTATGCCCAGACATGCCTTCCCTAATCCATTTATTTCTACACTGTTATAACTTTCTAACATCTTCCAAGAATAAAGTATGGAAAGTATATGAAAGACAAGAATCGGTTCATTGGAGTAGCAACGCAACTCTTTCGTCCTATGTGGCTTCAAGTATTATCACTGAGCTACCCATAATTTGCATCTTCAATTTTGAGATGCAAAAGCTCTAGGGCCTGAGCCTAATCTACTTTGAGATCATAGCAGCAAGGTAAACAATTGACAAGTTGAATAAAAGTCACCACCTGAATACATCATTGTTTATTCAATTCTCAACTATAAATTCTTGAATTTCTATTCCTGTATGCCGTGCCCCTCCTTGTATTCTTAGCAAAACTTCATCTCCAACTTTGAGTGAGGTCACAGGAACAGCTGTTTTTGACAGTGCATTACCTGAAGAGGGCAATAAATAACACTTCAGCAAACACAAGAAATAACTTAAACTTCCTGACAGTCGTAATCACAGACTGCATTACCTTGGAAGGGGTAAACTAATGCCACTGTTTCTGCATTTTGCAAAAGGATGCTGTAGATAGTTCGGTTATCTGATTCTCCCTGAAACGAGGATTATTATTACCAAAATAGAATTTTTAATCAAAATCAGCAAGTACAATAAAAGAAACTCACAAGTCTGATACAATTATGATCCTAAATGAGAATGAAATTCACTGGTTCTGACATATAACCCAGAAAAGTTCAGAAGATTAGTGGGGTAATAGTTTTGCCAGAAAACTTGAGAAATGGGTGTAATGCCCTGGCACAGCATTGTTTGCTCCCTGCATCATAATTTTAGAGTTCAGGTGTTTAAGCGACAGAAAAATGAATTTCTTTACATCACTGCTTCTTTGTAAAAACATAATTCAGCTTAAGTTTATATTTTATTTAGAAAAAGAAATAGCTGATACCCATGCTATGAAATGAGTACACAGGACCATATATTACTTTTTACCAGTTGAGCTACATTGTCCTGTTACAGATTCTCCTCATGTTCCCTTACCTATAATTTCCCAAACTATTATAATAATTGAGGAAGTAAATATAATCTCTTCATTTGCTCCTGCATTTTCTGAACCTAAATTTTCATTCACTCTAATGTTGGTCCAAAAAGAGAAGTTTTACAATCATAAAGGCAATTGACCTGAAGAAGTCTTCAATTATGGACAAAAGTAACAACATTCTTGACCAGTTTATTTAAAAGAACAACGTTACATGCTAAGATATATACAGATGGGCATTACCATATTGTATCTTTAACTATGTTAGAAGGTGTTAGTTTGTAGTTGTGTCTACGCCTAGAAGTTAAGTGGGCTGCTACTGTTCTGTTATGTTTTGTGTTTTATTCTAGTATTCTGTTATATATATGTTTTAGGGTCTCATTGGAATGATGTGAATCATCACTTTTACCCAAATACTCTTTCTCTCTCTAATTCCACCTTCTCTCCCTTAAAACAACATGGTATCAGAGCCAATTTAAGCCCTAATTGACTTAAACCCTAATCCGCATTCAAAAACCCTAATCTCCAAATTCAAAAACCCTAAACTTAATTTCCCAAATCCTTGTTGCTGATCAGGCCCTAAGCTCCTTCCCTCTCTTCCTCCTTATCTCTTCGAGTGGCCAGGAAGTGCCACTATTAATGGAGCAAAGCACGACCTAGAGTGTCGCAGGTTGAATCGCGACTTGGAGAGTTGCTTTAGAGGGGACTGCAACCTCTACTAGTGACAGATGCAAAGTCGACGCCTCAAGTGTGATTTCAAGCTTCCTTGGTGCTTAAGCGGCTCAATTTGGTGACTATGTACCGCATTTTGAGGTGTTTGTCGACTCTTGACACAATTTGGTGCTGGGTTGGTAACGGGTTGGAAAGGTGCGCATCGTGGTGACTTCTCTGGCCTGGGCTTGACCAGAAATTGAGTAGTTTGCTCTGTTCTGTCTTTGGTTTGGTCGAAAATGACTTGGAAGTGCTCTGTTCTGGCTTGGGTTGCTTGAATTCGATCTGGTAGTGTGAATTGGAAGCTCAACCTATTCTAAAAGAGATTTCAGTATGGTAAAAGACTTAAAACTAAGCTTAAATTAATGTGTAGGAGCTGTAGTTGATGAAAAATGTCTGCTGAGAAGGAAGCAACACCATTTGAACAAGTTGGGAAGGCAACTAAGGAAGAAAACAGCAATACTGGAGTGGTGGCAGAGTTGATATCCAATGCCAGAATCATTGATAGACTGCTAGAAGGGAGGAGAAACTATAGACACTGGAAGAGGACAATTTGGAGATGCCTAAATGGCATCGAACTTGATGATCATTTAACAAAGGACCCCCCTACTGAGAAGGCAGCAAAAAGATAGTGGATGATGGTGGATAATAAATTGTATAACCAAATTTAGAAAACTCTTCACCCCTCCATAGATGATGCCACCCAGCATTGCCCTACAATGAGGGCTTTGTGGGACCACTTGGAGTTTATGTTTGAAGGCAAATAAGACTTCATATATATACATGAACTGTTGTTGAATATTTACAGGGCTGATTAGAAAAGCAGGAGTCTACTAGACTATTACATTGAAATAAAGACAGCCTTTGAGCAACTGAGAACTATGTTTCCCATTATTGATGATGTGAAGAAAATGCAGAAGCAACAAGAGCAAGTTGTGGTAATTTGCTTCCTAATTGGATTACGATCTGAGTATGAGATTGCTCGGACTCAGTTGCTCGCTAGTGAGGAGCTCCCCGCTCTTGATGAAGTGTTTGTAAGACTTCTTAGAGTGAGTAAGGATGCTGATGAGAGCTCTCCCATGCCCCTGATTAATAATGAATCTGTTGCTTTGGTGAGTAGAGGAGGTGGTAGAGGAGGACAAGGGGGTGGAAGAGTTAGAACTAGAGGTGGTAGAACCATTGGTGATTGTGAGGGTGGACGAGATAGTGATGGTCCACAGATTTGTTACCATTGCAGAGAATCAGGTCATCTGAAGAGGAACTGTTGGAAGATGAAACAATCTCTGGGCTAGAGATTCGCCAATACTGCCACTCAAGAGGGTATCCTGCCTACCCCATTGACTGATGGAGTGGAGATTGGCACCAAGACAGATACCATGACTGCTAATGAGTTTCATAGATATACTCCATTTCAGGCCACTCAAGGCGTTGGTACATTTTCTACAACCACATTAGTTCAGACAGATAACCCCACTGTTCGCCTCACATCCTCTTCGCATAACTAGGTTATTGACTTGGGCTCTACTAATCCCATGATAAGTAATACTAGTTTACTGACCTCATTTCATTCTTTTACAAATTTACCAAATGTCACTCTTGCAATGGATCAACCACTCCAATCATTGGAAGTGCAAATGCCCTTACCTCCACTTCTCTACCTCTGACTTTTGTATTATACTTACCTCAATGTCTATTTAATTTGTTGTTTGTAAGTAGAATCACTCACACTGAAAATTGTAGTGTCCACTTCTTTCTTGGTTATTGCTTGTTTTAGGATATTGGGACGAGAAAGATCCTTGGTAAAGGTCATGAATCTAATGGACTATATATTTTGGAAGGAGGACCAAACTCTATGCCACAGTCCTTGGCCTATTCTCAGACGGTCTCCCCTTTTGAACTACATTGCCAATTGGGTCATCCATCCTTGGACTCTCTCAAGAAGTTGTGTCCTAGTCTTAGGTCAATGTCTATTTTGAATTGTGAGATATGTCAATTTGCCAAACATCATAGAGGGACATATAGCCCTAGAAGCATCAATTGAGTAGCATCCCCTTTTGAACTTGTCCATTTTGATATCTGGGGCCCATGTCCTGTAGAGTCCAAATTTGGGTTTCGTTATTTTGTAACTTTTGTTAATGACTTCTCTTGTGTAACTTAGGTCTACTTAATCAAAAATAGATCTGAATTGTTCTCAATCTTTTGTGCCTTTTATGCTGAAGTGAAAACTCAGTATAATTTATTCATTAGAATCTTGTGAAGTGATAATGCAAAGGAGTACTTCCCTAATGTTATCTCTTCATTTATGAAAGAAGATCGTATCATCCATCAGTCTTCTTATGCTATTACTCCATAACAAAATAGAGTGGCAAAGTGAAAGAATAGACACCTTTTGGAGGTTGCTTGTGCTCTCCTCTTTCACATGAAAGTGCACAAATACTTTTGGGCAAATGCTGTTCTAATTGCTAGTTATCTTATTAACAGAATGCCATCCTCCATTCTCAAAGGTTAGGTTTCATTCTCTATTTTGTTTCCATCCAAGTCATTGTTTTCCTTGTCTTCTAGAATCTTTGGGTGTACCTGTTTTGTACAAGATATACACCCTACAATATCCAAGCTTGATCCTCAATCTCTCAAGTGTATTTTCTTAAGATATTCTCATAGTAGTGTTATTCTCCTGATTTGGGGAGATACATTGTATCTACTGATGTAACATTCTTTGAAACTATTCCCTTCTTCAGCTAACCCCCATCCGTTCTTTAGTCATGTCCATTGGACTTAGAAGATGATGAATTTCTTGTCGATAAGAATCACCCTTCAAACACCTCAGACAGGTCTTAGCCATAGATATCTAGCTTCCCTTCTCCATCATATTTCTTTAAACACACATACTCTCAAAGACATCAGTCAGGGGCTTCCATCCACCCCCTCCAGAAGATATAACCTTGGATCCACCAGCTATACTGGTCTTCTCATCTCAGGAGCTTCAAGAACAAAATCCTAGTCTTGACCTTCCTATCGCTCTAAGAAAAGGTAAACGTTCATGTATTTACCCAATCTCCTCTTATGTTTCTTATAACAAGCTCTCTAATTCATATAAGTCTTTCATTCCTTCCCTTGATTCCTTATCTATTCCAAAATCTCTTCTTGAGGCTCTTTCTCATAGTGGGTGGCAAGTAGCTATGATAGAAGAAATGGATGCTCTTGAACAAAATAAAGCTTGAGATTTGGTTCCTCTCCCTAAAGGCAAACATGCTATTGGTTGCAAATGAGTATTTTCAATCAAAGTGAACCCAGATGGGTCTCTAGCCAAATTAAAAGCTCAGTTAGTAGCAAAAGGATATGCTCAGACATTTGGTATTGATTACTCAAAAACCTTTTCTCCTGTTGCTAAAATAGTTTCAGTTAGATTGCTTATCTCCCTTGCAACTTCTCATCACTGGACATTACATTAACTAGATGTTGAAAATGCTTTCTTGCATGGAAACTTAAATGAAGAGGTGTATATGGAGCAACTACCTAGGTTTGTTACTCAAGAGGAGAAAGGAAAGGTTTGTAGATTTCATAAGCCTTTGTATGGATTGAAACAATCTCCATGAGTATGGTTTGGTCGGTTAAGTCATGCTATTTTACAATTTGGTAAGCAAATAAGTAATTTTGGTCACTTTGTCTTTTATAAGCCTTTTGATGCAGGTTGTATTCTTATGGTGGTGTATGTCAATGATATTGTAATTATAGAAAATGACAATTCTGGTATTTAGGATCTAAAGTCCTTTCTTCACTCACAATTCCATACAAACGACTTGGGTACCCTAAAATACTTCCTTGGCATTGAAGTTACTTAGAGCAATAAAGGAGTATTCCTATCACAAAGAAAGTATGTCCTTGATTTACTTAAAGAAATTGATATGTTAGAAGCAAAGTCCTATGATTCTCCCATGGCTCCCAACGTGAAATTAACAGCAAATGATGGACCAATTTTACCAAACTCAGGTCATTATAGAAGATTGGTAGCGAAACTAAACTACTTAACAGTAACTAGGCCGGACATTGCCTTCTCAATAAGTGTGGTGAGCCAATTTATGTCTTCCCCAAGAATATCTCACTGGAATGTGGTTGTTCACATCTTAAATACTTGAAAGGCTCCCCTGGCCGTGGTATTGTGCATAAGGATCATGGACATTGTGAAGTTAAAGGCTTCTCAGATGTAGATTGGACTAACTTTCCAATAGATAGGAGATCAACATCTGGTTATTGTGTATTTGTTAGTGGGAATTTGGTCTCATGCAAGAGCAAGAAAAAAAATGTAGTAGCTCACTCTAGTGCTGAATCTGAATACTGAGTTATGGCACTCGTAGCCTGTGAACTTGTATGGCTGTAACAACTACTTGATGAACTAGAAGTCAAGGTTACAAGACCTATGAAGTTGTGGTGCAACAACCAAGCAGCAATTCACATTGCCACAAATCTAGTTTTCAGTGAAAGGACCAAGTATATTGAAGTTGATTGTCATTTTATCTGAGAAAAACTTCTCTATTGAGTCATTTCAACAAGTCATGTGAAGACTGGTGAACAATTAGTTCATATTCTGACTAAAGGCTTTAGCTATGCTAGAATTGAGTATATGTGTAACAAGTTGGGCATGATTAATATTTATACTCCAACTTGAAGGGGAGTGTTGGAAGGTGTTAGTTTGTAATTGTGTTTAAGCCTAGAGGTTAAGTGGGCTGTTACTGTTCTGTTTTGTTTTGTGTTTTATTCTAGTATTCTGTTTTATGTCTTTCAAGGTCTCATTGGAATGATGTGAATCATCACTTTTACCCAAATACTCTTTCTCTCTCTAACTACACCTTCTTTCCCTTAAAACAACAAACTAAAAGCCTTTTATTTGATAGTCTATCAAATAAATGAAACTGGGTTGTATGCATAATTTTTTTTTAAAAAAAAAATGCAATTTACATTAAAACTCCTATCTTCAAGAATATTGTCTATGAATTATTTAAATTTATATCAGTGGCTATGAAACCAGGAATAAAAGAGAGAAAATAGTGGCTCACAGTAACTGTGAATTAGTCATTGTAATGCTAAAACTACCTTCTTGAAAACAATTGTCAATCACCTGTTCCAAACAGTAGTTTGTTACCTAATCCACATAGAAAAACCATTTTATGGCTGAAAAGGTCATGCAATAAACCAAATAAGAACATTTGAGATATGATACCGAAGAAGTGTAAGGTTACCAACAATAAAGAGCTTTTAAGATAACTGATCATCAGATAAAAGTAGCACATTAGCCCTTTACTATAAGATTTTACAAAAAGAGCTCTAATCTCAGTCACACTGCAAATGTTAAAGCTGTTGACAGCTTTGAAGAATTTATTTATTAAATTAAGCACAATATTCAGCTGCAAACTTGCAATTATAAACTCAACTGATGAAAAGAGAAACAGTTGAAACAAAATAAAGAAACACCTTTTGTCAATTTTTGTCATATCCATACACTAACCTTTGCCTCCACAAGGATTAATGGCCTAGTCTCAATCTTCACACGCCCTACAACTGCAATTCGTTGATGGCCCTGTTGATCAACTACAATGACCTCTTTGCCAGTTTTTAGTTCTGACAGGTAGCATGTCTTTCCTCCTGGAACAGCAACATAGGCATGTACTGGTCCCTGTTATGTAAAAAACTGATGAAATATAGAAAAACATTTAGGGCCAACTACCAATGACTTATTGAAAAGATCCACGCAACTTCTCTTACTACAAAAAGTATTTTGATCTTTTATATTCCAAAACACTTGAAGTTGATATTAAAAAAAAATAAAGAAAAATAAAATATTTTCTTTTTCATCTTCCAAAAATTTACATGGAATGCAAACAAGATGGAGAAACTAGACCAGTTTTAGCAGAACAAAATCTTTTGCTGATCTCCCAGGAGGTTGTGCCAATAATGCTTTGCAGGAGTTGAAAAGAAAAAAGGACAAGGTGACTAAGTTTTAATAATTTAAAAATTGACACCAGTCTGCTTCAAGAAGTAAATGATTACATATTCTAGTAAAACTCAAGAGCAGATTAAAACTTATCAAAAAGTACTAAAAGTGTGCTCGCGAGAAGTGAAAATGGAGCATTCAAATTGACAAGGTATGTGGACACAATGTACATTTAAACTCACATCCTTCATTTTTCAGTCTTCTCATCACCTTATGAGAAACAGTACCTAGTCGAGCAAATTCAAAATACTTCAAAGGCAGTAGCTACATTTTATCATTACTTTTAGTCAAATGCAATATGCTAGATTTCAAAATATGTGTATGTTTGTGAGTATGCAAGATCCAACATTTCAAAGTAGCGTTCTATGAAGCATATGCTTAAGAGTAATGTTGATTAGGTTTTACAAATGAAAAATAGATACATTTTGGATGCTGGGAATCACAGCCACATCTCTTTGCTGTGATGATAGAAGGAACAATTCAATCCAAAGGTCATTGGCTACAAACATATAAAGTTCGAAATTCAAGCACACAATCAAGTGTAGAACTGACTGCATTAACTCGAAAAGGCCTGCTTGCAATGTAATTTGACTCCAAGCATTCCGAGTGAACAAGAAATAAACCTCTAGCAAAAGATCCAACCTGTGGGAAATAAATTGGCCCATAAGAACAACAAATACAATAGATTAGCACAGACATTGTATTCACCTTTTGGAAAGGAAATGAATTCATACCAAAAGTCCTTCGCCTGGCCTCATGAGGCTACAGAGATCGACACAAACACGATCCCCCATTCCACCCACTTGAATATTTGTCACAGTGGCTTTGGTCAAGTTCATTAGATTGCTCTCTTCATTTCTTCTGGCAAAATATTCCTGAAAGTCTCTAAGTGAATTAGAGGCAAGGCCTTACTACCACAGAACTTCACCCTGGTACAGATTACCTTTAGCTCAAGAACAGGTTCAACATCTTCTACTTTTAAAACTATGCCACCTAGACCTTGTTCCAGTGCCTACAAATTCCAAAGGTTGCAAACTATAAGAGTATTGTTATATCCAGCTATGAGAGCTTCAACCTTCTGTTATATACCTCAAGAAAGATTTGAGCTTCAGATGGAGTATTGGAGATGGCAAATACAGTCTTTTGGCTGCTTTGAAATGCTGCAATTATGTTCTCTGCAGGTATTACCTAGGCAACAGCGCACAAAGAAATTGCATGTACTATTGTAATAATCAATTATTATACTTTCTAACTTCTAGGGACAGAAAAAGCTTTTGTATAGAAATTAAAGTAAGACAAGATCAAGAGAGGAAAATAAAGGTTGATGCTGTTAGACACAAAACAGACCTCGCCAGCTGTTAAAAGTAACAAAATTTCAGAAAATGCGATCACGGTGTCAGCACTTGAATGTAATTATATTACGAAGAAGTTTATATATGACATAGCTGCATTTGTGGGAGACAGAATAGATTAACTACAATCTGCAAGGGACATACCTGCCAATCAAGTAAATTTACTACAATGTTCTCTGCCTGCTCATCCTCGGGTCTTAGTCGTTCTAATTCCTCAGGAGTTGAAACATCAAAAATCGTGGCAATCCTTTCATTCTGGCTATTGAAAATCCCTCCTTCACCAATGAAAAGAGGGCTAATTATTGCCATTGCTGTACCATCATGACCAAAATTCCAAATATCACAATCAGAAATACTACAATCTCATTCACCAGCATGCCTCACCCTTCACAAGACTCCTCCCAACTATAATAAAATTAACTTCCAAATAATAAATCGAAAGACATATAAACACATTGGATTTACATGACCAATCACTGGCAAGCTGTCGATGCTGGGGCGAGAAAATAATGGTATTCCATCCTCCCTCAACAGCAGCTGTCATGACCTGCTTGTTTTTCGTCCATATCCACACTTTCTTCGATTTTTTACCACAGTCCGCCCAAGAAGAAGCCATTGACGAACAATGGTTATGCCGCAAATGGGTTTTCTCAGAGCCAACAGGGCTCGACGATTCAAAATTTGCCCAAAAGTTTCTTCTGCCAATGCCCCCGGTTTCTGTAGCCGGCAATTAGTGTGACCAAATTAATCAAAAAGAAGGAAAAGGGAAAAGAACTGGAAGTAAAGGCCAGTCTGTGCTTGATAGCATAGCGCAAGGTAGTCGAAGCAGAGAGAATCGTGGAACTTACCTGAACTTGAAGTAAAGCTTGGTAATTGTGCATGGTATCCAACGAAACAATGTGACGGCAGAGCCATCCTCCGTTCTCCGACTGTGGTTTCAGATTTTCAGCAAAACCCCCCATTTCCGCTTTTTCCATTTTTCCCCCTTAAATATTTAAATTTCTTTTTCAAAATGATTTTTATTTTATTTCCATTTTCTTCTTTTCTTTTTAATCATGTTATTGATTCTTATTTTTTGCAAATTACATTTTATACATGTAAAAAGAATTATTATAAATCAACTCACCAAAACTTTAATTAAATTGGTTTAAACTTAATTCATATGAAAAGTAAAAATTAACATAAGTACTCTTTTTTTATTAATGAAGAAAGGGCACTACTTATTTTTGTGTTTCAAAAATTATAATTTAATTTTTTAACTTTTAAGTTAAATAATTTAATCTCTTTACAAGTATATTTAAGATAATTTAAATTTTTTATAAGTATAATAGGAATAATTTAGTTCCCCATCTAATAAATTTTTTTTCAGCATAACATAATTGATTAATGATCGGCTAAACTTTATTTTTACTTTCAAAATTTTAACACCCTTTTTCAAATATAATATTATTTTTTTATCAAGTATTAATTTTTAATTTTATATATTTTAATAACTCTTTTAATCAAGAGATAAATTTGTATAATAATTACGTTATATTATAATAAAAAAAATTCAAAGTCATCATCGATAAGTCATACCATTCTAAAAAAAAAAATCTGATAAATGAAAGATTTAATTATCTTAATTGTAATTACAAAAAGATTAAATTACTTAACTTAAAAATTAAAAAATTAAATTACTCTTTTAAAAAATTTAAGGGATCAAAAGTGTCCTTACTTCTTTTAATAATTATAAAGTTTTAATTATTTAGAATAATCTTAATAGTAAAAAAATAATGAAATTTTTTGCACAATCTTTGTAATTTTTCTTGCTTCTAACTCTGTTTTATTACTTCGTAAGTTTTTCCCTTTTTTTGGGGGAGGGCGGATTCCTATGAAGTATTTCCATACTCTGAGAACTATAGGAATTTATTAATTAGTAAGTTTTTCTAACATTTAACAAAGCCATTCTCTCTCATATTAAAAGGAGCTCAATGTTAAGAAGCAGGTTGTAGAATCTAAAGCACCAAGAAAAATGAAAGTAATTGATCACTATGTATAGCCCCTTATTATTGATTTTGACTGAGCAAAGTTTGGGTGACAACGAGTTATAAAGTGATCATTGCAGTACATCAAAAGAGGAAGAGAAACGACCACTTGTACAAGAGTTTAACTATGAGAAATTTAAGCTTTGGTGGAGAACTTAAAGAGCATAATATGCTTGTAAGGCTTGTCTGGTGTGACAATTGTAGAAGGGAAATTAGGGTGATTCACAGAATCAGGGAAGTGCTGAGTCTCCAAGCATAGTGCTGCATGAGATTGATATACAAATCCACCTTTCCCTTTCACATCCTGAATGTAATTAGCAGTATAAAACTGCACACCAGATTGATCTGTGAAAAGCTCCAGCACTCTCCCAGACTCGTTATCTTTTACGATGGCTGCCAGCTTGATCTTCTTGCCTTTCTCCCCATCAAGCACATAATTGATGTCATAACCTCTGGTTTTAGCCAACTGGTTGATCCTGCTCCCAACAGTGTGTGGTTTCAGGAAATCATACGCGGTTCCCTTCACAGATTGGAACTTGCCAGTGGGAATGAGTTGGCTGTCAAGAACAGTGATTTTGGACCCAAAGATTTGCACCACCTCTTTTAGAATGTTGCCACTGTTCTGGCCACCCAGATTCCAGTATGCATGGTTGGCCAGGTTCACGGGAGTTGGCTTGTTCAGAGCTTTGGCTTTCATGATTATCCTCAACTGGTTTTTCCCAGACAAAATGTAGCTCACAGTTACGAGGAGGTCACCGGGAAATCCTGCAGCACAACATAAATGTAATTTTTTCTGAATTTACAGAGTAGGGCTACACAGGAAAAAACAGTCGAGTGAATACCTTCTTCGCCATCAAAACTGTGGTAACCGAAAGTGATGCTAGGAATGGGGCCTTCTTTTTTGAAGCTTATCACTTTCCAAACAACGCGGCTGAATCCTTTGGGACCGCCTGATAAATTGGGCAACCAGAGTATGAGATGAATTTGTACCAAATAATTAGAGTAGATATTGTGGGTTTACTTGTGAAAGAACAAACCATGAAGTGTATTATTTCCTTCGTTGGCAATTAACTTGTAATGGATTCCATTTAAAGTGAACTGAGCTCCTCCAATTCTGTTTGCAACCCGACCAACAGTGGCACCAAAATAAGTTGTATCATTCTGCAAATATTTTGACAACCAAACCCTAATGTCAAATACCAACTTCTCAATATCTTTGTTTCTGTTCTGGATGAATTAAAATGAGTCCCTCTACTTTTACCTACTAAAGAAAAATGATATACTTTGCGCATTATATACAATATATTAAAAGAAAAAAATATATAAAATTTATATTTATAAAAAAATATATATAACAAGATTTCATATTATAATACATAATAATTTTATTAAATTTATTAAATTTTATAAATTAATCTCTAAAATCTAATTAATATAAAAATTCGTATCTATTTCATAAACTATTAATAATTCCTTTTATACAGGACCATCATTTCCCAAATAAAATATCATTTTGCAACCAATTATTGTACCAAGAAAATCATTAGTATTAATTATTCCACGGCTCCATGTACATGTTTCTTTCCAATTCCTTTTTGGATATTACCTGCCCGGTTCCAACCCGGTCACATGCGCATATTAATATATATATATACCCCAACATGTTGACTAAATATATATATATATATATATATTTTTGAAATGAAGGAAAAAGAAACAGAACATTAAATATTTATATTAAATTAGGCAACATCAATCATGCATAATCAGAAGCAAATATCTTTGTTTAAAAAACTGCTACTCTCATAAATTTAAATTTTAAAAAAATTTATATAAATAGAGCTAACAATTATTTACATCCATTTTTTTTACAATAATCAGATATAATTTTATTTTTGTTGTCAATTTAATTTACGAAAATTCTTCATGAATATATAAATACCTAAAAGAAGCATTTTGCTTAAAAAAAATAGTTCATAACTAGATAGTGAAATTTTATTTTATTTTTTATAATTTGTAGTCAAGCAAAAAGACTAAGAAACAAATGTAAAAGTCGAATCCATCTAAGACAGGCACATTAAAATTTATAAAATATTGAACTTTTCTTCGAAGGCAAAATTGAAAATGGACTCTTTTGAATGGATTAAGATGAAACGTCAAAGCAATCCGCCCTTGCAAAACTGGAACAGGCTGGAACCGTTGACAGAGACAAATACAGAGTTACTCCGATTAAATATAGAGTAATTAAATATTTTCAAATGGTTTTTGAGTTATGAGAGATTTAAATTTTATAATTTAATTTATAAAATTAATAAATTTAATAATATAAATTCTTTTAAATAAAAATTTATATTTTAAAATAATAAGAGCATAATATTTTTATGTGGATATGTAGAGGCTAGGACGCAAGTGGTGGCCATGTAGTCACAATGTCTGAGGGAAAATGTCAGCAAACGACAACTAATTAATCCAAATTGATCTGGCTGTCTTGTCCTAATCCCCACTCTGCTGTCAAAGACACAGACGTGAGAGAATTCTTCCTATCTTGTAATTTTCACACAGCAAATTGGTGAAGAATAGTGAAAGGATCACGGGAAATGATTCCTCACAATCTTTATTTTCTCTTACGTTAATGACATAAAAAATATAAATATTAAGAGACGAGAATGCATAATAAAAATTTAATGACTGTTTCGAAGTCACGTAAAAATATATTAAAAAATATAAATATAACATTATTAAAAGATCACTCACAAAGTAATCCTTGATTGAATCGTATCCAAGAACAATGTCACCGAGCTTTCCTGATCAGGGCGAATGAGAGAGAGAGAGAGAGAGAGAGACAGAGAGAGAGAGAATATTTAGAGAAAATAGTGAAAAACAAGAAAACTTGGAAGTTGAGAACAGTATATAGAGTCACACCATGCTTATCAGGAAGAACCAGAGACAGAATGGTAGCACCCCAGTTAGAGACCGTCAGAGAGAGATCACCCTTTTTGAGCTCAAAGATTCCAATCTCTTCCTTGCTCTTAACAGAGCCATTGACAAACCCAGAACCGGTTAAGCAGAAGATGAGGAAGCATAGCAGCACAAAAATGTTTGTCATTTTCCTAGGCACAAGTTTCATAACTACCATAAACAATCACAGAGAGAGAGAGAGAGAGAGAGAGGAGAGGCTCTAGTGGACTGGTAACTGTTCAGATGATGGAAAAGAAAGATTGAAGGAAAGAGGAAAGGTGTTTGCCCACATATACATGGAGGTCTGACTTTGTAAATAGGGTTGCAGTGGTCCCAAGTAATTGAATTAATTTCAAGTGTTCGGATAAAGACCATAAGAAAATTGTGGCGAGGGTAAAAATGTCAAATTTGAAGTCTTAGTTAATTTATTTTAACATCTATTTTCTCGTGAAATACGGTTTTATCAGCTTGTAAAATATATAGACAACCGTAAATAAATACATTGATATATTAAATAGATTATTAATAAGTAATTGATATAGTTATTTACATTTTATTATAAATAAATACATTGATATATTTAATAGATTATTAATAAGTAATTATTGTAATTATAGTTATTTACATTTTAGATAAGTTTAAAGTATATTATATATTTAAAGTTTGATAGAATTAATCTTATCTAAAAAAATAAAGATACATTGTAGAAAAATAATATATATTTAATAGATTTACTATCATTTTGATATGATCGGTTAGGCAGAATATTGAGGATAGCTTGCCAAATTTTATAGTTGAAGTCAACCAATTTAGGGTTATAGTGGGGCTGCGTTCAGCACTCAATCACATGGATAGTGCTCTTCATTTCAGTTTTTCAAACATGGTGCAGATCATGTATTGCCTTTGCTTTTTTTGGGAAGGGGTGGGGTGGTTTCTTTTAATGCACAGCCCTTTGTGGTTCAGAAATCAAAGAGCCGCAACGATGCCAGCAAAATGACAGGGAGAAATAATATTTAAAAAGTAAGAACTCGTAAAATAAATTTAAGAATTAAAGTGAAACATGTGAAACCATTATTTAAAAAGGGAGAAGATAACAGAAAATCAAGGGGGGCAGAACTGGAGAAGGGCGGGCGGAATCACATGCCTTTTGTTCCCCCCACCCACCCACCTTCCACCCTTATGTATTGAGTGGCTTATTTTTTTTGGTTACAAAAGAGAATAGAAACTAAACAGAAACAAGTCTACGGAAAACTACACCAAAAGAATCAGCAATAAGCAACGTATTTAGTCCGGGTGGAGGAGAGTTGAAGATCTGAAGTTCGAAGGGGAGAGTGGCCCCATATTGGCCATAAAATCAGCAGCAAAGTTCCCCTCACGCAGAGTGTGTTTTATGACAATATTCCAGCTTCTTCCCAACATATCCTTCACCATGGATACCAGCTGCCACAATGGGTGGTTACTATTGCAAGTACCTGAGACAAGTTGGATCGCGATACTGGAGTCTGATTCTTCAAACCGCTGTATATACCCGAGTCCTGCTATATCTACGTTTGCTAACAATTTTTTTTATTTAAAAATTTGAAATATAAACAGTATATATATTATTTATATTTTAATTTTTTTAAAAAAATTGGCAAACGTATATTTCCCAAAATAAGAATAGATTTACCCTATATACCCCATAGCTCCGATTCAAGCACAGAGCAGGACCCAAGGTTCCTCGCAAAGCCCACCAAGAAATTCCCTGAGTCATCCCGCAGAAGACCGCAGCAAGCGGCAGTGCCGTCTTTCATTGACCCGTCAACGTTAATTTTTACTATCCCATCAGGCGGGTGTTTCCAGCCTACTAGGCTCTCCACCTTGCTTTTCTCTTTGTTCCTATTCTGGTTTTCCACAGCTGTACCCCCAGAATAGTCAGAGGCAATAGTAAAAATCGGCGTGACTAATTCATGGTTCTGATGCGACGTTGCATTAAAGACCACAACATGAATTGATTCTTTAAAAGTATATTTTAAAAATAAAATATAAAAAAATAATTAATTATTATTATATTAAATTTATATATTATAATTTATTTATATTTAATAATTATTATTAAATTTTATTAATAATTATTTATTTATATTTGATTCTTTAAAATATTTTTTACATTTTAAAAAATTCAAATCCTTTTCCATTTCCATAACCTGTAAAGCGCCGCACTAAACATAAGTTGCAAATCATTCTCCTCTGCTAAACCCAAATTTTTCGATAGGTTTCAGGTCAGCCACTTAGGATAATTTCATTCTTACATAAAAATTGTCTATAATAGAAATATAATTTAAGATAATTCTTTTAAAAAATTAAAAAAGTTATATAAAATTTATATTACTTTAATATCAGCAAGTATCACTCTTCCTGACTTAAATTAAAAAATTTGTGCCAGTACTTCGGTTTTACAAGTCACATCCAGCCATACATGCGTATTAACTTCCCAGTCGCGCAACGCGTGCAAGCTGGTTTCCGCACAATCCCGGCAGTGTGGACCGCTATAGTCCTAAGGGAAAGCATCCTACCTCTCCGGACGGATTTTACCAATGGTGTACTTCTACGCATTAAAGTACATACTAGAATTATGTCCCTTCATTTTTTTATATTTTTTTCATTTATTAAATGTAAAAATCTAAATTTTTAAAAATATAAAATATATTTTAAAAATAAAATATATTTATTATTTATTAATAACAAAATTATTGATATAAATTATTAAAAAAATATAAATAAATAAATTATTATTTATAAATTTTAAATAATTTATATTATTAATTTTTATCAATAATTAATAAAATATAATTTATCTTTTAAAATAAATTTTATATTTTAGAATATCCTAATTTTAAATGTAGACCTATCAATGCAAGTGACTGTGCTGGCTTTAGTGGACGAATTGAGTTATATTTTTACAGATTAAAAAATTTAATCAATTTTGTTTCTTATATAAAATAAGACAAAATAATTTACATATTTATAGATTGAAAAAATATATATTTAATGAAGCAAGCCTAGCACAGAAATCAAATTTCTTTTGACAATCATAATTAAATATGAGAAAATATACTTTTTTATATGAATAATTCTATCATTTTTCAATTTTACCATTAACACACTATCATTAAAAAAGTTTTGCGAGCCCTCGCCACTCTCATTTCTTTTTTTTAAATGCTAATAATACATGAGAGGATACTTTCTTCTAGGTACGTTAATATAAATTTTTAAATAAAAAAATTAAAAATTATAAAAAATTATATTATCAGAATATAAAATTTATTTATACTTATATTATAATAAAAAAACTGGCTCAATCCGCGACCAGCAGAAATGTTGACAATATTATAAGCCAATTTTAAAGAGAATTCAACTTTTCCAGCGAACCCGATCTCCACCAATTGCCATGCCTGGCGGGGGAATGCTGCGATACAGGCGCACACCCTGTTAGGTTTTTTGGGAAAGAGATTTCACATTTTTATTTATATAATTTTTATTTAACAAAACTTAAATTATTAAATTTAAAAAATCTTACAAATTAAATTAGAAAATATTATCACTTTAATATTTCATATCATTAAATATAAATATTTTATAAAAATAATATAATATAAGTAATCTTTATATTAAAAATTACCCTTTGTCCCGTATTAAATAAGTTGTATTAAGTGAATTTTTTTGATAAAATAGTAATGAATTAATATACATGTAAAATTTAAGTTTAGACTTTGAACGTTAAAAAGAAAAATCTTAAAATAATATTAAGTGTCACTGGAATATTAAGGTACCAAAATTAAGTATACTCATTTTACAATGGCTCCGGTGTCAGTGTGAGTATTCTTTCATGGTAAAAGTAATATAAATAAATTATAAAAAACGGTGAGTATTCTAAGATATTTATGCACACACTATAAATGAATTTTATTATATGTCTATTTTTAAAAGTATAAATTTTATATTTTTTAAATTGTTTTATACTTTTATTATTTTCTTTTTTTAATCTATGTCTACATGTGCATTCCGTTCACATAACATTTTGCCACATACCTACTGCATCAAATTTTTATTTAGCTCTTTTCTTGAAATAGATAGCAATTGATGGTTGTTTAAAAAATGCTCATGGGAAAGTAAACTCCTTCGACTAAAGGAGTTTTATTAAAAGTTCACCTAATATTATGTGAGTTATTAAAATTATGAAAAATAAAGAAATTTAAAAATTTTTTAAAATTTTAAATTAAATTTTTATGAAATTTAATAATTGAGTGATTGAATGTTCATAACGATCACAATGTAAAGATAAATTAAGTGTTTATATTATAAGAAATTTATAAAATACTTAATAAGCTTGCAACTCAAGTTTCAGTTCCATGGCAGCGCTTAAGAAAAACTCGGGCTTGCTTCTTTCTTTCCTATTATTTCTTTAATTATTCAGTAGAAAAGTCTACAAGAAGCCAAAGAAACTTATATCGGTAGTCTGCCATTCCAATATTATAAACTTGCTTCTTTGCACGGGAACCTCATTTAACAGGCAAAGTCAACTCAGGCAACCATTTGTTCAGTCCAGCAAATATTTTTATATATATTTTATTTCCTCTACCCAACTTAATGTACAAGAGTTCCCACCTAGTCATAGAATAAACAATTAGATGCTTCAAGTTAATTGACTTATTTTTTTGATTTTTAATTACAAGGTAACTTAAAAGTACCAAAATTATGGTGAAATTTGCTGTATTTTAAAGAAATTATTTTTAAAAAGTTTCATTTATTGATTATTAAACACCCAGATTTAATTACTTTAATTTAACAAACGGTTGTTTTAAATTTTTAACAGCCATATGATAAGCTGATTTAATTTTCTTTATGATGGCTGTACATGTCTTATAACAATATCAAATTTACTTAATTCATTAATTCTTTCATTTAATAATAGTGTTTAAAGGCATTCATGTTTTCTTTTATAACCAACGTCTCGTTCAAAACAAATGGCTCTTATTGTCATAATGATTTCTTATGGTTGTTAACTGTTCATATGGTCTTATTAACTATTTTATGGCTCTTTTATCAAATAGTTTCTCTCTTAATACTCAACGTTCTTTTGCTTTATTTGTTAACAGTTTTCTATAATCATTAATACTTAATTCATTTACTTAAGTAGTAAATGTTTCCTAAGAATAAATTCAGTTACTGAAATCTTTAATACTAACGGCTCCTTTTTTTTTTACATAAAAAAAGGCCTTCTTCTGATATATAAGAGGTGGTGCACCATGGTGTCTGTGACAAAGAGTACGAGTGCGTGTTGTGTAAAACTTTTGTACTTTTGTTAGATTACTATTTATATATATTTAACTAATTTTGTTAAATTTATCTCTTAATTATAAGTGTATATAATAAAAAAAAAGTTTATTAAATTTTAAAAAATTACCATGTTTAAGTCTTTTACACTTAAGAAACAACAAAATAATTTTTAAAAATGAATGTTTCTACAAGATATCTTAAACTATAAACTTAAAATTCAGACAACTATTCTAACAAAAATAACATTGATTATGACTTGATTTTCTGCAATGCAGGATATTCAATTAATATATGATACTGTCATAATGTTATTTGTTAATTTAATAAATATTAATATTTTAAAACTAAAATAAAAATACTATAATATGACCCCTAAAGATATTGTCACCCACTAAGAATGACCTGAATTTTATCTTTACAGCATTTTACAAATATGAAAGGTACTTCACATCCTCCACAAGTATTTGCATATATAATATTAATCTAAGCATGTGACACGTTCTACAGAATTACTATTGAAGGAAACATGCATTCCTTCTATCTATATTTCCTGGAGCAAACCTTATTTTGTACTCTTCTAGAAGAATAGAAAGACATAAAAAAATGATAAGAAAGAAAAAAGGTCAGATTTTGGAAAATCTCAACTCAGTTTTCATCTCTTTAAATATATATATATATATATATGTACACTGTTTCTATCTGTATTAGGTCCTCTTTTATGCAATATATATTTGATCCCTCAACTCTTTTAGACTGGCATCTTGCTACAGCACCTTGAGTTCTAGTTTCAATTCCATGGCGCAACCTCCATACATATTAGTCCTAGTTTTTTGTTTTGTGGTGCTTTTTCTCCATACACTTACAGTCTGTGCAGATGTATGAGTTTATGATTCTCACTAGTTTTTTTCCTTTAAATCTAAGTTGAGTACTTCCATTATTCTTGTTTTCTATTTCTGAACTGGTGATGATTTTAGTTGTTTTAGTGGCAGCTTACAAAAGGATCACAAGACTGGTTAAACCATGGTGGAAATTTGTTCAATACAAGAAATGCTTACAAGGAGTGCAAGATCAGCCCCAAGACCGCTCCGAACCTACGTTTGAAATGGAAATTCTATGCAGGCCAAGCTATTACTGCAACACCGGCAATTTTCAATGGTACCCTTTATTTTCCAAGCTGGAATGGCTACATCTACGCGGTGAAAAAAGCCGATGGATCTCTAATTTGGAAGCAAAACTTACAGAAGGTGACTGGCCTAAATGCAACTGGCTTTATTCTCAACGCAAATTGGACTGTGTCTAGGTCAACTCCGACGATTGCCGGTGACTTGCTGATTATCGGAATCTATGGCCCTGCAGTTGTTATTGCTCTCAGAAGAACTACTGGTCGTTTAGTTTGGATGACCTATTTGGATCGCTTTCCACTGGCTATCGTCACCATGTCTGGAACATACTACAAAGAGTCAGTACACACTTTTCGGCCATTTTCTCAATCCTTATTGATAATCCATGTAGCCTTGATGATTGTTTATAGTTATTTTTCACGGTCAACTTATTTTGGAGACAGCATTCCTTACAACTACAGTTTTCTTTATCTTTGTTTTTTTTTTTTTTTTTTTTTTTTTTATGATACAAGGAGTCTAGTGGCTGAGGATAGGGGAAACAAAACACGAACCCAGAGGCTCAAGGATAAGGGAACAGCTGGTGACCATTGAGCTGAAAGCTCTGGTCACAGTTTTCTTTATCTTTTTTCTCTTAAAGTCATAAAAGTTTTAATACGAAAAGGTTAACTCGCTTTTAAAGTCAAATATATCACAGACCTTATTAATATTTATATATGATTGATATAGAAATTTAAATCTAAATTTAATTACAAGTGAAATATTTTAAATTTTACTAACAAAATCAATCCCATTAGCCAGTTTTATTTCTCCTATTTACTAGCAAAATTAACTAATGAATCAAAATTTCCTTTGCAGTTTCATTTATCAATAATATTAATATTAATTAAGGCGAATATGCCCACCCATAATCATTCTATAATTAGACAGTTTATTAAATGCAAGAGTAAAATAAAACTATATATTCAAATTTTCACAACTGATTTTCATTATTTTATAAAATTAAATAACTTATGTTAACATTTTTTAAAATTTACTTTTTATATTCAATGGGCTAAATTTTTTAATTTATTAACGTTATAGTTAAGTATGTAAAAATTTAATAATTTAAATTATATATTATAAAGATTAAATAAAAATAGTGAGACTCTAAATACGTATTCACCTCTCCTTATCTTAACAGCGGCTTTTATGTTGGAGTATCTTCCAACGAAGAAGGCGTAAGCGTGGAACAATGCTGCGTATTTCGTGGTAGCTTCGCAAAACTAGATGCACGATCCGGTGCCATCTTGTGGAAAACCTATATGGTTCCAGAAAACCATGGCAAAATAGGCAACTATGCTGGAGCAGCCATATGGGGAAGCAGCCCTTCCATTGATGTTTACAGAAACCATATCTACATTGCCACTGGAAACCTCTACGCTGCCCCTTTGCGTAGTCGTCTATGTCAAGAAAGACAAAATAACCAAACTGTAGCCACACATCCAGATCAGTGCCTTGATCCGCAAGCCCACGGCAATTCGATTCTGGCCCTTGATCTGGATTCTGGGAAGATCAAATGGTTCCGGGAATTGGGAGGTTATGATGTCTGGTTTTTTGCCTGTAACAATGTTTCATCTCCTAACTGTCCTCCCCCGGGTCCTAACCCAGATGCTGACTTTGGAGAGGCACCCATGATGCTTACCATTAATGTCAACAGAACCAGAACAGATGTTGTTGTAGCTGTCCAGAAAAGTGGTGTTGCATGGGCTTTACATCGCGACAATGGCAACATTGTTTGGTTTACGGTAATCTGTGTGGGCGTGTACAGGAAACTGTTAATATTGCAATCTCTTGACCAGCTTTATTTTTATTCATAATTGTGTAGTAATCACAATGAGTGTAAATAGCATTATTTTCCATTTTATGTGTCCTATTTATCATATTCGTCAGTCTAAGCTCGTTGTAAATTGAAAGATTATTCATACATTCAATGATTTCACAGGTAGCAGGGCCGGGTGGGCTAGAAGGAGGTGGAACATGGGGAGCAGCCACCGATGGAAAGAGGGTTTACACCAACATTGCCAATTCTGAGGCCAAAAATTTCACTCTTGTACCATCAAATAAGACTACAAACACTGGTGGGTGGGTGGCAATGAATGCTAGAAATGGCAAAGTTCTATGGTCCGTAGCTAACCCCAGCAATGCCACAGCCAATGGCCCTGTTACTGTAGCAAATGGAGTTGTCCTTGTTGGATCTACCCAAAGGGATGGACCCATATATGCCCTTAATGCAAAGAGTGGGAAGATATTATGGTCCTACGAGACTGGAGGGAGTGTCTATGGTGGCATGTCAGTGGGCAATGGGTGCATTTATGTTGGTCAGGGATATAATTTTGCTCTGGGTTTCCTGCTAAACATGACGGCTGGAACCTCGCTCTTTGCTTTCTGCGTGTAAGCAGTGTCATTGACCAAAATTGAATAATGAATAAATATAGGACATTTTGATGTCAATTTTCACTTAGAATTATAAAATTTCACGCCAAACAATTTTTATAGATTAAAATTGTGTAAAGTCTACTATATCTAATAGTGGTAGACATTTTACTTTAATTTTTTTAATCTAATTTTGTGAATTTGACTTTTTACGTAATATTTTATATTCAAATTCAAAATTTAAAAAAAAAATTTATCTTAACAATAAATATTATTATATCATTAAAATGAGACGGTTCAAATTATATTAATTAAAATAATATAAACGGAATGATCAAGAAAAAGATGTTTATATATAATTTCCATTTCCCTTATTCATTAGTAATAGTAGGTTTTCCTTCAATGTCGCCACTCGCCACTCTTTAGGGCAAGCTTTTGTTGACTAGCTTTGTTTATCTGTCCAAGTTTCTCAGCTTCAGGTTCTTTCCAACTTGAGTTAAACAAAGGCCCCCTGATAAACAACTTGGAATCGGTCCAGCTTAAATTGGAAATAAAAGAATATTCCAAAGTTAAGGAAGAAAATTTTTAAAAAATATATATAATAAAAAATACTCTCATTTAAAAATAATATTAATTATCATAATATATATATTATAAAATTTATTAATAGTTACAGCCATGGGGGTTAAAAGAATAAATCCATATGATGTCATGGTGTCAAGGCATCCTGAGAAGTAGTGGACTGTAAAAACCTACTGAATTGAAATTGGATGGCTATTTGTCTTTTAGTTGCTTGTTACAAAAAGTCACAAAAATCCATGAGAAACTAAGGTCATGCAGCTGAAAACATCTCTCACACCCCTTTCAGTCACTCTTGAAAGTAGGCGGCAAAGATGATTCAAATATATATAGGGGAATTCAAGAAAAATATAGATGTAAATGATTATTCTTGTACCTTTTTAACCTCTTGAATACAGCAATCCTCTTCATGGCAATTGGAAGCAACTCTCTTCTCTTCAACTTCTATACCACAAGAGCTAGAAATTTTTGACATGCCCTCCATTAGTGTTCAACAAGCAGAGTTCTTTCAATCTTATAACAAGATATACACACACACACACACACACCCCCACAGACATGCTGTTCACATCACATAACCCTCTTATAAGCCAATAAACTCTGCAAAGACCTGGGTATAAAGATATTAAGATTTTAGTGCTCATCCGCCACCCATTAAGCAGCCTCACCCCTAAAATGTCAAAATGTCAACACCACTGTTAAGCTCATTCTTGATTTTTTTTTTTTTATATTATAGCAATGGATTATATTAATTATATCTCCGAAATCTGGATCAATGAGGTTGTGAGAGAGATGTTTTTGCCATACAAATTGTATATTATTTGTAAAGTAGGTCGAAGCTTCAAACAGATTAAAAGACATCACATGGCCAAGCAGTCAAAGTTTCAATATGTAACCAATTGGCTATGGCGGCGAGTGACCTTCCTCGGAGTCTTTGTCAATGGTTGTAGCCTTCTTTCATCGTCAAGCGCGCGGTCCATACGCCGGTTCTACGCGATTGCACTGTTGTCCATTGCCATTGACCTGCTTTCCATGTATAAGTTGTCCTCTAATTAACAATTACTTCATGTCATTGTTTCTGTAGTTATCAATGAGCAACTTGTTTATAAATTATGGATTCTATTTGCAAACAAAAAATTGGTTATCTTAGTATTATAAACAATTCATCATCCTAAAAGTTTATGTTATCAAATACTAGCCTTGGTATGGATTGTTATTAGGGGTGGGCATTGGCTGGGTCAGCTCGGGTTGGGGAAAATTTTGCCTAAACCGAGCCAAACCAATACACACATCTACTGCACCAATTCTGCTTCTTTCGGTTTGAGGTGAGGCAGCTTCAATTGGGTTGGGGTGGTCAAGTTGCCTTCAACCTTCAAGGACCATGGTTCTTCTTTTGCTTTCTATTCCTACAAGAAAGAAACCCAGAATCTAGGGACTAGAATCAGAACCAACCCACCCTGTAGAAGAAGGAAAAATCCAAAATCAGACCCAAACCTACAAAACTAGAACTTCAATAATGTTACTCTCCAAACAAGTAATCCTTCTCGTGCATTACCAGTATTGGTTGAGTCACTTGAGTGCATAGATAGGATAATCCCTATTGAGTGTCGACTCTCAACCCTAGCCGTATAGTCATCCATTGCGTCCCTGACTCTTATAGCATCACCGTGTTATGCTACCCTAAGAAGGAGGTTTGTGTCGCTACAAAGTCGAGGATGAGAATGAAAGCCTAGATAGGAAGGAGAACAAGAATCAAAGGACGCAAACCAAAGACAAAAGGCAAGGAGAGAATGAGATAGAAGAAGGAGTGTCGTAGCCTCTAGATCGAGTTTGAGAGACGAGAATCAGAGAATAAAAGGAAGGAAAGACGGAGAGGGAATGAAAGATGGAGGAGTTCAAGATTCAAAATCAAAGGGAAGAGAGACAACTTTCATCTTCTGGAGTCCTCTCCAAGAAATGCCCCATTAATGAAATTTGTCATTGGTAAGTGGAGCATTAATGAGTTGTTCAATTCCCATTAAAATGAGTTAAATGACGCTCAAATTAGTGGCAGCCAAATTAGTGGCATAGAATATCGCCACTAATGTAAATTACCAAAAAACCAAATAGTTGGGTGGGGCTGGGTTGCTATGGGTTTAGAATTCTGAATCCAAATCTAGCCAATACAACCTGTATCAACCCACTAAAACTACTCATTATAATTTTGGGCCGATCCGGCCCAAACCAAATACATTATTTTTTCGATTTGGGTCGGGTTTAACTGGGTTGGGCAATTTTTTTGCCCACCCCTAATTGTTATTTATATCAATTCTATTATTCTTATATACATAACTTCATAAAATACTCACAAAATACATAGATGTCCATCTACACTAGAATGGGACACATGCTTTTAGTCATGTTTATTTTACCATAGTGTAGCATATCTGTCAATGAGTATTTTGTAAACTTTATATTGTGAGACTAACATTTTTGTAGTTATATATATCATCTAAGATGAGAACCCTTCACATTGAAATTGTCCTAACAGGTAACATTCTTGCCTTCTACCCATTTGGACAAAGAACATGTTCACTACTACCTATGTGAGAATGTAATTTAATTAGGATAATACGAATATAAAATGTTAAATTATTTATTCTAAAAAGACTTTTATATTATGTTAAAATTTATAGAGCCTAAGTTTTTCGGCAATGAACAAATAACAATACTTGTATAACAAAATATAATAACTATAGTAGCAGTATGCTAGAATGATAGCTAAATTATGGAATTTATGAACTCATATACTTTTAGATGCAACTGCTAAATTGCTAATCATAATTAATGAGTCACCAAATCCAATCATTAAACGACTAATAACCTATTGGTTGAATTGCATCACTGCCTAAATGTCATACTTGTGAGTCATTACTCTTATTGTTACATTTTCAAGTACAACAATGCTATTCTGAATAAATCTTTTTTATTAAAATCTTACAAAACATATTTATTGTTATTAAATTTAGTGGAATTAGCACATTTACAGATCAAATCCATCATATTTAATGGTAAAAAATAAATTTTGTAAAAAAAAACATTTATTTTAATTTTATGGGATTAACATTTTTCTTTGAATGAAAACACAGCTAGAAACTTTTATGAACAAATTTTGTATCATTTCTTATTTTGAGTTTTACAATTAACTTTTAAACTCGATAAATTTAATAATTTAAATTTTTTATAAACAAAACTTTATTTATAAAATTAGAAAAACAAATCCTAAATTTCCATTTAATTAGCATAGAAGGTCTTTCGGTGGAATAAAAAATGCTGCTTTATTCTACGAAGACTTGATTTCCAAATGACCTCTATGTCTATGTTAGCTTAACTCAACCCTGTTTCATAATATATACCTCTAGCAGCCCTAAAGTATGCATCTAGGGATCTGAGAACCATTATACTAACCCTCTCGCAGTTGATTAAGATATCCTCAACAATATCTCATCCATCTTTGCACAACTTGAAGATGACTGTTGGATTATAAAACTCTTGCTGGTGTCAATGTGAAGTATTTAAATACATGACTCTGAAGACCTGTATTTGTATCAGTTAGCCATTAAGCAACTCAAGGGCTGAGATTAAAATATTCAGATCTCATTCAAATCCCTCATTGGCTGCCAAACATATATATATATATATATATATATATATATAATTTTTTACTATATGGTGGCCTTTGGCATTGGAAGCTTGTCTGTCAAATTTTGATCCATGGTAAGAGTCATATTAACCCTTAATTAAAAATATTGCAACCATAGGCATATCCGCATAGGAAATACATGGATGTGCCTCTTGGAGCCTTTTAATTAGGTTTTGCAGATTGGAGGTCAAATAATATTCAGTTATTCAGTCATACGCTATTTTAAATTTTCACAGAAAGTCTTATTCAAAACATTTAACAAATTTTGCTGGTCAATGCCTTAGCATGTGTTACTACTCCTTCCCATTGCCTAAAAGTAATCGGTTATTACCTCTACAGGGGCTCATATGCTTGTAATTAAATAGAGAAAAGCTATTCTTTGTTCAAAAAAATTAATTATTTTAAAAATTTAAATTGTTAAGTATAAGAATCAGTCATTCCAAGAATTTAATCTATTAAGTAAAAATTAAAGATTAATTTTATATTTTTAAATGCTAGTATAAAAATTATTAAATTAGTTAAATTTAATAGTATGATTATGTGAGAAGAATTATATAAAAATATAGAAATTAAATTAAATAAGATAATATTGCTTAAAAATGAGTGCATTACACAATGATTACATAATACATAAATAAAAACTTGTTTCTATTAATATATTGTAATAATTCTATTTAGCAACCGATATCTATTTACATATTATGTAATGCATTCGTATGCAAGTAGTACTATTCAATTAAATAATCTAAGCTCCAAGACTACTGTTTGAAGTTGATGTGTTGGTACCTTCCTTATATATAATCAGTTGATGTTGCATATATAATCGTCTCTCCCCATTTTTGAATCAGTCACGTATTTGCAGAGATAAGAGAGGGAAACTACGGATGGTGGTCCAATTGCATCAGCTATAGAGACCTCAAGATTTGTATTCCATTGTTAATTGTCCAGCCATAGACTTTTAATGCTAGTTGAGCATATTTTGGTGAAGTAGGTCAATGGTTTGGATTAGCCTTTGAATTGAGTGACTAGCTCAGCATGTGATCTGGTCTTGATTGCATTTTGTCCTCACTCAATATTTATGAACTACAACGTTTTCCGATTTCAAAGTCCAAACTTGTATCTTTTTTTTTTTTTATTAACTATGATAACATCTCCCCTCTACAAATAATTTGTGTGATTTAAGACAGTTGCTTCTATAAAGCTTATGATTTATAAGATTTTTGTATATTTAATCTACTGAAACTTTCATGTTAAGAATCTAGGGTTCAATTTAAATCTTATATATTCTTTCCGTTTTGTGACTTGTTTATATAAATATTGGATATATAATACGTTATATCTTTTTTTTTTTTATTAAACTCAATCCAAATATGCAACCAAAAAAAAAATACACATAATTTACTCAAAAATTTAATCTGTACATAAGTTTTAAATCCAATTTTAATTAATTTGACAGCCTTTTACCCCATCCAACTTATACATACCTCTAAAACCGATTACATAATTAATCTTTTTTTATTTTTCTTTCCCCTTCTGAATTTTTCAACAGAAAAGATTAGAGGTTTTCTTTATCTCATAAAAGGGAACCCCTATGTGGTGGCTAATGAATGAATAAGAACAGACATATGAGCAGTCACCAAAAAAAAAAAAGGAACCAAGATATGAGCTCATATATGGAAGAAATTAAATGAATATCAATCATCAGGAAATAAGTAATTGCTTTGAATAAAAATTTGGACTCAATGATATTTAAAAAAAAAAGGACTCAATGACCGAAAAAAAATTAGAGTCCCTAATTTTAAGTAATCTCGTCAGCACTTTATGATGATAACATAATCAACACCTTTTCTGTATTTTTTGTCTTCTTGGTTGGAACTTGAAGATGGTATTAGACAAAAAGCCGGCCATGGCCAAAAGTATGCCGTCATCAAGTTTTTTTTTTTTTCCTTTTCTTTATAACCTAAGGTATTTCTCAATTAGAATTTAAAATTTAATTTTTTTTAAATATAAAAATTATTAAAATAAAAGTTTTTTCATACTTACATTTTAAACCAATTTTCAAGTTATTAAGGTCTGATTATTAGTTTAAAACGTATCTTTTTTCTTACAGTCAGGACAGTATGCCCAAGTCTTAGTATGGCATCATCCGTGTTGTCTGTGTCTGAGATTTATTCGGAGCTTGCTTGTCACATGGTCTACCCCTTTGAAATCTTTATCCAAACCTATAACAACCTGCCAATTTGAGGTCCAATATGACATTTCAAAACCAACTCCTTAGGATGGGTAATTTCGATTGGTTTTTTTATTTTCAAAAAAAATACTTTTTTTCAGTAAAAAAGTGTTTTAAAGAATCTCAAAATTTAAGCTTGAAAATACCGAAAAATAAAAAGTTTTCAGCTTTTTCAAGTTAACATTTTCTGAAGCTTTTAAATTAGGAAAAAGTTTACTAGAACAACAAATTCAAACGATCCCTATGTGTAAAGATCAAACCTTCTAATCTTCTGTTGTAAAGCTGAAAAAGGCTATAAACATTACAGTTCCTATTCTTATAAATTAACTTTTATTAAATATTTCTTTTAAAAATCAAATTTATTATATTTCATAAATTAAATTATAAAATTCAAAAATAAATTTTATGAGGGAGGTATGATTTCCTTCACATTGAGGTGTTGTCTATCTTGAGACTGATTAGTGGATTGTGATATCAATATATATATAGGGAATTTGGATTTTTGACTTCTTTTTTAATTAATTTTAGTAATTTTTGCTCTATCTTAATAATTTAATGTATAAATTTTATTTTTTTTAATTTTATGTCTATTTTTTTTACTGTACACCTTAATGTTTTTTTTTTTTAAAGAAGTTAGGAATCCTGGTTCAACATATAAATCCTCTGAAACAAGGAGTATATGTTATAAAATAAAATATAAATAAAAAATTATTAATAAAAAATTAATAATAAAAATTATTATAAAATATAAATAAATAAATAAATAATTTATAAATTTAAAATAATTTATATTATTAATTTTTTATTAAAAATTATTTATTTATATTTTATTCTATAAAATATACTTTTTAATTTAAAAAATCTCAACCCCTAACCCATGTTAAGAGAGTTTTAAGTTGTTTAGGCCTTCGGTGACCTTGTCCCCACTGTCGGGTTTCACAACCCTCATAGATTGGGCCAATGTTAGTAGTTGTCTGGAGTTCTTTGATAGTTGCAGGCCCAATATATGATTTATCAATAAAGTTTAGTATTATTAATTGATAGTTAATTTTTTAAATATATTATTTATAATTTAATTTAAATTGTGTATATAAAAAATTTATTAAAAAATAAAATTTATATTTATAATTTTTATATTTAAAAAAATTAATCTTTATCTTTTAATTAAAGAATGCCTTAAATCAAAAAACTGCGATTAATCAAGAAGTCCAAATCTTCTACCGTCACATCTTTGGTGATATGCTAATCAAGAATTTTTAAGGGGCTTTGCTTAATAAACTACTGCAACTAACTTTTCAGTTGTTAAATGAAAAATGAAAATTGTCAAAGAAGGCATCTATTGCAGATGTTACATAGTTTTCCCAATCAAATATGGCATCAGATATATTGCACGTGCTAGAGGTTTAATTAAAAAAGCCCATTATCAACAAGTATCAGAATCAAAAATGGGAATCAACATCAGAATGAATCGGTGAAAATTGCAAGTCGGGTAACTTTGTTTTGTATAATGTTAAAGAGTTACACACTTAAAGATTTTTTACAAATTTCAATTTGGGTACAAAATTTTACTTGATTTGAAATTAGTCTCAAATTAGTTTTTATTAAAAATATATAGTTATAAGTGTATAAACCTAATATTACTATTTTTTACCAACTGTGCACGTTGTTGCTTAGATCTTTGCCAATCAACCAAATTCCCCTTTTTAAGATTTCTGAAGCGTTCCATAAGGTAAATAAATTCTGTTCCAACTAGCTTATTCTCAAAAAAAAAAAAAAAAAAAAACTCATAATAATTTTAAGAATAATATTTTTAATAATGCAAGTTTTTAAATCAATTAAATTTAATATGTAACATTTAAATTTTATTAAATAAAAATTAATATTTTCATCAAAAAAAAAAATTAATATAAACAACCATAGGTGAAATATAATGTCCCAAATGGTAACCAAGGTCCTCCTATACTTACACCACCCAAGAGTTATCCAACACTAGGACCATGATTAATTGGAATATTTAGCATATGATTAAATTTCATCATTTCTCATACCAATTGAAAACATATTATGTTTTTAGCTTAAGCTTTAAGGGAAAATCTCCTTCCACAACATAAATCTTCCCAAAAGGTTCGTAAATCTGCCTAATAGCCATCATCCCAAAAATTCTAGGCATTACAAATTTTTTTAATTCAGTTAATGAAATTTAATAATATAAATTTTATATGATAATATTAAATTAAATTAAATTAAAAAAATAACAAAACTCTTGGCTTCTAAAGCATCCAGAAGTATTCTAAATGAAATGGCTTGCCACGCTACAAATTAAAGCTCAATTTCCATTTCATAGAACTAGCTCAATTGCACCGTCATTCTGATTTCAACTTTCCGGTGCAGCACCATATCTTCTGTCATTTCCTGTTTTGATATGTACATACAACTCTAAACGAGAACAGCACCGAGTGCCTCATATTCCATGAAGTAAAGAAAAGCTAAAGAAAACAAGAGCAAGAGAAGGATTAGTGCTGGACAGAAGCGCAGCACTGAACGGGCAATGTTTGATTGAAAAATTGTCTATCTAGATATTTGGCAGCAGCAATTTGACCGCAGGAGAAGAAAGATGGAGTCATTGAGTGACGGTAAAGATTAGCTATTCACAATCTTAATCTTTGGGCCACTGTACATTCTTCCAACCATTTCTAAATCCTCAGGTTTCTCCCTCTCTTGAAGCCATTCGTAAGCTTTCCTTTCCTCTTCTGGTATAGATATTCCATGAACTGAAGTTTCAAAGGTTCAGTTACCAGCTGGTAAAAGAAAGGTAAAAAAAGACCACTACTCGAGGGTATCTTTGTTAAATTATAAAACAGTGCAAAGATACCTGAAAAGTTGGAGAATGGGTAATTAAGGTAGTACGTGCAATGTCTGCCATCGGGATCAGAATATGGAGGACCAAGCACATCTAGAACTGCACAGGCTGTCACTGCAGTGAAGCAATGCATGTTGCCACCGTCAGCAGGGTAAAGGATAGAAGGGTTGCATGGAGCAGTGAAGTCAGCATCAACCTTAACTTTAGCCAACCGCATCTCAGGAGTCTGGACTGCATATAAGGAATTTGCAAATTATTTCAACTTTCTTTTCTAATTTAACATATTCCTCGTAGAGAAGGTACAACCTACGAAACAGAAATATAAAGGCGAAAGAGAAGTCCGTGAACAAGCAACAGTAGTAGCTTCATCAATCTTTTCACAAAGCAGTCATTGTGTTAAAACAAAAAAAAAAAAAGAAAAAAGAAATTTTTTTACATTCCAACTAACAGAAATCTAAGACAGTCCCCAAATACAACAGTGCAGGTGCTATATACCAGATTTGTATGACTATCCCATTATCAAATTCTCTGAATAAGGGTTTGCAACGGCGGATTGGGTTTCCCTCGGTTGGAGGCCAAATGCAAGAGTGAAATCGCTGTGAGATTGGAATATTTTTTTAAAAAGTTATAAAGTTGATGAGAGAAAATAATGGGACCACAGATTATATTTAAATGTAAAATAGAGATAGAAAAAATAACCAAAATAAGGAATAAGAAATGGAAGCAATCCAAATCTGTTTGCTACTGGTAAACACCTGCCTCGTATATGGATGTTCTATAGGAATATTTTGATGAAGTTGGTAACACATACAAAATGTTCGTCCAACCATGATGCAGGAAGATAATGCACTTTTATAATTCCCTCCTGATACCAAATATCCCAACCCCCACTCCCCTGTCTTCTCAGAGCATGCTATATGCATATGCTTCTCAATATTACCTGGTAAAGTTGTTTACAACTAACTAAAGAGAGAGACAAAATAGACGAAACAAGAATTCAAGCGTGACCAAATAATTTCCTCCATCCCATGTAATGAAAACCAACACCGTAGACAAGAAATCGTGAACATTTTGAATGAGAAAAAACAAAAGTAAATGCTCACTGTCTGATGGTTTGAAATTGGTGGGAGCGTCAGGAGGCAAGTCAACAACCCAATCATACGATTTGATGTGCATGGTCCCGAGGAGAAGTTTACTGAAAACCGTCATTCCAGGGTGATTATGAAGAGGAATTACACCAGAAGGTGGCAGGCAAAAAATTCCCATCTGCAATAATTACAGAAATACCATTAATATCAACAAAATGGCAAGCCTCTCTACGTGATGATGCATCACGAAACCATTTCAAGACTAGCTTCAATACCGAGAATTTTTCAGACTCGAAGATATGCAGGTATGTAATTCTCGGGGTTTTTCGACCATCATTCGTCCGGAAATACGGCATTTCAGGTTTCAGGCCAACATCTTCTGGTTTGATTGCATCTGCACAGAACAGGTCAAAGTTGCATGCTCTACATAACAGATTAAATGAAATGCAGAAATAACAAGCGGTACAACAATTATTAGCACTATTGCAGTGGCAATGCGGGGCACCAGGCAACTCTGTGTACCAACATCCCAAAGGTGTACTTCACTAAAATTCACCAGATATATCCAGGTTGAAATATTTTAACATCTAAATGCTTATCCAACATAGTACATGTGATTTTAGTCCTAGCCTCCTAGCTAATATACCCTCCGTCAGATGCCAGCAGCTTTAATTTTCTTTTTTTATTTGCTACCAAAACAATGTCAGCTTGCTACAAAGCCCCAATTTAATGCATAATAAATCCAATCTATTCACCCAGGTTCTCCAATGCCTGGATGAGACAAATAAGGGGAGCAGAGAGACAACATTACCTAAAGAAAACAAGGGTAAAGATTTAGTGAAATGAGTATGCTATGCTTGATGCCTCATTCATAATAATATATGAATATATGCACGCATGTAAGACGCAAAAACATGTCCCAACCCGAGGGACGAAAACGCAAATAGTATAGAAGCGCAACCCAACAACCCAAAAACATCTAAGCAATATGCAGGGCAATAGATAATATCAGAAGTTGATAAAAAGGTGAAGCGAAAGCAATATCCACTAATTCATAACTTATATAATTAAAATGAAAAGCCAATTAAATCAAACATGCAGCTTCATCGCTCCAATAATGCAACGCCCGATGAACCATGCAAATGTCCGAAAATTGCCAGAAAAATGAAAATTTTCAGCTTAAATCACATGTATCCCACTAAATTGACTCTGCAGACACAGAAAAATCGCAGAAAGAGCTTTATTCCGATCAGAGTCTCACATCAGAAGCATGCCCAGTTAGGAAAATTGCGGATAAATTATAAAAAAATATTCAAAACGAATTCCCATTAATAATTAAACTACATACCTATAACAGCCCGTAACTTTTCAATGTCCCGAGGCGGCGGAACAATCCCAGTGCCACCAGAGGCAAATACTTCCGTGCAAGTCTCAAACAGTTTCTGAAGCGGCGACTTCTTCTTCTGACTCCGCCGGCTCTTCTTCGATTTGCTGTTGGTATTCGTCTCCTTGGGTAATTCACAGAAGCCTTTCCCTTTCCTACCAGCCAAATTACTCTCAATCCCCATTCGAACCCAAATTCAGCAGAAACCAATCTGATGATCACAAGAATGCAGAGTAGCGATTTGAATACTGATCCAAACAGAGACCTTTACCACAAAATGCCTCAACTTGTAAAGCTATTTGGGCAGATAAGGACAAAGGTGTATACGGAATCCGGTTACGCCAAATGGGTATCGCACTATAGCAGAAAACTCTGAAAAATGCAGGAAAAGACCCCCGACACCGAAATGGACGAGAAAAAGCAGACAAATACGAAAACCAGAGGAAGCAGGGGATATACAGTAATATGGGGTAGAAATCTTTAGGAGGGTTTTGTAGAGGATGATGGGTAAAAGGAGGACAGAGAAGTGAAAACTGGCATTTCTGTTGTGGAGTAGATGGTGGGTGAGGATTGAAGAGGAATATAAAAGAGGTACAAACTCTAGGGTTGGCTGAAAGAGAAACACAGTTGGCTTGCGCGAGTGAAAACCAGGGGCCATGCCTGGCATTCCAGTGGGCTGTTCCAACAGCGGATTTTTATCAAGTTCTCCTTTTTGGTCTTTGTTATTCTTTGCCCCTCGTTTGTGCCGTTTTCACATGCGAGGGTCACTGCCAGAATAAATTTGTAAAATGATCAAATATTATTACCTCAAAAAGAAGGGACACCCACAAACATTCATTAAATTCCACAATTTGCCCAATGCAAAACTACATTAATCCCGAAAACAAATTGTCCCTTTTCAGAATTTTTTTTTTAAACGAAGATTATATAGCTCAGCCATGTATGTTATTTTAGCTATAATAAAAGTAGCATTGTAAGGTAGAAAGGTACTACTAATTTGAGCTTTATCATACTTTATAGGATCACTGTTAACATGATAGAAAAAAAAAAAAAATAACTCTTGCAGATTTTGATTCTTCCCATGTGAGGGAGAAACTAGGAAAATTTTTAACAAAAAAAATCTCTTGTTTAATAAATAATAAACACATTAAACAATAAAAATTATTTAATAATATATGGCATTAAACATTAACTATATACATAAATATAATATTAAAACTCATTTAATTATATGCGACATTTGATCTGACAATCTTATATTATGTGTCTAACTTACGCAATATATTTATTAACAATCATTTAATAATATACGACATTTAATGTGACTATCATAAATTGTGCTTTTAAAACAAGCAATATATTCATTAAAAATTATTAAATTGCATATGACATTTAAGTCATTTAATTATATTTGATATTAAAAATTATTTAATTATATATGATATTTAATCTTGCGCTTTTAAAGCGTGCAATCTATTTATTGAAAATAAAAATATAAATTTTAAGGTCATAAATTGAAAATTTATTATATTAGAAATAAATTATATTTTTGCTTATAAAATGGAAATAAATTATATTTTTGAATTATTGGTTAGAAAAAGTATTTTTAATATTTTATGTATTGTTAAAAATTAAAATATATGAAAAACAATTTAAATAAAAATTACAAAAGGCAAATCATAGCATTTACATTTCTAAGCATTAAAAACAGCAAAAAACATGCATAGTTCAAATCATGGCAATACGATTGTCTATTTTGAAAAAAAAAAATATTTCATAGTTTGATTCTTTACAAGTAATTTAAATAGGAAAGTTATTTAACAAAAGAAATGGCATGTTTAATAAATAGTAAATATATTAAGATAATGAGAATTATTTAATTATAAAAAATATTGGATGTGACAGTCATATTGTGTGCTTTTAAATCATGTGATTTATTAATTAAAAACAAAAAAGTAAAATTCAAAATTTAAAATAAAACATTTATTATTTTTTTAGATAAAATTTACCATTAGATATCTTATATTTGTTTATAATCCATTGGTTATAATAAATCTTTTATTAATCTTTAGATATTTAAATAATATGAAAACTATTTTATAAAACTGAAAAATGACAAATGATCTAGGGACCTTGTACGTTTTTTAAAAGCATGGAATTCATCTACAAAACACAATTTAAAAAATTAAAATGGTAGTTTCTTTATTTTTATAAATTAAATTTTATAAAAATATTATATAAAAATAATTATTATTTTTATAAAATCTATTAGATTCTTTTATTACTCCAAATACTAAATCTCATAAATTTAACTATGAGATTTAATAGATTTTATGACAATGCTTTAATTTGATTTATGAGAATTTCATATTAAGTCATTTCGTGGGACAATAAACTTTTTGTAAAAATGGTAATGTCATTTCTCATTTTTTGAAAACAATATTAATATTTGTTATTTTTGAATTTAGGTTAAAAGACAATATGAGTTCTTGAAATTTATATTAATTTTCAATCAGATTTTCGCAATTTTAATCTTCAACTTTTTTATCATCTATCAATTACATTGAAAATTTCACGAAGTTATCTATGATGTACCCAAAAACTCTGTCAAAATAAAATTAGAATTATGCAAACCCAATTAAAAATTGACAATGTGATTTAGTTTGGCCAATTCTCCTAACACGTCAGATTTCTTTGTTCATCAAAGACACCTATGTACAAATTTTGATGTAATTGATAACTGTGAAAGTTAAAAACTCAATCAATTAAATTACGATTGAAAAGACCCAATCAAAAATTTACACAAATTTAAAGGACTTAAAAGCATATTTTAACCTTGAATTTATTTATAAGCAATGAACAACAATATCTTTTATATATTTAAATTTAAGTTTTAAAAAAATTATATTTAAACATGATCATGCATCTAATTTTGAAAATTTAATAATCACGTAAAATGGGGCACTAAGATTCACATGGAATCTCCTATCAACTAATAAATGGGATGGGTCCCACAACATCAAATATTGGGCCCATCCCATTTATTGATAGATACAAAATTCCATATAAATCCCGTATACCATTTTACGTAACAATAGCAATGTTCATCTGATTTTGTTCTCTTTAATATAAATTTTGGCATAAAGGAGAGTTTGTGCAAGACTTCCTACCCCCTCATAAGCCTAGTCTGCTGTCTATGGCTTTATATAGTCATTTATTAAAGGCATGGCGATTCTTGGAAGATATGTGCAGTGGTTTCAGCTTGGTGTAAGTAGTGGCAGACCGTTTAAAAGATAAGGGGTCATGGCTTTTTTTAAAAAAAAAAAAGAATTTTTTAAAATTTTGATATATGGTAACATTTGAATCTGGCCCTCCCAAACTCTTTTGAATACCCCCTTTAACCTCCCCAAACATTTAGTTCAAGATCTACCACTGAGTGAAAAGAATAGCTAGCATGATTCTATGCTTGACTTCTCTTCATTTTCAATATCTAACTAGTTCAAAGTTAAACTAAAGACCTTTTTTAGTTTCTTACAAATAGAAATTTTTCTATTTTGATTTTTTACTTTCAAAAATTTTTAATTAAGTCTTTCACAAATTTAAATAACTATCAAGTAAGTCCCCTTATCAATGAATCATTAACGGTGTTAAATGATAAATTGCGTGGCATGCTATCACTAGTGTGGTACATTGACTTGGCTAACATGTTAATAAAGTTGTCATATTAACATTTTGTAAGAGACCAAGATGGAAGTAATACCATCCATGAGGGATCAAAATAGAAGTAACCCTATCTATAAGGCATTAAAATATAAATAACTTCATCTATGAAGGATCAAGATAGAAGTAACTTCATTTATGATGAACTAAAATAGAAATTACTTTGTAAGCATTGATCACTCACTTGCAAGCAAGTGGATCAAAATAAAAGTAATCCTATTTATAAGGTACTAAAATAGAAATAACTTCATTTATGAAGGATCAAGATAAAAGTAACTTCATTTATGATGAACTAAAATAGAAATTACTTTGTAAGCATCAATCACTCACTTGCAAGCAAGTGGATTAAAATTCATAAGCTTAAGATATTTTACACCATTGATTTTTACATGAATGGTTATCTATCTATATTTTACTTTCTAAATTATACTATACACTTCAGATGATTCCAATTTATGTTAGTACTATCTAGAGTTATTTGTTACAAGTTCATGCTCATTGCTTCTATATGGTGAGATTGGGCCTAGGAAATTTCAACAATTACACAAACCCACAACTTAATTCATTTACAAACTTAATACCATTGGGCTCCCTATGGATACTATCTTTATTATGAGCAATAGGAGTACCTATAGCATTATATATAATTTGTAATAAATCAATGATACTATTTTTATAAATAATTTTTTATTAAACTTTCATTTAAAATATTAAATCTTATGAACTGCTTGAACTATAATACCTATACATTTAGATCATTTATGCCTATTTCGTGCCTCTTTACTTTATGAGAAACAATTTTTATAATGAGATACTTTGATTAATCCATTTTCATGATCCATTTGCTAAGTAATTAAGACTAAGATCATACTTTTGACATTTTTTGGTTAATTGTTAAATTCCTATAGAAGTGTTACTTCTTTTCTCTTCATTTTCTTTGCTTTTTTCTACTTGAACTAAATTTAGTAACTATATTAAATAATGATAAAGGAAGAACATGTGAGACATATAAGGCCTTAGGAGGATTAACTTCTTTTTTAGTTTGTTTTTATACTTAGAAAGTAATTTCTATTTTGATCTCTCACAAATGGGGTTGTTTATATTTGATTTCTCATAGATGAAATTACTTTTATTTTGACCCTTCATAGATGAGATTACTTCTATTTTGATCCTTCATAAATGGAGTTACCTTTACTTTAATTTTTTATGGATGGAATTACTTCAATTTTGATACCTTACAGATAGGGTTACTACTATTTTAGTCATACATAGATGTAGTTACTTCTATTTTGATCCTTCAAAAATATTGATTATACCTGTTGAATGGAAAAAATATTACCACATAATTGTAACATTATAACATTGATGTGGCAACTTTGTTGACACATTGGCCAAGTCAACGTGCCACATCAACACATCATTTAACGTCATTAACGATAGGAGTGTGCACAGGTCAGGTTGAAGAAAAAACTCAGTTGAGTCAGAGAAATTCGAGTGTAGATTTTTTTTTTTGCTTGAACTCGACTAAAAATATGGACGGATCAAGTTTAGGTTAGTCATGTTGTCGAGTTTTATGTATGTTTTGGCCGATTTATCAAGGTTTAGGTTAGGTTTAATAGGAAAAAAATAACTTAGTACCAATCAAAATATAGTTACACAAGTCATAAATCAGGTTTAAGGTGCTTTAGGTTAAGTTTGGGTGATTTGTACACTTAGTCATTAGTTAAAGATTAATTAACGAAAGAATTTAATTGATATTAATTTAAATCTATTCAAAAGACATAATTAGAAACTTTTAAGAATGAATGATCATAAAAAAAAATTTTATTTGTGAATAACTAAAATAATTTTTAAATATCCATTCAACCTCCCCAAACATTTGGTTCAAGATCCACCACTGAGTGAAGGAATATTTAGCATGATGCTATGCTTCACTTATCTTCATTTCTAGCATTTTACTGGGTCAAAGTTATAAACAAACCTAAATTACATAAATTCCCTACTATTTGTTCCCTAAAAAATAATTTATTCCCGTCATTTGCATTCTCTTAGTGTAAAGTGGGTATTTAATTAGGTCTGCGTAGTTCGTCAAATTATATACAAGCATATGATATCACGAAATTGGAAAAGAACAAAAAGGTTCATAATTTCAATTATTTTTCAATTCATTAATTATGTAGAGATGAAGTTGATATTGCTGACGTGATAGAAAGTCAGAGAGAGAATCCTTTGCAACCCAGTTGCTAAGTTGCAAACTTGATTTCATCCAGCCTAATGCATCCACCCAATCTCTACCTACCCTTGGTAAGAAGCATATATGACACTCGTTTACTTATGTGAACCTTTTTTTTTTTTTTTAAGATATTAATGAAGAGTGTAAACATATGGGGATTGTGCAGGTAATATGTTAAATACGGTTCGTCAACTGTGTATTGTACGATTATTACAGTGATTAGCATGTACTGTCAAAACACTTTTTACCGTTCATAAAATGATTCACTTATTTCTATCAAAAAATAAACAAATAAAATGATTCACTTATATTGTCAAACCCATATTAGTGTGCATAAAATAATTCACATATATTATTAAGTTAATTATGTTTATTCAAATAATTTTTATTACTTGTGTTATAAGCATATTATTTAAATAATAATAATTATTATTATTATTGGAACAGACACTTTCCTCCAAAGAGAAAAATCTAAATAAGCACCAACATATTTTATATAAATTATTTACATTTTGGTTCCACTTTTGATTTTGTCATAAGGTTATGGTTCTTTCTTTTGTTGTATATGGGATTAAAGATTTCAGTAATATCATATCACATATATTGTTCTTTTCATTTAAGCATTTTAATTTAATGTATATTCATCTTTAGTGTGTGTGTGTGTATATATCATTTAGTAATTTTAAAAGAAGAATAAAACCTTTCAGTTCAAAATAACCCAAGGACCATATATACTCACAAACTATGTTTTAATGCTTTGAGTTAATTAATTTGAAATAATAATAATAATAAACCACAAGTATTAAAAAGTGATAGAGTTTCATTTAATTTGCATGCATAATCATAAACGTTAAACTATATGATCAGCCATAATCCTTGCACGCATTCAACCCTTTACATCTAAAAAATTATAAAAAAATCTATATAGTAATTCCAAAATAAATCAAATCTCTTTTACTTTTGATTTAAATATCTCTCACTCACCCGTTGAGATATGTAATTGGCAGTGCAACTATAAATTGGTATAATGATTTCCATTAATTAGTTTTATTTTTTAATTTTTATAATTCTCTCAAAAATATTCATCTCTCTTATCTACAGTATTTCCCATCATTGATAACCAACGACAAAATTTAGATTCATGTAACTAGGGTTGGAACAACACTACTGTTTGTTGCCACATAGGTTGTCTCTCAACAACTTGAAAAGACATAGCTCTAGTTCAATGTAATTGACCTGAAAAGGACCACATCCACCAACTGTCTAAGTGTCCATGTCTTTGGGAATCTTAAATACTAAAAATGCAAAACCAGAAAATTTGCCATATGCAGCTAACCTAGAGTTTTAGCACGTAATTGGTAATTATGCAGAAATCAGCAAAGGTCACAACACGAAAATAACTCACCATTCCGGCATGCATAGAATAGAACTGACGCATCCTTTAGACTGCGACAGAAACCTAGTCAGAGTATTCCAAGCAGGCACGCAATTCTTTTGCTGGCTTGGTTTTGCTGGAGAGGATAACGCTCAAACCCAAAGTGCATAAAAATCTTTGCCAACTTGTAACGTAAAGTCGGTCACCGAAAGGGGAAAGGTTTGGTGGGTTGATTTTTTTAGCTGTTGTCATCGCAGGAGATTATGAATATTGCAGACACTGGAATGTTCTCGTTTCTGAAAAACTCAAATTTTGAAATGTCAGGAAGAAACGTACAAATGCAAGTTGCAATTCCAAAACCTGACGTTTATAATGAGAATAAAAATATTTTTTACAAAAATTTGAAATTAATTTCTAATAAAGAAATTTTTTGAAAACAGTATTTTGAATAAGTAAATGTTTTTGAATTTCTGTATATTTATATATAATATAGATAATTGCAACTGGCTGAGACTCATGTAACTTGTTTTTAATATTTCTATAGCTCAAACTTTTGGTAAATATTTGAACTTCCATATGCTTGATATCATAATTCACCCGTAGTATAAAAAAAAAATGTATTTTCCAAATTATATTGTAAGAACGTATGTATAAGTTCAAAACATTATAGATTGTATGCTTTGAAAACTAAATTTACGAAAAGTTAAACTGTCGGTTTGCTTTGAGATGAAACTAGAATTAGATTAAAGCTTTGAAATTAAAAATTTGGATTTCTAAATCTATTTTCTTTGAAGCAATTTAAATTTAAAATTTTGTAAACAAATTCTTAATCTTTCCTCACTGCTTATATTATTTAATGATTTGGAACCCATTATTTTCTGTCCCTCATTCAATGATAAAAGTCAAAAGTTAATATCCTAATCCGTTGGCCTTTTCAGTCCTTGACAATTTCAAGCTTGCCCGTTAAGCATGCTTTTGACCATTCCTTGGTTTCCGCTGGTCCACTCCCATTATTATAGTGTCAAATATTCTGTGTTTCTTCCCAGTAAGTATTTTCTTTCGTTTTGCCCATAATCCCTTTGTATATTACAATAAAACCAAATAAAACATAAAATAGATATAAAAAGACAGATTGCCATTGAAACTAAATTTTGATACTTATAGAAACTTTTTATAACGGGTTTTTAAGGTTATCGTCTATGTGTTACAAAACTTTCTCACTGTTTTTTTGTTTTTGTTTTTTTTATCATACAGATTAATAGTGCGATTTAAAAGAAACTAAACTTATTACTTGAGATAAATAAAAAGTTATTCATGACAGTTAAAACAAAAGGTATCTTTATTTCATTATTAGTTTTTTAACATTTTTATATTTTTATAAAATTTAAGATGTACTTTAGATTATAAAATTTATATAATAGAATAGATTATTTTAGTTTACAAATTATCATTTTATTTATATTTTATAATATTTCATATTTTTTATATAATTATTAATAATTGAATATATTTCTTTTTAAAAAGTATTTTATATTTTTAAATCATCTGTATTCATAAAAACTTTTTTAATCATTTTTAGTGGTTAAATGGAAAGTGGTGGATGAACAGAAACTGTTAGGATGATGCAAGTTTGGCTGCTGCGTTGTTTTGTGGGCGTTGAAGGGTAAGGACTCGAGGGGAAGAAGAGACCATGTGATTCTAGAAGGTGGCCAGCACCTCTGCCAACTGCAGCAAAACTTGGATAAGGATTTTTTCCTCTAACTACAGAAGATTTTAAACGAGAGAGAAAAAAAATTTAATGAAAAAATTTATATATTAAATTAAAAAATATAAAAAAATAATTAAAGTAAAAAAAATTAAAAATTTTAAATTCACAAAATTTTATTATCCTTGAATTTTTTTATTTTTCAAATTGCCATCAAGGCTACTCTACCTCATATATAAATATACATCTAAGAATGTATATATGATAGGACTCATATTAATATACTTTCTTTGCTATAATAATTATTATTTTAAAATGTTTATATTTTTAATTATTATTTTTTAAAAATAAAATCACATTAATTACTTTTTATTATTTTTATTTTTATTAAAACTATTATTTTTATTAAATATTTAACTAATAGAATCTTTTTATAAATAAATTTTAAAAAATGAAAAAATACTTTATTATTTGTAAAACTATTTAATAATTTTTTTATTTTTTATACATATTTTTAAATAACAAATATTATGAAACACATAAAAAAATTCCAACTACATGTTGTGTGGTCAAAATGTTATGCTTTTTTTTTTTTTTGCGTAAATAAAAAATGTTATGCATTTTGTTTCTTTCTCATTTTATATTTTGATAAATTTAAAGATTCGATCTATAGCATGGTTAGGGTTCTTTGCTGTCTCTATTTATATAGAGAGAGATGACCGAAAAAAAGCAAATGCAAAATTATAAAACCCGTTAACAGCGATACTTTGGTTAGAGCTGCGTGGATGAAAGAGCCCTTAGCATCTTCCTCGTGTTTGGTTATCAGATATGGAGAACATGGCCCGTGTCAGTGTACTAAATTATTAATTATGCTTCCCATCTTGTCGTTCCATGACTTTGGGATCCAAAGCCAAAAAATTCAGACTGACGTTTAGGATTCAAAGTCAGAAAATACGGCTAGAGAAAGATAAGAAATTAAAAATGAAGATTAAATTATTTTAAATTTTATATATCTAAACTTTTACATAATTATTTTACTTTTACATAATTATTTTAATTTTTAAAACTTATATTAACCTCTTTATATTTATTAAATACCTTACATAAAAATTTAATTTATTAAAAATATTTTTAAATAAATATTAAATTTATTTTAATTTATTAAAATTATCATTATTAATTAGGCAATAAAATTTTTCCTTTAAATTCATACCTTATCCATTTTGTATAAATTATATTATATGAATTTTTTTATAATTTAACTTTTATATAAAATATAAAAAAATATTAAAAATATATATTTTTAACTTGATGTATAAAAATATAGAGATTAATAATATAATTATGTTTTAAGTATTTTTTATTTTATAAAAAATTATAAAAAGATCATATTAGATCATATATGAATAAAAAATTAAATATAAAATTTAAGAAAAAAATTTATTATTTTATTACGAATATTTTTAATAATTTATAATAAATTAAATTTATATATAACACATTTATAAAATATAATAAAAGTTAATATAAGTTTTAAATATTAAAAAAATTATGTAAAAAGTAAAAAGGAAAATATTAAAATCATTTATTTAAAACATTAAAAATTAAAAAATTAATAAAAAAGGAGAATCCGTAAAAGAAACTTAAAAAAATAAAAATATTATCAAAATTACAAAATAATAAAGTAAGAATCCAAATGCCTCCATTCGAGTACCTCGTTTGTGGTTCTTTACACATTTTAAAAGGATAATTAATTAAGACATGAACAAGAATATCTTGAAACTTTATTTGTGATCACCATTTATCATCTACTTTCCCATTTGTCTCCATTTTCACATTTTCAACCATTGTTATTACTGAACAGAAAATAATATTATGTATGTATATATAAATTTTAATGTATGATGGTCTGCAGAAATTAATAAGCCTATCAGATCTTATAATTTAATCAAAGTCTCTCTGCACTAAACTAAATTTACTAACTAGCACGAATATATAACTTATTAGTTGTTAGAGATTCATGTTTTTAGATTAGGATCTCTTGTCTTCCTTTAAGAAAAAAGTAAGATGTGTAATAAAAAAGATATAAATATAAAATTAAGGAAAAAAGTAAAAAAAATAAATAGAACATATACATTACAAAATAAGGGAAAGAACATAGAAAAAAATTACTAAAAAAATTTAAAATCCTATGTTTTCAATATTTTTTTTTTTGGTTTTCATTTGTGGGTTGTCATTATTATTAAGGTGTCTCTAAAAGACACAGAGGGAAGCATGGCATCCATCGATAGAGTCATGTGAGAATTTGAGAATTCTATATCCAAAAGCAAAATAATAATAAAAAAATATCGAACATATGCTATCCTATCAAACAACCCTACTTTTTTTTTTTAATTCTCTTAAAATGCACACTTGGAAGTATTAGTTCTTATTGCATATGTAACTAATGGTTTTCTAAAATATCTCAGCTATGAAACATGCTAACAAATTAGAAGCGCAGATACTCCGCGGAAAAGAGAGATGCGAAATGATCATATCGATCACATATATACTATGCAACAAATCCCACTTAATCCAAAGAAGGACATAAAACAGTGTGGCCGTTTCATATATATATATATATTTTAATGTGAGGAGTATTTTGGACAAATTAATTATGCGAACACATTAATTTGTGAAGTGTTTTTTGAGATAATTTTATTTTGCAGTAAATGATAATTTAAAAAGGTCTTTTTTCTTTTGGTTAAGGTGGTCATTACGAACAAGCCCATATCTGAGCTGACACAGCCCACCCTGATGAAGATTAGAATTAACCGAGAACTGTCCCCCAATGACTAGGCCCATGCACTGATTGATTTATGGGCTTCTATTTGATGGTTCGTTCGGCTCATGAGGTGGCCCATTCCAAGCAAAACCAATATTTGTCTGTGGGAATTCCAGCTCCCACATATGGCAGCCATAGAAATATTTCATGTATCTGCAATCCCTGTTCAATCAACGCCTTTACCTCTCTTGTTCATGGTTCATGACTTGTGGGGGGTTGAACGCACAACGTCTTCTGTCACTTGCGTCTAAACAGTAATAATATATTCACATTCTTATATTTATAATTATTATTTTTTATTTTTTTATTTTATATTTAATAATTTTAACTTTGTCCCTATCAATAAATATGAACAAAACGTTGTCCCAATAACGTAAAAGCATCATAACTCGCGTCTAACAAGCACTTCCTCAACCATTCATGGCAAACACCTTTATGCGTCCTTCTTCATCTTCGTATTTTTCTCCGACATTTTTTTTTTTATTTTAATAGAGTTAATTCTTTTAACAAATTATATTCACATTCTTGTGATCAAATATAATGCATTACTTCTATTTTTATTTAAATATTACATTATATTTCAAATTATTTAACTTAACTAATAAAATATTGAATAAAATTGTAATAAATATTGACAAGAGAAATATTAAATAAATATTTTAATCTAATTTTATTTAAAATTATACTTTAATTTAATTAATTATTTTAAATAATTAAAATATTGACAAAGTATATATTTTAAATTAAATAATTAACTTTATGGCAATGTACAAGTTTAACAATATATTTGATTATGTAAAAATGTTAGTATTAATATAAAAATTTATTGAGATGAGTTTAGTAAAGTATATGATTGTGACAATTCTTAATTTATCTTTATTATTCTTAATTAATTTGAAGCTTTATTTTAACAATTAAAACTACGTCTAATAAGAAAAAATTGTAAATGATTAATAATTTTGTTAGGATTAATTGTAAGAATAAGATTAGTTTTAATATTATTATTATACAATTAAATTTAAAAAACAATTTCAAGTGTAAATTAAATTTAATATGTGGTTAGTTGAATATTTTATTCTTATTTAAGTATATTTTATTAGGTAAGTTAAATAATAAAAATAGAGTGTAACTTTTCATTAAATTTTTAAAGTTTAAATTTTAAATCAAATTTAGTTAGCCAAATGCCTATCCCGTATTCATCACCGGATATGGTAGAAAAGAAAACATATTATGTCCATCATTTATTTTTATAAAAATTATATTATTAAATTTATTAAATTATATAATCTATTTTTTAAAAATTAATAAATTTAATAATTTAAATTATATATTATAAAATTTAAAAAATAAGTTTTTTAATGATACTAAAAAAATAAATTTATATAAATAATTTGAAATGTACACTTGAAATTTTATGCACTAAATTATGTCGTAAAGTAGTGGATGTAAGATTGGACATTTTTCATCATTTTTATTTTTAAGGAACCGAAATATATGTTTTTGGATTCTTGATCACCGGCTTCTTCCCTTCCTCCCTTCCTTGCCTCTCTAACCCTGCAAATTCAGGTGCTTTTTTGCATCTTCACGTTTTGCCGAAGGGGGCCTCTGGTTCTGGATCCCCTTCTTTCCTTAATTGCCCCAATTCAATTCAGATCCGCATCCCGCGGATCCTGTGATCGATCGTCTTCGTACAATGTACGGATTTGAAGCTCTTACCTTTAATATTCATGGCGGTTACCTGGAGGCGATCGTACGGGGTCACCGTGCTGGCTTGCTCACTGCTGCCGATTACAATAATTTGTGCCAATGTGAAACTTTGGACGATATCAAGATGCACCTTTCCGCCACTGACTATGGTCCCTACCTGCAAAATGGTGCGTTTCTGGATTTTATTTCAATTTTCTTTTTTAAAATTGAGGGACTGAGGTTTTGGGTGAAATCCCCTATATACTGAATTATCGTTACCCTCTGATTTATGGTGATAAACTCTTAAGTTATGAACTTAATATTGCTCGGATATATTTTTCCTCAGTTACTTTTTTTATGCTGAATTTTTCTGTATTTTGCTAATGGCTAGTTATGTCTGTACATCTATTTGTTTTCTGGGGCGTTTGTAATATTGAAGCGTCAATGCGGGTTATTAGTTTGGTGTAGTAGTATGATTTCGGCAGAGGGAGAGCGGGAGAGAGAATTTTAAGGTAATAGTAGGAAATTAGGAATGGACTTCGAAAGGAAGAGAGAAAGAAAAAAAGACTTCATAGACAGCGAGTTTGTTAGGTTAAGATGTGAGTTCTTTAGCAAATACCATTCTAGTGGTGATATCGATTTCTTAGAAGAACGAGAGCATATTTTTCTGTTTGTCTATAAACCATTTCTTAAATGCTTATCCAGTTAAGTATTTGGTATGTGCATTGAGGCTTTCGCAGTAAGTAGTAGGTGCAGGCTGATATATGTTTATAAAAGCTATAGATGTAACCAAACAAACTTGGCAGTCATACAAAATATATAGTTCAAGAGAGGCTTTTTATAATAAGTGTTATTGTAAATTATATGAGAAGGCTGAAGTTGCATTTGTATAACATGGTATTCCTCTATTACATACATTAGATTTCACGAGGCAATTAAGATTAATGGACCAAATGTTTTAAGCACAACTTCAGTGAGATATGTTCATATTATAACATACTGTTTGTAAACGTTTGAACTATCACTGCTAAGGATTTTGTTCAATTTTCTTTGTTGTATGAAGATTTAAGATCTAGGAAGAACTTTCTTTGTGTTCTTATGGATCTTTTTGAAAGTATATTACAGATTTTATCTTCTTCTGTATTTATACAAGAATATCTACTTTATGAAAATTCGTATTTCTCGTTTGTGTTTCCTTGTGAGGGAAGAGAGGTTAATGTCTCTCATGTAATGTGGTAAATCTTTGAATGACGACACTGTCAGATTTGAGTTTTGACAAATGACATACCTACTCATGGAGTTATTATCTATTGTGGCTCTTAACATGTCTTCTATTTTATTTGATTGCTTGAAATCATAAATTTACACTGATGAATTACCTATTGCAGAACCTTCTCCATTGCATACAACTACGATTGTGGAGAAATGCACTCTCAAACTGGTTGATGATTATAAGCACATGTTATACCAAGCAACAGAACCTTTGTCAACATTTTTAGAGTATATCACGTATGTGAACTTTGACTTTTCTCTGTGTTTCTTATCTTGCTGTATTCACTGATTTCCTTTGTGATTGTAAACTTCATTACGAGGATATAAATTTAGTTTGGGTTAAAAAAAATCAAAATTCTTAAAGAATATCTCATTAAGAATGAGCTGATCTCTACCATGTTATCCTAGTTTTTGGGACCTGTAATTACTCACTGACCTAACCATAATTCTGAGAACTAATTTGGGTCTTTTGAATGTAAATTGGATTTACATCTGATTGGAGTTAATAGAACTTTTGCAGCATATTTATGTAAGGGGATATGCGAAATAATATGCTTTCTTCTTTCATCTCGCAGATATGGTCACATGATAGACAATGTTGTTTTGATTGTTACTGGCACCTTGCATGAGAGAGATGTTCAAGAACTATTAGAAAAATGCCATCCACTGGGCATGTTTGACAGGTGTAGTAATTTCTATACAGTGTTTAATATGAAGTCTATAAAAGCAATCTTATTTATTTATTTTTTGCTTCTCTTCAGCATTGCTACTCTGGCAGTTGCTCAGAATATGCGGGAACTCTATAGGCTGGTGCTTGTTGACACTCCTCTGGCTCCATATTTCTCTGAGTGCATTACATCAGAGGTAATTTTTCTATAGTAAAATGTTTTTCACCCTGAATTTTGTTCAGGGATTTTTGTCCATAATTAGTCTGTTCAGAAATGTGCTAAGATTTTTAGTGCTATCAGAAAAACTGGAAATAATTTAATTACATGCTCTACTTCATATACATTAGATGGTGACAAAATAGTTCTTAGAGATGGTTAAGAAAAAAGTCAAGTAGTGCACTTGGCTGCTTTATTAAAGAGAATATGAAATGAGAAAGAAAAGAGAGAGAGAAAAGCCCTTTGGGTAAATATTTGTGTTATTGATCCCTTATACCAGTCATATATGTACAAGTTGTTAGGGGCCATGGATTGTGTAGTACAAGTATATCCAGTCAGTACAAGTGTAGTACAATCAAGAATGAGAATAATGATATACACCATTTGAACAGAGAATATTTCAGCTTTACATATTTCTAGATTATTATATTATATATAACAGAAGCAACCCATTGATCAATCAACATCAGTGGCTTAGTTACTTGATAGTTTCATTGCTGTAGCCCCTACTGCTTCCAAGGAACTGATAATTTCTAACTCTTTTGCTCATGATTCTTGTCATTAATATATGACCTTGGACTTCTGATTGCTAGTACTCCTCTTGGTATTTTATGTTTCTAGGAGTTGGATGATATGAACATTGAGATTATGAGGAACACTATTTACAAGGCATACCTTGAAGACTTTTACAGATTTTGTCAGGTGAGTGCACTGAATGCTTTTTATACCCTATAGATATTCTCTCAATTTGCAATTTTTTTGTTCCTGGTTTTCATTAGTTCTAATTTATTCTTGAACAGAAACTTGGTGGTGCCACTGCTGAGATCATGTCTGACCTTCTAGCTTTCGAGGCTGATAGAAGGGCAGTGAATATTACTATAAATAGGTATATTGTTGATTAGACGGTTTTGCATAGCCTTTTATATTTCTGGATAATAGTATAACAGACATTGACATATTTCACTTTCTGCAGCATTGGTACTGAGCTCACCAGGGATGATCGCAGAAAATTGTACTCTAACTTTGGTTTACTGTAAGATCTTAGCTCATTATTTACTTGTTTTTCAAAATGAAAGTAGATATGCTGCTTTGGAATGCTTTTTGGGTAATAGCTGACTTATTTTTTGGTTAGTTACCCTTATGGTCATGAGGAACTTGCTGTGTGTGAGGATATTGATCAGGTATGTTTTGCATCTAAGCATCCATTGTTTTAAGTAAGTTCATTGGTGAATATAAGATGATTGGTCTCTTTCAGCTTCTTGGTGTTTTAGGCACTGCTAGATTGTGTAGCGCTGGATGTTTGAATTGTTTGTAATAGACAAGTCAATGTGAAAGTTTGCCTGTGTTAATTTTGGTTGCTCAGGCCAAAAGTTGTATTAATGCTTTTGTTGTTCTTTTATCTCTTTGGGTTAAGTTTGGTGAGTTGTGTGACTCAAGTTTTGTTGATGTATTGGCTCTTGAGTTTTGGCTTATTGTCTAATTTGGAGACTTGCAGATATTTTATTGACATGTTACTAACTAACTTTCTGTTTCATGCTTTTGCCTTGTGTGACTGTGTCTTATATAGACTACAAATAGTTCATTTTTATTTTTTGCATTTGTGATTTGTGCTTAGTTTTGGCCACCAATTTCCAGAGTCTCTTTGTGTAGTTCGCTATCTTGTTCTTTCATCCTTGTGTATCTATCTAGAAATATTGGTCAATAATCTTTAGTAGAGGGCACTTATCTTTGCACTTGATTGGATTTTACATGATGCTGTTTAGTCCTTAAATTCCTTATGGTTTGATGGATTAGGTTCGTACTGCCATGGAAAAATATCCTCCTTATCAGTCTATATTTGCTAAATTGTCGTATGGAGAGAGCCAGATGCTTGATAAGGCATTCTATGAGGAGGAGGTGAAGAGGCTATGCTTATCGTTTGAGCAACAGGTTTGGATTTGGCTGTTGAGTTCCAGTATTTCTGGTTCCTTTACAGAATTATCAATATAGAGATATCAGCTGGATCTTTTTTACCTAGTTATGAGTGACAGGTTTTTGAGTCAGATCAGTTGAAGAAAGTTGTTTAGCTACAAACTAACGCTTTAGCTGTGTAAGTTATTTCTTATTACTATGCTGCTCTGTTTTGTCTATTCTGCAGTTCCATTATGCTGTCTTCTTTGCATATATGAGGTTAAGGGAGCAGGAGATTAGGAACCTAATGTGGATTTCAGAATGTGTGGCTCAGAATCAAAAGTCCAGAGTTCATGATAGTGTTGTCTTCATATTTTAGTTGGATTACACCCCATGAGAAGTAATATGTTGTTCTGGCGATCGTCTGTAAATCCTCTGCGTTACCCATCTGAGGAATTGTCAATGGATCGATGATCATTGCTTAGAAGATTATTTAAAACGTAAGTATAATCTTATGCTGATATTCTGCAGTCTGGACTCTGGAGGGAAGAATTTTGTCCTCTAGTTTGAACAAAATATGTTGTCAGCCTTGAAGATTTTAAATTCCATTTGTATGTTGAGAGTTTTACATTAAATTGTCATTTGAAATAAACTCGCTCGCTATTTAGTAGTTTTTGTGATGATAAACTGACGTGAATGTACAAAATTAAGTATATTCTTGAATTTTTTTTAAAACGAGTATATTCTGGTATCTTGTTCCTGCGCTTTAACATGGCATCCTTCTTGCATTGATGGTTAGTCCTTTCTTCATTTTTGGATGGTAGCAGTGGATCTATCTTGTGGGCTAATGGGAGTAATGTTTTGCCAAGGCAAATTTTTTATGTTAACGTCGATGCAATTAGTAGGAAGAGCAACATTCGTTAGTACTGCAATCCATACGGTTAAGAAGAAGGAAGTGGATGATCTGACTTTTTTTTTTTTTTTTAATTTCCTTCTAATTTTAATGGTTTTTTTATTTCTCATATTTTTGTATGCATGTCTTACTTTTTTATTAATTTTTTTAATTTTATGTTTATCTTTTTCATATTAAATTTTTGTCTAAAAAAGAAACTATTTAAATAATGGTGAGAAGTTTAAATAATATAAACATGAAAATTTAGGTTTAAATATCCTTTGCCGCTGGTATTTATGAACCGCTGGCTCTTTTTTTTTTTTTTTTTAAAAAAAAAACTATTGCTCTTTGGTTACCGATTTAAGTTAGCCTGGACAAGTTTGTGGGTAACTTTGAGGGATATTGTCATTATTTTTTTAAAAGAAATATACTGTCGCTTAATGGAAGTTTTAAATTCTTATAAAATATTAAATAACGGTTAAATTTATTGATTTAATAAATTTGATAATATAAAATTTTTAAATAAAATTTTTAGAAAATTTTATTTATAAAAATTAAGTAATTAATTTAAAAAAAAACATCATATTTTTTTCAATAGGTTGATCCCACTTAAATTAAGTGGAGCACAATTGTCACTATAAAATTCACTTATAAACTTATATAGTTTAATTAATAAAATTTAATAAAATTAGTCATTTAATTTTATAAATAAATATTAATTTATAAATATAACTGTATTTTCTTTTAAGATACTTGATTATTAAATAGCTTTTATATAAAAAATTAATTTTTTATTTAAATAATTTAAATAAAAAATATCTTAAAAAATCTAAAAAATAATATAAACTTTCACTTCTAAAACGTTAAATGCAATAATTTATTTTTTAAATAAACATTAGTACATTAGTATTGTTCGATTGTCCGGATGGAAAGAGCACAAAATATATAAAATAGTTCGTATAATTATAATTATTTTAATTATATATATACTTTATTTAATTAAATTTTAAAAAATAAATAAATATTATTTTATTTAAATTAATTTTTTATAAATTTAATTTATTTATTAATATTTTAAATATACAAATTACATCAAATTTAATTCCTTACAAATTATAAGTTCGAAAATCTAAAATTTTAAATTTTAAAATTTAAATTCTTAATATTAAAATTTTAAAATGTTAAATATTAAATTTTAAAAATTTTAAGATATAAAATTTATATTTAGAAATTATAGTATAAGTGTTTAAAATTTAAAGATTTAAAATTTAAAATTTAAGATAATAAAATTTAAGATTTATGAGAGAATAATGAAGATTAAAATAAATTTATGAAAATTTAATTTATATCAAATATTATTTTTAAAGAATTATTTTATATATTTATTTATCTTTTAATAATTAATTAAATAAATTATATATATAAGAGATTAAAATAATTAAAATTTTATATTAAATTTTATTATATTTATATTTTTAAAGTTATATATTAAATTATATAAAATAAAAAATAAATAAATTTTATTAATAATTTTATAATTTTATTTAAATTTAAAAATAAGTATTATATATTTTATAAAATAACATAAAAAATATACTACCCTCAACATAATTATATTAATTTTACTTAATATTAGACCATTTTGTATATTTTTCTTAAAAAAATCAGAAAGGCGGTTAAAAGGAAAGCGCGGTGATAATGGCAGTTCTGGTGTCCAACTTTGGCATGCAAAGGGACACGGGAAGTCGCTCACGCGCAACCTGCCGTTCCTCCGTTTGAGTCAGGAGGGCAGTCCCAAGGACACTTTCTCTTTCACCAATCACCATTCTGATTTCATTTCTCTTCATTGTTTGTTGTCCCAATTTATAGGGTTTCAGGATCGCTGCCTCTCCCAGGCCCTGCTGCTTACCAAATATGGCCGACTCCTCGTCGCCGATTCATCGAAATCAGAACCAGACAGTGACACCAGCAACAACCATAACGGATCTGAACGTGGACTCGCTGGCTCACTGTGCTGCTTACCTCAGCCTCCAAGACGTTTGCAATTTGGCCATGACCTGCACATCCCTCAAAAGGGCCGCTTACTCTGATTCCATTTGGCAACGTTTCTTCAGGTTCTTTTCGCTTACTCTGATTTCATTTGGCAACGTTTCTTCAGCTTCTTCCTCTTGCTTCTCCCTCCTTACTTTCTTCATTTTTCATTTGTTTCGTTGTAACCTTTGGCTTGTTATTACTTTTACAATGTCTGGTTTATTGACATCCAATTCCTAGCATCTCGCCACTCCTCTTTTTAAATGTAAGATTTTTTTAATTGCAATTGTTATGCTACCCACTATCCTCTTTTAATCCATAACGCCTTAACGTATTCAATCACACTTCTTTGTGAAAGTAAATGACGTATTGACGTGGCTAACATGTACATGACTAAGTGAGTATATACCATGTTGGTGGGGCAGTGGAATTGGCGGTAGCTTAGCAAGAACCTTTTTTAATAATTTATTTTGAATTCAATTTTATAGGGAGAGTTGGCGTCAACAACTATCTTCGAGCTCTTTGCATTCAAGTGGAGTGAGGGAAATGTATTTGGCTAGGCATACAGCATTGCAACAGTTCAAGTTTATTGATCCCTTTGTTGCTGACTTTTATACTGATGCTAAACCTTTCAACCATTTGCTCTTTCACAAAAGTGATATTTTTCTATCACAGGTATCACAGCTGTTGTTGACTTGCTTTTCCATAAATTTCTTGTACATAATGGAAGATTACAGCTTTCTTTTCCTCATTAGATTATTTCAAGCGGATTTTTTTATGTCCATCCCTTACCTAAGCATGGAACCTATATAGCTGTATAGCTTAGAAAATATGTATAGATCAGATATTTCTAATCTTTGCAAACTATTATCATGACATTTACTTCGTTGATTGTTATTGACTAGGGTTCACTGATACAAATAGTAAATTTGGATAGCTATCAAAATGGAACCGATTTTATCCATACGTTAAGTGATCATAAAGCAAGAATTACTAGTATGAGGTAAGGATTTTGCATTTATTGTCAAATACTTTTGAATTCTTATCTTATTCTGTCCTTTCTTGCTTTTATTCCCCTGATGCTTTGAATCACCTTTATGTTTACAGTTTTTTTCCCTTTTCATTTGACCCCTATCTTTGTTACTTCCTTCCAATATATAATTATTTTCAAAGTGCCAATAATTCCAACCTAATATATAAAGCAGGCATAAAAAGCATGATACTATAGGCAAACCAACAATTGTCCTCTATTCAGAAAGAGACAGGAATGGAAAAAAATCCAAGAGAAAGAGCCCACCACTCCCCAAAATGAGAATTGGAGCCCAATCAGATAGATCTTATAGTCTAGCTATATAACATAAATTTGCTGACAATGCTTTCTAAACATATTATTATATCATCAGTTTTCCTTACTAAGGTATTTATAACTAAGTCATTAATTGTTGTCCAGAAAATGTGTCCTTGAAAGTTCTAGGTTGTTGAAGTTCAACTTGCACCGTGAATTTAAATTGAGTTATTTGAAATTAGATATTTGGATAAGATGAACATTTCAGGTGTTGGGATTGATGTATGTGCATAAATATGCATAAACAACCAGTTTAGTAATTAGGAACATATAAGTAGTGGAAGGGCAAACAAATGCATTTGACATGCATATAGTTCATGGGAATTTTTTAGTATAAAGAAAGGGATTACCTAGGTGCATCTGAGGTGTTATTTGGTCCAACATAGTTGATGGCTCAATAATGCCCTCCTCATTGGCATGACTAATGTAAGACTTATGATACAGAGCAAGCTGATTACTAACTTACCATACATTCAAAATTCTAGAGACCATTCCCATAAGATGTGAACTGAATGAAGCAAACTTTTCGATTCTGAGGAAGCCTTGTTTGCCTTTGATTACAAAGAGCTTTAAGATAAAAAATGGTTTTACATTATTTCTTGTAAACAAATAAATTTGTTGCGCAAGTAGTTCATGGAATTTTTATAATATAAAGAAAGGGACTACCTAGGTGCATATGAGGTAGCATAACATAGTTGATGGCTCAGTAATTTCTTCGTCATTCGCGTGGCTAATGTAAGTTTTATGTTACAGAGCAAGCTGTTTACTAATTTACCATACATTCAAAATTCCAGAGACTGTTCCCTTAAGATGGGTACCAAATGAAGCAAACTTTTCAGTTCTGATGACACCTTGTTTGCCTTTTATTATAAAGAGCTTGTTTCTTGTAAACGAATGGTATGTTTCTCTTCGACATTATGAGAAATCATGACGTAGTTAGGGACAGAACTCTACTTCAAAATCGGATTTTAGTTTTGTTTTTTGAGCAAAACGGTTGTTGATACGAAAATGAATAAAGATAGGGGTAAAAGAGAGACAATAGGGTGGAAAGGGTATTCTAGAAGAAGACTAGAGGTGCAAGGGGAAAAAGTTAGTTGATAGACTGTTATTAGTTAGAGATACAGTTAGACTAGAGACAGACTTATAAATTGAGGAAAGAAGGAAAGAGGAGGGTATCAGAGAGTGTGATCTTGTATGTAGAGCATTCTACTCTGGTAGAAGGGGCAACCCTTGGGGAGTGTGGATTTTAGAGAGAGAAGGTGGAGTTAGATAGAGAGAGGATTTTGGTGAAAAATGATGACTCAGTTTCATTAAGGAGCTGAAGATACACATATAAAAGTGTACAGTAGAATGAGAAACAAAATAAAAGGACTGCAGACTAATATGACTAATATCTCCTAACACTCCCTTTCAAGTTAGAACATAGATATTAATCATGCTTAGCTTGTTACAAATATAATCAATTTTTGCATGGCTAAGACCTTTAATTAAAATATCAGCTAATTGTTCACCAATTTTCACATGGCTTGTTGAAATGACTCCAAGAAGAAGTTTCTCTCAGATAAAATGACAATCAACTTCAATTTGTTTGGTCCTTTCATAGAAGATTGGATTTGAGGCAGTGTAAATTGTTGCTTGGTTGTCACAGCATAGTTTCATAAGTCTTGGAACCTTGAATCCAACTCATCAAGCAATTGCTGCAGCCACATAAGTTCACAGGTTACAAGAGCCATGGCAAGATATTTAGATTTAGCACTAGAGCAAGCCACTACACTTTGTTCCTTACTCTTCCACAAGACCAAGTTCCCTCCAATAAACACACAATAGCTAGATGTCAATCTCCTATCTATAGGAGAGCTAGCCCAATCTGCATTTGAGAAACCTTTAATTTCACAATCTCCATGGTCTTTATACACAATGCCATGACCAAGGGAGCCTTTCAAGTATTTTAAGATATAACAACAGCATCCCAATGAGATGTTCTAGGGGAAGACATAAATTGGCTTTCCACACTAACCGAGAAGGCAATGTCTGGCCTAGTTACTGTTAGATAGTTTAGTTTCCTCACCAATCTTCTATAATGACCTAGATTTGGTAGAATCTCTCCATCATTTGTTGTTAATTTCTCATTAGGGACCATAGGAGAATCAAAAGGCTTTGCTTCCAACATACCAGTTTCTTTAAGTAAATCAAGAACATACTTCCTTTGTGATTAAAATATTCCATTCCTGCTTCAGGTAACTTCAATGCCTAGGAAGTACTTTAGGGTACCCAAGTCCTTTGAATGAAATTGCGAGTGAAGGAAGGACTTTAAGTCCTCAATACCAAAATTATTATTTCTTGTAATTACAATATCATTTACATACACTACCATAAGAACACAACCTACATTAGAAAACTTGTAAAAGACAGAGTGGTCAAACTTACTCCTTTGCATACCAAACTGTAAAACAACTTGACTCAAGCAACCAAACCATGCTCATGGAGACTGTTTCAATCCATACAGAGACTTATGAAGTCTACAAACCTTCCTTGTCTCCCCTTGAGCAACAAACCCAGGTGGTTGCTCTATATATACCTCTTCATGTAAATTTTCATGCGAGAAAGCATTTTTAACATCTAATTGATGTAATACCCAATGATGAGAAGCTGCAAGGGAGATAAGCAATCTAACTGAGTAATCAATACTATATGTTTGCATATCCTTTTGCTACCAACCGAGCTTTTAATCTGGCAAGGGCTCCATCTGGATTGACTTTGATTGAGAAGACCCATTTGCAATCAATAGCTTGTTTGCCTTCAAGAAGAGGTACCAAATCCCAAGTTTCATTTTGTTCAAGAGCATCCATTTCTTTCATCATCGCTGCTCGTTACCCATTATGACCTTAACAAGAGATTTGGGAACATATATGGAATCAAGGGAAGTAATAAAGGATTTATATGAATCAAAGATTGTTGTAAGAAACATAAGAGGAGACTGGATAGGTACATGAACATTTACCTTTCTTCAAAGCAATGGAAAGAGCAAGACCAGGGTGTTGTTCTTGAGGCTCTTGAGATAAGAAGACTGGTACAGCTAGAGAATCCAAAGTTATATCTTTAGGAGATTGGATGGAAGTCCCTAACTGATGTTGTCAAGAGTATGTGTGTTTGAAGAAATATTATGGAAAAAGGGGGGGGGGGGGGGGGGGGAACTAGATAGCTTTGATTGTGAGCTATTCAAGGTATTCAGAGTATGAGTCTGATAGACCAGAAATTTATCATTTTCTGAGTCCAAAGGAGATGACTAAAGAACAAAGGGAGGTGAAATAAAGAAGGGCATAGTCTCAAATAATGTTACATCAGCAGACACATATATCTTCCCAAATCAGGAGAGAAACATCTGTAACCTTTTTGATTGCGAGTATATCCTATTCCTAGGAAAATACATTTGAGAGACCGATGATCAAGCTTGGGTACTGAAGGATGGATATCTTGTACAAAGCAAATGCACCCAAAGATTTTAGGAGGTAAGGGAAACAATGATTTTAATGGAAACACAATAGAGAAGGGAATTTGGCCTTTGAGAATGGAGGATGGCATTCTATTGATAAGGAAACTAGCTGTTAGAATAGCATTAGCCTAGAATGATTTGGACACTTTCATATGAAAAAGAAGAGCACGAGCAACCTCCATTAGATGTCTATTCTTTCTTTTTGTCACTCCATTTTATTGAGGAGTAACAGCACAAAAAGTCTAATGTATAATATCATTTTCTCTCATTAATGAATAGAAAGCATTGGATAAGTACTCCCTCGCATTATCATTGCTCAAGATTCTAATCGATAAATTAAATTGAGTTTTCACTTCAACATAAAAGGCACAAAAGATTGAAAACAATTTTGATTGATTTCTCATTAAGTAAAGCCAAGTTACATGAGAGAAGTTATCTACAAAAGTTACAAAATAACAAAACCCAAAGTTAGACTCTATGGGGCATGGACCCCAAACATTAGAATGAACAAGTTCAAAAAGAGATGCTACCCTATTGATGATTCTAGGGCTATATGACCTTCTATGGTGTTTGGCGAACTGACATGCTTCACAATCCAAAACAGACATTGACCTAAGACTAGGACACAAATTTTTGAGAGAGTCCAGGGATGGATCACCCAATCAGCAATGTAGATCAAAAGGAGACGCTGTCTGAGAATAGGTCAAGGACTATGGCATAAAGTCTGGTCCTCCCTCCAAAATGTATAGTCCATTGGATCTTGACCTCTAACAAGGATCTTCCTCGTCCCAAGATCTTGAAACAAGCAATAACCAAGAAAGAAGGGAACACTAAAATTATTAGTATGAGTGATCCTACTTATTGACAATAGATTGAATGGAAATTGAGGTAAGTACAATGCAGATATCATAGATAGAGAAGTGGAAGTAAGGGCATTTCCACTCCCAATGATTGGAGTGGTGGATATATTTGCAAGAGTAACATTTGGTAAATTTGTAGAAGAATGGAATGAGGTCAATAAGTTAGTATTACCTGTCATGTCATCAGTGGCGCCAGAGTCAATGACCCAATGATGTGAAGAGGATGTGAGGCAAGTAGTGGAGTTACCTTTTTGGACTAATGTAGTTGTAGAAGATGTACCAGCTACCTGGGAGGCTTGAAATTGAGTACAACAACAACAACAAACCGAGCCTTTTCCCACTAGGTGGGGTCGGCTACATGGATCAAACGACGCCATAAACTTCTATCCAAACCAAATTTTCGGTGGCTTGAAATTGAGTGTATCTATAAAACTTATCAGTTGTCATGGTAACAATTTTGATACTAGTCTCCACTCCATCAGATGATGGAGTAGGCAGGATACCCCCTTGAGTGACAGTGTTGGCAAATCTTTGGCCCTAAGCCTTTTTCATCTTCTAGCAGTTCCTCTTTAGATGCCCTGATTCTCCACAGCAGTAGCAAACATGTGGCCCATCACTATCTTGTCCACTCTCACTATTGCCACTAATTTTACTGCCTTTGGTTCCAACTCTTCCTTCCCTTCTACCTCCTCTACTCACTAGAGCCACTGATTCATTATTAACCGAAGGCATGGGGAGACTCTCATCAGCATCCATAGTAACTCTAAGGAGTCTTGCAAACACTTCATCCAGGGAGGGGAGCTCCTCGCTAGTGAGCAACTGAGTACGGGCAATTTCATACTCAGAACGTAATCCAGCTAGGAAACATATTACCACAATTTGCTCCTGTTGCTTTTGCATTTTCTTCACATTATCAGTGATGGGAAACATAGGTCTTAGTTGTCCAAAGGCCTTCTTCACTTTAATGTAATACTCTCGTATGCTCCTGCTCTTTTGATCAGCCCTGTAAATATTCAGCGACAATTCATATATATATATATGAAGTCTTGTTTGCCTTCAAACATAAAATTCAAGTGGTCCCACAAAGCCTTTACTATAGAGCAATGCCCAGTAGCATCATTTATGGAGGGGTGAAGAGTCTTTTGAATTTGATTATACAATTTGTTATCTACCATCATCCATTTCTTTTTAGTTGTCTTGTTTGTAGGAGGATCCTTTGTTAGATGATCATTGAGTTCAATTCCATTAATGTTTCTCCAGATTGTCCTCTTCCACTGTCTATAGTTTCTTCTCCCTTCCAACAGTCTATCAGTGATTCTAGCATTGGATATCAATTCTACAACCACACCAGTATCACTGTTTTCTTCTTTCACCACTTTCTCAACTTGTTTAGATGGTGTTTCTTCCTTATCAGCAGACATTTTCCCATTTTTTTTTTTTTTTTATAACTATAGCTCCAAACACTCCGGTGAGAATCCAAGGTGCATCGGTCTTTGTGGAAGTGGTTGATGAAGCAGAGGAAGCATCTAAGCTTCTGCCAGGGGTGTAGGAGAGCTCGAAACAAGATGCCCAACTTCAGTCGACAGAAGCTAATGTCACTGGGATCCATAGACAACCTGCTGGATTTTATGAGATGTGCAAGACTCTTAGAATGTAGATGAAGCAACAAAGGATCAGTGTTGAGAATTGCCTACAAGAAAGACAATTGCTGCAGAAGCCTTGGAGGAGTCCAAACACCCTTAGGAATAAGAGGCCGTGTATGAGTAGTTCAAATTGGCTGTTAAGAAGGGTCTACTTGGTGAATATTATTTGTTAGCTATTGCTGCTTCTCCTAAGAGTGCTCTAGGATGGATTTTTTTGCCATCTTATATTGATGGTGTCATCAAAATCCCATTGTTGAAGGTCAAATTTTCTCAAGCTTTAGTCAATATTCATGGTGCTGTAGCCTGCAAGGAGAAGTGAGGTTCACCTATTTCTGTTACTTTTGTGAGACAGGTTGGTAAACAAAAAAAATGAGAGAACAACAATTAGCTTGATTGACGAAAGGAGTGAATTTCATTTCTCAGATGTTATTCTCAAAGAGTACAGGCTTGAGGGGAAACACCTGGAAGCAGCTACCGTTGAAAATAATTGGTGCTGGGAGCATATATTCATTAATGTAGAGGGACTGAGGACTTCGAAGGAATTTTATTCTTTCAGAAAGAATACTGGGGTAATATTGTCTCCACCCATGACATTGATGTATAGGATAATAGCCTGCTTCAGATATGTGGGTAAGGATTGGCTGTGACATGTTACTTTCAACCATCGGCACAATTCTGATTTGCTGGATTTGTATAAGAGGGTACTGCAAGTGTACCCCAATTGTCCTGCGGCAATGAGATGTGGCATTGATTTATATTTCTACAAATTGGGCCACTTTGGAAATATCCTGGAGGCCCACCTGTTTAGAGCACAAACTGGTGCTTATATGGCATTCCTTGTAAATGATGACACCAAATTGCCTTTCCCGAATTGCTGAACAGCTGCTCTCAATACTGCAAGGCTTGATGGCCAAAGCTCCCCGATGGAAATGACAGCTGTAATTGGTGCATCCACTTGGCAGTCATACAAAGACACACCTGCATCTTCCAATGAAGAGGACTCAATTGCAACACATGCACTCTGGGTCAACCAGGATTCTGCAGATTATCTGTGGTACAGATGTCAATATTGATCATGATGAAGGTTTTCTAAAGAAGGGGGATGCAACCCACACAACACAATTCCCACTCAAAACTCACACCTAATGGTGTAAACTTTTTGATCTTTTTGGTCCCACAATTTTAGTCTGTGAGACTTAGTAAATTTAATAATGTAAATTTTGTGTTGTGAGAATAAATTTGTAGAAATAGTAGAACTCTAAAGAATGGCAATCACCCCTTCTCACTGTAATGTTAGCTGGCCATGCTCTGAATGCTAAGGTGGAACTCCATGTTCTTGAACACTTACCAGAACAATCCAAACAACCCACACTAGAGCAGCTCTTAGCTAAAGGATCCATGGTACAAGGGGGCCAAGATTCACAAAAATCAGATGATATGTTGATTAGAGTAGGCACCCATATATATTCTCAAGATCCAGTTTAATGGTTTGCCTCAAATGGAAGTGTAATATCCGTGGGTGTATTATCTGGCAGGACTGAAGCCGTTGGTGAAGGTACAAATTTTAGGCTACCCACAACAGTTATAGTGTTGAAAAGAGATAATATGGGGACTCCAAAAGAGATGTTAAGTGATATCCCTCACCCTTCTAAAGGATGCAATTCCCTGACTTCAGCCTTGAGGACAAGGCTGTTTTAGAGGGGGAAGGTATTTGATACAATCATGAATAAAGATAGGGGTAAAACTTAAAAGAGAGACAGCAGGGTGTCAGAGAGTGTAATATTGTATTTGGAGCATTCTGCTCTGGTAGAAGGAGCAACCCTTGGTGGAGAATAAGAGCTCTCTATTGTATTCGAAGTGGAGCTCTTCCACTATAAACATTCAATAAGAGAAATATTCAGTCTAAATTGTGTTTTCTCTTCCTCTTCCCTAAATTCTCTTATCTTCAGTCTTTGGGTCAGTAACAGTTGTAATGGCTTGAAATGTTCAATACGTAGCTGATACAAGATGTACTTATATGTGATTGGGGTCAGGATTATGATGATGTGTATTGTCTTAGGATCACAGGATGGGGACTCACTTTAGTCTTAGGGTAGACATGGCATGACCCCATATCTGGAGTGATCTTTTTTCATATTGCCTTGATGGAGAGAATTATACAGTTTCTATGGTTATAAATTCTGGTCTAAAGCCATTAGGGCTCTGATTACTATTGAGACCCAGGAGAGATAGGATTATAGTATGCAAACTTGAGTTGCTATTGTCAAAAATATATATTGTTCAGGCCTTGATTTTTAATTGTTTGGTGGCTACTACAAGCCATGTATGCATTATTGTTCTTGGTGTTGAGAACATTAGTCAAATTTCTTTTCCATCTAAAATTAAATTTACATTATAAGCAAGGTAAACATGTTTACCTCTAAATTATGAGAATTCAATTGCAGGTTATTTTCCCTGAATGAAATATCTTTATTTCGAGGTGAAACGCAAATGGAGCAAAATGTTTTGGTTACCTCAAGCTGTGATCACTCCATTCGTCTGTGGTGGAAGGTATAGTTTTGATTAACATTGTATGAAGCTCTCCTGTTGCAAATACACATGATCACTGCCCCTGATATTGTTCATTGTCATCTTTAGCATGTGCTTAGTAGGAAATGTGGAAAACTAAGGTGAATGAACATAGACACACGGAATGGTTATATCTTTCAGTTGTTAGTCCTTTCCTAGCTGGAGCAAGCGTAAGCAGGAATTAGAATATGTCCTATTAAGGATGTCTTGGTTTTCATTTATTCCATTTTCACTCCTATATTTTTTTCCATAGGGAAGGCTTTTGCCTAGTTGCTTCGCAGTGGGTAGGTATTGTGGTAGAAACTCTTGCAGGGAAAGGCAAGTTGACTTTAATGAGGTGTTTGCTCCATGTGCCTGGCAAAGGCCTCTCTGAAATGTAGTCTTAAGTCCTAACTTTAACTATTTAGTTATTACTTTTTATAAAACAGTGATGTATTTGTTTCAGTTTGTACAAATTTGCTTCAAAACTTGGTGACCTAAAAAATTTGCTTCAAAACTTAAATAGTCTTGAATGGTGAAGCCAATGTTACTGGAAGCATTTTTAGAATTGGTATTTTTGTTCATCTGTGCCAGCTGCTTGAAAGCACTTACCACTTTTGTGTTTTGACAACATTGTAAGGTGTTCCTTTTTCAATAGCCCTTGTAAATATGCTTGTAGCCTGCGGCAAGATATTGTGTATTATAACTTCCCATTTTGTTGGCTGAGAGCTTTCTCATCCTTGCTATGTTTTAGGGCTCTTGCCGACGATGTTTTAGAGGTCACAATGGTCCAGTGTTGTCTCTGTCAAATAAATTATTGGGAGAGGATAGCAGCAAAGTATTGGCAAGTGGAGGAGAAGATGGTACAATACGTCTTTGGTCACTTAGCTCAAGTGGCAAAAGAGGCCAGCATGCTTTAAAGGCTACACTTTATGGACATGAGAAGCCTGTAAATTTAATGTCAGTTGCCGGGTATGAGTTCCTTTATTGAAGTAATCCACTGTGGCTTTACTCTCCAGTCACTGAAGTTATCTTGGGATAATTTTATGTATGAAGTGTCCTCCTTCAGGTGAAATATATTTAGTTGATACTTCATCTGTTTATGAAGTTCTATTACATTTGTAGTCCTAGATGAAAAAGTAGATACCTGAGATGTTTTGGATTTGTAGTTTAATGGACTGGTCTGAAACTTCAAATGTGTTTGGTAGTGGTACTCTAACTTCTTAAGGCCTGAATTAATTATAGGTGCTTGATGCCTTGCTCTTGGAAATTGGAATCCTGGAGTCATGCTAGCCGTTTCTTTCAACTATAATAATGCTCTTTGTGTTCTTATCTTTTCAGGCACAAAACTTCTCTTTTGGTGACCATCTCAAGAGATTCGAAGGTTCTCTTTCTATTCTTTTATGTTATTTTTGTCATGTTAATTTACTTGGCTATCTACCTGATGTTTGAATTAAAGTTGATCTATTGTCAATTACATTGCTATCACTCAAGGTGAAGCTAACATACTTGATTGCTTCATGACTTAGAGAATGTGTGATATTTATTGTCATAGTCAATATATTTGCGGGCTCTAATTGATGCAATGATATCTACTGTAAAATGGAAGAATGAGGTTCTGCTAGGTTTATTGGAGGAACTTGAAAGGTCATCCTAGTGGAAGCCAACTGAGATTTGGAGTTGTCTTTGTTTAGCTGCTAATTACTATTTGGACTCGTTAATCATTACCTTCTATTTAGGATAGAAGTATGACATACAATCTATTAACAGTACCTATAATGTCAGGCTTAGAAGTTGTTGCCAATGGAAGTGCCAATATGTTTATACTTCTGCCATAACTATTTGAGGGAAACCATGAAATTTACAACCAAATGTTGTTTAATGTTTATCTGATGCTCTGGATTAGTCTTGCTAAAATCTGATGTTTCTTAATAACGCTTTTATATTTTTGGCTTTTTTCTAAACAATTATGGAGCTTCTAATAGGTGAGGGTTTGGGATACAGCTACGTCATCAGCCGTTCGTTCATCCTGTTGTGTGGGCATGACTTCTGTTCCTGGTGCACCTGTAAATATCAAGTGCCATGAGTCACTACTGTATGTCGCATCTGGTTCCTCTGTCACTGCAGTGGATTTAAGGACAATGCAGAAAGTTATCACTGCAGCAGTACATCAGCCAAAGCTGTTTTCGTTTGCTGTTGTCCCTTCAAAATATTTAATTTGCACAGGCGGTGATGGCAGGTACGAGAAAATTCTTATGAGTTGCAATTAATCCGTATTAGTGGGACAGTGCTGGTCCGTTTATTGTTTTGATGTCTAAGAAAATGACTAAATCTTGATGAAATATCATGTTAACCGAAGTTAGTATTTTATCAAGGATCAGAGCTGACCAAAACTTTGTTTGATGGTGCAGAGCAATGCTTTGGGATATTAGAAGAAACCAAGAAACATTAAAACCAGAATCGATAGCCGAGTTGGATGGTCATTGTGGGCCAGTGACACTGCTGCACATGGATCCATACAAAATAGTTACTGGAGGCACTAATGATACTTGCATTAATGTTTGGGAGGCTGACACTTGTTTACAAACAAATTCATGGATGTGCTGTTCTACTGAGGAAGCTGGTGGCAGATTTGGCTGTGATGCAATGGCTGTAGATGGATGTAGAATTGCCACTGCTAGCTGTTGTGAAGAATGGGGAATTGTGAGCTTTAGGGACTACAATTATTCTACGGGTTCTGTTGTGAAACTCGAAGATGAGCAGCCCTCAAAATTTTGGGATTCTCAGACTGATGGTAATTGTGACGATTCAAATGGCTAGCTCGGCCTAAGTAGATTATTTCATTTTTTTGGTTCGTCAGGAGATTGGTGTTTTATAGGATGCTTGTCTTATATGAATATCAAAACCAAATTCCTAAATATATATTGGAAATCTGTCTTATGTCTTCTCTTTGCCACTGGTTTAATAGTTGATTTTCTTGGCAATACCATTTACAAATCGGATTACTACAGACGAAAACCCCTGCAGGGAATGTGGTGGGTTGATTTGAACTCGTGAACGTTATGCGCTGATATTTTCTTAATATATAACAGATTTAAACACATAATTTTATTTAACAAAATTTATATAATTATATTTATTAAATTAATTTTTATTGAACATAATTTATATTATTAAATTTATTAATTTTTTGACTAAACTGTAAATTCACTTTATCTAAAAGCTTACATATAATATGTGAGTCTTTTATGATAACACTATGAATGAACATCTTTTCTCTTTAAAATTTATAAAGGGAACCACCTTTCACCAATTTTGGATATCTATTTCCGAAAATATTAACGAATGATAATCACAATTTCTTAAGCTCATCAATCGGCTTCTCAAGCATAGGGGCCCTGCGAATTTGTGCAAACATGTCAAGCACTAGTACAATACTAAAAATCAATGTGTTAATAATTATTTAAGTTGTTTTTAAGTCCAACCAAAATTATATGAGATATGGTGTTGAAAAAAGCTGCTTCCACATCTAATTTTTAATAACTGGTTTGTATATCGTTAAATGTCTTAATTTAATAAATTTAACAATTTAAAAATTTTTAAATAAATATTTAATGAATAATAAAACTTATTGCGGTTGCAGTTCTCTTCATTCTTCTTTTTCGTCTATCTCCCTTCGTCATTCTTCCCCGTTTTTAACCAAGGTGGGAGCGAACTTTTACTGCCGGCACTTGACTTGACTTTACTAGCTCGCCCCTCCCCGCTTCACTCGTTGACGTGGTTGCTTAAGTCGGAAACCGACTTGTACCCCAAAATGCTTTGCCCCAGAAAACCCGGTTTTGCGGCCCAATGGTTCAGACTCTAAACTCGCTTCACTAAATCCCTAGGCTCCCTCAGCCGTTGTGCCGCCGCACTTACTCTGTGTCAAACACTGTACGAGTAGCGGTGCATCCGCAGCTGAAGATGGGTCTTGCTACTATCGTTACCCTCTTCATCTTTCTCATCGGACACACCACTGCGACCCCGATCATAGGCCTCGACTCCTTCCTCACCCATCAAGCCCGTGTCGATCCTCAAGCCTCCAACGATTCCTTCCTCTCCCTTCCCTCCTCTATCAGGAAATCTCTGTCTCTCTCCCACTCTTACCCTCACATCCCCTCTCTCATTTCCTCCCTCCTCTCTCTCTCAGTCTATCTCTCTGTGAATGTTCGACTTGTTGGTGACTTTCCCTCCGATTCAGCTTCCCTTCTATCTTCCTTCCTCTCGGCGTCCCAACCCTCCAACCATTTCCACGTCATCACCCCTTTCGACCACCATAACCATCGTCTCGCTCTTAAGCATGAGCTCCATCTCGATGTCTCTCACTCTCCCTCTTTATCTTCCGTTCTCTCTGATACAATCAAATCCGAAGTTGCCAAAACCCCATCGAGCCTCAGATCTCCGCTTATCTCTATTCCCTATTCTTCTGTTGATCAGATAATTAAGCAAAACTTTGAAAGGGAAAAACCCGTAGAAGGAGTTTATATATATTTGCTCAATTTAGGTGCCCAGTCGAGGCCTTATGCTTATAGTTATAGTTCTGGGGATTCATCCCCTGGTTTCACCAAGTGCTTGGGGACTATTTGGACCGGAAAAGAGAGGTATGTCTGGATTGATTTGGGTGCAGGTCCTGTGGATTACGGGCCAGCTTTATCAGGAGATGGGGTTTTGCCTAGGAGTGAGTTTCATCCATTGGCGGCTCTCCATGGTCGACCCAAGTCGCAGAAAGCATTGCTTGCGGATTTGGCTTCATTGATTTGGAGTGCCTACCAGGTTTTTCTTGTGCCTTCTTTGAGAATTCCAGTTCCTTTTGAGAATTCATTGATAGTTCAATTCATCCATGTGTATGGACTTGGGGGTAAGGACCCTAGTGGTTTAGACTGGAAATCGATTGAGAAGACGTTCAGGGATGAGGTTGATGATAATGGGCTCTTGTTAGGTGACCAGTCTTTGAGCTTTAAGACTTACGAGGTTGACTTTTCGAACTGCCCAATTTGTTCCTTTGCAATTTCAAGGTCTCTTAATTCGTATACTTCGAGGTTCTTGTTTGATAACTATACTTTGATTGTAAGTGAATATTTGGACTCTAAGCGTCTGCATCAGATATTGTCTGATTCAGCTGAAGAGTTCAGAAAAGCAGCAAAAGTTCCTGATGAGGATTTTGGTAGGGTTATTCCTGTTTATGTTTTTGACTTAGATTACAACACCCTTGTGCTGCTTGATAGGTATCATCAGTCTGTTGCTTTCAAGGATATGGTTATTGCAGTCAGGACAAAGAACACCCAGACTGTGAGTGATTATAGCTGCAATGGGCGTCATGTGTTCACTCATACTAGGGAACTTGAGCGACCACTCGTTGGGTCAATTCTACAGAGCTTGTGGGGAGTTTCACCGACACATTTGTCCTGGAGCCCGAGACATAATAGTACATTAGTGGACTACACATGGAGTGTAGGGCAGACTCCATTTGGGCCATTCTCAGAGATGTCATCTCTGTCTTTTGTGCAGAAAGATGCAGCACGGAGAAATGTTCTATTGACGACCTTGAATTACAGCATATCAAGCGCCATAGATGTTCTAGAGTCCATTGAAACACATGGTGGAGACAAAATTCTGCTTAAGCCTAAGCAGCATGCTGAATTTATCCAGAGGTTGAACTTTATCAAGTACAAGCTGGACAAAGTGGTGTCTGCATTGTCACATTTGGATTTTGAGATGGCGTTATTTTACCTAAGGTCTTCTGATCATGATCTATATGCCATCCACTCTATTGTCTATCATGCCTTCCAAGAAATAGAGGCATCCCTTGTGTGCTTTAAGGACCCTCCGATTCCCTGGGCTTCAGTCTCAATATCTGTTGTGGCTCTTCTTGTTCTCTCTTATGTTTATGCAAAAAGAGATAAACTTTTCAGAAATAAAAGGAAGCAATTTTGATGTTCTTGAGAGGAAAGAAAGTTTGTATGATTTTTAGGGAAACACAATACATGTATCATTGTACAAGAGGTATGCTGATGGAATTAGTACTTAGGTTGCTTTAATTTTTAACTGCAGTTCAACCAGATATTTCACCCAATCTTTTGTCCGTGTTCAGTTCGTTTTGTTGAATTTATTTTATCTTTTCAAGAACATTACATAAGTTGATCACTTACCAGATGATTGAAGATGCACACACACAAGAAGGGGATGAAATCAAGTGAAGGTCAATGGATCTGTTTCCTCTATTGGCAGAGGAGACATACGACTGAGATATTCTGATTTAGTACTATTGACAATTTAATCCTAAATCTGTAGAGGTGTTCAAAGGGAAACTGCAATTGTTGCTAAGGTTAAGACTATGATTTACACTTATTCTTTACACAATTAAAGAGTTACAATGCCATTAGCACTCAATGTCAAAGGTAGAATCTGTCAGAGTTCCTGCACAGATTATCATGAAACCCAGCGTGCGAGGATAGGCCTGATTTGGTAGAGATATCTGTATCTTTTAAATCTATCCTTTATATCAGTAAATTGAGGCAGCATATAGCGGTCACTGAGATATTTCATGAGAAGACTACAAATGTTCCTCTCTTGGACGTATTGACTATTCTCTGTCATTGAGTTCGAGCTTAGCTTCACTCAATTTGTTTTAAAATTAGTTTACTGAATTTACAGAAAAGCTTTTACAAAAGTTCTACAAAATTTAAAAGGTGACAATCACGTTGACAGAATTAAAAAATTTTGTCTCCGTTCTATTTTTTTTTTTTTGGTCACCTTTTAAAATTTATGAGACTTTCATAAAAGCTTTATGTGATCCAACAAAACTTTTAAAATTTACGATTTGAACCTTTTAAAGTATATAATATATTTTAAAAAATAAAAAATAAAATAATTATTAATAAAAATTAATAATTATTATTAAATATAAATAAATAAATTATAAATTATAAATTATAAATTTATAATAATTATAATTTTTAAGTTTTAATCAATAATTATATATTTCTACTTTATTTTCAAAAATATATTATATACTTTAAAATATTTCAATTCAAAAATTTATTAAGTTCAAACTTGACTCGTAATCAATAACATTTTTTGTGGCTGAAATTGACTCTTTTCAAACTCTTAAACATCTGGACTTGGCTCGTTGGCACGAATTATATGGACCAAAGAGCTTTATGAATCAAAATGAGACATTATAAACCAAATGAACCAAGACTATTAATGAACTTAATTCATTTAACTAAATTCTACTTAATTTATCTAACTCAATCATACTAAAATGCATGCCACTAACACACAACAACGTTGGGTTGCAACTTGAACCAAACTTGAAGATGGGTAAATGATAAGGAAAAGGTTGTTCTTATAATCATAATTCATGAGCAGTTAATTTTATTTTATAGTAATTAAATTAAAAAAAATTATAAAAATAACATAATTGAAACGTGTCCACTGTCAAATGTTGGTGCTGTTTAAAGTGATGATTATGTCTTGCTTTACAATTATTTCTGATGCACCCAAAAAAAGAAAAAACAATGGACATACAGTCGCAGCGGACAGGCCGTTCATTCGCGCCACGACCCCGAATGCGCATTGCGCACCCTTTTAAATTACATAAATAAATTCCACTTACTCTTTTCCCTCATTCTTCCTTTCTCATTCTCACACCCGCGCTCTTCGCAGCGTACTCTTTCTTGCTCTCGACGGTTGCACCAGTTTGTCAGCCATGAGCGACGGTCATCTCTTCAACAACATCACTCTTGGAGGCCGTGGAGGCACTGTGAGTCCAGCTGTCCTCATCCTCGCCCCCTTTGTTCTTCGATTCCTTTATTCTAATCTCCATTATTCTGCTAACCTCTTTCCATGCCCTTTGTCATAAGCGTCTTTTAGATGTATTTTTGAAACCCCAAATCAATTTTGGCTGAATGAGCCCTAGTTTTGTATACCTAAAATTGCAAAAGTATTTTTTTTCCTTTTTTTCTTTTTGGTGTTAAGGGGGATAGTGGCACTAGTTGTCTTACGTCGGGAGGAAATCCCTAATTCCATTTGCATCGAATTTGACGAGACCTTTGTTGCGTTGGATCTGAAATTTTCAATCATGTGAGTTTTATTTTTTGTTGTTAAGAAGTTCAAATGGCAAATTCTATTGTCATGTGATCTTTCTATACGTCTACTCAAAACCCTAATTCCTATTTTCAGTAAAGATGTTTTCTTAGATATGGTGAACTTTTCGATTTGTGCAATCTCTGGTTTAGTCTTCATGACTACTGCTGAGATTTGAGAAAACATTTGAAGACGAGTTGGTATTGTTTTTATTCGCCCTTTATCTCACACACTAAGTGATTTATTTGCTGTTGGCTACAATTAATCATTATCCATAAGATACAGTTGAATCAACCCACATATCAACATCGTTGGCATTAACTGCTTGATATCATTCTTTGAACATTGTATCTGAAATCCGAACTATCAAATTCATTGCACTACTATTTGAAAAAGAAAATAATGAGGGAAAATGAAAATGTCAGTGAAGTTATGAAGGTTTTACTGAAACTAGCAACTAATACCTATGGTACTTCTATTGATGTCATTGGAGTTGCAGAATCCAGGGCAGATGAAAATTTATTCAGGAGGGATTTTATGGAAGAGACAGGGGGGTGGTAAAGCAATTGAGGTTGATAAAGCTGACATAGTGGGTTTGACCTGGATGAAGGTGCCAAGAACTAATCAGCTTGGTGTCCGGATCAAGGATGGGTTGTACTACAAATTCACTGGGTTTCGTGATCAGGTTACACTCTCTCCCCCATCAAATGTGCATTTACTGCAAGGATTTAGAAATTTGTTTGGTTTTTTAATTTTGTGCCTTGGTTTAGATCTGATATACGAGCTTCTTACTCTTGATTATAATAATAAAATGCAGTTGTGTCTAAGAAGTTGATAACTTTCTGGTATATTTGCTTTATGAATGGTGTTTTAGGGGCTCAAAAACTTCATATGCTAGTTCTCATCTGGTTCTCGCATATTCTTTTTTTCAGGATGTTGCAAGTTTGACCAATTTTTTCCAAAATACTTGTGGGATAACGCCAGAGGAGAAGCAGCTTTCAGTTAGTGGGCGTAATTGGGGAGATGTTGATCTAAATGGTTTGTTATATTTACTCAAACCAAATTATTTTTGGATTTTGGTAATTGACATCCTCCGCATGATGTGTTGTACATTTCTCATATTCTTCTCTTTCTCATCCTTGATTGTTTTGAGTTTAGCATAGGAGCATGCAGTTGCTTTACTTGTTTGTCGCTTCTTTGAAAAAATAAAAAAGAAAATTATTTTAGAGAAATGGCTCTGCACTTCTGATTTTTTTACTTTTATTATTTGTAGTTTGACCTTAGTTTGACCTTAAACTTTTTATTTTGGGAAAAGAGAAGGAGTGGGGGAGGAGAGGCATTAATTGAGGTCTCTTGTGAAATTAGGAACCACTAACTCAGTAACTCAAGTTTGGTAATCACATCTAATGCATCTTTGAGTGATAAAACTATTTCTCTCTCTCTCTCTCTCTCTCTCTCTCTCTCTCTCTCTCTCTCTCTCTCTCTCTCTCTCCAGTCCAAAGAGAAAACTTTTACTTGGGTGATGTCTAGTATGAAGGAAAAGGAATAGGGAACGTAGGTAGAGGGGATGCTTGATTATGAACCTTAATTCTTAGTTATAATGTCATCATGTACATTTTTTTTAAAAAAAAAAAATAGAAATCCAGTGTGGAGCATGTTTCATTAGATCAATTGATTACCTTTGTGCTACTATCTGATGCTTTTAAACTTTTGTTTACATTTCAGGAAATATGCTGACTTTTATGGTTGGTTCAAAGCAAGCTTTTGAGGTGTCTTTAGCAGATGTCTCTCAAACACAACTTCAAGGGAAAAATGATGTGATTTTGGAGTTTCATGTGGATGACACAACTGGAGCTAATGAGGTATGTAGATCATGTAATTCTTCATTTGACATGATTTGAACTTTATTGTAGTATACAGGTTCAATTTGGTAGTGCGTTTTGATTCACTACATTGTTTATTGAGCGTTTATGTCATGGTGTCAGAAAGATTCATTGATGGAGATAAGCTTTCATATACCAAACTCCAACACCCAGTTTGTTGGTGATGAAAATCGTCCTCCTGCTCAGGTGAGTTCATTCATTATCGTAAGAAGCTTCATGTCATGATTAATATTAGGTTAACTGATGTTTTCTTGATAACTTTCTATATCAGGTTTTCCGTGACAAAATCTTGTCCATGGCAGATGTTGGTGCTGGCGTTGAAGATGCTGTTGTTACATTTGAGGGTATTGCCATCCTTACACCAAGGTAATGTCCTTAATATATTGGATATAGTTACACTTGTAGGCATCATTGTTGTTTATCTGGCTTCTTATAATTGTATTCTGTGCTGCTTGCCTTAGCATTCTATTTTTCTTAACAAGAAAAATAAGATTAATGTCTGTGCTGATAGAAGTATGTGCTTTTTTCCAGGGGACGATACAGTGTTGAGCTACATCTGTCGTTCCTTCGACTTCAAGGACAGGCTAATGACTTCAAAATTCAGTACAGCAGTGTGCTTAGGCTGTTTTTACTTCCTAAGGTTTCTTTTTTGATCCTTTGCTTTGACTTAACCAACTTATTTTTTAAATTATTTTTTGCTTGGAACAAGCAAAGAAATAGGTTGATGCAACCTGGTTTTTGCATTGATGTCACTTTTCTTTGGGATAGTTTTTAGTATACTGACGATTCTCATGTCAATCTGCTATGTTTATGTGCAGTCTAATCAGCCACATACTTTTGTTGTTATTAGTCTGGATCCACCCATTCGCAAAGGACAAACTTTGTACCCACATATTGTGATGCAGGTAATATTGCTTCTTGATTTCATTGTGTAATAGTTTTAAGTAATATGTTTTTTCTTGCTTCCCTGCTTAGCATCTCTCTTTGTTGTTTTTTGCACAGTTTGAAACTGATTATGTTGTTCAAAGCAACTTGTCAATGAGCGAAGATCTGTACAACACTAAGTACAAGGACAAATTGGAGCTGTCTTATAAGGTATTCTTATTGCCTCTTTAATTTCCCTTTTACTTTTTCTAATGTGTAATCCAAGGGATTCCGTTCCTCAAGTGTGGGGCAATGTTGTCAATGGCCCATGGCAGCTGCCAGCCCCAAAAACAACATGCAGATGGCGTGGAGGCCACCATGTTGAAGCATGATGAACTAAAAAAATTGAAATTAAACATAAAATAAAATTCAATTTTCTGTACATCTTTTCACTGCCTAGTGTCTATGTTTGTGCATACAAAATTCTTAGAGAGAGAGAGAGAGAGAGAGAGAGAGAGAGAGAGAGAGGGAGAGAGATCAAGGGCGCCATTTGATCTTTGTAGCTAACTTCACCAACTGGGATAAGGTTCTGTGTGTGTGTGTGTGGTCTGTGATGCTTGTCGCACTGTGAACTGAGTTGTGAGGGGAGCATCTATCAACACAAAGAATTGTGATTTGTGAGTGGAAAAGGCGCTAGGCCATGGGAGTTCCATGGCGGGCCACTGTGAAATCACCACACCATGGTCACCATTGATAACACTGGTGTGGTGTATTGGAATGACAGAGGAGTGCATTGCCTAAGTCTGGCTCATGTATATACAGTTGATTGTATTAATTGATTTCACTTTTGTATCAATTATTAGGGGCTCATACATGAAGTGTTCATTACTATATTGCGTGGCTTGTCTGGTACCAAAGTTACCAAACCTGGAAAATTCAGGAGCTGTCAAGATGGCTATGCAGTGAAATCATCTTTGAAAGCAGAAGATGGAATCCTTTATCCTCTTGAGAAGAGCTTCTTCTTTCTACCTAAACCTCCTCTCATCATTTTTCATGAAGAGGTAAAATCCACTTGTGCTTACAAATGATCACTTTTACTTATGGGTCAACCGACATTTGATTGAAAATTGGATGTTGATCATTTTATGCTTTTCTACTAGATTGACTACGTGGAATTTGAGAGGCATGCTGCTGGTGGATCGAATATGCATTATTTTGACCTTCTTATCAGACTAAAAACTGAGCAAGAACATCTCTTCCGAAATATTCAGAGAAATGAATACCACAATCTGTTTGATTTTATCAGGTAATTTAGCGCCCACCCCCCCCCCCCCCCCCACAAAACACACACACACATACATACTAGTTGTTAGTGTGTGTTTTGCACGTGATCTTATTTATTATTTAATTTTAATATATTTTACAAATAAATATTTTAATGGAAAGAGATATTTAGATAAAAGTTTTAAAGTTATTTTAAATGTTGAATTTGAACAATAATAAATGTTTATTGAAGCTTCTTCTGATTGCACTATAGTATTTGACTTTATTTTTTCTATGAATGTTTTTGGTGGATTTTATTACACTAACAACAATATGTATAGATGTTTTAAAGCTAGGAGATTCTTAAACCACAATCCACATGTCTTAGATATGGATTCAATTAGAATTACAGCTCGCCTATCATAGATTTAGGTTTGGTGTGAACTATGCTCGCATATCCTAGACGTGGGTTTGATGTGAACTACAACTCATCTATCCTGTATGTGAGTTTAAAGTATAAGGCTTATATTCATTTCAACTATCCCAAGAGACATAACCTCATTTATTAAAATAACATAATGGCAAAGATAAAGTTTAAAAAAATATAAAGTGTATAATAGTACACCAAATGTTCCTACAATAACATAATGGCAAAGATGAAATTTAAAAAATTTATAGAGGGTGCAATAGTTTGCTTAAAAAGCATAATGGCAAAGATAAAGTTTAAAAAACTTGTAAAGGATATAATAGTCCACTTTAATTAACATAATGGCAAATATGAAGTTTAAAAAACTTATAAAGGGTATAATAGCACTACATGTTTCTGAGTTCTACATATATATATATATATATATATATATAGAGAGAGAGAGAGAGAGAGAGAGAGAGAGAGAGAGAGAGAGATGTGGTATAGATATATAAAGTTAAAGTTATTTGTTTTTGGCCTTTCCATGCAGTTCAAAGGGCTTGAAAATTATGAACTTAGGAGGTGTCCAAGCCACAGATGGTATGGCTGCTGTTCTCCAGGATGATGATGATGATGCAGTTGATCCACATCTTGAGCGTATCAAGAATGAAGCTGGCGTAGATGAGAGTGATGAAGAGGTGGGTAAACCTGTCCATTTTTTTTTCTCATTTTGCCCCCGTTTCTGCAGTTTAGCAGCATCTGTTATTAGTTAGTTACAATTTATGCACCTGTAACTGAGGAGACAGCAGTCATGTGCTCCAGTTTCGAAACTTATTTGAGCATTTGAAAGAACTGGATTCATCTTGGAAGTTGCTGGCACTTCATTTTTGTTAATTTTGCATACGTTTTCTGGTCTATTTGTTGAGTTCATTTTGTTGCCTGTTTTGCTTACTGTTTTGAACTGTATATCTGTGTGTGTGATTCTCTGCTTTAGCCTGTTTTCTTCTTTGGTAGGGCAGGTGGGGTTTTGCATTCTTTTGTTCTTGGTTTGGTTCTCCATACAATATTTTAGCTAATTTTAATTGTCTACAGGACGAGGATTTTGTTGCTGATAAGGATGATGGAGGTTCCCCAACTGATGATTCTGGTGATGAAGATTCTGATGCTAGTGACAATGGTGATGAGAAAGAGGCAAGAGATTTGTTTTTATCCACCTTTTTTTGTTTTTGATTGGAATTTGGATCTGATTTCTATCCCATACCCCCCCCCCCCCCCCCCCCCGGGGCACCAACAACCCACCCTATTCCTCTTCAAAACTTTAATGTGTCTGACCCCCTGATGAATGGCTGTTCTCAGAAGCCTGCCAAAAAGGAATTAAAGAAGGAATCGTCTTCTAAGGCATCTACTTCTAAGAAGAAATCTAAAGATGGAGATGAAGATGGAAAAAAGAAAAAGCAAAAGAAGAAGAAGGATCCAAACGCTCCAAAGAGGGCAATGTCTGGTTTCATGTTCTTCTCGCAAATGGAAAGAGAGGTGCGTACTTTGTCATGCATGATGGCAGTGTGGTCATTTCAGTTTTGTTTTTGTTGGAATTAGGGGTATTGGGGATGAGGATTTGGCTGCTTCCATTCCACATAGCTACCTATCCTCCGTTAGGGTATATCATATCAATTGTAATTTCTTAGGGATTACAATCTGAAGTTGAAGCAGGCTTATGTTGCACTTATTTTGGAGCCACAACATATTTGGGGGTGCAAGTCCTAGTAGAGGGGCAAGGCTCTCTGGTTGGGCTGCTGGAGATAATCTTCTACAGAAGGCCTGGTCCTAGATAATGGGAACATCTGGTAAATTTGAAAACAATGCAAGTTAGCAATCAGCGTCACTATTGCGTTTGGTTGTGCCTGGACTCATGCTCTGGACTCTGGCCAAATATGACCTTAAGCAAAGTTATGAAAAAATGCTGTTGAGGCTGATTTGAAAATAATAAAGAAATTTGGCTGAAATGTTTGACTTTTATGACTTGGGGGTTACGATCGAAGTACTCTGCATAATCATTATTATGTTTCTAAAGGTTGTTCGTTTGATGACAGAATTTAAAGAAAACAAATCCTGGAATTTCATTTACGGATGTTGGAAGAGTGCTCGGAGAGAAATGGAAAAAGATGTCAGGTATGGTTTATTTTGGGGCTGTATGTTTCATGCACTTCCACTGGGAGGTATCCTGATGACTGCTAACTGTGTTGCACTAAGCTTTCCTTTTTTTTAAGAAGAAAAATTGGCTTGTTGAATGTGCAGCGGAGGAGAAGGAACCATATGAAGCAAAAGCTCGTGCGGATAAAAAACGTTACAAGGATGAGATCAGTGGCTACAAGAATCCACAACCCATGACCGTAGATTCCGGAAATGAGTCTGACAGTGCCTAAGGCTGGACGTGCCTGCCCCTACTGGCTAAAAATTTTTACTGAGTTATGTAAAGTTATCTTATTGTTCTCATGATGTAAACATAAATTGCTCTTACAAAGGTGAGTTGGTTTGCTAAATGTTAGGTCACTGCGCTTGACATGTGATCTGTAGAAATTGAGAGACACTTCACTTATGAGAGGAAGAGATAGAGTAATCATTTTTGGTCTTACTATTTTGAGGAATAGAATATTGAAAAAGTTCCACTTAAAAAATTTACATCATTTAATCTGTTAAGTATTATAAATTAAATTATAAAATTTAATAAATCTGATAATTATCTTTGCGACAATAATTCAGTAGGAGTGGATTTCCTTTCCTGAATTATCTTTGGGTAATAGACGTGATGCTTTATTCATTCCTTTTAAATGTAAGACTTGTGATGTATTCTATTATTTTTGTTCAACAAGAGATGGTAATTTTACTCATGGACATCTCCTAAAAACTACAAAGAAAGGAATCACCTGAGTAATCTCAAACTTGAAAACCAATCAGAAGCCAACCGGGTAGTATCCAAACGGATTCTTGGCCGTCGACAACAAATCGCACCCCGAATTCCGAACCAAAACAACTTGGTCCTTGCCTATAAGTAGAACAAGGCAAAGGCATATGTGATCAGCCAATATTGTGGACAATTCCAACGTCTTCATCCGTCTAGAAGATTGAAATTTCAGGGTTGCCGACAAAACTTAAAGTAATTTACCCTATGAGGAGAAAGTTGTAGGGATGCTCAGATTTATTCCCATTGCGTGTTTCTGGCACTTGCATAATTTTTTTTTTTTTTAATAATTACAAACCAAGAAATATCTACTTTAGTGTGGTTCTACGATTATAGATAGTGATCATACTCAAATAGGAAGGCAGCCGAAAGTGCTGTCTCGTCTTGGCGCTTGCAGCAGCAGAGGCAATACAACTAATGGTACAAAGAATTCCTTGAGTTTAGGAACTATTGGTATTTTAAAGGAATTTGACTTAAGATTCTTGTAGGATTGCTCATGAGGGACTTGATTTCTTTCTTGTCTGACAAATGACCTTGACAGCTAGCATAGAGAGTAAAACCGTATGTACTAAAGCAAGAGAAGCAGAGGGCTAATATTAGCCGACAAATCAGATCGTAAACATTATTCAGATAGCCATTATTCTTGCCATTTAACAACCCAGAAATTAAATACTCTACAGTCAAAATGTTGCACTTAATGGTGATCTTGTTAGCTAGCTAATGTTGCCCTTTCTCGTCCTGCATATATTAATATTTTTGTGTACACTTGAGCTAAAAGACAACTGGTGCAAAGGAGTAAAGTGAATCTCTTAGAAGATTACCATTAGAACAAGGTTATGTTAGAAGTTCTAATAATCTTAAATGAATAACATTTCAAAAAATTCAATTATGTATTTTTAATAATAAATAACAATTATAAACATATGCTCATTTAAAATTGAGATTCAAGACATTTCTCTTAAGTTAGTTTAAAATTGGAAGTAAGATACTTGCCTGTTAAAATAGACATATTATAAAATAATTAAAAACCTACTAAATCGCCAAAGATGATTATTGAAATAAAATGATTTTTTAACTTCATAGTTGGTTATATTACCCTTTTTATTTGGGATGTGAGGTTATATCACCCTCTCTATATATATGTAGAATAAAATGCATTTCCACGTAATTGAATTTATGCAAGACTCGCCAAATAAACGGAGTATACCCTATTTAGTGCTACCACCGAAAATGGGCTACGTAAAAATGAGATAGAGTACTAAAGTGAGATTTATATAAATATTGTTTCGTAATGATTTCTTGACTTCACATATGGTTGTATAAATTACATTACCCTCAGAGATAAGAGAAGGTAAATGAAATAATATAACACCTAACAAATGCATGTAAATTGCAGACCATAATGACATTTGCAAAAGAAATGAAACTTTCGCATTTCATCTAGGCATCATAGCCTCGGTCAAGCAACTTCCCAGAGTTCTCGCTTGCTCTCTCTGCAGGACAAAGTGACATTTTTCCTTTTTCCACACTTCCCTGCGGCAAAGAATTACGTTGACAAACGTGACCCACGCCTCCTCCAAAGCAAGCATTAAGTAGTGCCAGTCCATATCCCAGAGGATTCTGGTCAAATTATTTTTGTTCTTTCTTATTTTTTTTGTTTTATATAATTGGGAGACACTCAAGAAGTCTTGTAGCTAGCAAGGCTGGCCCTTCATGCATTTCAGTGCACCCGCATACTTTGTAAGCCTCTTCACCTGACTTCCATCTTGAGGCTCGACCAAGTCATCCTGAGCGGTTGCCAAGGTGATTGGTGCTCCAGACTCAATAAAGATTGCCCCATTCAACATCAAGTCATTCTCTGATCTCCATTGCCAATTTTTCCACGTATCAAATCCAATTCTTTCGTCTCTGTGTGTGATGTACTTCTTCCAGTGTTCTTCGTTAGCCCTGAAGCGGTTGCCCTGGCTCAGAATGGTTGGCGCTGAGGAACCACCAATGGCATACATGTCCCAGTGAGTGTAGTCATTGTTCACAACATGGACGAATCCCCATCTGACTCTGGGCATTCTCTGGATTAATTTCTTACCAAAGTGGTTAAATGCCACTGTCACCTGCATAATCTTGTCCCCGATGAAGAGATCACTAGCTCCGAACAGCATCACCTGATCATCCAAATCAATAATATTCATGCAACAGTTAGCATGTAAATTGATAATATAATTGAATTAATTAAAGGATTAGTGATTCAATTGCAAGAAAGAATTAATTTATGTACGTCGTTGTGTCTGGTCATATGGCAGTTTGAGATGGTGATTCCAGTAGAACCCTCGATGATATCAACAAGCCCATCTGCGCCATTAGCCATGGAAATGTGATCAATCCAAATGTTCGAGGAGGCGAAAATGGAGATGGCATCCCCATCACTCCTGGTTCTTATCCCAACATGGTCCCAGGAGTCCCTCATGAGACCACCGTTGGCAGGTACAGTGTTAAAAATGCGAATATTATGAATGATTACGTTATGCACAAACTGCATGGTAATGCCAGAGCCGCCCATAATCACAATCTGGGCCCCACGACCATCGATGGTCTTGTCTGATCCGACCATCAACTCCTGTTTCAGTTTGATGGTCATACTCTTGGCGAAGATGATCCATAATGGCTCCCTCTGGACGACGCCATACCGAAGAGTCCCCGGTTTAGGGTTCACCACGTCGTCGTCTTCATTAGTCGTCACCACGTAGATCTGGCCGCCAAGTCCTCCGGTGACCTTTCGGGCAAAGCCCTTAGCACATGTGGCTAATCTAAAGCGATCATCGGCCCAGTCTTCCCTGCACCTCCAGCAACGGTCTATTGGGTTGGTGGCCTTGCATCGTCCATTGTTCTTGTCACTTCCCTTTAGCTCCCTCCTGGTGTCGTTATGCCCCTCCAACCCATTCAACTCCGCCAACGCCCTGCATGCATGCACCCAACCCCAACAATAAACAAATTTCATTTTTTTTATTATATAGGGGCCGAAACCCTACATATGGGGAGAGAGAATAGGGGAATAAAGGGAAGGATTAAACCCTCAGCAATAGTAATCGAACCTATAGGAAGTCGGCCTTTGTGCCACAGAGTCACAAAGCTTAAGACAATAAATTTTAGATTGATTATATGTAAGTGTTTACATACTTAAACTAAGCTTATATAAAAAATATTTTCATAAAGTTTGTTTCTAGAAAATACTCACACTTAAAGGTATTTAATTTACAACGTTAGTATTTAGAACAAGTAAATCTAATATTTTAAATGAAAATTATGTGAGAGAATGAGGATATAAGAATAGAGTGCCGTAATTTCATACACCTTTTAACGTGTAAATTCATCTCGGATGTAACATTCAGGAAGTTAGGTTCGTAGGCCTGAAGGGCTATTCTTCGGGCTTCCTTAGCTTTGTCAAGGAGATAGTCATCATATTCACCAATGTTGGCCTCGAGGCATGGAATAGTAATGGCGAAAGTAGCCAAGAAAATGAGGATAACCTTGCTTGCACTTCCTGCCACTATTTTTCCCATGCCCATCTTGTTAATTTCCCTCTCCTCTGAGCTTTTGCCGGGATTTACTTGACACCAATTATATATATAGTATCGATATGCTGTTTTTAATCCTTGTTTTAAAAGGCAAGGAAGGCAGAGGTCTGGGAAGGATTTAACCCCTGTTCCACAGAACTGGGATAATATATCAGACCTTGCCAATCATTGCCTATTAAAACCAAGGTTTCTACGCCAACGACGTAGTGCTTGTTCTCACTGCTTCACACAACCAAAATGGGCATGCTTAAATAATGATGGGTTGCCCTTCATCATTGTACTCTCTCTAATTCTAGCACCGCACGGAGTGGGCAGCCCTTAATTACTGTTTGATTAATTTGGCTGTGTCAAAGTTCATCTAAACTTGGTCAACAAAACCATCTCCAAGATCTAAACTAGAAATTTGACTTAAAATAGACAATATTTTCAACTTCCCGAGATCTTCTGACACATTTCTAATTTAGTTTAGCCCTCCAATTTATCTTCTTTATCTGATTCTCTTAGCATTGGATACGTAATTCGAACTGCCATGCATGATCTTTAACTTGTGGTATGATTTAATGCCTGATACATACATCATGCTTTCTATTGGAAAAAAGTTGGGTAATGTATTTTAAATACTTGCCACCTTATTTTTAATTGCTTGGTTATATACGTGATCACAAATTTAACATACAACCAACCACAATAATTAATTACTATTCTATTAATTCCACTTAATTGGTCAAATATTATAACTACAATGCATTAATCTCTATTACCTTTTATGGGTTGGGATCTTGCAATTGAAAATCTCTGACTTTGTTATATTTCACACATTAAGTAACAATTTTAATTGTAAAACTTATTATTTTCTCTCGTTTATTTTTAACTCCTTTAAACATACGTCTCTCTCCCTTTTACACTTTGCTTTACAGGAGATCAAAATCCAGGTGAAGGAAGCAAGTTTGTGTCCTCTTTCGGCTGGTTAGCAACGTCTAGGTCCATGTAAAGGACAAAAATTGTCATCTTTTTAATTATAATCATGAGATATATAGAAGTGTTATAGATGGGTAGTCTATATTGAAATGGGGTGACAGGATACAGATCTTCTATCCTAAAGATAGGAGAAAGAAGGACAAAAATAGATATAAAATTAAGAGAACATAAAAGTATTAAAAAAAATGAGATTTATATTAAATTATAGAAAGATAGAGATAAAGTTATTAAATTTAAAAAATAAAAAAAATCAAAGAATGCAAATTTGGAATGACAGAGACAATAACATGGAAACTAACAGAGCAATAACCAAATGAAGAAAGCAGATGAAGAATATTTCAGATATGGGAAGTCAAAGTCCTGCAACTGCAATAGGCTTTGACTTTGACGAGGGTGAAGGCAATGCAAGTAGGCTAATATGGGAAAGGGAATGGAAACGAAGAGGGTTTTGAAAGAGATGACACAGACAACCCAACAAATTGGAATACAACTATATTCTATGAGCTTTTCATAACCTCTCACACACGAGAATACTTTATTTTTTTTTCAAACACAAAACAAGCATATATAATTTTCTAATTTTCCTCTACCTCTCTTGCCTTGTTCTTTTTAAGATTAACTTGGTATTAAACCATACTTTTTCTTTATCTTTATCTAATTGCATCTCTTTTTATAGCGTAAAGTGTGAGATGTATAAAAAGTTTACTATTTAAATTATTTAAAATTTATAATTTTAAACCAAAATGTTATTCTCAATTTTCTAATTTATGACTGTCACTTAAATTGTAAGTTACACAATGTGACCACAGATATATATATATATATATATATATATATATATTTGGGTACAAGGGAAAAAACAAACAAAACACACTATATTTGTGGTATATTTATGATGACCACAAATATATATTTTTTGTCCAAATTAGAATACCTCAACATTGATAAAAAAAAGAATACAATTGAAGTTGCAAAAATTATTATACTAGTTCCCATAATTTGATCAGTTATAAAATGAAGGATGGACACTTTTAATCCTTTAACATTTTTAAACGAGTAATTTAATCTCTTAACTTAACTTTTAAGTAAGATAAATTTATTCCCTTTATAATTAGAGTTGAAACAATTTACTCTTTCATCCACTAAATTCTCTTTTCTTAGTATGATATAATTAATTAATATTGACCTAAATTTAATTTTTCTTATTATAATATAATGGGACTATTATGTAAATTTTTTTTTCAATTAAAAAAACTGTAGAGGTGCATAAAATTATGGCTTAGGACTTAGCAAAAGAGCAAATAACTTTACACGCAAAGGATGGGTGTTAAATTTTTTATAAAAAAATAAAATCTAAATCACCACTGACTAACCATATGATAATGGAAAAGGAAAATCTAATGAGCGAGAGACTAAATTATTTTAATTATATTTATGAAAGGATTAAATTACTCTAATTACAATTATAAAGGGACTAAATTTATTAAATTTAAAAGTTAAAAAATTAAATTACTCTTTTAAAAAAATTAAGAGATTAAAAGTATCATTCTTTCATTATAAAATGTATCAATTATGAAGTTAAATATGGTCGCATGTTTTATTGAGGTCATGAATCATGTCTTTTCAGCTAGCATTTTATATCTAACCTTCAGCTCTTAAGAAAAAAAAGTAAAAATCCTACCAATCTTATCATACAAGGTCTTAATTAATTTCATTCATTTTTTAATAAACTAATAATTAAACTTGAAAAATATAATCTAAATAAATTTTAGTCCTTGATGAATGTAAACTGTACAAAATAATTTTATAGTTTTTAAAATCTTATACTTATTGGTTTCTCTATTTTCTAATTGATTAGTTTTATGTTTTTTGTTACAAAAACATTTAGGGCAAAGGCAGGCTCTCTCATTCCAAAGTTAGGGCAGACCATTAACTTAAATGAAGCCGAAAGTGAAATTACAAATTGTTTACCAACGGAGACCTCAAATTTGAACCTAAGTCATGCACTTATCATAAGTCGTAGGTTAATTACTAAAGCCAACCCCTACTAGCTGATTGATTAATTATTGATATAACATAAGTTAAGTGGTTGTTATATCATATATTCTGTTAAAATTTATCGAAGATAAATAGGTCTTGATATTCATACAATTTTATTTTTATTTGATTTTACAACACAAAATTTAAATTATTAAATATATTAGATTCCACAAATTAAATTCTAAAACTAAACATCACATAATTACCTAATAGTAAAAAAAGAATGACAAACTGAAATAGGAATAGCATTTATCAAGATAAAAAGGTGGAAACATTAAATGGTTGTTACATTAATATACTTTTTTGTTATTCATAAAATGAGATAAACAAAGCTCACAAAAATAGTGGGAGTGGTTAAATTACTTTTTACAATCTAATAAATTTAATAATTTAAATTTTTAAAAAAATTGTAAAATCTAATTTTTGAGAATAGAGAAAATCTACAAATTCTTTTACTTGGACTCAAATATTTTAGATCTGCTAAGATAAATGAGCTGATTTTCGTATACAAGTCAGGCTGTGGTCATGAGGCTCTGATTTTTGGAAAGCCTCATCAAAGTGGCCCAATGGAACTGGAATGGAGCTGTAGATACAATAATGGAAGCTAACTGCATTAGATAAAAGTACATGCTCTTAGAGTGGGGAAAGGAATGTTATTTTGAGCTTTACTTAACCATATATTGATTGATGCAGTGCTTCAAGTACAGAATCACCGAGAAAAAGGGCTTTAATTAAAGAATGGACAGCAAGGATAAAGGTATATAGAATACCTGGAAAAGACTAATTTTAGCATCATTAAGCTCTGTGGTTCCTCTAGTCAAAAGCTTCTAATTCTGCAGCAACCACCATATTTTTAGAGCTAATAAACTAACTCTAACTTGAGCAAAAAGAATAGTAATAGATTAAGGGACAACATTCCTGGGTATGAATGGCAACTTTCCAAATTCCATTCTTCTTCTTCAGAAGCCATACATATCCATGTCTATTTCTGTGCACAAAAATGTCAAAGGCATAATAAGTTTTCATTTAATTGTTATTACATTCTATGTTAGGTGAATTTTGGGTCTTAAAGCTAAAACTAGCCTATGAGATGAGATTTTTTCTCACACTTATAAACCAGTACTTAGTTTCTTTCACAATTGACATGGACAACTCACAACAATCCTCCTCTTTGTAAATCCGGCTTAAGTTGGACAACTCTAATGCCAATGTTAGGTGAATTTCAGACATTTTTAACCTCAAGCTAGCTCATGAAGTGAAGTTTTCTCTCATATTTATAAATTAATACCTAGCATCTTTTACAACCGAAGTGGAACAACTCTTGACATTCTATTAGTCTTTACAATGAATATTCTTTTACTTACTTCTTATTATATATACTAATTCCATTATTAATCACATGATTATATTATGAGACTTCTCTAACAGTTTTTGTCATAATGAATTCACAAAGTTTCTGGAGATATTCTTTTTTAGTCAAACTTCATGGAAGTTGCAATGTACAGATTGTTAAGTTGTGAATCATGATTGTGCAGCCATTAAGTTTAGAGGCATACTTTGTGTAGATATAAAGTTTTCTCTGACAAATGCTCTTTCCTTGTTATGCTCAACCAGGAAGAATACCCCACAACCACAAAGTAGAGAGTTGAAGAATTAGTACAGGGTCAAGAAAATCAAACAATATACTATATGAGCATCATAACTGAAACCACTAGAATGAAATTTGATACTGTAAATTTATTCTGTTGGGAGAGCTAACTATCAATCTTCTGCACTGTGAAAGGTTTTATTTGCCACAATTACTATGATCAGTATTAATTAAAAGCCATGGGCAACGTATCATCATCATCAGTGGAAAGATTATCTGATGGATTGAGTTTTGTATTCTTATACAAAGACAACCTGAAGAAAGAGATGATTGGTCTTTTATGGGAAAAAGAACACATTTTGGCAAGCAAATTCCCTGCTGAAACACCGATTGATTTTCACACTTCTGACCAAAATTAGAAGATATTCTTCTTCATAGTGTTGTTAATTCAGTCCTTGATTACTTTATTCACAATTCACTTCTTTATTCTTCCTTCCTAGCACTGAAAAGTCTTTCACTTTCATTTAATAAACTAAACTGAGAAACAAATTCCGAATTCAACTGTGCAAAATGTTAAATTACGGGGTTAGCATAATGACTAACCTGAGATTTTTGCATGAGAGAGAGAAAGAGATGAAACTTGTCAAAATGAATAGAGAAACAGCACATGTGAATTTAGTTTCTCTTATACAATGAAAAATTAAAAAAAAAAAAAAAGATTATTGGAGACATGCTTTTCTGATCTACTGTGGAAGTTTGGGTCAGAAAGCCAGTCTGCCTAGGTTTCTTTTGCTAAAGAACCTATAAACCAAAAGACAATGTACAGAAGAATATTGGAATCTGTCTTTCCAGCTGACATTGACAAAATACTCTCACTCATATCTATTGATGATTAAGTTACTTTTGATTACATAATTATCATTTCTACCAGATCTTCATTACACATGGAAATAAAATAAGATTTATATGAACTACAAACATGTGGTTAACAGTTTCAAAAGAATATAAAGCTAGATTAATTCAACTGCAAACACCAAATAAAGCTAGATCAATTCCAAATCTTATAGATCTATAGCAATCCAATCATCACAGTAGGTTATTTTGAAAAATATAAATTTCAGCTTTCTTGTTTTAGCTGAGAAAAGCAAAGGTCATTATGATAAGAGAGAAAACATCTGAAGAAGCTTCTACTACAACAGATCATTATATTGTCATTCCAAATTCAATAAAGTGGTCTAAAAAGCATCTAAGAGCTTATTATACTGTAAATGTCCTAAATCTTTCAACAGATAGACATCGTGATTTCCTCAGCTGATTTCTATCATGTGGTGACAGCCACTGTCTCATTATATGTGACCATAATATTAGCCTACATCTCAGTGAAATGGTGGAAGCTTTCCACACCAGATCAATGTTCAGGCATAAACAAATTTGTGGCAAACTTCTCTGTCCCGCTGTTGTCATTTCAAGTGATTTCTTTTAACAACCTCTAGAAAATGAGCCTGCAACTCATATTTTCCGACTTTATCCAGAAATTGGTAGCAATTCTTGCCTTGATAGCAATCATTAAGATCAGTGCTAGAGGAGGCTTAAAGTGGATCATAACTGGTCTCTCATTGTTAACACTTCCGAACACCTTGATCCTAGGAATTCCACTCTTGAGGGCAATGTATAAGGATAAAGGAGTTGTTCACCTTGCCCAGGTTATCTTCTTACAGAGCATGATCTGGTACAATTTGCTGTTGTTTCTTTATGAACTTGATGCTGCAAAGAGCATATCTGTTCCACCACCTTCAGAAGGAGCAGGTGGGTATGTAGAATTAGGAAATTTACATCCTGAGGAAGGATATTTAGGGTGTGTAATTTGTTAGCAGTGAGAATGAGAAGGATGAAAACGGAGGATTGAAAATTGCCAGGATTTTTGGACACAATATAAGTATAGACACATCCTTCATTTTCATTTCTTAAATTTCTACATTGCCATTATCAATGCCTTCAAGCACACCCTAATTGCCAAACTGATAAAAGAGATAAAAAGATATGAGAGTTTATCTTGTTTTCATTTAATTTCCTGGGCATGTACAACTTCGTTAATTTTATCATGCTCTGTCAACTTCTAGGACAATCAAAGTGGGCCCTAAACACATCTAAAATTTCTGTATTTTTCCGCTCCTTTCTTTTTCTTTCTGTATCATTTATATTCCTTCCATATGAATTATTATTCCTATAAAATAAAATAAAAAATTAACAAGTAATCCTGCTGCTCTCAACATCATATAAGTTACACTAACACCATTGTTCTCATGATGACTGTGCTTAGTTTTAGTATTGGATACAAACTGTCCCACAAAACACGATATTGGATCATACATACATCACAGGCTGACTAGTGCTGTCATTTCTATATTTTCTCATTCAGTTCTTTCTTTCTGCTTAAAGGAGAAACGGAAACTACTCAGAAAGTGCAACCTAAAGATGAAGGGGAAGAAGCAGAATCCAGAATAAGAAGGAAAATGAAAATCTTGGTAATTTTTTCAACAGTGGGGAAGAAGCTACTTAGGAATCCTAATACCCATGCAACTTTAATAGGTCTTATTTGGGCAAGCGTATACTTCAGGTAAGCAAACAGAGTTTCACAGAGATTCATATGCCTTTTCTTTCTGTTCAGCCCACTCAAGACATTATTGGAAATATTATACTTAATTCTGAATCATAAGAAGAGCAGTGAGGTACTTAAATCTGTTATAGATGGGGAGTACATAGCCAGAGGTTGTTGATCAGTCAATAGTGGCATTGTCCAAAGGAGGTCTTGGTATGGCCATGTTCAGCTTAGGTAAGAGAAATAATTAAGGGTTTCAATTTATGAATCTTTGAACTATTGGCTTCTAGAGTTGTATTAACAGGTATTTTCTGTTTCATGATCAACATTTTAACAGGTTTATTCATGGCATCACGGTCCAGCATTATAGCATGTGAGACTTGGATGGCAATGGTGGCAATGGGACTGAAATCTGTAATTGGCCCTGCCCTAATGGCTGTAGCCTCCATTGTAGTTGGATTAAGAGACACATTGTTCAAGGCGGCAATTCTTCAGGTGATCATTTTTTTTTTCCATTCTATACTTTTTATGATCATGGAAGGGTATATATATGATGTGATTTTGACAGCAGGCCGCTCCCAAGCAATTGTTCCTTTTGTTTTTTGCCAAAGAGTATAACGTCCATCCAGCCATTTTAGGCACTGGGTATGTAATGCTTCAATGCATCTCGTTGATAATTTTTGCATATAGCTCGAGTTAGATTTGAAGTTGATCTAATTTGGTTATTTCCAGGGTCTTTCTAGGAATGCTCATTGCCATGCCAGTAGCATTGGCCTACTACTTCCTATTATCGCTTGAAGCCTGAAAGGCTATGAGGAACAGATACTAGGAACACTAAGAAGCTATTGTATTGGTGTGAAACAACCGCTTAGTTGTAAAATTTTAGTGAATTGTTCGGTCGAAATCGGATTGAACACATTCTATGATTGGGTTCATTTGGTCGGGTTAAGAAGGATGCAAATCCGACCAATGTCCAGCCCTAGTATTGATTCATGGTCAGAAAAGGAGAAACCAATAAACCTATTAAAAAATATTGCGCAAAAGAGATTACTGCTCCACTTCCTATCCAATTGTTGATCTAAAATACGCTTACTTGCATCCAACTACTTCTCTTGTGCATTCATCCGCATCTTTATTAAAATTAACCAGATTTTGAACAATATGTTGAGGATGAGAAACCCACAACCACACCAAAAGGGAAGACACCAATTAAGAGTACGAAGTTTGAAGAAATCATATGTTTATTTGTCTATGTTAAATTACCATTGGATCTGATGACACCTGCCGTCCCTTTTAGAACAAGACTGGTGGATGAGATGACATTCAAACAGCTGCCCATGGTTCTCACTTACCAATCAGTTGCATAAAACTTTGTCATAATATACCGACCACATGCCATGACTAAAGCATTCACACACCATTCTTGTTTGTGAAAGAAATCTAGTTTTCCAGTTATGGGCATGAAAATAAGAGTTCTGAGGTATCAGAACTGTTAAATTACAGATAAACCATAACTATGGAAATCAATTAAACTGGCAAAAGATAGCCAAAAACTTTACTTCTTTCCAGTTTCAGAAGTTACGTCGCCGGCCATTCAATGTGAATTCACTTCAAGTGTAAGCAATTAAGCATACAGAAGATAGTTCCTAAATTTTATTAAAGAAAAACAAATTTCGCTAATTCGATTTCACTACAAAACTGCAATTCTATCGTCGGGCCAATCGGGACAAAGAAAAAAAACCTTACTAACCACCACAATAAAAATTAAGTCCTTCCCAAGAAGATTTGCACTTTTGCAGCGTGCAGGTTCTGCATTTGTAGGGGTTGCAGTTCTTGCACCAATCATTCGGATTTCTTGCTTCAATTAATGTTAAATGGGAACTTGAAAATTGATAGGAGTTTCAATTTTTGTGTCATCTGTACTGAACTTGAATTGGGAACCAAACCAAGAAAATATTTGGATACTAAAAAAAGGAAGCAAGTGGCATGTTTACGTTCACAAAATAACATTGTAAAGCTGGGGTTTGCATTTTTGCTATTCTCTCCATAAAAAATTGTTTAGTTTTTTCTGGGCTTCTCACAATCACATCTACACCCAGTGAAATACAAAAAACGAATAGGCATAACCAATGTTAATATTAAACTCTATATTTAAATCATTGTTTGCTTTTTTGTTCAATTATTTTGAGGTTCCATACCATCTTTTATTCCAACACCGGTTCTTAACCTGTTTGTATTTTCTATTTGGATTTTTTTTATTATTTATTAATTTTGATAAATTTATTTATTTTTCTAATTTATATATTTTGTGAATTTATTTTTATATTTTTTTAATTTTATATTTATCTCTCTAAATGTAATTATACTTTTAAATTTCCAAAAATAAAAATTCAAACGCTTTCTATTTAACACTATATTACTATAATGTTGGAAAGATTCCCACCTTTACATTTGCAAATTTATTAGCTATATACTTCTCTTGAAGTCAATCTCACCAGTTCAGCTTCTAAAATCTGATTCTCATATTGCTATTCATTCTTCAGCAATGATCATAATATTACTGATTCTCTTTTTTTTTTTTTGAAATACCTTTTTTTTCTCTCAAGTACTTCCCATCCTTATATTATAGGGCAAAACATTTTTTTTGCTATGTGGAGTGTTTTGCATTTATCATTAAGGACTTTGTGCCCCTTAGAAATCAGCTTTAGTTCAATAACCAACACAAATATTTTTCGTCATGGTAACCTATCCATTCTCCAAACGAGCCCTTTAAATTTATCTCAATTTTCCTTTTAGTGAAAGTGGAATTATTAATCATTTAACAATTAACATACATATAGGCAAAGTGACAAATCTAAAATTTCAAAGACAGAAAATATTAAGATAATAATAAATATTATTATACTATTAAAAGTATCGATAATATCTTAATTTTTCAAGTTCTAAGTAAACTAAAGTTATAACATATATATATATATATATATATCTTGAAGTCCAGCAAGGTATGAATGATTAAAATATTTATTTATTATAAAGCATTGAATGATAGATAATTTTAATTTCATAAATTTATTTAGCATTATTTAAATTAAATATTATTTTCTTTTTTATATTTTAAAATATTTAATGTCAAAAAAATTTAATTTTATTTCTAATATGTTTTAGTTTCCTAACTTTTAATGTTAATATATATTAAAACAATGCTCAAAAAAATTTTGAGGATTCTCTTTCATATGTGTGTGTGTGTGTGTGTAGATTGTTTCCTTTATTTTAAAACTTTTAATATTTACCCAAATTTGAGTGTTGTTTTCTGTTTTACATTTTGTTATTTTAAAGTATTTATTTCAATAAATTTTAATTTTTTATTTTCAATATATTTTGTTGTTTAAATTTTTTATTAACTACCTTTTTTTTATGATAATGACTTAATTAATATTAAAAGAATATTAAGAAATGTATGTGTGTGTGTGTGTGTGTGTATATATATATATATATATATATATATATATATATATATATATATATATATATATATATATATGAACATTATTCTGTTCTTCACTTTCAATTTATTTTAACGTATTAAGCCATTATATGTGTTATAGAGGTGAAAAAATTTGGTAGTATTGTAGGAAAAGTTAGGTTTAAATTCTCTTTGTCAGATTTATATCAAATAAATTTATTTTAAAATATTTCATCACAATAAATTTAACTTTTATTTCTTTTCTATTTTCAGTATGTTTTAATTATTAATTTTTATTTTTTAATTATAGTTTTTTATGATAATGACATATGTAAATATTTATTATAATAATAAATGCTTCAAGAATATTTAAATATTACTTTAACCATTACAAAATAATTTGGATTAATCATGCATTATTTTCCTAAACAAATTAGGTATAAGTTTAATTGTTTTATGACTTCTTTTTTATATTTTATGTATGGAATTAATATTTTTTAAAATGAAAATATAATTTATTTTATAAAATATAAATAAATAATTATTGATAAACAAATGAATGAATACCATGGTGAGATAAGTTTCCTCTTTTCTAAGCATTAAAATATTTTCCTTTTAAAAGTTTCAAAAATGGTAGTGTCACTAAATCTGTGATACACCGTGCTCACAAAAATTTTATAACAATGAACCACACGATCAATGGTTGTCACATAATCCTGTGATAATAATGTGTCACAAATTAAAAGTGTATAAAAACTTCTAGAAGCATTTATTTTACGTTTTTAATATAAAATTCTTATTTAGATATATATATATATATATATATATATATATATATGGTATACAGAAGTAGTTAGAGATAAATTTTTATTTAATATTAAAAATATAAATAGTAATCAATTTGTATTTTCTTTATGTTAATACCTAAATATCATTATTGTTTTAATTTTAATTTTAATAACAAGATCTTGACTAATGATTTTTTTTTTTCTAGTTTTGTCACAATTATGATACTTTAATCGAAGCATTCATCTCTACAAAAAAGGAGAATAAAGTAAAATAAATAATTTTGGAGGTAGAAAAACATTAATTGTAAATTTAATTTTTTAAAATCAAATGTTTAAATAAATTTAAGACAAAACATACAAAATAATTTTTTAAATATGGAGTTATATTTTGTAGTCTCTCACATATTTAATTCAATTAATTGGTCCTCAAAAGATAAATAAAATATTCAAAATGGTTCCTCAAAGATCATATATAATATAGTCATTCATATTTAATTACATCAATTAGTTCTCTAAATATAAAAATTATTTATAATTTAATCCTTCATAAACTTTAAATTTTGAAATATAAACCTTAAGTTCTTAAATCTTAAACCCTAAACTATAATCTTTAAACACAAACTTTAAGATCTTAAATGTTAAAAGTATAGAATCTTAAATCTTAAGATTATAAACCTAAATTATAATTCCTAAATAAAAATCTTAAATCATAAACAAGTACCAAAATCATAACCTTGGATTTAGGGTTTATGGTGTTAAGGTTTTAAAATTTTAAGATTTAAAGATTAGGGTTATGGTTTAAAAGTTTATATTTTTAGTGTTTAAGTTTTAAGATTTATGATTTAATGTTTTATATTTAAGGATTTGAAGTTTAAAGTGTAAACTTTATGATTTTAAAATTTTAAAGTTTAAGGATTTAAAACTTTAAAATTTTAAGACTATAAATTAAGATTTATGGTTATGGATTAAAGTTTAAGATTGAACTTTAAGGATCAAATTAGAGGTAACTTTTATTTCTAAAGAATTAATAAAATTAAATTTATGAAGACTTAAATTGAATATAACTCTATTTTGAGAAAATGATTTTATATATTTTATATATTTTTTACGTTTGATCTTAGTCAAAAGGTTTATAAAAATAATATTTTTTATATATTTTTTAAAAATTAATTGATTGAATTAAACATAAGAAGAATTAAAATAAATATGATTATATTTTTGAGAATATATTTATACGTTTTGTCATAAAGTAATGTAATATTCTCTTAAGTTTAAATCTCTATGGTAATGATGACATTACAGAGGTAGTAACGTGATTTAAGTAAAATTTATTAAAAATAAAATATAAAAATTATAAATATTAAAATCTTTAATCTCTTCACGCGAAATAAATCTACAAAGCAACAAATAACCAGAAATCAACGGCCACAAGTGGCTAACTCTGGTTCATTTTCAGATCGAACGGTCCATGTATTTTTTTCTGATAAACAAGTCAGAAAAACCTCCCGAAAGGAAGGCTGAAATTAGGGTTTCCACTATTTATCGGGCGAGGCTTCGACGTTTTGGCTTCACAGCACAGCGGGCTGCTTCCTCTTCCCCATTTCCGGAATCTCAGATCCCCATTTTTGGTGAACTACCATGGGTAAGGGTCCTGGTCTCTACTCCGACATCGGCAAGAAAGCCAGAGGTACTCTCTCTCTCTCTCTCTCTCTCTCTCTCTGTGTGCGTGTGGATTCTTGGTTTTGCATGTGGTTGAATTTGTACTCTGTTTGGGTTTTTGGTTAGGTGGATTAACATGTTAGATGCAATTTTTTTTTTCTTGCTATAGATCTCCTGTACAAGGATTACCACAGCGACCAGAAGTTCTCCGTCACCACCTACTCGCCCACTGGAGTTGTAAGTTCCTGTTTTCTTCATTCTGAGATCTGATTCAGCTGGGTTATTGACAAACATGCGTGGACAGTAAATTTCTTTGGATTGTGTAGCTTGATCTTTTATCTCCCTGGCGAATGATGTTTCTAAAGTAATGACTTGATTGCAAATGATGTTTCTAAACCAGTGTATTGATTCAAGTAGAATATTTGTATTGGATGATTGTAATGCTCCCTGTTTCTTAACTAATAGAAATCTGTATCATTGTGACTTGAGTAGTCATTGATTTGACGTTTATTTCAGGATGCACCGGGGTAACAACTGTCTGGGTCTATGACAAATGTCATATGTGTGGAACCTCTATAATTGATCTGTGTTTCTAAGGGTTCTGGGAAAGATAAATCTGTTTCTTGCTGTCACTATTTTTTAATTGTATATTTTGTTTCTTTTTGAGATTTTTAGTATGCCTAGAATATGTTTAGCAAGCCTATAATTGACTCTGTTGGAGACTATATACAGATTGATGTTGATTGATCTAATACTCATGCTTCTTGCTTGCTTCCCTTGACATTGTACGGTCAACTCATGAATAAATCCCTATATAACTTTGTGTAAATGTGCAGAGTGCGCATGTTTTTTAGTGTGATAATAGAAATATGTGTTTATTCTAAATGACTAGTAATGTACTTTTCAACGTGTGAGCCTTGGCTGATGTGAATGGAAGTTGAAATATTTTAAATAGTACGTCTGCTGCAGTTAGATACCTGTAAAGTGGTCCTTGTTTGGAACCCATTCAATAGCTTTTTACATTTATAATGAGTTTTGAAATCATTTTAACATTTTACAGATATTTGTGTTACAATTTATGTTTGCTACTGCAGGTTATAACATCATCAGGAACCAGGAAAGGTGATCTGTTTGTGGCTGATGTTAATACCCAATTGAAGAACAGAAACATCACCACTGATATCAAAGTAGACACAGATTCTAATGTAAGTGCTGCATTCCTGTCCCATGTCCAGATTCTTTATTCCTTTTCCTTGGCATTGCATGACTTCTGTCCAATGTTGTATATGATTCATTTGTAATGTACAACTTACAAAACCAGTTTTGGTTACTGATCTATATTTTACTAACCCTTGCAAGGTGGGTTGCTGAAGTAGATTCAATTTCGTGGCTTATCTTTGTTGTTAGTGTAAAATGATCAAGGATCTCTCTAACTTTGTCCAGTGTCTCTGGACACTGCCAGTTCAAATTTTAGTTTGTTCATGCCTTCTCAACGCTTAGATAAATATAACTCAAGGCTTGTAAGTACATTCCATCAGTGATGTTAAGCTAAAATGGTCATATAATAGCCCAAATTTGAATTATAATATTTTCCAATTTTCCTAATGTTACAAGTTGATCAAATAAACTATTGAGAGAAGAAATTGCTAAAACATACTTATAAGTTTATAACTGGATAAGGGTATGCAGGTATCATTATATAAGTTTAAAAGAGCTTAAATAGGAGAATTTCAAAATGAGGAGCTGTGATTTGTTTTTTTTTTTTTTTTTTTTGGGGGGGGGGGGGGTTGGGGGCGCTAAAGTTGAAGGGTGTGTTTAATTTCCTCTTTTTGTCAGATCAGTCTGTTGGTGGGCAAATAACCTTTCATTCTACTAATGTTCAAGATCTTTTGTTCTGATTTGGATTCTGTTTTCTTTTGTGATCTTGATTATTTGATCCTTGCTTGATTGAGTCTTGACTTAATTGAGCTGGTGAAGGAACTTTATTGGTCCTTGTCTTCATTTGTGCTTACTTGATTCATGGAATTTGTGATGTACTGAAGTAATTGAACATTGGTACTTGATCCAGGCTTAAGCAATTGGTAAATGAATATATCAGGTGTGCTTTGAGGCATTATGCTGGCTTCTAGCATTTTAATGTGTGTATTTTTTCCATTGAAATCTAGTGTTAATATTATGCTAATTTTAATGCATTATTCAGAAAATTGGTGTTGGGTAATACTAGTCGAAGTCATAGGCTCATAGCTGTTATTTCAGTTGCTTTTAATACTGAGTTACTCAGTTCTCTTATATTATATTTTCTACATTCTCATCATGTCTTCAATAAGTTGATCATTGTTTGTGTTCTAGCTCTTCACAACTATCACTATTGATGAGCCTGCTCCTGGCCTGAAGACTATTTTTAACTTCAGAGTTCCTGATCAAAGGTCTGGAAAGGTAAGATAGCCAACTATTTTGTATAAAGAACCTTCAAATTTCTACAGGAAAAATTGTGACAGTGGCATGCATTGTGAAATATGTAAAATCAAACTCATTAAATGTATAATGCTTCCTTCATTGTTAGTGATATCTGCTTTCTGATTTATGGATCAGGTGGAACTTCAGTACTTGCATGACTATGCTGGGATAAGCACCAGTGTTGGTTTGACAGCAAACCCAATTGTCAACTTCTCTGGTGTCATTGGAACTAATGTTCTTGCCCTTGGTACCGATCTTTCATTTGACACCAAAATTGGGGAGTTTACTAAATTGAATACTGGGTTGAGCTTTACCAATGCAGACTTGATTGCCTCACTGACTCTGTGAGTAATTGTGCCCCACTTTTTGAGAGCATGGTTGCTAAAATAACTGCTGGCATCCGCTTTTGCTTCTAATTTGAACAAATTAATCCTTACATGTGGAAGCAAGGAATTTTCTTTAAATGTTTAATCATTATTTTTAATAAAGTAATATAATTATTTATTCTAAGGCTCTATAGCTGATGAGTTTATATTGTGATGCTGCATTCCTGGGGTATTGGGAATCTGAGATATGCCTGCATAACACTCATCCTTGGGCCCTAGGTCCAACTGATTGATAGTATGAGCTAACCTGTTTTGTAATATGCTTATGGGCAGCAATGACAAGGGCAATTCTCTGAATGCTTCATACTACCATGTAGTGAACCCCTTGACCAACACAGCTGTAGGTGCTGAGGTGACTCACAGATTTTCAACCAATGAGAATACCCTCACGCTTGGCACCCAGCATGCATTAGATCCATTGACCACATTGAAGGCTCGTGTCAACAATTTTGGCAAGGCAAGTGCTCTTATCCAGCATGAGTGGCGTCCCAAATCATTCTTTACTATTTCTGGAGAGGTAGACTCTAAGGCCATTGAGAAGAGCGCCAAGGTTGGATTGGCTTTGGCTCTCAAGCCCTAACAAAGGACTTTTGGGCTATCCTGGCTGGGATTATTGAGGTAGTCATTAGGAGCATATAGTTGTCTGTCCGACTGACTTATTGAGGTTGGTTCTCTTTTTGGACGGAAGTGTTCATGTTGTTTTCTTTGCATTTGAGCATTTCAAAGTTGTAAAAATAAATAGTAGATGATTTCATAAACCAAATTATGTTTGTACTCATGATCTCCACAAGCTTTGCAAACCTCGTATATCGAGGTTTGACTCGCGAGATTTTGTGTCTTCTGATGGTTGTTTTCAGAAATATCTTCCATTCCAGTATTAGAATCAGGGTTTGCATGTGCCGACCATTAAAGATTTGCCCTGATAATTGGTTGTTTTTGCTTTCATTTTTGTGCATTGTATGATCAGCTGGGTCATTATTAGCTTCCTTGTTAAATTCTACGATGCTTGGATTAGATGTTATCACCACTTAAGAAAGAGGATATTAGAGTTTGCTGTTTGTTGGAAGTCAGATAAAGGGTTGGTTACATATGAAATTAGAGAAAAAAAACAGATTTGATAGTACAAGGTATAAAATACGTAGTCATTTTCCTGATTATATAGCAAGAGCAAGGCAATAGTTATATCACATGCATCAATCCATTACAAACTAGACAGTGAGTTTACTCCCTTTTTTTTAAAGGTAATACAAATTTGAATACTTTGTTATGGCTCAAGTAATTACTATGTCATCAATCAATTTTGCAAAAATAATATTATATATAGGCACAAAGGTTTAATTAAGAAAGTGTAAAGTAAATTTGGTATTTCTTAAAAATCTTTTATTTCTAGATGAGCCCTTATAAGGAAATTCACAAGTACAAATTCTTTTAAAAATATCTCATTAAATGTTTTTAGAATTTAAAACAACTGGTTGAACTATTTGATTATATAATTTAGTTTAAGAGATTGAATAAATTTAAGACATTAAATTTTTGATAAATATTTAATAAAATTGAATTTATAAAAATATAAAATCTATTTAAAAAAGTATTCTATTAGAATGTTCCACCATTTGTGCGTTTAAAACTGTGCCCCCGCTATCGCTGCCACAAAAATTTCAGTGCATTCGGCCTAACATAAGGTAGATTAGATTGTTAATAAATCAAATCAACATGTTAGCAGATGTTACACAACCATGAAGGTAGATGTCAACTCATGTACACCATTACTTTCTGGTGGTGATAGTTTTGCGTTAAGAGGTGGGTATATTCTCACTGTATTCTTTCACATCTTAATCTTGTTTTCTTTGTTTCTTTTAATTTAATATGTTCTCTCTTTATATGTCTTGAAATTATTGTATCCTTTTTATACCAAATCTAAACTTAAGCATAACATTTTTTATTACTTTTACATACCATCCATTTACCATTTTACATAGCATAAGCTAGTATACATTCAAGATTTGCACAATATGTCATTATAAATTGAAAGATAAAATTCTTTTAAATTAAAGATTGATTTTAAAATGTACAAAAAATTCTCCCATTAATTTTTTTATTAAATTATAGATAAAATTCTAAATTACAATTGAGAAAAGGCCAAAATAACCTCAAAAAATTTGAACCTTCTCTCCCTGTGTACAGCAAACTCTAATTAACGGCAATTGGGAGATGGGTCAATGTTTTGATGCTGGTTTTTGCAATGCTGTTCGTTGGAGCCATGGCCAGAGCACAGATCTCTGAGCTTAGGTATATATCTGTACATGCTCTGTTTCTTCATGAACAGTGAATTAGAGTGACCCTTTCTATTGCTCAGAATTGGTTCAGCGAGGTAGATTAGGATTGATGTGGCTGTAGTAAATGCATTTTCGCTCTGCTTTTAGTGGTTTCCTTTTTCCTCTTCCTCCTCTGGACCACTTCATTCTCGATCTATTCCTTTAGAAAAAAAAAAAAACAAAGCAGAGCAAGAGAGAGAAAGCTTGCAGAGCTTTAATGGCGGCGTTGTTCCTTTAGCGCATTTGAACCAATACGCCACGCTCTTCTACCTATTTGATTGAGGAGCTCAAGTTACCATATGGAAGAAAAATGAGTTTCAGGGATGACAATGAAGAGGGAAGGGATCTCAAGAAACCATTGTTGCGCACGGGAAGCTGGTACCGTATGGGTTCGAGGCAATCCAGTTTGATGGGGTCTTCCCAGGCCATTCGCGATAGTTCCATCTCTGTTGTGGCCTGCGTTCTCATCATTGCTTTGGGTCCTATTCAGTTCGGTTTTACCGTAAGAAGTTATTTCCATCATTATCTTCTCTATAAATAAGCTTCCTTTTTTCTTTGATGATATTTGGGATGAATTCTGGTTTGGTTCTATTCCTTTTCTCTGGTCAAGTTGTCAATCCACTTGGAGCGACCTCAGGTTCTTGCTCCCTTGCTGGATCTAGAAGGAGAAGAAGATGAAGAAGCAGAGGTTCAAATGCATGTTGACAACTTGACCTTGTGGGCAGCGTCTTCCTCACCCTGCACACTTTGAATAATGGAGCTCCAAACTCCCAGCAATAACGGCAAAAATGCCGACCCACATCCCAAATGAGAACCTCCCACCCCAATCTGTTGCCTCTGGCACCCCATCGCTACCATAACCTTCAACTTGAGAAGCAAACTTGGAGATTCCACTGACAGCTTTGTTTGGGGAAAGACGAGAAAACAAGATCTTAAAACTTCCATAGATTTGCACGAGATTGTTCTGAATTCCAGCAAGAGTTTGCGATGACAACGGCGGCAACTTCAACGAATTATTGGCTAAGGAAGAAGAAGGAGAATTAGGGTTATTTTGGTGTTTTGAATTATTGGCTAAGGAAGAAGTAGGAGAATGAAAGACATTTTGATATTTTGTTAATGGTAGTTTAGGATTTTATTTATATTTTAGTAAAAAAAATTAACGGAATAAATTTTTTATATATTTTAATTAGTTGAAGAGATTTTTATATAATATTTTAAAATTTAAATTTTTTTTAAAAATTAATTTTTAATTTTAAAATTTTTTTATATATTTTAACCTAAATTAAATCTCAAACTTTAGCTTATAAAGCTTACTAAATTTACTTTGCAGGCATTTAATAATAAAAAGTACATATCTTAGGCTCTGGCCTTTTGTAAGAAGAGCTGATTAACATGGACTTCTAAGTGGAGAGCGGACTGAAAATAAAATGTGTTGTTCTTAGAGCGAAACTTCAATGATATGACTGAACTTGCAATAAGCTATAAATTAAAATATTCAAATTAAGGAATTAGAACTTTTAATATCAACACAACATTCTGTTATTCATTTGATATAATTGATAATAAATACAATCCAAGGCCATAGAAACATTACCTTCCTGTAGCAATCCTGCAAATTAAGCAAACTGACTAGCATTCCATAAAACCTGACAAACAAAATATCTCTTATTTGCAATTCTATAATAGTTTTAAGGCTCTTAGTTCTGGAAAGCATTGGCTTGAAGGAGACCATCCCGGATCTGCGTAGCGATGTCCTTTACTGCACCAGGGCCATGTGGTATGAACACAGAAGAGGACTTGGATGATGCCCCAATCTCCTTCATTGTATCGAAGTATTGAGTTACCAGCACCATGTCCATGACATCTTTAGGTGTTGTTCCCGGTACATTCTCAGAGAATGCAAGCACGCTGTCTCGCAGCCCATCCACAATGGCCTGACGCTGGCGAGCTATTCCAAGTCCTGACAGATATTTGGATTCAGCTTCTCCCTCGGCCTTCTTGATCTGCATTATCTTCTCTGCTTCAGCCTTCTCATTTGCTGCCAGTCTCATTCTAGCAGCTGTGGTGAAAATAGAGAAAAAAACTTAGTATAAAGTCACAAATCACAAATAATCTTACTATTCTCACGAACTGCATTTTACTAAATATTTAATATTATAAATTAAATTATAGAATTTAATAAATTCACTATTTTTATTATTTTAAGTGACAATTTAATAAACTCTGTTATCCAATCACAAATAAGAAAAATAACTAAATAAAATTAACAGAAAGAAAAGTTCTCAACAGCTTCAGTTATGCACAGAAATTTACCCTAATGCAACAGTACCAGAATGTCAATAAACTAATCAAAACATCAAAATGATGATTTCAAATATCTATGGTTATTTAAAAGTTAAGTTGTGATTTTGTGCCGTAAATGTCTGGAGTTGAAGCCATAAGAACCATATTACAAAGATAAGCATATGCATGTGCGTCTGCTGTATTCAGATCAAAGCAAAACCAAAGAAACAATGATATCCAGCTTCTGCATACACACTTTATGTAAATTAAAAACTAAAAAGTAACTTAAAGCGGGCAGATGCAACAATATGATTACCACATATATTAATGTAATATTTTTTCTTCAGGCACTAGAACATATTACCAGCATTAATCTCGTTCATTGCTGTCTTGACATTAACGTCAGGCTCTATATCCACAATTAGGGTCTGAACTATCTCAAATCCATAAGTAGACATGGCCTACAACATGATTCAATCAACTTGTGATTATTAATATCTTCAACCCATTTGATTACTACGAAAAATCATTCGCGCTGAATGTAATGTCATACATAAAGAAAAAAAAGGACTGAGATTATAGAAAAATAACAACACCTTTGCAAGCTCCTCTTCCACAGCCCTTGCTATGTCATTCTTCTGCTCAAAGACAGCATCCAACTCCAGCTTTGGAACACTTGCCCTGATAACTGAAGGAATGCAAAATATCAACAGCCTTTAGAAGAGCAAGCCATTTCGTTACCAATCATGCTATCCAACACCAATATACACCCACACATGAAACCGTAAATACGCCAGGTAGAGTCAACCATGCGTTAAGTGCAGGTATGTAGCATTCTTGTAACAGAATAAAGCAGTAATATCACTTAACATACCATCAAAAACATATGATTGGATCTGTTCCCTGGTGTTGGTGAGCCTATAGAAAGCATCTTGTGCTTTTTCAGCCACGGCTCGATATTGCACGGATGCAACCACGGTGACGAACACGTTGTCCTGAAAGATTAATTACAGTCAAACTCCAACAAAGATCATAACAGACCACTAAGAAACATACATCAGTATAAAGAGTGATTTGAATTTATAATAACCACGGTGACGAACACGTTGTCCTGAAAGATTAATTACAGTCAAACTCCCACAAAGATCATAACAGACCACTAAGAAACATACATCAGTATAAAGAGTGATTTGAATTTATAATACTAATTCGAAACATTGAAGTAAAAAAGATATATTGGAAGCCAATTTCAACTATTCATAAAGTAATTACGAGTAATAGTTAAAAAACTCATAACTGATTCCTCAATTCATGATTTCAAATCATATGCGAACAATATATAATAAGATCATGAAACAGAAAAGGGAAAGAAGATAGGAACCAGCAGAGACCTTGGTCTTTGTTTCACATCGAACATCAAGTTGCTGCACACGCAGTGATAGTCCACCAGCTATTTGGTACCCAATACACCAAGGCAAGCAGTGACATCCAGGTTCTAGCACATCATTAAATTTTCCAAAATGTTCTCTGATAGCCACATTTGACTGATCTACTTGAATGCAACCTAAAGCTTGACCCATCCTTCAATTCTGCAAAATAATAGTACCACCCATAAAGATAATTAAACCTTCAAAAATGCAATTTTGCATTTGTCCCCCACCATTTTAAGGTTTCTCGGTTTCTACTTTCTTATTTTTTACACTCAGTTTACCAAGAGTATGTTGCTGTCACTCCTTGTAAATATAGTGATATATAAACGAAACGTTAATTAACCATACAAATGCATATCGCCATAAATCTATTTAATTATAGAAGAAAGTAATGAAACAGCGAATAAAAAAATATGGCATGTCATCAAACCAATGAAAAATTCGCAATCGAAAATTTTCAATAAAGAATGAGAATGAGAATCTAAACGACCAAGGCAACAAATATATATATATATATATATATATATATATTATACGATAAAACAGCTCCTCATAAAAACAGGTTCAAGTTTTAAATCTGAAAAAGCTGTTGACTTTGGAGAATGAGGACAAGAAGAAAATTTGCAAAAAAAAAAATCAATTTTTTATTTTTATTTTTTTTTTAGATGAAGGCGAGAATATCTTTAGCCTGCAGGGGAAGTCACATAGCCTTTTTTAAGAAAGGCTTTTTAATACACATAACGAATAGAGGGGTCCAATTATCTCCCAAACTGTCGATGCTCTTCCTCTTTTACCTTTCCGGTAGTTATTGATAACAAACGAAGTTCGGGGCATAAACGATAGACTGAACCGTAACAAACTGTTTGGCAGACATCAAAAAGCGAACCATTAAGCATCAGTCGAACCTTCGGATCCACGATAACCGAAAGGTTCATCAAATTCAAAGCTTTGGGCGAAATAAAGGCCTTTTGAAGTCCTTTTCGCAAACCCCGCAAAATTGAGAATTTATAAAGCTTGGACTGTCAGTGTCATTTCAAAGACCAAAGCAAAAAGAGGGTAAGATCAATTCAATAGAAGAAAACAACAGTTGCAAAAAATAACACAGCACACAGAAGCAGCAGGGAATGCACAAAGCCCGAGAACAAGAAGCCTTGGTTTTCCAAGGTACCAAACAGGAAAGAAAGGCTTGGAGAAGAAGGAAGACTGGTGGGAATGTACCTTAGTCAGAGATAAGCGACACGGCGAGAGAAGGAGAGAGAAAGAGAAAAAAAATTCAATCTTTGGAGCCGAGGCGATACCAACACGCAGAACAGAATTTATATACACAAATGGCAAACCACGAAAGAGAGAGAAAGTGATAAAAGGATTAGCGAGAAAGAGAAAGTGAGATATAGAGATTTAGAGCGGTGGCTGGCTACAGGTAAACCTGCAAGCTGCAATCATGGGAGCGGGGAAAGAGTTACAAGTAATCTAATCCATTTTGTTCACCACGCAGCGCTATCCTTATTGGTTGTTAAGGCTTCCAATTTCCTCCGGGGACCACACCCTTCGTATGATATTTTTGTTGATTTTTTTTTGTCTTAAACCAAGAAAAAAATGTGATTAAGAAAAAAATTTATAGAAATAAATTTTGTGGGAGAAGAAAGAATATTATTTGGTAAAGAAAAATATGAAAATTTGGTAGAGAAAAAAAGATTATAAATAGTAAGATTTTTTAATTGAGAAAGTATGCCAATATGAAAAGGTATTTAGGTGGTCATTAGACTGTATTAGCATAATTGATTGTGAAATATGTTTGTTATAATTAATTTCTGAAAATGCTGATATTTAAAAAAGAATTAAGAGTACATGTAGATGCATAAATGGCTTGAGATGTTGCTATTGAGAATATATGAAAGGTCCTGTGATGCGCATATGTAGTTCTTTCTTTTTTTTTTTTTTTGGAAGCTTAGAAAGTTTAATTTTTATTAAATTTTAAAATTAAACAATTTTTTAATAAAAATGATTTTTAAAATTTAAACTTAAATATTTATCTTAAGTCTTAATATGCATATATTTAAATAATTGATTGATTAAAATAATAAATTGATGCCTAAAGAATTAATTTAGGTCAAAAAGCTGACACAAATTATATCTTTATGTAAATATATTTTTATTAATTATTTAATTCCCTATCATCAACACTGTTACTCATAAGCTGGCTTCTTTAGCTTTTCAAGTTTTAGACAAGGTCTGGTGGAATGATGTACCCTATCACATTGTACATCTTGCTTGTTTGGGGGGCAATTTGACCTTCACTTAATGAATTTTTTGAGGTTTTCTGTCCCCAAAAAAATAATTATAATTCACTATCATCAATTCACATTATATCAAAGAGAATATTTTTCTCAACAACTTTTCTTGGTCTTCCATTCATTTCTTCTTCCACAATTACTTTTTAAAATTGTATAAATTAAAATTTTAAAGACTTTATTAACTTTTTAATATATTAAAAATTATTCTAAAATATAATAATTTATCTAAGTAATTTGTTATTATGAATTTTATAATTTTATCATTTTTTAGTATCTTCTAACTATTTAAATACAAATATATAAAAAAGATAAGGTTTTTTTAAATATCTATTGCTATATATATAATTCAAATATTACTTAATAGAATAAGTTATAAGTAAAGACCTAATTTTAATACAAGTTTGGTTCATTTGTATCTTACATTAAATTTATGTTAGTTATATATATTTTATAAGGAAAAAATTGATTAAAAAATATAATTTATCAAATAAGGTAAAATCAAGCTTAAATAAAAATAAATCAAATCAAATCAAATCAAGTTCAACTATTCCATAAAAATATGCTATAGCATCAATACAAAATGGTAATGTTATGTTAATGTTATAAATAATATTCTACTTATTATATATTTTACATCAATGTCTGCGTCTATGGCTTTTATTTCACCAAAAACAACCCATAGAATGTAAGCATGGTTATCGGCCAGATGGTTCTACTCCAGTTGTTCACCGGCCGGCAGCCATTGTTGATTTTTGGTATATTGTTTTGGTCAAGAATATAGCGACAATATGTTATAGAACAACTCATAGCTTCGTACTTCAAAGGAAAAAAAAAAAGTGTTACAATCTGGATTGCTTCAAAGATGGAAAAAGAGAAAGACATCACAAATAATTGAGGGAAGAGGTAATTAAAAATTAGAGTTTTCTTGAGGAGAATTAAATGTAATTGTTTATATTTTATAGTATAATGGATTCTTTCAAGGCAAATTAAATTATTTTGAAAAAAAATAATGTAAAAGTCAATATCAATGTTGATTCCTGTGTACATATAGGTGTACATCCTTAGGAAGGTATTGTGATTGATCTTTGTAAAATAGTATGGTGATATTATTATTTTGAGTCTGTAATATTGCTATGCAGAAATTGAAACGTGAAATGTTTCATTTTTTTTCCCCCTCTTTTACAGTATAAGTTTCACGTACCAATTTTTGCATATAAGTAATATTTCTTTATTATTTTTTGATGAATAGATATGTTTTTCAAACAAAATAACAAATTATATACTTATATTCAATTGTGATCAAATTTTTATATAATTTGTGTCTGTTGTTTCAGATTATTAATAAATAATTTGTTACTTTATAAATTAAATTTTATTAAGAATTTTAGATTATTGACACAAACTCAAGGAGGGGAACGGAATTAGGTAAAACGGTAGGGGACATCAAAAAGTGTATTTGATTGTTAAGAAAGAAAGTGGAGTAGCAATAAAGGGACTCCAAGACCATCCTCAACTTTCTTCTCACATAAACACTTGCACATGCCTAATTTAATGATCTCTCATTTCAAGGGTACCTGAATGTATGAATATAAAACTATCATAATTATTATTCCTTATATAAGAAATGGATTATATAGAATTATTATATAAATATGGAAAATTGTAGAAATGGCACTAATTACTCTGGTTTGTGTGGCCATGCAAGTTGTTGTGCTTTTGTTTTCTTTTTCTTTTATAAGGCAAATATTAATTATTCAAAGCTAATTATATTTGCATATTAGGAAAGCTTAGCTAGATATTGATGAGCAGTGGCTTTCACTATCATATTGGTGGTCCTAGTTGCCATCAAACTCTAGTTATAATGGATAAGTGGGGAAAAATAGTGCTATTTGTTTTTGGAATACGTTGTTCACCTTGTTTTTTAAGCAATTTGGTTCATATAATTAATTATTTTTATTGGAAAATGTCACTTAATTTTTTTTGAATTTTCAAGAACTTCAACATTATTTTTTTTTTTTTTTGCCAATTAAGAAAAGAAGGATAATCACGACTTGCATAATTGGTACCAAATCATAACTTTTGATGGATATATAGCTTCTCAAATCAGTAAAAACATTATTTCAGCACAATTCATAACTTATAAGACTAAGTATGTACCTAATTTGAATAAGTTAATTTAATTTTAGTGACTTTTTTTTTTATCTCTTTTTGCATTTAAATTTGTAGATCTTAATTTTTTTTATTATCTATTTTTTAATTCTATCTCTATTTTTTTTTATTATACAATGTAACTTTTAATATTCAAATTACCCAATCTCATCCTGCATATATCACTAAAAACCTTTTTCCATTGTTCTTTGCTCTCAAGAGACAAGAGAATTCCATTTTATTCCGAAAGCCAAAAAAAAAAAAATGTTATTCTTACATTTTATATGCATACAATAACGCTACATGTGGAAAGAGCAAAAACTAAAATCAAACGGGGCATATTGTTATTTCTTCAACTTGTACGTAATATATGTATAAATTTATCATTGCTGGAAAGCAGTCATCTATTTTAAGAACATATTTTCACTTCTCCTATAATATTAAAGACTAAGTACTTTTTTAATTTAAAATTTATATATTTTTAAATTAGTTATCACCCTTTAATAAAAATATTAACAAATTAATTGTATATATATATATATATATATATTTCAATTAAGTAGAAGAAGTATGCACTCCAAAAGGATCGAAAAATTTTTTTCCACTTAAAGATCAGTGTTGTGCAACCTTATCTCATTTTCAAATAATCTTATCCAATCATACAAAGTACGTTGGTGGAGACACTGGCGCCGTTTCAATCAATCCTGATGGTGATACACAACTACTCCAAGATGGGACCTTTCCTGCCCTAGCATACCAATACAAACACAATTATATCTTTTGCTCTTTTACCAATTCCCAAAGAAAACAAAATTACAATCAATATGGATGTTCTTTTGATGGTTCAACTATTGGCAGCAGGTCATGGCATTCCTATTAAAATACATCAAAGGGGTCTACATTGTGAATTTAGAACTTTTGACTTATTTTTTTATTTTAATAATTTTTTATAATTTAATATAAAAGTTTCACTATTTTTTTAAATTTTATATTTATTTGCCTCTTACATTTTTCTACCTTAACTACAAACAACCCCGTTTCTTGCATCATAGCCCTTTAAATACAAGTTATTTTATTGCTTCCCTTATTCTTTACAGCTAAAAACTCTTTGCACACAGTGTGGAGTCAAGCCCCTTGGAATATCTCTGCAAACTTGATTAGTGCTGAGCGATACCAAATTAACAATAATTACATGAGTATGGTATACTTTTAATTAACACATCACATCAAGCCAAAAAACAAAAGAAAACTTAATAATTAACAATTTAACATATGCTTTGGTATTATCTTTTTAATTAAAAGTATTATTTGCCATCTCCCCTTTGTTCCAGTCATAATGTTGTCTCATTCGAAAATTCATGATAATATTTTTCTTTTCAGAGATAGATTGGAGTATAATTAAAAAAATTAGATGACTCAACAACTTTTAACAAGAATCAAATCTGAAACTATCTTTTTTTAGAGAAAGGGCCAAACAGTATTGTGCTATATATTAATGACGATACTTTGTACAATTGAACATAAAAGAATAGAAAATGAGTTATGAATAAAAAGTTTTGGAATGCAATTATATTTTTCTTAACTTGCTTAGTATAAGGGAAAAAATGAGAGAGTTAAAATTTAGATACGCCTTATTCTCATTTGTTATCCTTTCTACTAAAATACTAAGGAGTGAAAAATAAATATTTTCACCTTTTACTCCCTTCTATAGACTATAATATTCACCTTACCTACCAGATATTTATATATTAGTAATTTCTAAGAGAGAAGATGAAAGTAGTGAAGAGTATGTGCTTTGTTACCACGTTATTGCCACAAAAGCTAGCAACTTATGGAAATCGTCTCCTACCATATCATGAGTAATGAACTGAAAACGACTTGGGGATGTTCCTATAACTTGTGGAGACCAGCAAGTATAACATTCAATCTGCGACTCTGTTACCTTCTCTAAGACAACCTTAACCTGCCACTCTTTTTGCAAGCAACGTAACACATAGATGGGCAGGGAGAATTAGTTCATTTGTTTATCTAGGAACACCTTCCTGACCGCATCTCTTAATTGCTGTGCTTAAATTGTGATTCATCGTGAGTTTTATTTACAAGATTTATCCAAAAAATATTTTATAGCCAGTTGCACAGAACAATCTTGCAGTCTCATGCTACCTAAAAATGGTCAGCCCCTCGGTTAGATTCTTCCATGTCTTTTCCACTATCACAAGCTGTACTTGATTTATTAACCCTTACCTCAGTGTAGCTGTGGTCAATATCATAATGCCTTTTGCCATGTTATGATTCATAAAGAATGAGCACTAAACTGCAAATTCATATTTTTGTAATAGGTGGATTGATTAGGGTTTGTTCCCTCCATATATTTCTGGGTGCAATGAAGCCAGCTGCTTCAAGAATTTATTCTGACCCTCCCCCAGATTGTGAAGCTAGGTACCTCAAAATGTATAGCAATGCAAAATTTTGAATGCTACTTAGTTGCAATAGACTGAGCATGCTTTTTGGCAAGTAAACGGAACATCCTTTTGCCGAACTAGCAATAGAATTTAACACACCAAAAATAAGCCACAATCCAAAGCCTGGCTTTTTCAACTCATTCAAGACTCTAGCATGTTCCTCATGCAAGTAGCATGATAATAATTACATTAATAAGTAAAATATTGAGAAGTGTATTGAAGACTTAGTATGTAAAAAACTATGCATCACGAGTTACTACCACCAACTGTCTTCTTTACAAAAATGCATTAAGAAAAGGACGAAATGGCCGAATTTTTTAATGTAAAAAAAAAAAAAAAAAACCGAATTTAATTCCAACATGAAAACTGTACATGCCAGTTTGTTCTTTACCTTCTGTCAATCTGAACCCACTAAATAGTAAATCCTCTCACAGTCCAAACCTTTTTTAAGATTACAATGACTAGAGATCTACAAATTCAACTGTTGATGTTCAGCTGATGGTCTAATTTGAGGGAACTGAGTGAAGAGAACAGCAAATCAAAGATAGTGAACCATGTTTCTTACCCATTAGGTTTTGGTGACTTGCCATAATGATGATATGGAGAACCATGTGGACCATTTGGACTCGATAAAGTCCTTACAGGTTGACCTTTCCTAGGCACTGATGCTAACTGTGTTTTTATACCATTTTTAGGATTTGGCATGGACATGGTACGATCTACTCGTGTGAACTTGAAGTGATAAGATGAGATAGCCATATCCTTCAGGTTTGGCAAAGGCTTTAGAGCTTGCACTACTTCACCCATCATAGGCCTAGATTTTGGATCACGGCTAAGGCATTGAGCAGCCAGCTGGGCTGCTTTCTGTAACCCTTTAACTGAGAAATGGCCTTCAAGGCGAGGATCAATTATACGAAGGAACATTCTCCGGTCTCCAAGTGCAGGCCTTGCCCATTCCACCAGGTTGTGTTCGCCATTTGGTCTATTTTTATCAATGGATCTTCGGCCAGTGAGCATCTCAAGTAGCACTACTCCAAAACTGTAGACATCACTTTTTGATGTCAAATGGCCTAATCAAAATTAGCTGTGTCAGATAAATATTAAGACTAGTGCAGCTACGTAAAAAAGGATAATAATTAAAAGTGCAGCATTCTAGTACTAGTAAGGTAAAACCCAATGTAGCTTTCATGAATATTTAATTTGATAATGTATGGGAATAAGGTTCAAAGATTTTCCAAAAAAGTAGTTCTGTAACAGTACACCGCCTCATTCCCAACCCCCCCTTTTTATCCTCTCCTTGTTTTAAAGGATGAACTGTGCATATAGTTCTGATACTTGATAGGCAGATGGTGTATATCCAACTTATTCAGTGACAACCTCAGATGCTAACGCTTAAATCATAATCACACTTGCAAATAAATTGGATAGAGTCACGAGAAGAGAAGGTATGAACATAACTTGCATGATTTGGGAAGAAGTAAAACTCGGAGTCAGAACAGTGCCAATGATTTAAAAGAGAACGAGAGAGTGGTTGCCACCCTGCTGCTGACATGTCGGAGTTAAAAAACCGTTGCATTTGTAAAGGATTCAGTGCCAGGGCCCATTCTCAGTTGCATGCCTCTGCGGTTGTGATTACTACTGATATAATACCCATTCCTTATCTCTCACTGAACACAAGCTTTTTAATAGAGTAATTTTTTTATATGAGCTCATGAGTTTTTTCTTAGTGATATTCATTCTTACAATTAACACTTAGACATAACGCCTTTCTTTGAAGCTGCTAATAATGCCAATTGATTTCCCCCTTTCCCAAAGAAAGAGACTGCTCTTCTCCAATCATCTCCCCAGGTTATTGACCTCCACCTAATTTAAAAATAAAAACTAAAAAAGAAAACCTTTTGTCCTTCATTTTAGGGTTTAAACTTATAATTTAATTTTTTTTTTCTTTTTTGATCATGACACAATTACATGCAATGGAAACTTGGGGCGATTGGTGAAGAGTTGAAAGTAGAATGCTGTAAGAAAAAAAATGAAAAGAGGATCAAAAAACTCATCTGTCACAGATTACAAAGGCAAATCTTTTAATCTGAACAGTGAACACACTGTAGGGTTAGTGGCTGGACGATGAACAATAAGAATAGGAATCAGTTTTTCCTTTCCTTTTAGATAACTTTCAGTACAACTCTCCATTATTATTTATTTCGTTCATCTATATATTTACCAAATCTGTAACGATATGTCAAACAATCTACCAGTGTAAAATTAGACATTGTAAAGCTTAGAAATCCAGGAAATATATCCAGACTTAAAAGTATGAGTACTAAATGCATATATCACTTTTAAGTTCAGAATTTAGAATTTTCTGTTAAAATTTGTTGTTTCTGATGTATATATCAACAAGATCTCTTTTAAGTTCAGAAACTGTTAAGTTATATAATAAAAATTATTTCAACTCGACAGGCTCAAACACAAAACATGCACACATTGAGCTAAAACTAAGACTAATGCAATAAAAGCAGTTAGTTATATATTGGTTCCATTATATCAAGACCTAGAAGCTAATAAATGCACAAACCCTGAATACTATTAGTTATCCAGAGTCCAACGTATGAAGTGAAGTCCAAAGTCACTTGAAAAAAAATAAATAAATAAAATAGAAGGGTGAAAACTCACCAGTCATCACATACTCAGGAGCTGCATAGCCGTATGTTCCCATGACTCTGGTTGATACATGGGTCTTTTCCCCTTCAGGACCATCTTTGGCAAGCCCAAAATCAGAGAGCTTGGCATTGTATTCCTAAAAACATTTTTTGTTTTAAATTTTTGAATTAGAGGATGAGTAGGGTATAATTGATTTTCTTGCCTAGCTTAATAACATACCGCATCTAATAGGATATTAGATGTCTTGAAATCACGATATATTACAGGTCTTTGAGCTTCTTCATGGAGAAAGGCAAGACCTTTTGCAGCACCAAGTGCAATTTTCATTCTGATAGACCAAGGAAGAGGCAAGGGCCCTTCTGCATCAATCATGGTTGTTACCAGAAAATATTAAGCATCTGTACATATCCAAATTTTTAACAGCATAATGCTAAGCAGAAGAGAGCCAATCTATTCTAGTTTTTGTTTCTTGTAAGTATGAAGGCATGTGAGCTATCTAATAAAATTGGATTCCAAAAATTTGGTATGAATTCAGATATTGTGTCTAGATCAAGGTAATGGAACTAGAATCTGCTGTTTGTAAATTTAACAGATGATGTAGATTGAGTTACTGTAGTAATTATATATTCTTACTGCTGAGCTTAGTGATTTAATCAATACTTGTTATTGGATAGGCATTTTAAGAAACACTAAACTATATCACACAAGAGCATTGAAATTAAGTTTTGCAGATCTTATCTGACATTGAGCAGTCTCAATGGCTACTTAGCCTTAAACAATAATTACTCACAAAATTAATTTTTTAAAATAAGAAACTGTTCTCCATGTCTTTGATAGGTCAGTGCAGCATCAATCTATCCATCACATAATACAATTTTTGTATTGGGTAACATAGTAGCATTACAAACGAGCAGGCTTATTTCAACCAAATTTTGACTCAACTATTGCTTGACTGAGTGATACCCAATATACTCGATTTTTGAGCCAAAGAACATCCAAATCTTGTTACAATAACAACAGAATAACCATCAACAAACAAGCATTAGTGAAGGTATGCAAAAGATTTTTAACAGGGTAGTGGTATACTTCTAAAGAGGTGGTTCTCCAAACTTCCTCTGGGCATAAACTCATAGACCAATAATCTTTGGTCATCTTCAATACAGAAGCCAATCAATTTAACCAGATTAGGGTGGACAAGATCACCGAGAAAGTTTATTTCAGCCTGAAAAGTAAAACTGAAAATGTTAACAATTATAAAAGTTTAAAAATTGTAGTCTCAGCAGATCATAGGAGAAAAAGAGTTGAGAAGAAGGATATATAAAATTCATACAAGCCACTCTTTGTGACCCTGAAGTCCATCATGGTTGAGGGTCTTGACTGCGACGGTAAGCCCAGTACCTGGTTTCACAGGTGCTGTTCCATTCTCCTCAATCCAACCCTTGAAGACACAACCAAAGCCTCCTTCTCCAAGAAGGCTCTCGGGTCTGAAATTCCTAGTTGCCAACTTGAGCTCGTTGAATATGAATTTTCTCAACCGAGAAGAAACCTTCAACTCCTCACTGAATTTTATACTTTCTGCATTACTAGTTCTAGAGGAGCCTGGAGCAGCAACTACTTGGTCTTTGCTTTTCTCACTTGCAGATTTGTTTTCCACTGATTACACAAAGATCACATTCTTAAATTGAATGATTGTTTAATTGGTATTGAAACCTCATCTTAGGAAGTTGAAGTCAGCATGATAGACTCTGAGCAATTTCATCACAATGGTGGTCAGTAACTGACTGGTACAGTAATTTAAATACAATTAAGCCGACTGGTGCAAGTGACAATTGCATCACCAAATTGTCCATGGCCGTTTAAAAAGTAAAAGTTTAGAATATTGAGCAACTGTCGTAATGGCTTATATGATTCAATAACAACACTTCTCAGTGTCAATACTCAATACTAACTTTTGCACCATGTGCTACTTGTTGTCAAGAATCAAGACGTATATCGCAAATTGAGTTATACAGAGCCTATGAAGAGAGAATGATGTGTTTCAGTGATAATGCAGAAAAGAACGTGGTCCTTAAAACCTTCAAATTGTTAGGCAATCAGTTAGTTAGATCCCCAACTTCCTCTAGGCCAACAAATACAATTAAAATTCACACCAATTTATCTCCAACAAGAAATTCCAGGATTCATTTGGTTTCTTAAATTAGCCGCACAACCTTAGCAAGCGGACGATAGAACTAAAAGGGAAAGCAAAATTTTCTATGCACCTAAAACTGATGCCAAACAGAAGATTTGCTGAAAGTAAAGAAGTGGATGAAAAAAAGAATTACCATAATGGTTACTAGTGCCACTTATGGAGTTGTCAACCTTTGATCTTGAAGGTATGCAGCTTCCGATGCTGCAACTGAATTTAATCCAACAACCACTCTCCTTCTCTGTACTATCTTTCTTCTTCCTCTCTTTTGACTTGCCCACATCCAAACTCCCAGCTTGAATTGCAATATTCCCACAACCCATCTTCCAAACACTCTTAAAAAGAAGTTTCCATACCCCAAAAAGTCCCACCCAGAAGTTTTAGATGCCACAAACAAGCCTCTTCAAGCAACCTCACTTCCAATAAATGAAGGCTTTGCAACCCATCAATTGACCAAAAAGAATAACTTTACAATATTTAATAATAGCAAGGATCAAAATTATACACTGCAAAAAATGACTGAAACCGCCAAACACAGTGCTCAAAATTCAGCCCAAAGGCCTCTTGAGTTGAGAGAGAGAAGGCGTTGAACAGGAAAGCGGGAGACTGCTAGGGAAAGAGCGAAAGTTTTTCAACATCGGGCAGGTCGGGCAGGCTTGAAATATGAAAGTAGCCAATTGGGCAGAGGGGCAGGAAAGAGAAAGGGACAGGCATTTCTTTTCTTTTTGAGAGGGGGCACTTCCCACTGGTTATTTAAAAGATTTTTTCCTAGATTGTTTGACTTTCTTTTAGACCTCTGAATTATCTCATCAATAAATAACAAAAAGACTAATTATTTCACGGATAACGTTGTTGTGAAAAATCCTTAAAAAATTCATTAATTTAGAAAAACTATTTCGGAGGCAATATGCTGGAAAAAATTGATGAAGCGTAAGTTTATCTTCATGCACTACATTTTTTTTTTGAATATTTTCTTTTTGTCAAAGGCAAATTAGGAGTGGGCACTATCCTGCATATTATGCCACGTTATTCACGTGAGAGCTGTTTTTTTCCTTTGTTTATAAGGTAATAATACATTTTGTCAGAATTTTATATATTTCTTTTATATTTGGCACTCACCGATAGTTGGCCTAACTTACATTTTGAAGGATTCTCGGGGCAGTACCTCAAGAACCAGACAATCGCATCAGTCATTTTCAGGGTGCCGCTTTTACTTTGGACTATTGCGGATTCCTTGAGCCAGTTTTCTTCTTCTTATTAAATTTAAAAAATTTAATTATTAAATATCAGTTATTAAAATATAAAATTCAATAAATTAACAAACTCAATAATTTAATAACTTATTCTACCTTTTCCTTATTTTAATATTTATATCCTTTATTTTATATTAAATTTTACATAAATTTATGCGAAATCACAATAATATATTATGCATGAACATATATATAAATTGTATGACATCACACTTGCAACTAAAAATCAGTTCTTTTTTTTTTATAAATAAAATTTTATAAAATTTTATAAAATTTATTAAATTTTATAAAATAAACTATAAAATATAAACTTCTAATAACCCATAAACTATTAATGATATTTAGGTTGCTCTTACATCCTTTCTTTTGAAAAAACACTTCTTACAACAAAACATCTCTTACAACAAATATTGATCCTAGCAAAAAGGATTAAATTTCATTTAAATATCTTCCTTTGAATTTGAGGTAATGTATATGCAACAAATATTTTTGAAAAAATTCTCCCTAATTTAGACCCAACAATAATTTAAATTCGAATTAACCATAAGTTATGAGACTTAAATAAATTCATACTTTACTAATACCAAATAATTTAAGACTAAAAAAAACAAACACTTCCTTATCCAACTAAAGTTTCTTAGTTTAATACGAGATTAACTATTGATGTTATCAGCTCTAACACTTGCGTTACACCCTCCCATTAAAACCTGAAAGTTGAGGTTGAGTTTGAAAATGGTATGCTCTAAAAGTGGAGGTTGATTATTCAAAAAATAAAAAAGCAGTCATTTCTACATGACTGCATAAAGGTATATACTATACAATCTAACAACTCAGCATCTCAAAAAAAAAAGTGTTCCAAGAAGATATTTGTGTCAAGCAGTATCCTTATAATATATAAATGAATAGTATATAACTTACTTTTAATGTTATATTAAACAATAAAAAATTAGACATACGGCTTTACAAAAGTAAAATTCTCTTCTCAAATTTACAAAACCAATAACATTTTTTTGTTTTAATTTTATAATTAATAAATTTTTGTAGAGATAAATTTAAATACGCTATGGAAACCAAAGGATGTTTTTACTTTCACTGCAAAATGCTTTGGATATTTAGGGGAAAAAGAGAAGACCAGAAAAACACTATGACAAAGCTCTTACAACAGCTATATAGGTAACGTAACTTACATTGTGAACCCACTTAATTGATTGGGACAGCCATTACACAATTCCCAAAAGGTTAATGCAAAATTGCCAGTCCTGATGAGCTTCATGTTTCAAGCCATGTCAAGAAGCCCGTTATCAAATACTTGCTTGGAAGTTCTCCAGCAGAAGGCGCGAGGTATGTTATTTTCTTTCTGCCAAAGTACAAATCAACTTAGATATATAAACCATTCTGCAGCACATTCATAAACATAGGAATAAAATGGATGATGGAACCTAGCAGCACAAACCTCTGAATGTCAACGTCTGTTACATAGATAAATCCAGCAACATTACTGCACAAAAGATGTCAAGCAGTGAGAGGTATGATTCTTGATAGAGTTTCTCAATTAAAAATCACTCTCAAGAAGGCCCACAAAATAAGTCAGACGATTGGAGGCAGACATGCATAACTGTAATTATTCTGCTAAAAATTAAAAATTTCAGCCTACATAATCTAGCTATCAGTTTCTTTCTTATTTTTAATTTTCCATACTTTACTTTATGAACTCTTCATGTTGTAACATAAAAATTTCAAACGGGAGATCAGGAACAACAAGAAAGATATGATTAAACATAGTTGCACAAAATGATGGCACATACCATTCCCAGTTTTTACAATAAGTTTAATATTGACAAGACTTTACTACTGTCAAAATAACATATGAAACTGGAAATATTTCCTGTCTATATTTCAAATTTCTATTTTTCTTCAATCCCGTGCCCCTAGAAATTAATTTGAAAATACTTAAGAAGCCCAAAAAGAAACAATTGGATGACATTTTAATCAATTCCTCAATAATTTCACAAGAACTCATTTTTTATTTACAGAAATAATAACCCATTCATCTCTAAGTCTAACATCACTTGTCTCCAAAGGAATAACCAAAGTACATTCCATCAAAACCAAGTCAAACCAGCATGGACAATCCCAGGTAGACTTCTAAATAATAGCGTATATTGTTATTCCCCATTTGATTGTGCTAAGCTTAATATTCTAAGACACAGATCTCTGACCTTCTGAAATAGCATACTGATATGAGGTGGATCTCACAGACACATCATTTTCCAAGATTTAGGATTTAAATGACAAGAAATTAATCGTACAAAAAATTATAGTGTTACCTTGAAACTATCTCATCAGGTTCCCTGGCAAATGAGACAGCAAGGACTAAGTAGAGCAAATCACGGTTTATATTCACAGGAACAACTCTTGTTGGGTCTGCTGCAGGTTCTGCTCCAATTGGCAAGGCTAAGCGTGGGGTCTGTGGCCCACCACCAAGCCGATAGACAAACAAATCACTAAAATTTGCAATATTAGAATGAGGAGAAAGATCATTTGCAAGACCATAGAAGTATTCCTGGATCAAAATCAGAAAGTGTCAATGCAAATTAGATACACAACAGTTTAAGACGGTAATGAGAATGTAAAGATTGTCTGAATGTGATGATATAATCACACAGCTTATAAGTCAATATGTCTCATCTAATTTGATAAAATTTAACAAAAAAAAAAAAAAAACATAAACATTAGTGTAGATATGTAAATATAGCCGTTCTTTTCTCTTTGTTTTCTTTAGTGTAAATATAGCTGTTTTTTTACATTTTGCTTTCATTAGTTTTGAACCTTAAAACCGGCCTATATCACTTAGCACAATGTCAGAAACATATTTCCCATAAATTAAAAATGAAACATTTCTGTCTGTGCAGTTTTACATTGGACACAAATGTGTAATTGCATCCCTTCAGATTTCAGTCAGTTGATCCACAAAAATAAAGGGGCCCAGAAAAATATGGTGGGAAATTTATCATGGTAAAAATACACTAAGTAACATCCATTCAATTTAGGCCAATAAAATATCATGCTGTTCAGGCACCAAATCTTCTACACCATCCACCACTAATTACTGTTACCATACTGGTTCCTGCTACTTGCCATTTAATCATTACTGTCATGTTTATCTCTAACATATGGGTATCAACTAAATTCATCACTCTCCCCACTTAACTGTTGGCTAGCAGAACAGATTGGCAGTACTCACCTTACACAATCATAAGATAAAAAAATGATAACTTCAGTAGGATGAAGACCAAAAGACAACAGTTTCACAACTTCCCATATTTTAAATAAAATTCAAGAGACAGAAGATGAATGTCAAGATTTGTTATAAGCATGTAGAAAACATTCATAACAAGACAAGAATGCTTACTCTTATCCTATAACGTCTGGCTTTCTAACGGACTTTTGCATTTCTAGATACAACTCCACCTGACTTTTGACGTTTCACAACATCCACCTTGGACTCGCCCTTCAGCACTTCTTTAAGCATGCTGCAAAGTTTTTCCTATATGTATAAGGAATTAGACTTAGCAAAGAGTAAAAAGACTAATCATACAATATTGGGGGGACAGAGACCATACGAACTGGCCTAATGCAAAACTGATGGATATTGAACACAGAGAAGGCATCTACCTGGCCCAGAACCAAGACAACATTGGCCTTGAATGTATGAATTGCATGCAATAGCAACTTTGAGAATATAAAAAACATAAGAGAACAACAAAAAACCAAGTTCAGTGTACTCCACACATAAAATATTCATCACTCATCAATTAGTGAGAGTTCAAAGCTCAATTACTTCATAGCCTACTCCCTCTATCCATCCCATAGTATTTATCACCATGCCTGCGGCTCACAATTCAGCATTTCCAGCAAATTGTATCTCCAGAATCCCAGCAAGTTCCTTGACAAGCACTTTATACAAGTCTACATTGTTACTGTAAGGTCATATAACATGTTCGGCAATCACAGTTTATTTCCTCCAATAAGAAACAAATCAATCAATGTTATCCGTGATTCTAAAACTATCATATAAACCTAAGGATAAATGGTTTGCTAAGTTATAATTGGATATAGGATAGAAAGTACCGCAATAGTTACCTTGGTGTTGTGTGCCCATTAAAAGAAAAACAAGGGGCATTTCAAGAGGAATTCCTTCCACAGGATCAATGGGCATTTCAATAGGAGTAGCAGCAATGCAACCAGGAATAGTTATAGATCCTTGGCCAACATCCAAGTCAACAAAGGTAGGCTTCCAGCGTTGTTTAGCTGCCCAACTAAGAAGCATCCTCGACAAGGTACGTTTTCCAGAATCTGTTGGTCCTACAACAATCACCTTAGGTCCCTGACAAACAAACTTTGTCAAATTGACATACTAAAAGCTTTACAAGTAATAAAAAAAAAAAAAAAAATCATAGAAATATGATCTTTACAGAGAAGTTATGGCAATCCACCACTATATTTTAATATAACCTAAACATAAATTTTGGTGTTTCTCAACATAGTGTATGAAAGAGGACAATATTATCCATAGTTCACAAAGAAGTATTCATAGTAGTGATGATGTATTATGCATTGATGACAATCTACTATGCACTATTCACATCAGTTAACATCCAATCTGATAATCATAGTTTTGCAAAATAATAACCTCAGAAGAAGTAGAATCATCAGGTGGTGAAGCTTTAGTACGGTTTCTTCATCCTTCCAGTACAGCATGCACATTTACATAGCTGATAATTGGTGTCTGCAATCAATATCTTCATCAGCTTTTATTTTTCTTTCTTTCCCTTTTTTCCCCATTCGCCTTACCATGGTATTATAAAATTTACGGCAACTTTAGGCCTACATTCTTTAACTCGTCTGCAGTATAATCAGTTTCGGTAGTACCATCCATTTCAATTGTAGTCCCATACCAAGTGAACACCTGATGCATGAAAATAATATTTTCCTCAAACTTAGTAAAGGGACATATTAACTCAACTGAGAAAAGCATCCCTTCTTAATTACTCTTGTGAGAATTCACTTATATTGCATACATGTGAGTCTGTGACTCTACCAGCAATTGAGTTATATAACCAAGGAAGACGACATATTCATATGTATTCTAACATCAAGAGGCACCAAGAGATATTGGATTCGGTAAAGGGAATGACTCTGGAGTAGCTATTCCCCACTATCTTCAGTAGACCATTACTAATGGGCAGGGGGCATTTTAATTTCTAAAGCTCCCAAAGTAGTAATTGAACTAATATAACAGAAACTCACAGCAAATTTCAGCCTGGGAGGGAAACTGAGCCAGATTTCTGGTGGAAGCTCAGTGCCAAAGATCTCGGCAGTGCCGTTGAGAAGTCGGAGCCGTAGAGGTGAGTCGTTAGCCACTTCGATTCTGAGCTCGCTTTCTTCGTCCAATTTCACCTGCTTGATTGTCGATGCCGATGCCAAGCCACCCACAGGAGGCGTGACGACGGGTCCACCACCATACGCCATAATTATTAGAAAATTTCCGAAACCCAAGCACTGTTGACCCTGTATAATAGCTTCTTCTGGGTACCTTTCGAAACGTCACTCTGGCATAATAGCCCGAGCGTGGTTTCAAGGGATGGCCCCAACATCCAACATTCTTCAGTAATAGACCATAGAAAAGCGGTTGCTCAGTATTTGCGAAGAAAAAGAACCGTGCGAGAATGCAAAGAAAGGACTTAAACTTGTCTATTGATTTCACAGTGCTGACCGCTTAGCTGTAATGGCGTCTTGCATTGCCTTCGATGCAACAATCCCTTAAAAACTCTTCGCTAACTGGATTATTAAAGACGATGAAGCAGCAATTTTAAGGTCGTCTTTTTCGAGCTTTCTTTCGAGCGCCATATTCATACGTTGCTTGCGAAAACGTTTACGTCTATGTCTCACATCTAAATCATAAAAATATATTTAAGTTAAAATTAAGAAAAAAAAAACATACAAATTCAGAATGTATATGCTCAAAGATATTTGCAGGATCATTTTTCCTTTCAGAAATTAGAATGAAGTCGAAGCAGTCCAGGTTGGTGCTTCCCACAATTAGAAAACCGGTTTAGAGCGGATTCGGATCCTTTACTTGAGGATTAAAAAATAGAGATGTGACAAGAAAAAAATTAATGAAAAAATTTAAATGTTATTAAAATTAAAAAATAATAAAATTAAAATTTCAACAAATTCGGATCTTAAAATTAAAGTTAAGAAATGAAATAAAAAAAATACAGAACAACTAAAAAAATTAAATTTTAAATTTATTTTAAATATAAAACAAAAAATTACTAAAATTAAAAATAAAAGAAATACACAATCAAATCGGTTTAATACAAATAAAACAAAATTTATGCATTCATCATGTAAATTTAAATTATATTTAATTTATTTAAATTCAACGTTTCATTAGTTTAATAAAAATAATATTATGTCATGATGGTTGGTGATTTTGAAAAAATTATATGTATATATATTGTATTATATTATATAAAATTTGAACATATAATTATTAAAGTGAATTAAACGAGTTTACTTTTATTTAAAATAAAATTGTATTCATCAAACTAAATACTCATTTATTTTAATGTGAGAATTGACACTCATATTAATATATATTATTTTATCTTCAAATTTAAGAATGAAGCAAACTTTGATGGGCTAAAAAATGTTGAGCTGCAGAGCTATGAATTGGTTAAATTGTAATTTCAATTGATCTCATTGATTAAATATACAAAATGCAGTAAATCTCAATATGCATTTAAATGATGGAAATTTTAAGCTCTTGCATCCCTACATAAAACTCAGTACGTTGTTTGCCTTGTATATATCTCATCTTCATTTCATTTTCGGTTGTTTTCTTCACTACCAGCACTAACGTAACCATCGATGCCCATGTAGGGCCTTTGGCTTCCACCCTTCACGGGGATTTCCTCCTACTGACGGCGGGCCGCAGGTCCACCGCCGTCCAAGATGCCCATATTTCAATAATCAAAACTCGACCTTAGGACAAACAACCATAGCCTATAATTTCCGGTCTTGCAATTTCATAAATAAAATTTAATAAATTTTACTAAATTTTATTTAAATTATTCAATTTATTAAATTCTTCAAACTAAAACTCAAATATCTAATAATTCACGAGTCAATAATGACAAGTTTAGTTACTAACACAAACTCTTTCCCCTAAGCATGCAACCTTGAACATCAATCCTATGACAATTACACAGTAATGTACCAAGTAGAGTCATATATATTAACATAGACTAGTTATATGACATAAGCTAAGTTTAACTATATAATAATAAAAATAATTCAATTAAATTTATTATATCTGCCAAAAGCTTCATTTGTCCATATCATATAGATTCAATGTAGTTTAACGTTGGCTATCATTACTTAATAGAAAAAAATTTGATTTATTATTATTGTTGTTATTATATCTGCCAAAAAATAATTTTACAATCTTGTCAGCTGAATATCTTATAAAAATTATCGACAACTATATAAATTTAACTTGTTCTACAAAAACTATTTTCGTGCAATGCTGGACCTGGTCCTGTGCTGTGGACCACTTTTCATGGTAGCTATAGCAGGATGACCCTGAACTTAACTCAGTATAAGCAACAGTGGGAAGTGGAACTCAGTTTGGGCTTTAACAGTATGATGATTGTGGAAATGGCGTAATCTTGCCAGGCACGATCCGAACTTCAAGAGGCCGTGGAACCCGATTCAGATCATCAACCAGTTCTCGAACCAAGTTAAGGGTACTTTCAGGGATACACACCTGGGCCACCCTTCCCAGTGAACTGAGAAGTTGTTACAATGGTCCAAACCTGCGCTAGGAAGGTCGAAGTCAAATTCGGATGGGGCCAAAAACAGACGGGCTAAGCGGATGTGGTGGCATCCTTAGAAATCACAGAGGAGAATGAATAAAAGGCTACTACAGATCTTGTGGCACCACCTCAGTTTATGCAGGGGAAAGTTGGGGTATGTATCTGGGAATCAAACTGGCCATTGAAACGGCCTGCAACAAGCTGGAGATCGAATCAGACTCACAAGCGCTTGTTAAAGCTGTTAATGATCAGGACAGTTCCTCTAATCTGATCATCTCGGCTATTATCAGTGCTCTTTAACGTATATCTGAGTTCAAGGTTTCCCACATTTACAGAGAACAAAATCAAGTGGTGGACTGGCTAGCTTCCCAAGGAGTTACAGCGGGAGATGGCACTATGGTTATGAATACTCCTCCAAAGGAAGTTCTGCATCTGCTGTTGGCTGACATGCAAGGCGTGTCCTATAGTAGAGATTTCAGTTCGTAGTTTCTGTTTTCTGGAGCTTCGGCTCCGTACTTTCCCCAAAAAAAAATTACACTACTTAATTTTAAAATTTACTTATATAACAATTTATTCTAAATTTTAATAAATATTATACTATCCATCTTTTAAATTTATTTATATAATAATTCACTTTAAATTTAAATATATATAAATAATAATTAATCATAATATATATAATAGATTAATTTTTTATTATTTTTTCAATACATATACTAAAAAAATGTTAAATTATTTTGAGATATATTAAAAATGAAAATATTTATACAGCTTGTACAAATAAACAATTTCATTATGAAATACTAACATTTGTACACTTAGGAGATTATAACTACTTGTTAATTATTACTACAAATCCTTTTACAAAAAAATTTATCAAACAACTTGTAAAAAATTTAAAATACAATGTGATATAATCATTATTTAATTACAAATAAGTAAATATAATAATTTAATCATAATTAAAAAGAATATTCTATTAAAAAATATTTGTATTTATGCTAGTTAACCAAATAATATTAGATGAAGTGTAACATTTATTTAAATTTAATATGCACTATCATATAAGTAAACTTTAAGAGTGAACAGTATAACATATATTTAAATTTATGGTAAACTATCATATAAACAAATATTTAGAATGAACAATATAACACTCATTTAAATTTAGAGTAGATTATCATATAAATAAACCTTAAAAATGAACTAGGTAATTTCCTTAAAAAAAAGAAAAAAAAAGATCATGAAACTGGACAATTCAGTAACCTCAAAGAAACCAATTAATCAGCTCTGCTCAATCAATATACAGGTAATAGCTGTTGCAAGGGTGATATCCTATGTGAAAATTGACAGTGCAGAAAAAGAAAGCTGTATGGGTACCGCTATCAACTGGGCTGACTTGAAATACAAGATTTAATGGTCAAATATCCCTTATGTATTTGGATTTTATTGCCTCTGACTGAACTCAACTTGAGTGCCTAAAGCCCAGAATATGTTAGAAATAGTGCCTGCTAGCTAGGCAAGACATCTACAATGGTGCACTTCAACAGAAATTTGCCATGACTAAACAGAAACTGGCATCGAATGGTTTTCCAACATATCGAGCGTTATGTCTTATGATTCAGATGCGTTTGGAAATTTTTAATGTTGATGAGAAATTTGTTGCAATATAATATTACCTACACAAGCACAACTTTTTCTGTGCTAAAAGTGCATAAATCAAGTAAGAGATTTAGTATGTGTTCACATACCATGCAAGGGATAGCAAGAAACAATACTTTGAGGTCACCACAACCTTAGGTCTAAGCAATTACACTATTCTGCAATCAACGAACCATATATTAAGAATGAAAAATTTATAGCAATTACTAACTTTTAGCCCCCGCCAAAAAAACAGCACAGTATTGCAGGACAACTTATTACACTCACAAATGTTGTAGTGGAGAAAGGACTTGAAAATGTTTTCGTAGAAACACCATAAATAATATTTTTTTTAAAGGCATTTGAAAAGGAAAAAATGTAGAAAGTAAAGGCTACATATACAAGTCAACAAATTCACAGTGCATTATTCCCTTCGACACCATTAGGCTCCTGGCTTGATCCACCAATGAGAAGCAGGTGAGAAAGAGCAACTAGAGTGTAGACCATACAGCATATGGAAACCCATGTTTTTATCCCCCTTCTCTGGGCCCTTAGAAAGAAATTTAAAAAGGAAAAGAGAGAGTGGGGTGGCTGGAAAGAAGCACGGTTGCCAATTTCAAATTGCACACTTAATGTGCTTTAAGTCATTTTAATATTGTGTATTGCGCCTGCAATTTGAACAATTATGTAATTATATAACATACAGAAAAATATAATTTTATATATGAAATATAACCGCAACTAACAACAAAATATATAAAAAAACCTTAAAAAAATATATGACAACTTCATTTGCAATCAAAATTCAATGTTTCAAATAAGAAACACTAATTAAGATTTACTAATTAAAATACTTAGCTCAGTAGGCAGTATAACCGCAGCTGTAGACATGCATGACATATATCTGATTTTTCTTCTAAAGAAGGCTTACCACAGGACAGAACTAAGGCACCAGAAGTACAAAACTAACGCACAGAACAGAACCTAAAGTTGCGAAGTAGCGAACTGCCGTGACTCCTGCAGCCAGCAACCACGTCAACCAAGACCAAGTCACCAAAGTGAGCAACTAAGCAGAGAGCTAGAGAAGGGGCAAAGGCAGAGAAAGCTGCAAAGGCTATGGCGGGGATAAATTGCGGGTCAAAATAAGGGGACCCATATAAATGACACATTTTTACCGTTGTGTGCTTACTATGTAAATTGTGTTCGCAATTTGCCCAAAATTATGCAAAATTGCACACCAATGCTGCGCAATATAGCACAATTCGGATCTCACAACACAATTGCATTATTATTGCGCAATGCTCCATTGCACCTTGCAATTGCACACAATTGATAACTATGGAAAGAAGTGGACAGAATTGAGGGGGAAGATAAGTCTTCCAGCTTTGTGAAAGATTATTACTCATCATACAACACAAATCACACCAAATGATAATCTAATTAAAGAAATGAAGGGTCAAGCACTCCACTAAAACACATCAAACCCATTTTCTTTTTCTTTTCTAAAAGGCTAATATAACTAACAAATAATTAAAGAGTAATGATACTCCAAACAATTTTAGTTACAAAAAAATTAGTTATATACACACAGGTCATAAATGGTGACTACTTACAATATCATCCATCCATAAACACAACGTAATTTTTTGTAACCAAAATAATTTTGCAATTATATATCGTTACCCCAAATAGAAAGCTTACAATTCATGCACTCCACAACTAATTAGCTAAACAAAATTTCAAAATATTCAATCAACTATCAACCAAACAATGGAGTTCAAAACCCAAGCCCAGAATTTGAATCAGTTGCATATGCACTAACCAACAGTGGATCAATAAGACTTTTTAAGATATAATGAGATAACATAAGACAACTCATAATTCAAGACTGAAAATCTCAAGATCTTGGTTTCTTCTGCTGCAAAAACACTGACCAAACAGGGTCAGTTAAATTTGCTTAACTCCAGAGGGAACTAAGTAAAATTTCTTCAAAAAAAAAAAAAAAATTAGTGCCTTGACTTGTCCTTCAACTTTATCCAAACTGAATTTAAGCATTACATACTTGTCAGATTAAAAGAAGACTTGGTGTTTTAGATATGCTGCATGGAAAAAGTTTTTCCACTAGCTATGGTAAATTCGATGGGAATAACAAAGTAACAAAGTTATTGATCAGCTACCAAGGCATTCTTTTGAAAAAGCCTATTACTATCATTATGAAATAGGTATATATAAGTGGGTACAGAGAAGAAGAAGAGAAAATTTAATTTTTCATCAAATTGATGCTATTGGGCTAAGCACAAACTAAAGGAGTGTACCAACCATGAAGTAGAGAAAAAAAAATTTTACAATCGATGAGGTTTAGTCTTGACAACGCAGATTGAAAGCAACTCACCTGCAGCAAGGAACCCAAATGCAGCAAAGACCGAGTTCTCTTCTCACACAGGTGTGTCAAAGCAGCTGGCAATAAAAGAATCTAGGCTTCAGTCACAAAAAATCACAGTAACAAGACTATAACCCAACACCAATAAACCCTAAAGTGAATTAATAAGAATGAAAACTCACCTTAACTTAGTAGTTGAATCCATGTTGTGACATTAATCTTGATTCCCAAACAAAATTTGACATTGAACTATGTGACAACTTCAATCAGCAAGGGATAGGGGGAAAAATTTATGAATACTGGTAGGGAAGGGGACAAGGGAAAACAGAGAGGAACAAGGGAACACTGACAGAGAATGGCGAGCCATATTCTGCTTTTCAACAGACGCAAGCAAAGATTGCAGTGAAGATTGGAAGAGGACAAGCACAGAGAAAGGGGCGCACACTGGGTTGTCTGAATATTTTTGGTTCCAGCTTGAGATTCACTTCAGATTCACATTTGGAATGTTTTACATAGTGACAGTTAATTAGAGTAAACTGCCTCTAATATTTCTATTATATACATTAATATCTAAAAAAAAATGTTGTAAGAATATAATAAAAAATTTAAAGTTGTTTACAACCGATGCTATATGACTAAAACCAAAGCTATTTTTATCCATTTTGCATCAGTTTAAAAACTAAAGTTAAATTCAGAAATTTGTCAGTTTCTGGCAACTGCCACTGAATTTCCACTGCTAAAAACTGGTTATATTGTAGTGTAACATCTCTTCCACTTGTGGATGTGATCTATCTCCTGATACAAAAATATGAACTCTCCCCTTTACCAATATCCAACTACATCCTGGTGCCTTCCTCACACCTTTCAACCTCATTTCTTCCCTCAAATATGTCTCCTCAATGTGCCTACCATTTGCTGCATATATGTTACAAAGGGCCACATGGCCTGGTGCATTCAGAGGATCCAATTCAAGAAGTCGATTAGCTGCATGCCTAGCTACATCTCCATTTGTTTTACTCAACCCACATACCCCAAGCAATGCCCCCCAAATGGCATGATTTGGTTCAATAGGTAACCTCAAGACAAGCTCCTCCGCATCCTTCACCTTTCCTGCTCGTCCCAGTAGATTGATCATACTGATGTAGTGCTCCAAACCAGGTTGAAGTGCATAAACCTCAGTCATAGAGCTGAATAACTCCAACCCTTTACTGACAAGCCCTGCATGACCACATGCAGTAAGGACACCTAGGAAAGTAACAGAATTTGGGTACACCCCAAATTCAAGCATAGTTTCATACACCTTTAAAGTTTCACTCGCCCTCCCATGATCTGAAAGGCTCATGATCATGGAATTCCAAGAAATTATATCCCGGTAATTCATGTTAGAGAATATATTATATGAATTGTCTATTTCCCCACATTTTGCATACATTGAAATCAAAGAATTCCCAAGAATCAAATCATCATCATATAATGTCTTCAACTGCATACCATGTAACTGCCGTCCCAGATCAAGATATGCCATTGCACCTATGGCTCCAAAAAGGACAGAATATGTAGAATATAGAGGTGAAACACCCCAAGCCCGCATTTCTGCAAAAAGGCAGATGGCTTCAGCAACAAGATCATTCTGGACATGCCCATTAATCATTGAAGTCCATGCAATGGCATCTCTGTCAGGCATCTTATTAAATAGATTGCGTGCCTTTGATACTTGCCCAGCAGTAAGATAGCCAACAATCATGCAAGTCCATCCAATTCTGTCTTGGATGGGAACTTTGTCAAACAGATCTTGAGCCTTCTCTAACTGACCAACTTTAATATAACCATGGATCATAGAATTGAAACACGGATTGTCACAGTTACTCAGGTTCTTTTCAAAGATAATGTTTGCAAATTCCATAAGACCCAATACAGAATACATGTGAATGAGACTTCTACATAACCTGCCATCATAATCATCAGGCTCCCAGCAGTTCATAATTAGCTGAGCATGTAATTGCTTGCCAAGATTGGGAAAACCCAACCCTGCACAAGCATAGGCAAGCGAAATGAAGGTCTCCCTATTTGGTTTTGCATCAGACAATCTCATCTTAAGAAAAAGCAACAAGGCCTCTTCATATAAGCGGTTCCAAGTGAACCCACCAATCATGGCTGTCCAAGAAACAACATTTTTCTCAGGCATTGTTTGGAACAAATGATAAGCCTCTTCCACATTGCCTGATTGACAATAACCAGCTATGATGCTAGTCCAAGTGACTACATTTCTATATTCCATCTCATCAAATAAAACTCTTGCTTCTTCCACTCTACCATTTTCGCTGTAACCTGCAATCATAACATTCCAAGATATCAAATTTTTATCTGGGGTTTGGTTAAAAACCCATCTTGCTTCCTCCAAATTTCCATTCTTAATCAACCCAGCAATCAATGAATTCCAGGTAACAACATTCTTTTCTGGCATTACATCAAACAATTTCCTTGCATCTTCAATCCTCCCCCCATCTGCTAACCCACTAAGCATTGAAGTCCATGAAACAACATTCCTATCTGGCATCATTTCAAAGAATTGACAACCTTCAATCAGCCTCCCAGCTTGGAGATATCCTGATAACATTGCATTATAAGTAACAAGATTTCTGTGAGGCATAATGTCGAACAGCACTCGAGCTTCATCCACATAACCCTCCCGAGAGTACTTGGAGAGCAGCGAAGTCCAATGAACAACACGGCCATGGAGGTCTCCCCAAGAAAATTTCTCAAGCAGGTTAAGTGCTTCCTGATGCCATTGCTTGGATAGATAATGGAAGAGTAAAGAGTCATCAAGATTGCTTTTTGGGTCATTCTTTCTCGACAAGGCCAACCCAGCCTTAAAGGGTCGAGAATGGTTGGTACAGCATTGAAGATTAAAAGCAAGTTTAGAAAAAGAAAAAATAGGAAAGTGTCCGAAGTAAGAGGCACGCATCAACGGCTTTTTAAATTGAGACCCCTTTCGTATGCCATTATCATCTAGATGATCAATTGTAGCTCCATACCAAGTGAAACACCTGATACATGAAAATAATATTTTCCTCAAACTTAGTAAAGGGACATATTAACTCAACAGAGAAAAGCATCACTTCTTGATTACTCTTGTAAGAATTCACTTATATTGCATGCCTGTGAGTCTGTGACTCTACCAACAATGAAGTTATATAAACAAGGAAGAAGTCATGTTTATATGTATTCTAACATCAAGAGGTACCTAGAGGCTAGAGATATTTGATCCAGTAAAGAGAAGGCTCTGGAGTGGCTCTTCGGCATTATTAGTTACAGTTTACCAAAACAATAATTTCTTTCTTTTATAAAAAAATAAGAGTAGCCCAGTTTGAATGTAATCAAGGAATTCACAATTAAGCCACGACGTAAGTCCAAAGTAGAGAAACTTCTAAGTCCAGTAGCACAGCCAGATATAATGTCACAGAAACCAATCGTTGTGTTTCCTCCAATTACAATTCACAAGAATTGAGGTCATGGGCATGGGGCATTATAATTTCTCAAGCTCCCAAAGCAGTAATTGAACTTATATAACAGAGACTCACAGCAAATTTCAGCCTGGGAGGGAAACTGAGCCAGATTTTCGGTGGAAGCCAAGTGCCAAAGATCTCGCAGTGCCATCGAGAAGTCGAAGCCGTAGAGGCGAGTCGTTTGCCACTTTGACTCTGAGCTCGCTTTCTCTGTCCAACTGTACCTGCTGAAGAGGACTCACCAAATGCAAATATAAGAAGAAAACCCCGTCCAAGAGAAGGAACATCGACAGCACCTAAATAATGGAACTTCAAACATTCGATCAAAAAGAAACAAAACCCAAAGCATTGAAAGCAAAATCTTTGATTCCAAAAATAAATTTGAGGGTAACAAAAATAAAACATAAGAATTCATATAAATGAAGACAAGAAAAGATGTCGAAAGGCGAAAATGTTAAATGAGCACCCACCATTTTCACCCAAAAAAAAATAAAAGTACCCTCCGTAGTCCTTCGTAAATCGCAAACCCGAAACAATGCCTGGGCTGGGTCTGAATGATCGTAGCCTAAGTTGTAGGCCGATTTTACGACCCATGAATGAAGTATGCAACCAAGCCTTGTTGAGATTGAAAAAGAAAATATTTTCACTTAAAAATAATTATTAAATTATTATAAAATATTTGTAAATTATTGAATTTAACACATTTTATAATTTAATTTATAAAATATATAAGTTAAATTTTAAGATTTAATAAATTAAATTATTTATATTTTTAAGTGATGATTTTATAAAATATTATTAATAAATAAAAAACTTGTTAGTCTATTCCATCCATAGTCAGGTGGGAAGCTTCCAAGTAAGTTCACAGAGACAAAAACAAGGACAAATGCAATGCAGATAAAATAACTTGAGCAATGGGACAAGTTATTTTAACTTTTTTTTTTCTCGTAGACGTTGACCCATTATGCTACACGGTTATATTATTTTTATAATTTTATTTTAATTTAATTTTTAAAAAATTATATTTAAATTATTAAATTTTATAAATTAAATAATTAATACATCATATTGTCTTTTTATAAAAATGATATAAAACCTAATAAATGAATATATTGTATCATTCTGTTATAAAAGTAGTATGATAAAAATATTGTGTGAAACCAAAAAAATCACCCTCTAAGTGAGGTTTTACAAAATATTTTTGGATTATAATAAATTTTATAATTTAATATATAAAATTAATAATTTAAATTATTAGGTGTCTTTTTCCAAGCATCTATCAGGCTTGTTCTAAGAAAGAAAGGGGGAGGATTCTGGGTTGGTTACACCCGGACGTCATCGTCTTCTACGCAACTTCTAGGAACCTTGTTAATTAGAAAATGAGCACTGCAATTTCAAAAAACACGGCTCCTCTTTCCTATAAAAGTGCAAGGAACGTTTTCTCAGTTTCCATCTCCACGTCACTCCGCGCCCAACACTCAACAGCATCCACACCCACACTCTGATCAAACTAAAACTGCAGCAAAGTTCCATTAATGGCAACCGATCAGACGACAAGTTCATCTGATTCTGAGCTCCCTGTCATCAATTCCAATATAATGGAGACCCAGATCTACAGTGTGCTCCCCTTGTTCGGTTACATCAACATGACCATCAGCAGCGGCACCACAATCTACCGCGCGTACAACAACGGCGACATTCCCATGGTAGCCTTTGTCACATTCGTCTTCTTTGCTACCTTCTTGTTGGACTACTTTTTCCGATTGTACCATAAGTTGCCACGGTCCGAGAAATCTTGCAGGAAACACAAGCTGAAAATTGGCATATGGGTGTTGCTGAGTACCATCATGTTCGGATTTGCCTGCGAGTTTTCCACATTTATGAGCTTAACTTCGTCTCTCTCCTTCTTTGGGGTTGTAATTGCAGGTAACACGCTGCTTTTCTACGTGTATTTCATATGGGACGGTGGCAATAATCGTGCTAGCACTTGCTCTGTTTTGAGCGAGGGAAAAGGTAGCGGAGACACTAGCAATGGAAGCTATAAAAATAGTACTATTGGGAAAGTGGAGGAGCATGAAACCAAGCGGTTAATTCAGGCTGTGGATGTTGTCTAAACCCTAAACCTAAAGTAGAGTGGATTCTCGTTTTGGGACCCCAATCAACACTTGTGGTGTCAATTAATAAGTTTAAACATTTCATATGGAAAGTATGGTTACTAAACATTATAAGTTATTACTTAAAATACTAAAAAAAAAATAATCAAAGTTATTTGCACACTCATTTTTCTGTACCATGTTTATATATATATATATATATATATTTGAACTTAGTCTGAAGTGCTTAGATTATCTCTACATTACTTATTGTAGATAAGTTTGTGTGCGAACAACCGTTTTCAAAATGGTTACGGGTGTGTTGCATCCCTTTCACTCGATACCAATATACTCATGTATGGAGTTTTTAATTCAAAGCTGTAGCATGCTCTATTAGTGAAAAACATCATATTTTTATCAATTTCTTTGTGTATCCTCAGATTTAGGTTTGCTGTGTACTTAAGTTGTTAGTAAGATTTTTTGGTCACCAGTAGAAGTGTAAAACCACTGTTGTGGCTTTAAGAAACTCCATTTATGCTTTGAACAAAGATTGCTCACTGTAATTCTGGATCTTATCAAGCATTAAGTCATCTTTTTCTGTATTGTACCAAATTTCAATAAAAGTATGAATGTTAAAATCCAAACTTAATATGAGAGCTCAATTCAAAAGATTAACCTAGTAAAACAAAGATTTTTTAGATTTAAGTATTATTTTATAATTTCTTATAAAATTAATTTAAGACTCGTAGTAAAATTAATTTAAGACTCATATTAAACTTAACAAATTTATCATCTCATATTTATTTTTGTAAAATTTTAATGAATTTCATTTTATGAGACTAACATTTTCTGTAAGACTAGTACATTAGTATTGTGTCTTCATCTCTCTCTCCCTTACTCTCTGTTAATGCTTTTAGTTGGTTTTGTGTTCATGTGTAATAAGCTTCAATTTTGTGTGATTGTGCGCCGTACCGTCTTGATTTATCTCTGTTATTTGTATGCTTGATATTTGGAACATTGCACAATTTGAAAACTCTGTTTGGTCGCTTAAAAACTAGAACCTAAGTTCAAGTTGTTTGTAAAAGATTCTTTTAAAAGATTCATAATTGAGTCATCATGATTTTGATTCAAGAGTCTTTTGTGTGTATGTGTGTGTGTTTTTTCAGAACTTGTTCTTTGGAAAAATATAAAACTGTGATTCATTTGAATTTTACAAGATCACACATTCACCTATATTGTGTGCTTAAGGTTACAAGAAACAGTGTGGCACCTTTGTCATCATTTTTTCCTTTTTATGATAAATATCTCACAACAGAGTTGTAGTTTTATGTAACAGAAATCACATAGATTTTATTTGCAGTATATTTTTCTTGAAATTTTAAATTTCTTTCAAACTTTATCATTTAAAGAAAAAATGGTTAATAAGGTATGTAAGGGTCCTACTTTGATGTTATATTGTAAATACTTTACAAATTTCTTTTATTTTATACTATATAGTAGGGGTGTGTAAAAAATGAGAATCCAAATCTACTGTACAAAATATGTGTAACCCACAAACTTGACCAAATTCAATCAATAGAAATTTGACATGCGCATATAATCATTTGGGTTTAGGTCAAACTTCTCAATACCAATTTTCTTCAATCCAATCAGATCTTGACTTGTGCACACTTCTACATATAATAAAATGGATAAAATATATTAAATTGTTTTATACTTTTAGTCATATATAAAAAATTTATGTAGTATCTATCAAGATAAATATTATATTTTAAAAATTATGTAATTTATTTTCACACTTTTAAAATTATGCAATCTGATCACACACCTTTATTATAATAAAATGGATAAAATGAACTAAATTCTTATACACTTTAAATTATGTATAAAAAATTTTTGTATTATCAATTGAGATAAATCATTTATATACTTTAAAAATTTTTTAACTTATTTTTATATATCCTAAATTGTGGATAATTTTGAGATAATTTAAGAATAATTTAATGGTAATTTGAAAGTAAATTAAAGATAATTTAGGATATATAAATAATTTATACAATTTTTAAAATGTAAAAAATTATTTATCTTAATTGATATCATTCAAACTTTTTGCATATAACTTAAAGTGTAATATATTTTGTTTTAATAAAATTAGATAGTAATAAAGTAATAATCACTTTTATTATCAAAAATAAAATAATTATCACTTCACAAACCTTACACTATTTTTTTCATAATACATTCGAGTGAAATTGCCCTACTCATTGTGTTAGTGGCACGGAAACTATAATTATATCTTTTTTTAGATAAAAAATTTAGAGTGAGGGAAATTTATCTTATTCCAAAGTTAGATATAAAAGAGATTTTAAAAAAAATTTATAATTATACTTATAAATTGTATAGTAAAACTACATGCTAATAGATGAATTCGAAGATCAGCCTTGCTGGACCAAAATTATTGAACCGAGTTATTTGCACGGCAACACGGCAATTTGATAGTTGAATCATTGACCCGCAAAGCAGACAAAGTTTTTCCGATGTTTCTAGGAAGACAATGTTGTACGCAACTTCTAAGCAAGCTCCTTGTAAACTTCTGCTGGTTGGATTTAAAAGTTCAACATTACAAACATCATAAAAAAAAGTTTAAAAAAAAAAAAATACAATGAGCTGCATCACATTCTCAATTTCAATCACATTGACGCGCATTCTTGCAGAAGTCTCCCCTTCACTTTTGTGTACTTTGCTTTTTGTTATTGGACTATTTGCCCATGTGGGGCCACAAAATGCCCAGGAGAAATCCCCAACGAAACACAAGTGGCAAAGTTGTGTTCCCTTGAATCCCTTGACGGAGTTGATGCCCATAAGTTGTGGGCATCATCGATAGCAACGAAGCACATGCAGTACGGGTAATGGTCAAAATTTTTTTGAAAGTAAATATTTAATAAAATTTTAAATGTATAACAATTAAAAAAGAAAAAGGGAGAAAGTGTTTGGAGATGCGGGGTATGGATCCGCGTACCTCTCGCATGCTAAGCGAGCGCTCTACCATCTGAGCTACATCCCCACCCCGGTGGATATATTACCGTAGAACATACTGTGGCTAGGTACATAAATCACCGCTTCAGCTTTATTCGATTTGTTCGAAGGTTGTTGGCGGCTTTGTGACAAGAACAACGACAGTGGGGTTGAGGACAATGCTCAGAAAGTTGCTGCAGCAATATTCCACATTTCGTTGTCCACTCTCTAATGCCTAGTTGGCTTCGCAACTCGCAGCACCGTCTTTGGCTTCTTTGCGCTCTAGGCCTCCTTCTTCGTCTTCGTTCTCGAAGTCATCTCCATCGTCCCAAACTCCTAACGCACCTTACGTCGTACACTTGAAGGACGCAAAGAAATTTCCATTTTTTACGTATCTCTCACTGTTATTCGTGGCAGAGAATTCTCATGTGCCCAATTTGGATTCTGATCTTGTCAGGCACCTCAAAAGTTATCATAAAGGTTCGTTGTCTGGAATTTTCACGGACAATTTTCGATTCTTTTATTTAGTATGATGGATTGGATTTTTAGTTTGTCTCAACGTTTAGACTAAACTTCAGATTATCTGGGAAGGGTTCCTTGACGAAGTTCCGAGTCCACTTGAAGTGGATCTGGTTACTTTGGATCACATTCGCCCTCTGAGGATGATAGTTATGAAGTTAAGAATTTGCTTAAACGTGTTCAATCGTATTTTTTGTATAGAGTATACTAATTACAGCATACATTTTTCCCTTCGTATTTAAAGGTCCCCGCAAATGTTCAGTACTGAACTAATTGCTGTCCGAGCAAAAAGAAATAACGACTTGGCAAATCTATCACGTTTACTATTTATCCTAGTTATCTGTGAGTAACAAACTTCCGCACGCAGCTTTACCTGACTGAATTCTGTATTCCTTCCCACCTCCGTGCCCCTTATAATGCTAATGGAATGGGCATTCCTGCAGAATGTCAAAGGGAGCATACTCTTTCTTATTTAGGGGCGAATGTCCCCGGGAGTGGGGGGTAATATAACAAGCAGCACCGAAATAATTAACCAGACTATTTTCCTTTGGTTTCACTATTTTTAATTTATGCATGTGGTTAACATAAGTCATTGTTGAATTCTCAGTTTTGTGGAGGCCCAATCTCAGTATCTGAATCTATGGAAGAAGTTTTGAAAAATCCTAAGGCTGGGTTCTTCATCAACTGTGATGCTTTTGGGGCAGGTTTTCTAGCCTCCCCTGAGGTGAGCCAATTGTTTGGTCAGGTAAATTAGCCGTTAAACTCTACATTCCTCTTGTGCGATCATGACTTCCAATGGTAGAAGTATCCTCATGTCTTGCTTATATAAATTTAGATGATTGGTGTTTGGTTGATGTGTCTATGGGGGCAAATGGGACAACTGCAAAGAGTAAATTTGATTGAACTGGGCCCAGGATGAGGAACTCTTAGGATGATCTTCTTCTTGTATGAAATCACAATCTTTTCATGGTTTTTGCCTGGAATTTCTGTTTAGTATTTACTATATAGACATTTGCTTGTCAATTAGGTATACCAAAAGCAACAGTTCCATGATTATGATATTAAATGTAAATTTCTATAGGGTGCTTCAAAATTCAAGAACTTCATTGAATCATTGCACATACATCTGGTAGAGTGAGGTCCAGCACTACAGAGGCTTCAGCACTAGAGCTTGAAATGCATTGGTCAAAATTCTGAAACTACCGATATAAGAATTGTAAGCTCTTTGGCCGGAACCCCTGTATCATGGTAAGCTATGCTGAAGCATGTTCCTTGAGAAAGTATGTATTGTTTCCCAATGAAAGTAGGCTCTTGGACGCTATTGTTTGAAACAGCAAACAAGTCTGAGCGAAGAAGATAATGAAGCAACCAAATGCCATATTCTCATAAGATTGAAAACAAGAAGGCAAAACGACATAGTTTGTTTCATTTATCTTCTTGGTAGCCACAACCCAATAGTCTGACAAAGAAATAATTTAAAACTGTTGACAGTCCTGTATGCCTCTATTAAGGTGAGCATCACTTATGCAGGAAATATATAATGATATTTTTGAATCTGTTGTGCAGCATATCCACATCTTTGTATAAATATTAGTGTTTTTTTGGTGATTTGTATAAATATTAGTGTACTTACATGCTATTTGGTAAAAAATATGTGTTGCACGTTAAAATATAAATATAAAAGGAGATAATAGAGATAATTGAATAGATGTTTGATTTGTTGGATGTATTAATAGCTTTGTGCTTATCTTTTGGGTCAAGTATGTTGTTGCAGTCATGCTGGCCAAAGAGGACAGCAATGTTAAGCTGCTTAGGATGGCGCTCAGAAATATATATGATCTTTATTCTTTTCTTTTTTTGCTGGTAATTGATATTGTATTCAAAATTTGGTGTTTTATTGGTTGATTGATCTCATAGGTCATGTTAGACTGGTGAGTCTGACAATGTAGCCTGTCTGAGGTATGTCTTATAATCCTACAGGTTTTCTTTCCCTTTTCAACATTGCATAAGAATATGTTAGATGCTGAATAAAAATTGTAAAAAATGTTCAAACATTTGTACTGATTACTAAGGTGTTTTAAGCTTAAATGGTTGCTTATCATGGTGCATTAAATGATTCCAAATTTGCTGGTGTAAAAGTCCTAAGGCATGTCAAAAAATTTGTGTGTTAGTTTCTAGGTAGAGAGTTAAGTTGTGTCATATCTTGTATAATTATAGCACAGAAAATGATATTAAACTTCTCCATATATTCACCTATTCCTTTCCCCTATTTTTTTTTTCTATAAGTGTTATCTTTTTACTGTCTTCCGTCTCTGCATGGGCCATGCCTAGGTGAATCGCTTCATTTCTAGTTGTTCAACATTTAACTCTCTCTGGTATTCTTGAACTGTTTTAACTACCATATAGTGCCTTTTATCTTTATTTCTTCATTTCTTTATCTCTCTTTTGTTCATTGATGAAGAATGTGAAATTTGCAAATCCTAACCCATCTTATACCCTGGGTTGAATGGGCCAGACCTCTCCTACATTGGCTTGTGAATTCCTCACCTAAATAAGTCTGCTATCACTCTCACTGTTGCTGAAGCTGGAATCTGTTTTACTGCACCTTGGGGCATTGTTCTTGGAAATTTTATCATATATGTCCCCGAAATATAATAATGGCTACGAATATTGGCACCAAGGGATGTGTTGCTAAAGATAATTATCATCATGGGGATACATTGCACATGTATTTTTTTTTTTATAATTATAATAGTGAATGTTATGGTATTCGTGTTGGTCGCAGTACAATCATCTATAGTCCAATGTCTGTTATGAATATTGGTTTCGGCTGGTAGTTTAAACAGCATATAATTACGTGGCCCTTGGCCCATCCTCCCCTTGCTCACTTGAATGCTATAAAATTATCACATTTGTGCGGCCAATTTGGAAACATAAGTTTGTAAACATTATAGATAATCCTGTCTCTGCTGATATCAGTGCATACGTTGATTTTCTTTCCATCAGGCGGTCTGCTGAGGAAGCTTCAGATCCTTGTTCTCATGCTTCTAATAGCAGTTGATATAATGTACTCTTCTGCTCGAGAACAATGAAAGATTATCGAACCAATTTAACGTTGGTGCGGGAGATGTGTCTGTCCATGGGCCAATTAATCAATCTCAATTTCTGGGTTCCCTTGGAATAAATTCTCACGTTGAAGCACTCCTTCAGAACTGCACAGATGACCAGGCTGAATCATTGAGGACGGGATATTGGTGGCTCGCAGGCCATGGTGAAGCCCCCTTCTGGGACGGACCTGATGAAAGTATTCCAATTGGCATGGGTACCCGTTATTTGGCGACGGCTATAGTAAACAAGAAGCAGGGTATTTCTGTTCCATTTCGATAAAATTCTGATAATCAAAGATACGATCAAATCAGAGTTAATTTTTTGATATCTTTATAGCTTCAAAGTGAGGCTTGCATCGCCGCTAATTGGTTGCTTGGCAGTTTTTGGAGTTGCTATGCAGTGTACCTATTGTAAGGGTTGCCTGATGTGATATTCCTTTCATATTATTATTGTTTTAGTCGCTTCTAATAAAAAAGAAAAGAATTTTGTTATTGTTACGTTGCTTATAGCAATATTTGGTGATGTGACTAAAATTTTAAAAAAAATATATTCAAACATATCAAAGACAATTAAAATATATATAGTGCATTTTGTACGCATGCATTCAGCTTTTTTACATGGAAAATTTTCATTGCTCGATGGTCACCCCAAAAATTATTGGAGCTGGTGTTTGGACATAGATGGTGTGTTTATGACTCTACCAAAACAGCATATAGACCTTAAGGTTGATTTTTGTGGTCATACAATGGTGGAGCCACGACATGCATGTTAGATTATTTTCGCTCTCACAGCAAGGGAGGTCAAATGGCAAAGCAGGCATCCCATGTAAATTGGCACGCCCGAAGTTTGCGGAAAATGTTCTTGTTATGTGGTGATATAAAAATGTTTTAGAAAAATATATATAAAATTTATATAATATTACAAAGTCGTAAGGACTTTCCGCTAGCACTGTCAAAGTGGTTTTCAATGTCCGTTGCTCTGGAACATCAACTTTATCAACAAATTGACCTCCCAACAAAGTCGCACAAGGACTCTTTGGCTGCTATTGTCAAGCGGCTAGTTACACCTTGGCCTGTCTAGGTTCGGGTTGGGCGGAGCTAGCCAATAAGAATTTTTATACAGATAAGAAAATTCTAACCACCTTATCTTGCGGCGGGATGGTGGGCCAAAGCTAGAAAAAATTTGATTAAAATTGATTATAAATAATTATAAAAATAAATTTTAATTTTAAAATAATAAAGTTATTATTTTAAAAAAATTATAAATATAAATTTCAATCTAAACTATACATATAGATCTCAAATAAAAAGAATATAACTATATTATATAAATTTTAAATAATAAATTAAGTATGTATAATAATTATCTAATTTTAAATATAGTTATCAACTCAACAACAACTAACAATTAGTCTCATAATAATTAAAAATTCTTTCAATTATATCATTTTAGCATAAATTTTTTATAAAATAAAAAGTTGTTATATATTAGTAATTGAACATGACCAAAAAAAAAATAATAATAAAGTTCAAAACATTGATAGATATTAATAAGACATTGATTAATTAATAAAATAAATATTATAATCAATAATAGAGTACATATAACAACAAGAGTGGTTAAAATTTACAAAAGTTAGATTTTATTAATTTGAGAGTAATAGGTCTCAAACCCACTTTAAGCGGAATAAATTAATTTATTTATATTTAAATAAATTATATATATTTAAACTCGTCTTGTAATTCAAAGCAGGTCGGAACTAGCACTACAAATGTACTAAACCACTAAAATTTAACAGTTTAATAACTCAAGGTCCCAAACAATGCTTATGAACACCCCGTAATTGTTTTCTATGTGATATTTATCGGCTCATATTTTAAATTTAAACAAATACATAAAAATAATTTATAAATAATATAATTCAATCGTTAAGTCATGCTTTGATATGTAATCCAAGAAATTTCACTAACATAAAGAAAAGAAATAATAAAAAAAAGTAAAATTGCATTTTGTTTGGCTAATAATAAAATTATATTTTTTTGAACCAAATTGTTTATAAATACTTCTTCGTTGGTATTAAACTAAAGCATATCTTCCCTGCCAAACAGAGACCTAAGAGGGAGAGCGAAACAATGGGGGCTGTATTGTCTGCCTTGTTCGGAGGCGATGCTTCCGCTGCAGCTTCGCCGACGTCGTCGGATAATTCTCGGGTCCTGGCCTTTCACTCATCGGCGCGATGGCAGCTCCATTTTAATGAAGTCAAAGATTCCTCTAAGCTTGTAACTATATTATCCTATCTGTATTCAATTTCGATATCCTTTTCTATTTCTTCATTAATTTCTTTTAAAGGAAGTTATTATTCTTTATACATGGATCTGAGTTTTCTTCGACTTTTTTTCCTGGAATTTGTTTTAATAATTGTGGGATGGAAGGTCGTGATCGATTTCTCAGCATCATGGTGCGGACCTTGTAAATTCATTGAGCCTGCCATCCACGCCCTATCAGAGAAGTTCACCGAGGTTGATTTTGTCAAGATCGACGTTGACGAACTATCGGTAATTTCAATATTTTTTCCTCTGAATTTCTGTGGATAAGTTACATTTTTGTTCATTATTTGCATTTTTCTTCTATTTCTCACAGATTTTTTTTTTTTTTTTTTGGGTTTTCCGGGAAACAAACTATAGGACGTGGCACAGGAATTTCAGGTGCAGGCGATGCCAACTTTTGTGCTGGTGAAGAAAGGAAAGGAGATTGATCGAATCGTGGGCGCCAAGAAGGACGAGCTTGAGAAGAAGGTTGAGAAGTATAGATCAGCTTGAATCTCGCTCGCTTTTCTCCCTGAAAGCTATGTACTTTTTTTTTTTCTTTTATAAACTAAAGCTTTGATTAGATCAGACTGCTGAGATTTGACTCTGATAATCATCATGATAACAACGACAGGGCGTTTTGACCCCTCAGTGAAATTCTGTTTGCAAGTAATTTTATTTTTTAATTTGTATTACAAATGGGTTGGATTTGATTTTGCTGAGTGGTTGCTCTGAATTGATAGTAGGCTATAACTCGGAGATTAGAGGGTATATTATGTTTGGCAAAAAATTCTCTTTTTTTTTTTTTTTCACCAAAGACAAGAAATTTCATTGATGACTGAAGAGATAATTGGGCAGTGCTAGGTACCCAAGTACTTTCCTCTGTAATACTGCTTTTTCAACAATCTTTGGTTTTCCACCCGTCAGTAAAGAGTTTTATGGTAGAGCACTAGACTGAAAGTGCAGGGGAGAAAGACCTCAAACAGCTTCTGCATGTGGGCATGCTATAAAGATATGTAAAGAGATTTCCGCGCGACTCCCATAGTTAGCAGCTACGAACTTAGTCAAATGATTATTTGAAAAATCCCTTCTTCCTCTGCTTGATGTGTGCATTGGAATTCATCTTTCATGCAATTCTTATAATCATTCTAATGAAATCAAGACGCATCTACATATCTTCTTCCTCTCTAATCTATGAAGTATGAACGGAATAGGAAAGCATACCATCATGGCCGGAGAAGCACTCAAATGGCCTGATTAACATCAACCCTTTTGAATTTTCTTCCTAAAATTTGGTACCTTACCTAACCTATCCATAATGATACAACTGGCTGCATTATCGGAGGCTTAACTCAAGCCAGAGTAACAAGAATTCCAAGTCTTCTAAATTGAAGAAGTGAATTTCACTAACAATGCTATAAATAATGATTTTGTCACTTCAGTCAGTGAGGTTGAATATATTTAATTTTTTTAAATAAATATTTAATAAATTTAATTTATTAAAATATTATAATTTTACCTTCTCCGCCTTTATTTTCTATTTCTATCTTTCGGATATAATTGTGTGCACATTGAGTATATCTATTTTGTACATTCGACCAATAAAAGTAAACATTTAGTTTGAAAAATACTGTAGAACGAGACCCGTTGTTGAAAAATTCATAACAGTTAAGTAATTCTTTTTGACTCGGTACACAAACTACATTATACACCATGTGTAGCTAATAATATTGCTTGCAATTCAGATTTCTTTATATTATTACCCTGCCTTCTTAAGTATGCTTTGTTTCCCAGCTTCCAATTAATGATAATTCAGGCACTAGTAATTGCCAAGACGCTCCTAGTTCCGTTCAAAAGCCTGTTTATCATATAGTTTCATTATAACAATGACGTAGTTCTTGTTTTGCTTTCTTTCATACCTTGCACGAAGTCCTAGGTTAACAACCTTGGGTCAACGTTGTTTTGCCAGCAAGCCAAGCGAAGAATTCTAGACCATTTTTCATAACACTATTATTATATTCATATTTTTATATTTATAATTCTTATTTTTTTATTAAAATTTTTAACGTAATTCTTATATACATAATAATTATAATATAAAGTCAATTAGGAATTATTTCCTAATAGAAATGGGCAAATATATTGCATACTCTTTTATGTATTAAGTTGTTTGAGTATAACATTACTTATTATAATTAGTGCTACTTTTGAGGTTGCATATAAAATTATGAATACTGTTAATTTCACATGACTTAATGCTTAAAAATTGTAGAAAATTAATTGATGATCACTTTCTATTAATATTTTACTAATACATTAAGCAATTTTTGGACACTAATTTGGGTGCACTTAGCATTAGTAAAAGATTGCAAGTATAATTTCATAATAAAATGTAATAATCCTCAATGGGTGCATTCTTCAGACTTTGGTGATGCACTTTAAATTGCAATTGTCAGCTTTTAAAAAAAAGAAAAGAAGGTAAGTGAAAGTATCTTGTTTTCCTCTTGATCTCCATTTCTGTTTTTCTCTCACTTACCTTATTTTTATTTTCGCTTATTTTTTGGGAAGTGGTATGGAGGAATTGGAATTGTGCTTAGCATGAATGAAGACGGTCACACGTTACAGCATGCAGAGCAGCTTCACCTTTGAAGTTGATTTTATCATTTTCTACCATGCTTAGCCAAACTCTGGCTGCCAAATCATGATAAGCCAATTAATCCTTTTAACTAATGTAGGTAGAAATTGAAGTGTTTGTGCTACACTAACCGCATACTTCTACCATTAAATACAAGGGAAAGACTGCAGAATCTTTCAGACTTCAAAAGAAAGAAAGCGTAAAGCAACAAACGGTTTACACATTTTCTTTTCTGATGTTGCGGAGCTGATTAACCATGAATGAGACATAAAACTAAACAAAAAAAAAAAAGAAGAAATGATGGAAGACTAGCATGGAAATGGATCGGTGCTGAAACAATGACATATATGCTATTAACACTCTTATCCATACAAGCAAACATCCACCAGAACTAGCAGGAAACAGGTGAGTGCAGCATTACAAACCCTTAAAAAGAATCCCTGAAGTCACCAGGGAGAGCAAGGAGCCTCAAGGTTTTAACAAAACTGTCTTGCACCCACTGGAAGACAAGATTGGGCTATTGATTACAAAATATAGAAATACTACAAGTTGCCGTTCTATCCTCACACCATTCACAGGAACATATATACATACAAAATGCAGCGGCATTGTCTCAGACAGTGTATGCTTGCTGAATTGTGTCAATGTCAAGGCCCTTCAGTCTAACCACTGACTCCACATGGCCTTTCAGTGTGCGCAGCTCTCTGAGTCTGCAAGAAACAGAAACATAAGTGAAAGGATACTCGAGAAATTCATCTTGAAGATTCTTTGTATTTCAGCTCACACAAACATCAAATGCATCTAGAGAGAAAATTTCTGCGTGATGATTTTTTCTTTGGGGGGAGTGGGGGTGGGGGCTGGGGGGGGGATGAGGAAGGCAGGGGAGGAAACCACTAAATGTATGTCAACTTTGTTCATAAGACATATTCACGTGGCAGGAGTTTTAAGTTTCAGTTTCAAGAATAGCATCCTTAAATTAAATCAGCCAAACTATCAACCTTGAGTCCAAAACTATCAACACCTCTGAAAAGCTTATTAATTATTTAGCACATCATGATTGCATGGTAGGTCAGAAAACTCTTAATATTAAATGGAGGCCTGCAAATTGCAATTTTAAAATAATGCAAGCATCATCTAATATCAATTGAAAGTGATGCCACTTTGAATTAGCTTTATCCATTTAAGGGCCCAGAAATGAGAAAAATGGCACCTATCACTCAATCAGGTTATCTTTAGACAAATAATTTAATCCAGTAGTTTAACATAAATATATGCACACCTTGCAATCTCCGCTCGCCTTTTAGCCTCTTCAGCCATCTGATTAAGTTCTGTGTAACTTGTACGATCACTGAACATCTTAGTATCTGGGGGGTGAAGCCCATGAAGGGTCCTCTGAGCATGTGCCCATTTAAGCTCACGTTCTTCCTTCCCAAAATCTTTCTTTCTCGTAAAAGCAATCTGCCAAATAAATTCCATTCTAGAGACTAAGCACCAAGTTCCGATATTAAATCACATATACAATTGATTTAGCATTCATACCCTCTGTTCAATAACAAGATCCCAAGCCCTTCCACTCAAGGCATATCGAATTATGAACTTGATAAAATCCAGTGGGATATAGAAGATGAGATTATAAAGCCAAACAACACCAGCCCAGCCCCATCCAATCCCTTCTATTGCTGCAAAGCTCCAATTTGCATAGACAGCAATCAGTGTTGCTATCTGCTCAACAAAGAAGATTAACAAGTCATCTTAGCTTTATATTCACAAACCACATTAGCCCAAAGTAGGGGAAAAATAACAAATACAGTTGTGGTTTCACACACCAGCTGGGCAATAACAAAAGCTGCTACAAGAAACAAACCCGGACGCTCAACATAAGACCAACTCCGGGCGCGTGTAACAAATATGAGGGCCTGACTAATTGTACTAACTTGCAGGTATATTGCTGAGGCTAGCTTTCTAAAGTCATCCTCATCCTTTTTCTGAAGGCTTGAGACCCCAAATGTGCGCTGAAATTTGCATGATGAGTGTCAAAGAAAACAATTGAGCAAAGAAACATTGTCGATAGGAAGCATACCATAAACATCATATCGACTTAATACAAGGAAACCTTTGAAAATGGACATAAGCTGTGACACATTCTATAGTTGCACATCTAATCAGATGTAAACGTTCCAAAAGTTCAAATTTAACTTTCATAGTGGGATTATTGTTTTGAAGAAATCATCTAAGATTGTAAAAAGCATTTCCCAGAATAAGTCCATCACCTATTGGTGGTTAAGGGTCTTACGTTATGCAGTTCAAGAGAAATGCACCACTGTTGGCAATATAACTTCTTCGGGATTCATTCCTCTTGTTTTAGAACACAAATCAAGAATATAAGTCATTTGAATGTAATTAGCATAAATAGCAGAGATTTAATCTTAAAAGAGGAAGACACTGCTAAATTGAATTTAAACTTGGACAATTAGAAGAAAGCAACAAATCTTATTTTAAAAAGAAGATATTTTGAACAAGATATATCTTAGATGAGCATTTCAAGAGCAGAACATGGACATGTAGAAGCTCAGCCATTTTGTGCATGCCTAAATATCTGAGAAGCAGCTCAAGTTAACTACGCTTACAGGGAAGAAATTTGTTTTATATGCCGCCCAGAAGAAAATGACTGTCATCATAGCCAAATAACCACCAAGAATAATTCCAGTGGTAAAGATCTCCGCCAGCTTCCAGCTATCGGGATATGGAGATGGCCTCACCCTGTCCTTTGATATTGTCATAATGGTACCTGCCATATACAACAGTAATAAGTTATAAGTAACAAAAAATTAAGGAGGAAAAGGAAAGAAAAGAAGGGTTTTGACTTAAGAAAAACATCAGAAAGAGAATTTTCTGAGACATCATTGACAAAAAGAGAAGAGAAACAAAGTATTGCACATGAATTGGTTGGTAATGGAAAACTAAGGATCCGTGACTTCTTAATGGTAAGTATAGCAATCTAAGTTTGTGTAGAAAATGAACGATACAAACCATCATTAAGGATAGCAATAATCAGCACCATGAATGGGGGAAAATCAAATTGCCATATGAGTGCCAGTAACATGAAACCAAGCTGTCAGCAAAGGAATTTAATTCAGTATTTGTCAACAAGGGTGAAAGCTCATGTTAAAGTCAAGACTACAAAACTTACCACAATTCGGATTGTGATGGAAACAGCATATATCTGTGCAAAAACAAATCAATACACCGGAAGTGAGAAATAAATAATTTGTGACTATTACTATTGTAACTATAAGATTAAACAATGGTTTATGGACATGATGCAATTTACTTGAAAGAATATATCATGGTGTATCCAAATTTTTGTCAAGAGATTAATCTCTCACAGTTGACAGTTCCTGGCATATTCAAGCATTTAAAAATAATTCCTAAGACTACAGAAACACCACATTCTGGTTGTCAATATGGTTTAATACATAGTTCAATTAAGTTGGCATAAATTGTGTTGAGGTTAGCAGAATTCTAACTCATACCTATCATGATAATTTCAAAATGTTAAAACAAAATTTCATTTGAACTGAATGTAGGCTCACTGTGTAATTCTTCATCCTTTGGAATATTGCCCGACTGGTCAGTACTGCACTGATGATAACACTAAGGCCTGGTTCTGTCAGAACTATGTCAGAAGCACTACGGGCTGCATCAGTTGCATCAGCAACAGCTATTCCAATATCTGCCTTTTTAAGAGCCGGGGCATCATTAACTCCATCACCAGTCATTCCGCAGATATGTTTCCTAGCTTGTAAACGTTTCACAATTTCGTATTTGTGCTCTGTATTAAATAAAATCATCAAGTTAAATAAGCTAAAACTCAAGATTTATATCCCATGAAGAAAAACCATCATTATCTTTCCATTGCATGTATCTTTGCAAAAGGAAAAAGCCACAGCTACTGGCATCTCATCAGTGTTATATAATTGCCTAAGCTTGCTACTACGGTTGAAGTAATGCCATTGAACGTGATAAAAACTAATTATACTTTCCAATCAGGATCAGAAAGTAAAAAATTACAGCAAAAAGAAAGATGTTTCACCAGGGAAAACACCGGCAAATCCATCAGCTTTTTCAATCAGGTCATCAACTGGCAAAGCAGCAATTGCTTCATCCTTGTTTTGTCCCAATAAAGCTGATGAAGGGTACATGTTGGTTCCCATCCCCAGACGACGTCCAGTTTCCTTTGCTATTGCTAGTTGATCACCTTGAGACATTTATGCACAAACAGATATCATTCAAAACATGAAAGGCTAAATTAAAAGAGTCATGCAAGTTTCATAACATATAATTGCATATGTTTGAAAATTCTGAATAGTTTTCATATGTTCCCCATGCACAGGTTTCATGATTATGTATAGCAAAGTCTAGCTATTAACACCAAAGTTCCAGTAATCCGAACTCCCAAATTACTTTCTTAATGCCAAAATTTATTTAATTTTAAGATTATCTGCTTTCAAATAAATGACCCAGTTCAGGAAAAAAAGTCCAATTCTTTGGAGTTTACGATACAGCCATGAAGAATGCCCCAAAGGTGTTAATTCTAGAAGGCTGGCTGAAAGGCTGAAACTATGTGATATATGAAATCCTCCTCTCTTGCCCTTCTCCCCGCCCCTTAAAAAAATAAAAAGAATCTCTTATTCTGTATTATATAGGGCCCTTTACCTTATTCTGTATCCACGCTATCACGATTTTCAAGAGTATAAAATCAAAAGAAAAACTAAAAGTGCATCTACAAGAGAAAAGAAATGCCTCAATTTCACAAAAGAAAATTAATACATAAACTATGTAACAAAAATTCCAAATCAACTGTTGAGCAAGAAACTAAACAAGTCAATACTAGTCAAAATTGCTGTAGCAACTTTTACTCAAGTTCAAAAAATGTACAAATAATCCTCTTTTATAATATTCTTCCTGCCTCCTATTAATTAAAAACAATGAGTCAATTTGCATACCAATGTCATTCCAACAGTTCCATATTAGATATTAGAGCTTAAAAAATATAAAACAACACTAAAGGGTAATCAGACATAACAGATACTCAAATGTTTTGGAGGTAGGCAATATAAAGTATATTACTATTCTCCTTTCCCTTTTTTTCAAATATATATATATATATATATATATATATATATATATATATATATAACATGAGGTAAAGAATATATACCTGTAATCATTTTAACATTTACTCCAAGATTCAAGGCCCTCCGTATTGTCTCTGCACTATCATGTCTAGGTGGGTCAAACAGAGGCATGAGGCCAATAAATTGCCAAGGCCCTCCATGGCTCTCTTTCCTTCCATCACGAACTTCCTGGATAAAATGACAAACATATTGAAGAAATTACAACTTAACCTGGATTATCAATGTATTTCCATCCTCCAGCCTAAAAGAAAAAGTATCAGTCACATGAACCTGGTAGGCTACTGCAAGCGATCGTAGTCCTCGCTCAGCAAATTTATCGATGACAGCATGAACTTTACGTTCAATCTCAGATTTATTGTGTACAAGGTACAAAATCTAAAATAATCAAATTGAAAGTATCAATCACATCAACTATCATGCAGAACCATCAAACAGCAACAATCAAGTGACTTATGATCATACCTGCTCTGGTGCACCTTTGCTGACACGATGCATTTTACCTTGACTATCTATATAAGTCAGAGCTGTCCGCTTGTCAGTTGGATTGAATGGAAGGAAGTGAACCTCTTGAATACCAGCCCTTGCCTGATAGATTTTGTGGACGAAATCAATACAACAACAGCATGTGGTCAACAGAGAAAAAGAAAAGCTATGAATTTTTCTTTTAAAGAGCTAGGGACAGAGAACCATATATTTGTCCTTGCTACACTAAACACCATGACAATTATAATCAACAGCATCAATCCAGCTTGCATTTTCAACATTTAACAAAAGATATACTATCCACAATTGATATACCTCTTTGGGATCACCTAACATCCCTACAATAGCGGCATCTATCGCATCTTGGTTTTCCAATCTTGAAGCCCGAGCTGCCATGAGAACAACAGTATCTGCATCAACTCCTTTGGTAAAAACCTACAGAAAATATAACAACTTAGAACACATGCAAAGCCATACCAGTAAGAAAACAGAAAATAGCATTAGAATGAAATGACCACAACTAACCTCAATAAGATTCTTGTCAACAGTCAGCTTATTTAAGGTCAAAGTTCCAGTTTTATCACTGCACAAAACATCCATGCCTGCCATTTCTTCTATTGCGGTCATTCTTTTGGTAATAGCTCCCTGAAAAGTTATGCAAAACATAAACCATAACCACTGACACCTAGTGCATGGCAACTAAAAACAACAGATCTCATCACCCCTTATTGCAACCTGCTGAGACAGGCGGTGGGATCCAATAGCCATTGTCACAGATAAAACAGTAGGCATCGCAATGGGAATTCCTCCAATAAGAAGAACCAGCAGATTGTCAATTCCAGGCCGATATTTTCGGTGTTGAATAGGATACATGACAATGATCTCTAATATCATTCCCACAGCAATAGAACATATACAAAAGTTCCCTATAGCAGTCAATACCTGTTGAAGTAATCCCGAAAATGCTGAGGATCAACATAACATACTGTATATATGAAGAAGAAAACAAAGCACGAGGATTTCGTAAAAGAAGAGGGTTGTAGTTAGGGAGTCCAAATAGTTCTAAGCAAACAAAAGACTTCTTGACATAATAACATGTTGTATATGGTACAACTAAATAACTTGGGAGGAAACAACACTTAACTGACAACTTATTTTATATGAAACCAAGAAAACTCTGGAGAGGTGAATGAAACTAAAAGGCCCATGTTAATTCATAATACTGGATGTTAATTCCACCAAGCAAGCTACTAAAAGAATACCCCCTTTCCCAAATCCTCTTTTATGTGTCCCAAATAAAGTCTCCTTTTCAAATCCAAAACATAAAGAAGCAACTTCAAACTCCATTTGTACCATTACCTTTTGGTTTGAAAGTCAAACAAGCTGAGGACAATCCAAGTTTGGTGTAACGATTTGTATAACAAAAGAAATTCCACAACTTATGCCCTTTTTAACCAAGTAACAGTCTTGAAACTTGCAAAAAGTCAAACTAGACACATAAAACAGGACAGAGGCTGTACTTTTAATCAATTAGTATGTCTATAAAACTGCTATAGCTTGCAATTGCATATGTTATAACTCTCAATTTTGAGAGTTAACCAAAGAAAGTATCTTCTAGTTCTAACAATGGACACTGTAAGTAAATGATTGCTGGTTGTGATTGGTTGGTGAGACTTATGTAAGAAGCATACTTCTTAACTCCCACCCAATAGTGCTTCTGACTATTCCATGGAACTATCATGGCTAGCCCCTCAAGAAAGACTAGTCAGCTATTTTCAACTTTAAATCGGAAGGTTATTTGGAAAACCATCTGGAACCTGGATGCTTCATTTCAACTTAATAATTGCAAAAAAAAAAATGTTCCGCAAAGCTTGAAGATGATTTAAAATTTTTTCTCTTTTCCTTTTTCCTGAATACAATGTTTGGATGAACTTTTTACATCCCTATTTTAGCAAGAGGGGCTCTACAAGGACTCTCGTACCCAGAAATTACACTCCTTTATCTTTTATCTGCTATCTTCTTATGTTATGAACCCTGCCTTTTACACTCTTCAGCATATAAAACTACAATACCCCCTTTTGTCACCAAATTTTTATAAAAATAATATTTTGAGCCTATAAAAAATAAAGAGGAAACAATTAAGAGGTAAAACAGAAATACCTAAAGGTTCTTCCATGTCATAAATATAATGCATATCACTGAATCATTCATGCATCAGGGCACTAACTAATAAATGATATTCTTCAGCAAATTCAAGTGGATCCCTACAACACATGTATAGCTTGCCCAAAATTTCAGACATATATCACTGTCTGCGTCATTAATCCCTCCAAATTATAATATAGTACCATTTTCCTAATATTTAAGGTCCTTAATCCCTAATGATGATTTTCAAATTTATTTTTCTGGTCAATTCTTCATATCTTTTTCTTTTGAGCAAAATACAGTTTATTAAAAATTCAAATTCATTTTACCTTTTGAAAATGCCCCACTTGGTTTGTTGTATCCACAAGATGAGCAGCCTTGCCAAAAAATGTATGAACTCCTGTGGCAATAACGACTGCTTCAATCTCTCCCTGTTTGCATGTAGAACCTGAATATACGCTATCTCCAGGGCCTTTTGTGACAGGAAGGGACTCGCCTGTAAGTGCAGACTGCAATTTAAGTTGATAACTCAAGCATTCAGCACATAGAGATGATAATCAGATTTCAAAATAGAAAAGTTTGCACAGTGCAGGAACTAGAATCCTATTAAAATGCCTTCAATGGGCATACTAATAAAGCCGAAAGATCACCTGATCAATCTTCAGTGGATCACCATCAAGGAGACGAGCATCTGCAGGGATAATATCCCCTAGCTTAACACTAATGATATCACCAGGAACAAGAATACTTGCATCTTCCTCAATCCAGTTTCCATCTCGAAGGACCTAAAACAAGAAACAATGCAACGAAAATAAATCATTCTAGTACCTAAACTTCACACCAGAATCCAAAAATCAGAGCTGGTAATAATAATAAGCTTTTCATTACTAATACCTTAGCTTTAGGTGCTAGACGAGCCATGAGAGCTGCAGCAGCATTGCCTGCATTGTTTTCCTCTATGAAACTTATAGTTGAATTGATAAATAGGAGTGTGATTATTCCAACAAAGTCTTGCCAGTCGGGAGGTTTTCCCTGCAGAATATGAAGATATGATAGAATCACAATCAGGAAAATGTGCTAAACATCAACAATATCTTCTAATGTCAAAAGAACCTTCTGTAACTACTTTGAAAGATTTTCTTCTGCTGCTGTGCACCAATTAACTTCAAAAAGAATTAATCTGCTTTTCAATTTTTTCAACAAAATAAATAAGCCATAGGAATATAGGAGCTTACTCCTCCGTTGGCCAAGGCAATAGCCATGATAGCTGCAGCTTCCATGACCCACGAAAGAGGATTCCACATGAATCCTAAAAACTTCAATAACTTGCTATCCTGTATATTCCAAAGTGTAAATATTTATTAAAAACTCAGAGAGAAACTAAAATAGGAATTTAAGCGGTTAAGCACCACCTCCTTAATTAAGTCTCTCAAAGTTCCCGGGAACAACAAAGAGTAAAAATCTGAAAAATAAATTATATTCCAGTAGGAAAAAGTAAGAAACCAAAAGGTAGAACAAAGACATTTGGAAACAATCTTGCCTCGCTAAAGAGTAAAAACAACATGTACTATATATAGACATATCTAGCGAGAGCATTGGGTTTATTAAAAGTGAGATCAACATTATAATTACTCAAAAATTAAATGGATAGAAGTTACATTTTTTGAAAAGTCACTAAGTGGCGTAACTTTTCTAAGTTCTACACTGTGTCAAATCAAGGATCCACAAAGAATTAAATGAAGGAAAAATAAAAGAAACCAAAAGGAAATTACGACCTTTTTCTCCTCCAGCTTGTTGTAGCCAAAAATGGCCAACCTCTCCTGAGCAGCCACTGTTGTGAGGCCATTTTTATCACACCTTAGTGTCTGAAAAACCTCCTCAAGAGGCGCTTCTTCCTGCAACGAGATTCAAGCTCATGAATGAAAAAAAAAATCCGAAAAAAAGCACACTTGAATAAAAACTTGCATAAAATAAAAGCTTGCATAGGAAAAAGAAAACAGAACAGCTAAACAAAACTGAGTCCCCACCAACCCAAAATAGCCTGAAGAAACAGCATGAGAATTAATTAACAAACAAATCAAAACCGATAGAGAATATGAGAGCACAGTGAAATGGGTTGCTCTGTTTCAGTACCAAATCCACAACTTCCTTCAAGACAGCCTTCAAGGCTTCATCTTTGTCATCCATTCCAACAAAACCGTTGGTGTTCTACGTTAGCAAAGTAGCAAACTTTAGATAAATATCAGAGTACCCAGAGAGAAATTAGAGAAAGAAACCAGTGCTCCCCTCCCTCTGTCTCTTTCTGCTTCGCCTTTCAGTATATATAGTGACGCTTGCGTTGCTCTTGTCTGCTTTCTCTGTCCTAAAAAACTCAAAGATGGCAGCTTTGTTTGGGGCAAGCAGATCTCATGCACTTGGCGGGTACAGTCTGCTTCTATTAAATTCTCAATTATTTACTTATTCTATTTTATTGATACTGATCCGTAGTACTGTACTACTATTGAAGTGGAGGATCTGAAAGTAGCGTTAGGTAAGAGAGCAACATTGACACCACCAACCGGTGGAGATGTCTTCAACGAAATGGGGCACTCTAATCCTAAATTGGACAGCAACACCCCTTCACTTCACAAAAAAGTCATGTGCAGGGTGCAAAGCGTACGGAGAAACATTTGTCCCCTTAATCATTCCGTACACTAAGGCCGTGTTTGGTTAGAAACAAGAGTAAAATAAAGAGACAAGCTGTGCAACAAAGAAAAAAGACAAAACAAAAACAAATTGCAAACCCAATACGTAACATGATGTAAAATTCTAATCTTATCTTTTTTTGAGTGAATTTAATAGCGATAAAAAGAGTAATTATTTTGAAAAATTAAAATATTAACGTCTAATCTTATCCTTTTCATTTTTTAAATTTAGTTTCATTATTTTGTAAATTAAATTTTAAAAAATTATATTATTAAATTTATTTTAATTATAAAATTTAATAAATCTAAAATTTCACATTAAATTTATAAATTTAATATATTTAACTATTTTCTGTTTAATTATTTAAAATAATTAAACTTTATTATGTGTAACATGTCAGTGGAAATGTTTATCATTCGGTGTTATGAAAGTCTCTGGTGCTTGCATCACTTGGAGAAATAAAACTCTTCGTTTTGGTTTTAATTTTAGCTTTCTGTACACAAAGTCTTAGCGTACGCAAATAATACAAAGCAATAACGTTTCCCTAAATTACGCCTAAAGCCTAACTCAGTGGAAAAAAAACAGTTTGTTGAAAAGTTGAACAATAGTAACAATAGTACGAAGGACGTTTGTTTCCGTGACTTTCCGTACTCAACTGCTGCGTTTCGTAAGAAACTAATACTATTATTTATATAATAAAATTATATATATTTTTATATAAATTTTTATATTTCTATATTTTTTAATTTTTTTATTCACACGTACACAAGTCATCGGCCATTTTAACGGGCAACTAATTTTATTCGTTAGAAACTAAAATAAAAGGAAACAAGTGAGCAGAATAAAAAAGTAAACCCTGCTCAAATGGAAAAAATTCTTTCACAAAATTTTTACTCATACACTTATGATTCATTAAATTTATAAATTTAATGATAAAATTTAATAAGTTAAAATTTTAAAATAAAATTTAATTTATAAAAATAAAAAAATTCATTCAAAATTTAACCAAATGTATAAAAAAAAATTATAATATTATTTGATTTTTATAAAATAATTGAACCCTCTTAGGTGTAAGAAATGTTTATCATTCGGTGTTATGAAAATCTTTAGTGCTGCGAGCCTGCCATCGCTGGAAGAATTTTTATAGGTATATTGATTACGTCTGAGCCTAACTCAACTGGAAAATGTTAAGAAGTTGAACATTGCTGAAAGACAACTGAAAATTTTAATTGGCAAATGATTATGAATTTGCAACTTTTTTATGAATTTAATAGCGATGAGATGATCAATCATTTTAGAATTAGATTATTCACTCTTTTCTTTTCTAATAATAATCTTTTTTAAAATTTAAATGTTTACACATTATTAGTCAAATTTTGTTCAATGTCAGCATACTTTTACTAAATCAATATCTTCCTAGAATAGATTTTGTACCCTTCATCCATTTAGCTTGCTTGTATGGAACCATATATGAAAAAAAAATGTGACATCATGATGCCAAACGTGTGGATTTTAATGATGTGGTTCTCAACTTACTTAAAAGAAAAATATTGATTATTCGTGATTTTATTATATAAAGTATATATATATATGATATTATTAGTATTTAAAATGATAATTGCATAAATTGTTTTGCATGATTATCATCCAAAATATTAATAATATAACAGAATTGAATTTTTTAATTTCTTCATTTTTTATCTATTTATACAAATATTTAGGTTGTACATTTTATTTTTTTTCTCTCATTAACATATTTTCTATCTCTTATTTAAATCACCATAATTTTCAATTTTAAAAATTAAGGAATCCCAATTATAATATTATGTACATATCTTGGACAAAACTTCATATATATATATATATATATATATATATATATATATATATATATCTCGAGACTGTTACTCAAGTAACTAAATAGAGTCTTGAAGTGAGGCATCTAATCAGGACTTCTAAGGGCCAAACTATATTTGGTAACCTCAAATTAATGAAAAGTTTGGGTATTGCAACTTATGTTAATTATTTAATTTAAAAAATAATAGATACAAATGTCATAAGTTGTTCACATAAGACAAAGAGTGTGGAAAGTATTTTTATAATTGTTATTTTATTCTTATATATTTATTTTTTTAAAAATTTTATTTAATAAAATTTAAATTACTAAATTTTATAAATTAAAATATAAAATTCAGTAAAATCCTAATTCCATAACAAAGTAAATGTGGAAAGAGAATTATCCTTTTCATAGAGTACTCTCACAAGTAAGCGCTGTGGGATCCCACATGATGGATGCAGAGATCATCTGTAGTAGGCCAGTCAAACCCTCATATATAATTATTGGTTGTTTTTGGTGTCAATTTCAAGCAATGATGCAAGAGAGTAGGAAGGGATGGTCATAAAAAAAAGGACCCATAATCCAAGAGTTTATGATTTAGTCATAAGAAATTAGTCCTTTTCTTTGCCATTATTTTTCTTTGGACTTCAATGGCCTGATGCAGCGCAGTCCGAGGCAGACATGTTGCTTACATTTGACAAACTGAAAACACTGCCTTGTCTCTGGACTCTGGCATTCAAAAAACAGGATGCTCTGCTTGCTTCAGCTGCCATAAATACATGGGCAAAGATAAAAGAGACAAATTAGTTGAACCGAGCCCCCTTTGTGGAGTCAGTGAGTTAGGCTTGCCTGGTTGTCTCTTCTTACCAGATTGTTGTCTGCATCCAGTTGTAAAATTTTGATATTTTTCCATATTTTAGAATTTTGATCAGCATAATGTGGTTTCATAACTTTCATTTAGTTAAGGCAATAATATATACACCAAATTCTATTTATATACTGTATTTTTTTTATATTTTTACTTTTTTCTCTTTTTTTAAATATAACAGAACATACAAACCTTATAAAAGATATGCAGGTACTCCATTATTTTCTTTTGATTAAACTCTAAGAACATTTTTTTTTGGTGATATCACTAAAAGTATTTGATGCTAGAAAATAGTAAGGAAAAGTGGATCCCTTCAAATTAGCATTATTATACAATTTCTCACATTTATTTATTATTTCTTTTTTTAAAAATATTTTCAGTCTGCATATGAAAAGCGTACATTCTCCCACATGCAACAAGTATTTTTCTTTCATTTGAGGGCAAACTACTCACAATCCTCGGAAGTTAATAAATGGTAATTACATTTTGTAGTGGCAAGATTTCGTAGGTATAATTAAATAATTAAAATTAAAAACGTAGTTATGTTTTGTAAGTAATTGAATTAAAGACATATGAGGACAATAGAAAAGGTTATGGCTAAAAGTAGATTTGATTCTGCATTTGGCGTTTTGGACACGTAGAGAGATTTTGAAGTTTAAATTACTCTAAAGTTGTTCACTATTCCAAAAAGAGAAGAGTAATATTCCCATGATTTCAAATAAAAATGTGTTTGGCTAATCTTGGTCACAAACAATGTAAAGCGATGTTTGATCAATAACAGTGGTAGAAGATCAATAACATAGAGGGTTGTTTGATCAAAGCTGTTTCACTATTTTTTGGAAAGGGAAAAGATGTTTTCACATATTTTTTAAATATTTCATCACATAGTTAGATGTAAGTTATTAGATTAATTAAATTTTATAATTTAATTTATAAAATATAATAAAAAATAATTCATTTAAATTATATTAAATAAAAATTATATAAAAATAAAAACGTAAAAATTGAGTGTTCTTTTAAGAAACTAGTTATATTTAAATTTTTTTCATTTAAATTATATTAAATAAAAATTATATAAAAATAAAAACGTAAAAATTGAGTGTTCTTTTAAGAAACTAGTTATATTTAAATTTTTTTGATAAAAATTTAAAATAATTTTATAACTCTAACATACTCATCACCTAAATATCTTTTAAACTTTAAGTATAAATAAATATACAAATTTATCATATTTTTATGCTAAAATTTAGCTTAATTGTTAATAAATAGGGCACGTCAAAATAAAACTCTTAACCACTTCTTTACATATAATTTTATTTTAAAAACTTTGATATTGTATTAAAAATAAATTATTTTAAAAATTTAAAATATTTAAGTAAAAATTTAATAATAATTTTTAAAAAATGTTTACTTCATGTAGATGGAGCGTAACGTTGTGAAATAAAAATTTTTTAGAAAGAGAAATAGATAAAAAGGAAATATAAAAAATCATATGTCATTTGTATTATTTTAATTTGTATGAATAAGAGTACCTCAATTATTTAACCTGACAGTAATCTATTGTCGATACTGCCAGCTGGGCTGGATGATTGGCACTTCTTTCAATTAGTTTGAAATATCCTGCAAGTGAGAAGACTAAAGTTTGTCGAGATTAGGAGTTTCTAAGAAAACTTGTCTGCCAGTTTGGGAAGGCTAAGAGCTGCAAACAGCGATCAGACATTACTCTTTTGAAAAGTTTGTTTGGGTTGGTCATACTAAAATATAAATCACACTTTTAAAAATAGAAATTTATTATCAATAAATAGCTACATCAGATTCTAAAGAGTGAATTGCTTGTTAATACAGTAATTTTTTAGTAATTTTCTAATAAGATAATCACTTGGAAGATGAGATAGGGTGTATAGAGGGTGTGAACAATAGACTAAAAAATGCTAATTGCCAAATCCTTGCTATACCCTCTAATATGATAATTTGATTATGAAAAAATAAAATTATATCGAAAATTTTTAGTAAATCGTGCTTAAACTCTCTAGAATTGTCCCCAAAAGTTAAAACACGAATTGATTCCAATTTGAAAGTTTGTTCTTTTTTTTTTTTAATATGATTCCAATGGAAAAGTTGGAAAGTTAGAGATATGATATAGCCCCAATGTCTAGTAAGATTCCAGATAGATAAGAAAATAGGAAAATACTTCCCCAGTTTAACTTGTTTTGGAGATTACACATGTTCATAAAAGCATATTAACTTGATAAAGAGATATGATATAGCCCCAAAATCTAGTAAGGAATAAGTCATCCTACCCATGTTTAGACATGATCACCACCTTTATGTTGTTCAAATAAGAAAAGTTGACAACATATAATGCTACTTTAATGATTTGCATATTGAAACATATCTTCTTGTTTTAGATTTAAATAGTTTGACTTTTTCTTATAAAAAAGTGATAAATTAATTAATATATATATAGTGTCTTGAATTTAAAATTTTAAATCTAAAATTTTAAAGAAAAACAATTTTTAAAATAATTTAATGTTATTATATCATTAAAAATATCAATCATGCTTGATTTTGCGGCAAAAATTCACAACAACAAATGCCATCATCAACGTGCTCTACATCCAACTAAGAGTTGGTTTTCGCGGCAATTCATTGCCAGAGATTGAACTAGATCATGTGCTTTAGATGCAAAGAAGAGAAGAGGATTGAGCGAACTTCGAAGTTGATAAAGAAAAATAGATGAGAACGAAAATTAATGCCAAGATTTGATTGAGTTAAAATAAAATTTTAAAAATGACATGCAATGGTTGTTTTTATGAGATGCCTTTAGTAGATGATATACATTGATTTCAGCTCTTAGTATGATTAAGGGCTGAGATCAGTGTATTTTAAATGATAAAGTATTAGAGGAGCTTAATTTTTTTTTTTTATATATGTTAAATGTTCAAAGCCTAGCTAGCTAGCTTCAACTTTGTTTTGTAGGGATACTAATAAACAAGTGTATTTTAATTAATTGGTGTGTCAGATATGTGTGTAGTTATTACATGGACGAGGTAAATCACTTACAAGAAAGTTGTTTCTCCAAATTGTTATAAGTTCTATTGATAAGAATGCGATGCATATATGGAACATTAATTATAAGTCTAGCACAAATTATGTTTTTTTCTTTTATTCCCCTCTTATCAACAAGTACATGTAATTATCCTTTTCAAAAAAAAAGTATCAATGTGAGTTAGTCCGAATAAAAAGAATTTAATATCTTAAAAAAATTATTTTAAATTTAATTTAAGACTTATATATAAAAAGACTTATTTGATAAAGATTTTTACTTAAGTATCCAATCATATTTCAAAAAAATTAATTTTCACTTGCATAGAAAATACTTCATGTCATAAAAAAAAATAGTACATGTATATAGAGCTAGACAGAAGTCGATTGTCTTATGTGGGTGAAGCGTTGAGACACAATTTTTTTAGGGAGAGAAATATGTTGAAAGAGAATATGAGGAGTTATACGCTATTTGTATTATTGTAGTTTATATGAATATTAGTACTCAAGCTAAATATGTTCATATTTTGAATCATCAAATACAAATTTTTTAATATATACAATATAATTGGTGTTTAATGTATTTTTATAAAATCGTTTTAAGAGTTTGATTTCTAAGAAAGATATTTTGGTTATACCATCTCTCTTCCGAGAATATAATATTTTTTTTATATAAATGTTGTATTGGCAAGATTATGCAATGATCAAGTGATTATATGTTCAAATTATTATTAAATTGTTAAAACCATTTGTATTAATTTGTAAAATTATGATTCTAAAATTCTAAAAATAAAATTAATTAAAATTTCAACTTTTAAATACTCGAATGAATAGATGACCCAAACGCCTTGTGAACACGCTGTTGTTGGATTCCAACTTAGAAGAGTGATATGATTAAGCTAGCTAAAAAGATTCTAAATTTATCTTCTTGGTAAAGGAAGAGGCACAGAGGGGCAAGGATCAGATTGTCTTACACCAAAGAAGTGGAAGCTAAGGTTTGTCAAGATCGATTTCATTGAAACAAAACAAAAAGCAAAAGGAAATTCGTACACATCAGCTCCACAATATGCGAATTCTTGAACCTACCTACCAAATATTTCGGACTTGATATATTATTCCCTTTTTAGGTTATAAATATATTCTTCATTTTTAATAAAGAATTAAAAGCATAAGACCAAGATTAAAAAAAAAAAAAGTTGCTGTAAACCGCGAAAAAAGTAAAAGACAGCTCACTGTTATGTCATGAAAGTTGAAGGATACTTCTTTGTTTCTATCTTTGTAATAGAGAAAATTATTCTGTCGGCCATGAAGTTTTGTATCTCGTTTGTCTACGTTAACTCCCTTAATTCCTTTTGGCATTTCACTTTTAGATATAAATAATTACATAAACTTTGTAAATAATAATTTAATTTAACCGGCTCTAGCGGGCTGCTATGAAGATGCAACCGGCCTGTTAGTAAGATACTTATTTGCAGGTTTCAAATCATGGGCTGCCCAAAAGCCCACCTTCGGCTCCTCCGTTCTTACTTCTGTCTAAGTAAAAGTCTTGCGAAGACCCAAAAGATGCAGAAATCGGGCGTCCATGGAATATTAACAACATCTAGTGACTCTCCTTGACTATCCATGATAAAAAGAAGACCTCTATTTTTTAAATTCCTTTTTTCCCATTAAGTCCACAGGAACTTGAATTTACATAATTATTTTCTCAGAGGTTGCCAATAAGACGTTAACTTTAGAGGGTAGAGTCTTATTCTCACTTCCCTTGATTTGAACATGATACTAATGCAAATGAGAGAAATGAAAATAAAGATACAATAAAAAAAATATCGTAAATAATTATGATCTAGCTTACAAATTAAATTTTAAAATAATTTATTTAAAAAATTAAAATTATTAAATTTATTAGACCTTATAATATTATAAATTCCACATTTTACACTAAGTTTTGTGAAATATTTGTTGCTTCTGTTGATTAAGAGTTTAAGACTAACTTTTCCCAAGTGATTAAGTCAGTTTAAAAGTAAAAGTTGGGGTGGTCAAATTCGTTGCTGACTTTAAATTTTATGCAAAACAAGTCTTTTTCTTTTTTTGAATCACAAGTCTACCTGAAATAAATTGAACTCATTGGCAACAATAGAGAAAAAACTTGCATTCATATAAACCTGAAAATATAAATAGATGATTAGCAATGTGCTGAGACGATATTTAGATAGGAATAGTTGTGTATTTTAGACATCACAATCATAATCATAATTTTGCTTGTACTCCATCTTTGGAAAGAAATCTTAGGTAACCTCAGATAAATTCATTTTCGTCATATTAGTTCCTTCCATATTCTTCCAACAAGGCAATGTGACTTTCTTTAGTTTTCCTTTCTCCTCAATGTTCATATCTTCCGCCCATCCCAAACAAGAATCAACAATCATCTAGTCATAAAAGAATTAAGTTGCATGGATATCTACCAATTAGTGGTCTAATTCACATCAATGTAAGAAAATGAAAAAGTAAATAAAGAATACAAGAAGTGGAAAAGAATATAACGGATGAAAGTCCGCTTGAATTACTATGGCTACTTTCAGCTACTTCCAACAACATTTTTTGGTTGTGGGAAGATGTTAGTTGTTCCAAAATTTTTTCCAAAGGTGCCCAAAAGGACTCTTTGGTTGTTCAATATTTCCTGATGACATAGAGAAACATCAGAAAGAACGTAAAAAAACTGAGGGAGAGAATTTTTCAGTTTACTGCTTACTTCCCATTAGAATTGGCATGCTTATGGAAAGGCCAAAGATTTACCAGGCGCTCAAGCACGCTTTTTGAGAAATAGCCAGAGAATCCCGCAGGTGTTGCTGGAGGAAAGTCTTCGGCTGGCATAGCAAATGGACGAATCATCCTTTCCATTTTCTCTAGTGTGAGATACGATCCTATTTCTTGTAGTCTTTCGGGACCCATAATGGGCAGTGTGTGCTCCTGATGCAAGGAAGCGGCCTCACTATCGTTCTTCTGTCAACCATAAAGAAACAATATATATTCCTTATTAATACACAAGCTCGCCCTGTTAAAATCAAACAATCAGTAAATTTATTGACATTCCATGGATGACATTTACGTGGGTTCATGAAATAAAAGAAGGTTATGAAAGATGGCCCAGTGTTTTAGCGTCAAATCTGATAAAAAAAAATTGAAACCCGTAGGAAAAGCTTAAAGAAAGAAAACCTCTACATGAGAAGCTTCAGATAGAAGGCAAGATAAGAATCCTGAACCTGAAGCCTATTGAACAGAGAATTGGATTTCATTTTCATAACAAACACGCCCAAGAAAGTAATAAATGAACAGAGTTCAATCCCCTCCTCCTTTAGATGTCTTTTTCAAACCATATTAAGTTGACATCATTACCTCCAGGGGGGATAAATCGGCACCACGGCTGAAGGTCAGCTCTATGCGGAACCTTTTTGGATCTTCTAAAGCTACCTGCAGTTTCACAGTCAAAAGAAGGTTGAAAATAAGTACAAAGATAAACAAGTAACTGTCAGATTATGACATTATGTAACTCCCGCCAACCGATTAAGCCTGTCCTGATATCATAATAGAACAGATTGAAAGGATTATGGCTCAAAATTGGAAGACACGATTGATCAAATGGATCACATGTCAATGCTTCAAGTAAATCTAGAATACCTATGGAACATAGGCACGGCTGCATGGACACAGTAAACCAGACATAAGCATACAGACACAGTGACACGGCAAAATTGAATATACAAGGACAGACACCAACAAATACATTTTTATGAAAAGGAAATTTATTTATATCTATCAAAACACCAACAAATACACAAAATTATAACAAAAACTGACTAACATGTATCAAAACATGTTTAGAAGGTATTTAACAGGTGTCAAATAGTATCATTTGATATTTTTGTTGTTCTAATTATACAGAAGTGGCGGGAGTGTCACAAGTGTCAAATGTCCGATATGTGTCCAACATGGATACGGTGCCTTTCTTGAAGTGTCCATATGCTTCACAGTAGAATACTAAGTTTTTGATGGATCACAATTGTGTTCAGCTGGATTCTCGAATGATCCATGAGAATTGCACATACGACGTAGTCTAGTGAAACCACTGAAAACATGATTGTTACAATGAACTATATAGAGTCACTGACTCAGGTGAATTTATAACAATTCTCACGTTAAAATTAATAATCTCAAATGTCTTACAGTTCCTTAATAAATCAAGCACAAAGTTATCTGTATTTCTACATTAAGCAACCCAATCAGGCTGCAAAATCTTCATCCATAAAATTCTTCTTGGATGCTAATTCCAATGAAAATATCTTTCCCTCAGAATTGCACTGGCATTATCTTTTCCCCTCTGATAATTTTTCTTCATTCATCCAATTCAATTAAAAAAAAAATGAAAAATGCCACTCATGTTTAATTTCATCTTCTCTATGGTATATGCGCTCATACTTATTTTTCAAGGCAAATTACACAAAACCCTCTGCACTTAGGCGTCTATGCAATTTATCACCCTGCTGTTGCAATTAAACCAAATCACACCATTACACTTTCCAATTGTTGCAATGTGCCACAAACTATTAAATGGACATCCATTTACTAAGGTTGACCAAGATTTTTGTTGACAAATCATCATGTATCATTTACATGATCCATTAACAACCAATTTTTAGAAAACACACCTACCGTCATTTCCCCCTCTTTGTATAGAAGCCCTATCATCTCCCCTTCATGCACTAACATTGGGTTTGCCCTTGAAAATGGTGGCCATGTCAGTGAGGCCTTGGATCTAGAGGGGAGACTTTGGTGCCGGAGCGTTAGACCCATGAGTCGAACCCTAACCTTTATCCAATTCAGATGAAGAAGACCGATTAGACGGTGACGAAGATTCCTTGCTGGAACTTTTCGGAGCCATTAATATTCCGACTCCATCAAAAGTTCAACTTGATTCTCACTTCTCAGAAATTACAAGAGAACAGAATTCTACCCTCTTTGCTCAGAATTATTGGCAACAGAGGAAATGTGAAAATAAAAAAAAATGGAAACTGCTGCAGCACCAAACTGGGACAGAAGAAGAATGGGTTTTGGAAATCGAAACAGAGAGCACAAATAAAAAACAAGAAGTTGGGTTGTTTGAGAAATGTAGCTGTATTTGCACAAAATGGTCAGCTACTTAGAGAGGAGGAGACGATGGTAGGTGTGTTTTCAGAAAACTGGGTGTTAATGGATCATGTGAATGGCATATGATGATTTGTCAACAAAAATCTTGCTCAACGTTAGTAATTGGATGCCCATTACATTGCTACACTGGACAGTGTAATGGTGTGATTTGGTTTGATTGAAATTGCAGGGTACCTAAGTGTAGGGGGTTTTTGTATAATTTGCCTTATTTTTCATGCTATTGAATGTTCCACTCTTTCTTGGAAAAGAAAAAGATAAAAAATAAATCAAACTGCTGTATCCCACTCTTTCAAGGAATATGGAAAATCCAAAAGGGGAAAGCTAAGGGTGCATTTGGTTTGCTTATTTTCTGTTTTTATTTTCAATAAAAATAAAAAATATAGTAAAAACATGTTTGTTTACAATAAAGTGAAAATATTTTCTAAAATAAGATAATTTTTGGATATGGCTAAAATATATTTTCACTGTTTTCTGTATAAACTTTTGAAAATAGAAAATGTAAATTGTAAATATGGTGGCAATTTTAAAATTATATCATAAATCCAAAATTTTAAAATGCTAAATCCTAAAATCATAAACGGCAAAATTCAAAATATTAAATTCTAAATCTTAAAATCCTAAATCTTATGTGCTAAACCCTAAATCTCAAAATCTTAAACCCTAAAACCTATGCCCTAAACCTAAAATTCTAAACTCTATACTCTTAACTCTCAACGCTAAACCCTAAATCCCTTAACCTAAACTCCAAACTCGAAATCCTAGACTCTAAAACCTAAACTCTAAACTTCAAAACCTTAAATTATAAAATCCTAAATACTAAACTCTAAACCCTAAATCTTAAACTTTAAACCCTAAGTCCTAAACCTTAAATCCTAAACGAAAAAATCCTAAATCCTCAATCCTAAACTCTAAACTTTAAACCAAATACATTTTCGCTATTTTTATTTTTTAAAAGCAGAATTTGACTAATACAAAGCAAATATTTTTTTGTAGATCTGAAAATTTTCAAAAGAAAATTATTTTTGATAAAAATATGTCCAAATGAAAACAAAATATATTTTCGCAAATCAAGCACCACCTAAGACAGCAAGTAACTGTAAACAAGGATTTCAGTAATTGATCAGTACACCATATATCATCCTGAACAGGACCTTCTGTCTTTTCCAAATTATAAGGCTACCACACATTAATCAATCTACATAATAGTCACTGAAACAATACATTGAAAGCCTCTTGGAAGAAATAACTGCTTAGCATAATATTGATGAAAAATAAAATTAATAAGAGTGCTCAAAGACATCATACTTGCTGCTACCATTAATACTGCTTATTCCTAAAATTCTCTTTTTCTTCTCAAACCCATATTTATGCCTCACCAAAAAGCCAAGAATAGCAAGCCTCAACTTCTGATTCTAACAAGTAAGATTTATAAGGAATTTCACATAACTAAGCCTAGCAAGCAGGGAATTGACACCAACAAATGTCAGCTTGCTATATCACATTGCCTACTCAAGCTACCCGTGGGTAAAGATTGTTAAGCTCAAGTTCTATCAACCCAACTCCACTAGACTGAGAAGCTTTGCCCAAACTAAGGCATAAGGTGAATTCCCAGCCAGTATAGAAAGAGAACAAAATAAGCATTTTAATTTTAAAATATGAATTCTAAAAGTGAGTGCTTAAAAAATATTTTCTATGAAATTAAACCACATGTTTAAACTCTGCAGCAGTTTTTTCTTCTTCATGCTTGCAAGAGCAGTTTAACTTACTTGATTTGATAGCCAAGATTCCTCCCACCATGTGGAAAAACATGAAATGCTTAAGAGAGGCAGACCTGTAGCCAATATGTACAGCCTAAACAGAAGCTTATACTACTGTAAATTTTGGCAAATAGAGTGTCCCACTTTTAGTGATAAGATGTACAAAGTGAAAGAGTGATTAAAGCAACTGCTCTATGATGTTTCAAAAGTAAGTGCATTTCATGATTTATGCCAGGAAAATTTGACATATTGGTCTTACTGTATGCTTGATCCTCTCATAGTCTCTGACCATGTCTTAGAAAGTTTAAATGAGAGTGAATGTACTTGTGATGTAAAAGGGATTCCAGTACGAGGTTTCAGGCTTTTAATTATTATTTCTTGAAGCATCTTTTAGAAAAGGAAACTCGCATTTCCATTGCTTGTATAATCATGAAGCATTAGACATGAGATAGTCAGGACTCAGGACTACATTCTCCGCCAAACTACAGTTAATATTGCACAATGATTTAGACAATAGCTGAAAAGACAAACCAAAGCCCATGTCAACTATGATAAACATTCCTCCTAGGATTGTTCTTCTAGCATTAGATTGAAGGAACTGCAAAAACTTAAATTACCAAGACATAAAATGCAGAGGACTTAGGAACCATACAATTCATGTTAACATTATAAAGCAGAAATACTGACTTTAAAAAGCCTGAAACGACCCACCTCTGTATTCTCAAACATTCTCAACACAATGTAGCTCATATAGTCAAGCTCCTTTGTTTTATATAAGCGCTCTAGTGCATTAAGGCAAACAAGACTGTCTTCTCCTTGAAGGGATTCATCCAAATTACAATAACGGAGAACATTCATGAGAGAATGTATATGTGATTCCTGTCCATATAAATAATTGGGAAAGGGAAAACAAAATAGGTTATGGAAGTCAATTTAAGAGTACAATTACATGCAATAAGCACCACAAAAGTTGTATTATGTTCAGACGCGTGCATGTAGGGAAAGGTGTTTGTACTTCACCTTATCATATAATTTGATTTGTTGAAATGTGTTCTTACATAAGATCTTTATTATTTATGATTTTTTTAAGTCATGATATGATGAATAACACAGACAATAATAAATGTCAAACCAAATACCTTACATCAAATGGAATTATTTTCAAAAGACTTCAACAAAAACAGAAATTCTACCTAACTTGCAGGTGACAATGGTAATGACATAATTCAGAATAAAAACCAAAAACATCTTTGAAAGATTGTTTTTATTAATTGCCACCATATAATATAGGAAGTAGAACTGACAAGCATATGACTATAAAGACAGTAAAGTAAGCATGAAATTGAGCAATTATTTCATCTTTAGAAAATTAGCACTCCAAATTTCTTGTCCATGTGGAGTTAACTTGGGCAAAGATTGAATGCAAGATAACTAAGCATCTGCAAATAACCAAGTCATAATTAATTGTTTGGTATAAAAAAAGCAAACCATTTTTGTCCACAAGATGAAAAATAATCTCATATTTAACAAACCAGTCCTAGCCAATATGATGCTAGTATATTTGTCCTAATTTATACACAGAAAAAAGGCAGGTGGGGTTGGGGTTAGAGAAGGATCAATATTTGTTCTATGTGTTGCAACAAAATGCAATACAGCACTTACTGATGTGAAGTACAGGCGTGTTCGGACATGGCGTTCAGGAGTCTTCACATTTGCATACCTGGTGGAAAATAGGATGATTATTATAATAACACAACATAATAACAAGTTACAAAACTAGATGAGGTCCAGGTATTCACTTTGGATCCAAACGGTATTTAGTCTCTTTATCATCATCATCATCTTGATCTATTGATATCTCATTTGAAGTGTTGGATCTTCTTAATTCATCATTCTTATATAAAGGTTTTGATTTAGCCTCTGAATCTTCCATTTCATTATTAGTGGATGCTGAATCTTGGTCTTGGTTGCTCTTCAACTCAACAACACTAATGGCTTCTTCACGGGTATTTCTCAAATCAATTAAAATTTTACCCAATAAACGACGAGCAATCTGAATTAAAACAACAAAAAGCAAATTATCAGTTGGTTATACTTTACAAAAACATGTGGAAACAGTGCATATAATAGGCCCATGATTTAGTACAATTTTAGACTTCTCATTTCATAAAGTCCTTGTTTCATATATCTCTTTGGGGTTAGAAGTTTGTAACATTGAAAAACATATGCAGTAGTATTGTCTATATATGACACTAGAAATTTGCAGGGCTAAGATTATCCTGCCACAAACACTTAAGAAGTTGTAAATTTTATGGAGCATCATTCATGTTACAAGAAATTTTTTGAGACATTTTCTGTTTTTTCAACAATTTTTTTAACAAACAGTGATTCTGCGCCATTTTTCCACAGATACATTCCACATTAACCATTATTGTCTTTGCATTCCTTCGTTTTCTCCCTCCAAACTGAAAGTTATTCTTTTATCAGACAAGAAAAAGATGTAAAACAATGGAACAAATGTTTAAGTCTTTCTGGTCAAAGAAAATCAGGTCAACACCCAGATTATTGAAATTTTCAATTCTTAATGTGAACACACTGACATGGCATCAACTGGAATCAAAAAAAAAATTAACAGAATGTGAGTCATTGTCAACGATGTGTAACCAGTCTGTCTTTAAATGAATCAGCCTATAATTCTTATGTTTATGGTTAGAAGTAAAAAATTTTGAATTCCCAGATATTGCGACAATACAATTTTTGTCTCAGATATCTGTTACATAACTAATTAACACAAAAGGACAGATCTAAAATTTTTTCTTTCACTGCTGGTTCTTGAAACGAAACTGTTATAAATTAACATTATGTGGAGAGACCAAGAAAAAGATTAACAAATAACTAAATATCACAAACAACTATACATGGCATCCAGTAATCCTCAAGCTGTTCATCTGAGAGATTAGTTCATCCTCCATATAAGAATAATTATCATTCTTTGACTAGAGGCTGGCATTTGAACCATTATGTATGAAAAAGTTTGGAAAACTTTTCAAAGCTTTGTAACATGAAACGAAGATTGTGAGATGCCTTACAGCAGTTTACCTTTGAGCCAATCTTCAGCTTCTGCTTTGGGTTTATTCCATACTCATTTGGAATTACACCATCCGCAAGTGCCTACAATTAAAAAGGCATAGTAATAAGGCAAGCAAAGAAGTTGATTTTAACAGCCACAGTTGGTATATAGAAAATGGAAAAGTGGTAAATGTAAGCATATCCTCTTTTTTAGCAGTCCTTTTGTTACAGGAAATTACTTGTGGTTATGACTGTCTGTTATTTAGAAAAATACAGCTCCTTTCAAAAGAATGGAGAAAGATTCCCCAGGTCATGGGTGCTCAGACTTGGTAGTTTTACAAATTTAGCAGTTTTTGTTTGGAAAGATACTTGTATAGCACATTGGAGATAAATTAGCAAGTTCCAAATAGACAAATTGTTAATCTACAAAACCATAAATGGAACCCTTTTGTATCTGCTGTCATGTACCTGAGCAACTTTAAAGAGCTCATCCAGTCCTTCTAGATTGAGATGTGCATTGTGCAAGAGATCATATCTGCAGAGTGCAAGTCAATATTAACAAAGGGGAAAAAAAGTTACAGAATTTAAATGAAACTACCGCTTCTATCTTAACATTTATAAAATTGCATCATAACTTAATTCCGTTATACACCATACAATACATATACAAGAAGAGTTTGAAGTGTTTGGCAGGTGATAACTGAACAGGTAAATATTCATCCAAGTTATCCAACAATACTCATAGTTACACCATAAGTTTTCTGCCAAATCAAGAATTCAGACGCCCACATATATGTTTGATATACAAATGTGAAACTGGATGTAGGACCAATGGAGAAAAGTAGACAAGGAAAAGAGAATAACAAGTGATAAAGGGAGAAGTTTCAAGAGGGCACGTAAAAGGAGGGGAAAGGAGAGAGAGAATACAGACAATTACTCAACGATTTGCTAACTCAAAAAAGCCAACAACTTGTAAGCAAACATACCCGACTATACCAGAATAAGAAATCCTAACTTCATGCTCAACTAATCATATTCCAACAAGAAGTTAAATTTTGATTAATGAATTGTAACTATCAGAATAGTTAAAACCCTACTCTCCAATTTCATGTTTCACATCGTTAAATACCTATCACTAAAGATAATTAAACTACCACATCAAACCATTACTAAGCATGTTAAGTCAGGTTACCACCAAATACATAAAGTGGTTCTACAAAGGATGCAAATTGACCTAGTAAATTAGTGCTGGTAAAGTCATGCATTGACATCTTTACAATATCTAATATCAGTCACTTATGATGCAGTTACCCAATTTTTTGGTTGTACTTGGCTCTAAATTTGTCAGCAATAAAAAAAATATACATTATAATTAAAAACCTTCATCAAATTTAATGTGAATATCATATGCTTCCAATCCGATACAAAGAATGTAAAAGGACAAGAGGGAAAGGAAACATAAGTTTTACATTATAATATGTCCCCTTGAAATCTACAAACAAGCTTTCCAAAACTCTCAGACATGACAGACAATGATAAAGTTCTGGCAAGGAATGTCATCTATCTCCATCGGTAATAGATTGCATGTAAACCGTAGAGCTAGAAAAGACCTAAATTAGCTTTGAAATTTAAAAGAAGGAGGACTTACTTGCATGAATCATAAACATCAGGAATTTGGGTGATATCAAATCGTCTGCAAGTAAACACAGTATCAGTGTGTCTGCCGATCGATTATGCACACAGAGTAAGGTAACTAGCAGCCCATTGCCTATACATTCAATGCACAGTATTTTTGTTCAAATTTTCAAGATTGTTTTGTAAATGAAATTGTCTTTGGTTATATTGATTAAAATCATAAATTTATTACATTTCAAGAACATTTAAATTAATTAAAAATTCTTACAATAAAAACAATTATTTTTTCTTGTTAAGAGGCTACAAAGCGGAATTAAAGCATTGTATGTACAAGGGTAGAAAAATACAATTTATATAAGATTTAATAGTACACTGTAAGTATATATTTAAAATTAGTTTTATCTATGGATTTAGAAAGATATATTTAATGTCCATATAAGGGGCTTATGCGATAATTGGTATGAGTTTTAATTTCCCAAATAACAAGATTTTCAAAGCTTCATATGTAACAGCTTTATATCATATATGTAACTAAATACTTTAACATATATGAGTGGCGTTCCAGAATCCAGGTCATAACATTATGAACTCCAAACGTCAGAAATTGTACAAAAAGAACATAGCAAGAAGATTAGACCAAAAATGGCAAATACTTACTCCTTGCGTTCATTATACAAGTCTCTTTCAAGTTTTATCCAGCGAGCATACATTAAAAGAAATCCCTCACTACCACAAGGTAATCCAGCAGCTATTCGATCAATGTCAATATTTGTCTTGCCAAGTGCCTTTGCTTGGTCATAGGGAGGAATTACATCATACAAGCTTGTTTCTGTTAGTTTCTCATCTTCCTCTTTGGCAAGTAGTCTTACTTGTTTGGTAACCTTTTTTGTCAACTTTACCTGTTGACAGGAGATGCAAGGTAAAATTGAGAAACAAAATTATGATAATTATCAATTAGCTAACTTTCTACACTAGCTCCAATTGTGTTTTCCAATGTTTTAAAAATCAAGCCATACATCAAACCAGAAAGGCTGCTGTTCACAGTTTAACCGGATTGATTGCTGGTAAAACCAGATAAAAGAAACAGAAAAAACTTTAAATATATGAAATAGTAAAATAAATTAAAAAAGTGAATTAGTAAAATAAATTAAAGGAGCAATAGAACATCCTAAAGCTCATAAAAGAAGAAGAAGAAGAAGCACGACAAGACAGTCAAAAAGTTACATAACTTCCATAAGAAGAAGTCCAAGACAATCACAAAACTGTCAACTTCAATATAATTTTTGAAAAGGAAAACATTTTGGCCCTACCACATTTACATATTATCATAACTTTCAAAGCATTAACTCAAATATACTTTGTTCTAAACCATTTGCAGTTGTTTATGACAATTCTTACATATTAACTCATATAAATATCATCATTATCTACCATAACTAAATATCTCTAGAGTCTAGACATATTGTTGGCAGTCTTAATGTTATTATGCAGTTTAACAATATCCTATTGGTCTTCCTTAATTCTCTGTCTTGTATATATGGTACACTACACTGACCTCCTATGACATTTGTCAATATTACACTCACCACCCTTCTTGTTTTGAAATTAATCTAATCTCCCATGTCTTTTTTTCTTTCTTTCATTTTTTTTTTCCCCGTTCTGCATGGAAGACTGTACTGAGGTGGCTACGTTTGGTAAACATATAAGGGGGTATTTTCATAGCAGAGGAGATCACTGAAATTTTGGGAACAAGAGGGGAGGTCAGTTTTTTAGACAAACCACAATCTTTGTGTGTGTGTGTGAATGTGGATTCATAATTTCATGCTCTATATATAGGCACTAATCCCTCATCTTATGGTCAAGTCAATCTATTTATTTCCTCTAATGGATCTTATCATTCTACTGATCCTTTAATATGCCATCCATCAACTTCACCATCTTCATTGTGGCAATGAGCATTTACTTTCACAATATAAGCTACAATAACCTCTTGGGAAAATTTCACTTAGGTTGTGTTTTAACACAACAACCAAAAAAAAAAAATATCCACTTTAGCTCCCTAAAGTGGTTATTTTGTGATAAAACATTGTTATTGAGTTGTAGAAAGTTTATTTTATTATAAAACTAATAGAAACCTCTTATTGAAATAGAAAATATCATTGTTTACAACAACACTACACTGATTGGAGCAAACAATATCACAGAATTATACATAAAACACACAATTTGTCCAATATGGACAGTCCCTGAAATCATAGTAGCCCTCTCTGGTTTCTAGGAGCAGAGACCTCCCTTACAAACCTGTCCCAATCCCCTTTATTCAGCTTAATACACAATAGATACATTCCTACACAATAACTACCTATAATTGCTACTATTACACAATAGCCAACCAGAAACTGTTGTCTATGACATTAATTTCCATCTATTCTCTTATGTCTCCTAAAATAGACTTCAATAATTGGTGGTTTAACAATACTCTCCCTCATAAGTTTCACCTTGTCCTTAGGGTGAAAGTCTGGAAAATGCTTCTCCTTCAGAATGGGCCATTTCCTTTGCAGCATGATTTTCTGATGCAGTGCTTCTTCTGGATCGCAGTGGTCAACTTCACGCTGAAATTCTGGCCTGTTCGGTTTTGATCACATTGATTATCCCTTGCAAGAATGGCATCATTGATGTATGTTAAAAAATCTCTTGGCTATGAAGCAGCCATCCAAATTGCCCAGCCTATCCCTAGGATCTTTTACTCTAATAGCAATTTAATAGATACCTTTTAATGAAATAGGAAATATCATTATTTACAGCAACACTACACTGATAGAATCACACACTGATAGGAAATATCACTATTTACAACAACACTACACTAATAGAATCACACACGAACACAGCATCATACATAAAACACACAATCTGTCCCATTTTGACAGCCCTAAAATCTATCCTGAATCAGGGTAACCCTTTCCAGTTTCAAGGACCAGAAACCTACCAAAGTCCCTAACCAATTTCCTACCTTTTTCGGCCTAATACACAATAACTACCCATAACTGCTACTGGTACATAGTAACCAACCAGAAATTGCTACCTATGATACATAAACTGCAACCTATGACATTAATTTCTATCAATTGTCTTATGTCTCTCAGAATAGACTTTAATAATTGGTGCTTTAACAATATCCTCCCCATAAGTTTCACTTTGTACTTAAGGCGAGTTGGGAAGTGCAGCTGGATAGTTCTATAAAAATCTGCTTTGTTCTCCTTGTAACTGCTACCCATAGCCCTTGCGTCTCAATCCACCACTAGTTCTGCATTTTGTTTCCCTTCACGTTGGCCAGCTTCATGATGCTCCACTTGAATTCTGGTGGATAAGTGGAGATTAATCACGTCGATTCTGTCCAGGAATATCACAAGGCAATGATGCTTCCGTCTAATTTCTGCCAGTGCTCTTTTACACCCTCCATATCATTCCTAACAGAACCTTACTTCTTTCTCTAACCCCTAGAATATCACTATTTACAACAACACTACACTGTTAAAATCCCACACAAACACAAAATTACACATAAAACACAATCTGTCCAATATGGACAGCCCTGAAATCAGAGTAGCCCTCCCTGGTTTTGAGAACCAGAAACCTCCCAAAGTCCCTAACCAATTTCCTACCTTTTTCAAACTAATACACAATGGACATATTCCTACACAATAACTACCCATAACTATTACTACTACACAATAACCAACCAGAAACTGCCACCTATGACATTAATTTTCATCTATTCTCTAATGTCTTCTAGAACAAATTTTAATAATTGGTGGACAAACAAAATCCTGGCTAGGAATGAAAGTGGAAAAACTTTCTAAGAAACAATTCAACCAGCACTTTCCCTTCATGTTGCAGGATCTACATTGACAAGTGTTCATAAGGGTTGAAATACTAGATAGGATTCTACCAAACATCTTTAGCTGGATACTATATTGTTCCAGTACTCCACTTTTTCCAGAGTGATTTACTGATTATTCTTCATTTTTGTTTTCTTCCTGTATTGCTTGAGTCTGGTGCCATTTCCTTTGGGATGGTGCAATACATCTGTTTATTTGGCTTGTGAGGAAAAGCAGATTTTAGAGAGTCCAACATTGATTACACGTAGTGCTCATAAAAGCTTGATATTGAGAGGCATTCCATTTAAGAACTCAGAATTTGAGTTAGATTTGACACTGAACTCTGAATAAAAAGACGTTATATTGTTTGATGCCCCACAATCAAGAAACAAATGATGAACTTAAAATAATCTGGGCTTAGCACCAGAACTCAAAAAGGAATTATATAAAGGTTTATTAAAAACAAACTTTTCAAGCCAACCCAAGAAACGCAAACATTGTACTTTTTTAAGGAAAAGGTGAAAATAAAATTTAGAACAAGAACCATAAAAGGCAGCACCATAAAAGAACCAGATTGTTTTCATGAGTTAAGAAAGTTCATTTTAGATTCTCCCTTAAATCATGAGGAAAGAAGTTTGGGAAACTACAATGCATTGCTATATTTCGAAAACATTACCAACTTGGTAAGTAATTCTGATGCATTGCGTGGTAATCCAGCACCATCAACCATCCAAGGAAATTCAATTGATCCATTGCTATGAACTGTCTTCACATTAGATGTTATAAGTTCATGCAACCGAGCCTACAAAGAGTTCAATCAAGACAAAAAGCAAAAGAGATGGTATAACAATGTGCCTGTAGTACACATGATTTTGGAAAACTGAGAAAGAGTGAAGTATACATGCAATTAAGTGCCAATTATTGATAATTAATAACTGGTAACTTGCATTTTCTGGGCCCTTTGGATTGGCACCATCTTAAGATAGTAAGCGAGTTATGTGAGGCAATGATGCAAAATATGTTGGTACAGTATATAACTACGATGAAAGCATAGTTCTGACCACTCATTACTTGCTAAGATTTCCAAAAGTAGTCTTTTAAACAAATACTGTACTTGTAATTGATACGGGTAGTTAAAGACCATTTTCATTTATGCTGTAAGCATATAATTTCATTGTATAATATAAAAATATAAGATTTTGAAAAGCCAAGAGTTAAAATAGTGGAATCACTATATCTTTATTTATTTAATTAATAGTGATTAACTTGGTTAACATGTAAATGTTAACACCCATTAATAAATGACTTTAACTTTGACACATTAATATTAAACTTGAAGCTCAAATTATTTTGAACTTCTGCTTCAATTTTAATCATTTTTATTCAGCTGTTTTCTTAATTCATAAAAAAATATAAATCTATTTCACCGATATTTCAACATCACCCCCATATAGTTGGTTGCTTCTTCGATTATATTATATGATTTTCCACATAGCACCCGTGGAATTTCATTTTTCTATTTTTCCTTCTTTATATCTGATGATTATTTTGATTCAGACCTGAATTATTCTAAACATTCAAACCCATATAATAATAACGACTAACTAACTAATACAATTCAACTTGATATATTTCAAAAGTTTTTGATGGTTAAACAGCCATAAATTTCATCTTATGGTGTATTTGGCATCATAAATTAAACTCTCTAGGTAAAAGTAGAAGGTCTGGGGATATGTGTCGCAAAGTTACCAAGTTCAATTTGCTGATCAATATTGTTGATTATTTAATTCAGTGCTATAATTGATAGAGAATCAAGCATAGAAACTGAATGATGAATTCCGTATTCCATGCATCTCATTAATGTTGAGCAACAAATAGATGTATTTTATTCTTAACCATAACCCATTATCATCACCATCAAAATGCTTGTAATACAGAGGAAGGATTTACAAACCTTGGCTCCTTCCATTTCTGTACTGGCATTTTCAAGCCCGTCCAACATGGAAGAGTCCTTGCTTACTAGGGAAACCTTTACAAAAGGCAACAATTTCTCTCAAACAAATCCAACCCAAGAACAGGCCAAAAATATTCTTAAGCAAATGAACACACAAACCAGGATTGGTGTTAGCTGTCCTTCTAGATCAAGAAGACCTTTGGCAAATGCAGCTGCAGACATCTGTTAACCCAGGCCTTATCATAAATGACTCATATATGATATTAAACAGAGGAAAGAATAAGCAAATTAACAAAAAACAGTAGACATCAAACATAAATAAACACATAAAAAGTAAGAAAGTAAAACCACCATTGATTTGAAGTTCTTAGGCCTTTTAACAGGGAGATGGTAAATTCAAGCCATACCTGCACACGACCCTCATCAGAGCTGTAAATCTTAAGATCATGACGATATGTGCTATGGAGGCGAAGCAATCCTGTACCTTCTCCTGCAATTTTAAAAAACACAAATGATTTACATTTGGTACACAAGGCACAGTCTACTGTCTGACAAGCGAGTGCTACAGCTACAAATAAATAAGTTTAAACTCTAGAAGCACATTGGAAACAAGCAATGCTCCAAATACATGGAGGACTTTATTATAAAAACTAAAATATTAAATGAATAAAGCTCATTCAAAAAACCTGGATACATATTATTTCGGAAATATCTTCCCAGTTCTTCAGCCTACAAAGATTCAACAATAATTAACATAACTGGGAAACAGCATTATCTATGATGAATTAAAATTTAGTCACAAAACTGAAATCAGTAGATCAAACTAGTAGAAAATATTTGACATGATTGTGAATCTGAACCTGCTTTCTGCCAGCATGTGTAAGAACACCACCATATTTAAGAATCATCAGAGCTTCAACAGGTCGTTCTTCCTCACCTTCACCATTACTTTTTGCAGCTTTGACCCACTTTAGTGGCTTTAGTTGAACTTTTCTGTATATGCCAGAGAAATGTCCCCCCTGACATCATGGAGAAAAGGCAAAGAAAAAAGAGACATAAAACAAGTCAAGACTGCAATCAACCTGTGGAAATATATGCACGAGTATCATCCGTTTCATTATTAATATGCCGTCTAAAATGGCATCTCACTTCGAATTCTATACCTCACTTATTTGTGGGAATTAGTGACACTACATCAATGACGCATGGCTCAGGCACGCAGGAAGATACTGCATTGTGTCATCTGCTTTGATTAATATCACAAAAAGAAAAAGTCTAAGAAAAAATTTTTTTTCTCTTGAAAACAGTAGGCTCTCCAAAATGGCTAGGAATAAAATTAAAAGGTTTCAAAGTTGAGTTGTACCTGACAACTAATATAAAACTGAACTTTCATTCAACATCTTAAAAATTAAACTCAATTAGAGGCAGATACAAATCAATGCAGAACTTTGGAAGAAAAGCTAAATTTATGCTCCACAGCAATTTAATTTTCAAATTTCAATAGCTAGATGGCTCATAATACCAAACAAATTCATGACTATCATAGGAAAAACATTGTGCAGAGAATTGATAACCTCCTCAAGAACTGCTTTAACTTGACGGAGCTTTTCAGCATGCTCAACATCTTCAGCCTCACTATCACTTTCTCGATCTGGTCTAAATAATATACAGAGCTCTAATTAATAAAATGATCAAAGTTTAATATATATTGATTAAAAAATTGATGGCCACGAGTAGTAATGTACTTGTATAAAAATGATGAAACAAAACATGTAACAGCAAAGGTATCAAACTTGTAAGCATAGTAGTTATCTTAAAAGTCTGAATTTTTTAAAGCAAAAATCTTGTTAGAAGGAAATAATTAATACAAAGAAAGGGGGGATAGTAAATTCTCCTTAGAGAGAGAAGAGAATATAATTAAACAAAACTAATAAGACAACATGCCACCAAAATAACAAATAAGAGATAACACAAAAGATCTCTCCAATTCCTCTGCCTGTCTAGAAGGCCTATGAAACATCCTATAAAGCACAAGATATGTTACAAAACTACTTAATGTAGAATCTTAAGCTACAAAGCAAGGATGAAACACTGCTTTTTAATACTGTTGAATAGCCACAAATATGGGCTGATAGGGAGTGTATAGAGGGTTATGTTTTGGTAGTTTATGCTAGCCCTTAGTTATGTCTCTTATTTGCTGGCCCACTATTGTGTACATATAGTTTAGTTGTTTCTCTCAATGAGATACAATTTTCCTTCTACCTCTTAACAAGTTTTCTGTCTCTCCCTCTACCAAATAACACAGTATCAGAGCTTACCTTCCTTTCTTAAAATGAAAAAATAAACCACAAAAAAATTCCCGTGGCCAAAATCTGGCCAGAGGGTACTGGCCATGCCTTCTTTGGTCTCATAAGCTTTATTTTGAGGTCAAGGACCTCTAAAAGCTTAGTCTACAGCAAGTTAGGATTTCACCCTGAAGTTGGGCAAGTTAGTGTTCCAGTGACTTTCCAGCAAGTGGCTCCACTGTTCAAGGCATAGAAAGGTGCAAAAATGAGTTCTATGGTGGTCTCTCAACTTGTGGGTCTTCGGTATGTGGTGATTTGGGTTGAGTAGGAGACAAGATATGTATTTGTCTTGTAAGGTTTGCTGGTCGTAGTGTTTGGTTCCTTGCTGGTTGACTGAGTATATCCATTTTTTGCATTGTTAATTGGGTTGAAGTATTGCAAAGATGAAGCCACAAGATGATGTTGTCCAAACTCAGAATTAGGGGTCAAAAACAGTAGTGCTTGAGGTGATTAGAATGTCATCAAAACTTACAAACACAAAACTAGATGGTGATGGTACAACCTACATGGGATGGAGATGGTTAGTTTCGATGGCACTTGGCAGAGTGGGAAAGAGTGGACATCTTACAAAGACTTGCCCAAAGGGTAAGAGTGCTACAGCAGTGTGGCATGTTGAAATCAGAGAATTCTAGGGCTGATTGTGAATTCATGGATAAGAAAATTCAATCCCTTGTCACTCAGTGTAGCACTGTGAAGGAACTCTAGAGTTTTTTGGCCTTCATCTATGGTGGTGGATCAGGGAATCTAAACCACCTCTATGCAATGTCCCAAGAGATATTCAAACCTACTCAAGAGAAGAGGAGCCTTTGTGACTTCTTTCTTGAGTACAAGAGATATATGAAGACTTGAAATCTTTGATGACGGCTATGACCTTAGAGAAAATGTTGGCTCAACATGACAAGTTGATCACCTTATGCTGGTTATCTGGTTTGGATCCAAAGTACAAGGTTGTTCAATCCCAAATCCTTTCTGGTCAGGGAGTTGATAATTTAACAATTGCATTCTCACAAGTTACTATAGCTTCTCATGAAGGAATTAGAGCTCCTAGTGACACATAAGTGTGTAGCCCTTGCTGCTCAAGCAAATATCCTTCTTAGAGGTGGACAAGATGCTAGTAGTAAAGGTGGTTTCTATGGTGGCTGATATGGGGGCTGAGGTACAGGAGGTAGAACTAGACCTGGGATATGCTATCACAGTAAGGGATATGCTATCACAGTAAGGAACTAGGTCACACCTAAAATGATTGTTCCAAAATGGTTCACACTCAATCTTGTCCTTAACAATTTGCTCATAATGTTTCCCATGCTGAATCATCCTTTGGACTGCAAGGTGAGGGGCAAACTATAGTTATGTCAGAAGAAGAATTTGCTAGATACACACAGTTCCAACACTATCAACAACAAGTGCAGCCCCTCTCTACTGCTACCATAGTCCAATTAGATAATGCTATAGTGTGTCTTTCTTCAGCCACTCGATGTTAGGTCCCAGACTCTAGTGCTACAGATCATATGACAGGGATTTTAGGTATTCTCTCTTCCATTGAGTCCTCCACTATCCACTCAGAAGTTACTCTTGCTGATGGATCAGTTGCCAAAGTTGTTGGTAGTGGTACTTGACCAAATTTTCCTTCAACTTGCTTTCAGTTGGTCAAATAACCCATACCTTAGGCTGCTGTGTAATATTCTATCCAGATTTCTGTATTTTCAGGATCTTTTGATGGGGAGGATTATTGGTAGAGAAAGTACATCCAATGGATCGTATCTCTCAGACCAAGTTATTCCATCTTTTGCTCCTTCAGTCACTTGCTCTAACAGTATATCTCCTTTCCAACTCATTGTCAGTTATGACATCCATCATTGCCTATTTTGAAAAAGTTGTGTCCTAAATTAGGGTCTATAACTAGTTTACCATGTAAGTCATGTTAGTATGCTAAACATGACCATGTATCTTTTGCTTCTTGTGTCAATCGACAAGCAGACTCTCTTTTTGAAATTGTACATTCAAATGTGTGCAGACCATATCCTATAACTTCCAAATCTTGGTTCAAATAGTGTGACTTTTGTTGATGACTACTCACATGTAACTTTGGTTATGTTAAAGGAAGTCAAGAAATGAATTGTTCTCAATCTTTTGTACCTATTGTGCTGAAATTCGTTCCTAGATTAATTGTAATATTCGTACTCTACACAGTAACAATGCTAAAGAATGTTTCTCCTTGTCTTTCACTCACTTTATAATAGAACATGGTATAATACACTAGTCTTCTTGTATAGTCACTCCTCGACAGAATGGAGAGGAAGAACAAAAATATTGCCATCTTATGGAGGTTGCCCAGGTCTTATTGTTTGTGATAAAGGTTCCTAAAATTTGTTGGACTGATGCTGTACACACTGCTGCTTATTTGATGAACAGTTTACCTTCTTTTGTGTTGGGAGGTCAGATTCCATACTCTATCTTGTTTCCTTCTCATTCATTATTTTCTCTTCCTCCTCGGATATTCAAATGTACATGCTTTGAACATGATATGAGGCAGCAAATTACCAAATTGAATCCCAAGTCTTTGAAATGTGTATTTTTAGGATATTCAAGTACACAAAAAGGTTATCATTGTTTTTCTCCTGATTTAGGACGCTATTTAGTGCCTACTGATGTTACATTCTTTGAGGACAATCCCTTTTTCCATAACTTTCGACCTTTTAGTTCTCATCCCACCTATGAAATGGAAGATGACTTTCTTGTGTACACTATAGAATCTACTATGCAGAGTCAACCATTTCCTGTTCTTTCAAAGCCTCTTATCAAATAGGTTTATTCACGCCAGGAGAGAATAGAGGTTCCCAACACTTCTGTTATGGGGACACCTTCAGTGGAATCACCTATCATCTTCAATGTCAAGAGATTCTAATCCTGATCTTCCCATTGCCCTGAAGAAAGGTACGCGTACTTGTAATTGTCTTATTTCTTCCTTTGTTTCCTACCATGATTTATCATTTGTATCACAATGCTTTGTTGCTAGTCTTGACTCCATTTCACTTTTTAAGTGTTTGTTTGAGGCATTGAGTCATAATGGGTGGTGAAAAGCTATGGAAGAAGAGATGCCTACTCTTGAACATAATAACACATCAGAGTTTGTTTCCTTACCCCATGGTAAGCAAGTTATTAGATATAAGTGGGTGTATGCTATGAAAATGAACCCTAAAGGTACCAATGCTCGCTTGAAAGCATTGTTGGCTGCTAAGGGTTATGCACAAACATATGGTGTGGATAATACTGTTAGGACTCACAAGAGAATAAAATGGAAATTGGTGAGGTATTGATTGATTATCAGCAAAAATATGAGTACAAGACTGGCTCAAAGGCCCCAGGACAGCGTCCTCTGCACAGAGATGATCTCTGGCCCAGCTTGAAAAGCTTACAACTCTACTGAAAATTTCCTCCCCCTCTCATTCCTCACCCACTCTTTTAACCACCCCCACTCCCTACTGACCACTTCCTAAAATACCCCTTAATTCCCTGCTTTTTTCCTCCTCCCGTATACTCTCCATTTCTGTTTTTCTATTGGGCCTTGTCTGCCCATTTCAGTTCTAACATTGCCTTCCTCTTGAGGATCAGCCTTGTCCTCAAGGCTGGAGTTAGCTAATTGTTCATTGGTCTTGACAGAATCTTCCCAAGTTGCCTTCTTGATACCATCATTTTTCCTAGGCTGCATAGGAGGACTACCATCCAGCAATTCACCTTGAGTTACCTCTCTGTCAAAACATCTTTGCTTGCCTACAGATCTTCTGTGGCGCTGTTGAAAAGAGTAGTGACCTCCACCTGAAGCTGCCTTGTTTTCACTCATGCCATAAAAAGCAGCCAAATTTTTCTCTATACAAACAGGTTGCCACAATGTAGAAGAATTGGCCTCCACTGTTACTACAAAAGGCCACAGCCAAATGTAACTCAAAATCGCACCTATGGCAAGCCCTTCTATTTCACTTTTCTTATAGATATAGGCATCTACACTGAGCACACATACAATTATCACTGTGTTCTGCAGCTGTCCCAAACCTGAGATGTGCAGCAGAGAGTTGTTTTGGCAGGATATAGAATTATCTTGCTTAATTAAGAACTTGTAGAGTGCCTCCAGGTTGTGCAAGACAATCACACTAATAGAAAACAATTTGGAACACCAATGCTTCTGGCCAGTTGAAATTAAAAGGGAAACATCAACATTTATTAACCTCCCCTTCTTTCTCAGAAATCTGCCATCCTCATTTGCAACCCAGTCAGCAGCAAGGGTAACCAAAAAATAAATCTCATTCAAATCGTAAATCTGTCTCCAAACACCCAAATAATCCAGAACAAACTTTCCATAACATCCATTCTGATTCTCTGGAGTTTCAAGACAAGAATGATGCTCCAAAATATTAACAATCTTGTTTTCCCCATAATTTCGAAAGTAAACCCATGCCTCAACAGAGAATGGATTCTGCATCATCGTGTGTTCCACCCTTCCCTCAGGATTCATAACCCTTTTATCTTGCCAGACACACTTTGATGAGTTCAACTCCAATTGCACATGTAGAGGTTCTTTCACCCAACTACTTCTAGAATCAATTCCCAAAAATTCAGCATATACTTCCTTCTCTAGCGGAACTTTAATGACAAGTGCCCCATTTACGGCAACACCAAACTTATGCATTGTTAACATTGAGGGATAGTTGACAATCTGTTCTCCAACATCCAGCACACAACCCATGACCAAATCAATAAACCGAAATGCATTCCATCCACTGTCAGTAACTAATTGATGGTGCTTAGAGTTGGTGCCATCAATTAGTTCAACGGTTCCCTCCTGAGTATCTCTATTCCAACTGAAGAGATTTACTCCTTGGGACACACCAACCTTTTCACTCTTTTCAGAAAAATTGTCCAAGGGCAACTCTGCTACCCAAACTTTAGCAACCGTTGGAGCTTCAATCATCATACTCCCAATTGTTTTTCTACACCCCTGCTCCCTATCCATTACTACAGTAAAATGGGACCCGTAATCTACTGCTGGTTTGGAAACACACAAATAATTGAGGTGAAGCCAATAAACTTCATACCGTGAGGATATTGTCTCAGTCGATGCACTAGGCACATTTGCAAGGCCTCTTCCCTTGGTCCAAACAGGAACTTCACATGCGATTGTCTCTGCTCTGGTCTCAAGCTGAGATATTTTCCCAAGAACGAGTTCTCTTGCGATGGTCTCAGGCTGGGGATTTCTCTCACAAGGACTCCCCTCTCCAATGATTTGAATTAGGAGTGCGTCCTCCCTTGATTTCTTGGTGATGCCGGGGTCCCACGCACGTTGAGGAACTGCAGTCCTTGGAGGGTGAACCCATCGTTGCTTCTCCTTGTGCATGCCCCGCCTCTTGTCGAAATCGTTCTCCTCTCCCTTTGCTGCCCGTAGTTCATCGAATTCGTTGATGATGACGGAAGTGGACGATACACTACGTCGAGGATAACTCATGTGAGTGTCAGTATCATGGCTTCCTTCAGCTTGGGCATTCTCCGTGTTTCCGAAGTCTTCGATGATGATGGGAGTGCACTGCGTGCTGAGTTGGGGGAGGCTCATGCTCCACTCGCCCTTGGGAGGAATTGGGTCCATCGAAATGGAGGTGAGGCCCAGTCTGGATCCCTTCATGGGCCCTGTGGGTTGATTTGGTCCAATCCTAAGGCTCAGCCCCTCTGTTCCGTAACCACAGGTTTCACAATCTTGCCTCCTCTCCCATGTTGTTCCGTCGTCCGCCTCATTCCCATCAGTCTCTATTTTCGTCCGACACAAGCCCGTTTTCGTGCCCAAAAGCGACTCCCCATTCATCGCCAAAGTTACTGGTTCAGCTTCCTTCATGATTTCATCTTCAAGGTCTTGACCATCGACTGTCAGGTCTTTGTCATCAATGTTTTTTATCAAGCGTTCTTCATCACCCTTAGCATCGTCCGTCTGCATGGGTTCATTTTCCATTGCTGTCGACACCTCCATCGTTGGACTCCTTGTGGAACACATCTTATCTAGTAGCAAAAATATCTTCAATATTAGCTGTAGCTCCTCTAGCTTCTTAAATTTCTGACTAACCGCCTTTAAAATTTCTGCAACTGGTCTCATTTCAAACCCCCGTTCCATCGCTTCTGCTCTGAGGCTTTCCACTTCTTTTTCCAGCTCTGCAAATCCTGAGTCCCTCTCTGTCGCCATCATCCAGCAGGTCGGACCAATTGTTAGGACTCACAAGAGAATAAAATGGAAATTGGTGAGGTATTGATTGATTATCAGCAAAAATATGAGTACAAGACTGGCTCAAAGGCCCCAGGACAGCGTCCTCTGCACAGAGATGATCTCTGGCCCAGCTTGAAAAGCTTACAACTCTACTGAAAATCTCCTCCCCCTCTCATTCCTCACCCACTCTTTTAACCACCCCCACTCCCTACTGACCACTTCCTAAAATACCCCTTAATTCCCTGCTTTTTTCCTCCTCCCGTATACTCTCCATTTCTATTTTTCTATTGGGCCTTGTCTGCCCATTTCAGTTCTAACAAATACTAACACTTTCTCTCCTGTGGCTAAGTTAACTTCTGTGTGTCTCTTGATCTCCTAAGCTGCCACTCATCACTAGCCCTTATACCAATTAAGTGTCAAAAATGCTTTTCTTCATGGCAATTTACAGGAAGAGGTGTCTATGGAGTAACCACCTCAGTTTGATGCTCAAGAGGAGTATGGGAAAGTTTGCGCCTTAAAAAAGTCCTTGTATGGTTTACAACAATTGCTGCAGGCATGGTTTGGTAGGTTCAATGATGCAATAATGGAATTTGGCCTAAAGAGAAGTGATTGTGACCATATTGTGTTCTACAAAAAGTCTACCATAGGTTGTATTTTGTTAGTGGTACATGTTCATGATATTGTGATAACAGGCAAAGGCAATGATGAGAGGGGTATTTTGGCTCTTAAAGAATACCTCCAGACAAAATTTCAGACCAAAGACATAGGTGCTCTTAAACACTTTCTTGCCATTGAAGTCATGTATTCTAAGAAAGGCATCTTTTTGTCACAAAAGAAATATGTCTTGGACTTACTTAATGAGACAGGATTATTGGGAGCCAAACCTTGTGAGACACCCATGGGGCCTAATCTAAAACTTTTAGTTGATGATGGAGTAGCCCTTAGTGATCTTGCAAAGTATAGGTAGTTGGTTGGTAAACTAAAGTATTTGATTATTACACACCTAGACATCTCCTTTCCTATCAATGTATTGAGTCAGTTAATGTCGTCTCCAACCCATTGGGATGCCTTGATTCAAGAAGAAGGCACCAAGAAGAGGTTTACTATATAAAGACCATGGTCACATACATATCAAGGCCTTTACTGATGTAGATTAAGCTAGTTCTCCCATTGACTGAAAATCTACCATAAGATATTGCATTTTTGTGGGAGAAAAGTTAATCTCTTGGAAAAGCAAGAAAAAAGGTGAGGTAGCTAGATCTAGTCTAGAAGTTGAATGCCATGCTATGGCACAGTGTATGTGAACTTATGTGGATCCACCATCTGTTGTGTGAGATTGGATTTGATATTGTCTCCAATTAAGTTATTGTATGATAATCAAGCTGCCATGCATATCTCTTCCAACTAAGTGCTCCATGAGAGAACCAAACATATATTAGATTGCCACTTCATTTTTGAGAAAAATTGACAAAAGCTTATTAGTAATTCATACATTCGTACTAAAGGGCAACTTGGCAGGCCTATTCACAAAGGCACTAACTGGGGCAAGGGTTGAATTTATGTGTAACAAGCTGGGCATGATTAATATATGTACTCCAACTTGAGAGGAAGTGTTGAATAGCCATAAATATGGGCTAATAGGGGGTGTTTAGAGGACTATGTTTTGTTAATTTATACTGGGCCTTAGTTATGCCTTATTATTTGGCCCACTATTGTGTACATATAGTTTAGTTGTTTCTATCAATGAGATAAAACTTTCATTCTTCCTCTCAACAAGTTTTCCATCTCTCCTTCTACCAAATAACAGATACAAACTCTGCACAGATCTCTAATGTGACACTTGTTCAAAGTAAGCATGATGACAATCATGTGAAAATAATTAGAAGTTAAAAAAGACATCTTCCTCTTCAAGGCATGGGTCTTGGTAGGGCAGAAGGTTAACATCAAAAGGGACATATTTATTGTATCAGAGCAGCCAGTTTCCTTAATTTCAAGTAAGTTTGAGGGTGCATTGAAGGTGAGTTTCATGACATTAATGTGTCAACGTTGCTGCATAATTCATACTAAAGCTTCTGTTGATAAAGCACCTAGTTTGAGGGACCAAAATCCGTGTGGCATCAAGCAGATCTTGCAGCTGAACAGCACTTTTAAGTTTTGTCTGCAGATAAAGGACCATCAGATCAACTATAAAAGGCCAAGTAATAACTTATATAATTTAATACAAATGTTATAACAGCAATACAAGTTTATTACCTCAGATCTAGGCCGGCCTCCATTGTATTTTAACATTAAGTTTAGCAACTTTTCCTCTGTAACCTTCAGCTTCACCTTCTGTTTGGGAGTTCTATCACCACTGCCAAAACAGGAGAGTGAACAAAAGAACAAGGCATTTTGCTAATCCAAAGGAAAGACATTGGTACATACTGACGAATTACAGCAATTACACAACGTAGTTCTTCAGATTGTCCGAAAGTGCCAGCAATACCACTACCCTGACGAGTTAATCCCTCACAAGGTTGGGCTGGTTCATTTACCTTCCATGGAAGAGTTGGGGGAATTGCTGAAGAAAGGTGAGGAGCTTTTGCTTCTAAGAACATCTTCCGAAGCACGCAGGCAGCATCATCATAATACCTTCAACAGTGGCAAGGAAAATTACACACACACATACACACATAAGAAAGAAGAAAATAGGAAAAGCAATGTATAATTTGTCAAACAACTAGCAAAGTTGCCACAAATGGGTATTTTTTTATTTATTCTATATTACAGTATAGACAACAAGTATAACAATCCCACATTGCTAGTCCTTCCCACAGCCCAGAAAGACAAGTTAAGAGGATATTGTTTCCTAGAAGTGATTCTCTCCACCATCGAGGGCAATTAAATACTGGAATAATATACAGCTAACAGAGCAAATTGTTTAAGTTATTTATTTTGGCTAAGATGCAACAACTGAGTCCATAAGATTCTTGAGCAGAGTATATAGTAGATTAACAAACTCATTTATAGATTCTGTCCACCTAGATACCTCTACTTTTTTTTCCTTGGATTTACCTAGGCCAGATTACATTTATCCTTTAATGAATGAATTTCAAAGAAACCTATTTATCTTTCCTTAATAGACAGAGAGTTATACCATACTTCTTATGTGAATTGATTTACACTCCATAGTTGTTCTTCAGATCAGAATATTATATGTTATAAAAAGTATTATGTAACAGAAGTGAATGGGCAAATTTTAGTTCAAAATATCTGAATTTGCCTCCCTAATTTATAACAGAAGAGTTCCCTGGCAACATCTTTATCCAAAAAATGGACTTCACTCATAACGGTCAGATGAAACTGTTAGAAATGTTGATGGGATCAAGTGATACTGTTCACAGAATTCAAGACCCCTACTCACTTTGGTTAAGATAGTAAAAGAGCTTTTCAAATTATAGGGGCATTTTCTAACCAAGCAGATGAGTCTCTGCCATTTGTAAAATATGTGAAACATTAAAACTCCTGATTCAGATATAAATTTCAGGGAAAAAGAGTTAATCTTAAGATTATTTAAACTAATAGAAGGAAAGTGAATAACTATAAATGTATTTTGAAACATGTATCCAATATCAAAACAGACACCACCAAGACAAAGTGATTTCAAAAGGTTACTTGTGTGAGTTTTTAACAAAACTCCATCCATTCACATCACAAACATATGAGCGCCCCTCACTTCTTAAGAGATCAAACCCGCAAACCTGCAAGTAATAAAAATGATTTACAATAGGACATGAAGTGGAACACATTATTTTTTAGTACATAAGGAAGAAGCAATTTTCAAACCTCTTTCTTAAAGACATATATGCACATACACTTGAAATTGTAAAACAATGTGCAGAATACTTTAACCCTGCAACCCCTTACCTGCTCTAATAGCAGGTCTGCATTGGAGCCCCATGCGTCCCAGGACATGTAAAGTTAGGATGAAGTGAAACAACAGAGCCGTAATTCTATATACCCACTAAATATTTGCTTTGAAAAATGGGAGCTGCAGTATATGCAACTCAATTTACTGCAATGATCACACAGTCCATTTTATAAAAGATTATGAAATATTCCATGCTAGGACTAGCCAAGATGATCACAAGTTTGAAAAAGGATTTCAATAATTTCATCCAAGCTACTACCTAAACTTCCACCAGAATGCAACAAAGCTACAAAATTAAAGAGAGCAACAATTGAGCTTAAAACACTAAGCAAGAACAAAAACAATAATATGACCGTTGGCAAGATTTTGTAGAAGTTCTAGTACTTCAATAGGTCTAACAACTCTAGGATGACTAATCAGCTTCGATGTTCAATGAAAATAAATCTAACAGAACAAAGAAGGATCCAATTCCAGTGTCTATTTCGGTTGACAAACACATATAAACAAAAAATAATGCATTTTTAAATGACATGCAATTATACATTCACACAACTTACCTCTTGCCTGAATGCAATGCAAACCTCTCTCGCCATTTCCTTTTCAGCAGGCGTCAGTAGGACAGGATACCTAACCTGCCAAATGAAATTATAGACATGCTTAGACAAGAAAGTCAAAGCTCATGATTATATGACTATTTTCTTGTGCTATACATAAATCCAACCCAAATCTAATACAACAACTGGATCTTCACCTCGTGAATGGAAAGTAATTTATACTTGGATAATTAAGCATAATATATGATAACATTAGCACTATGTTCTCTCTTTTGTCCAAACTTGCTTCTGCAACAAAAATAGAAATTTCAGTGACCTTCCTGTCATTTTTATCTTATCAGCCAAATCTCATTCCCTATAAAGGCAATGTAGTAGACCTCCAAGTCTGAAAGTATACCAGAGGAGAGGTGGAATGAGGGGTAGAGCAGCAACACTAAGGAGGGGACCACATAACAGCCCTGATGATTGAGAGAGGACAGGTGGTGGGTATTAGGACAGCAGGGGTTAATTTGGTTAGTAGTTGTGAGGGAGAGAGAAAGGAAGATAGGACAGTTGTACTGAGTGGTAGGAAGGCCTGTGGCACCTTGAATTGTCACTAGGGAGGGAAGGGACGGATTGCTTCACAGAGCAATTCTCTGTTCCCTTGTAATTATCCTTTATCCTTAATAGAATTTCTTTACATTCTCTGGTTGAGAACCTATCACAATGACTTAAATTCCCAGCGCAAATTTATCTAAAAGTTCTTAATGAATGTACATGCTTCATAGTAGTGCTCCACTAAGTCAATAGTAACCATTATAATTTTGTAAGTAAAGTATTGTGTTGTAATCAGTGAAGCGATAGCAATGTTGGATTCATAGAGTCAACATATCCAAGCTTATATAAAACATAGTCATCCGTCCAATCAATAATTAAATCTTGTTAACATGTAAACCAAAATGTAACACTAACAACCAATATACATGCTTTTTCAACAAAATGCTTTAGATCTTGCAAGTTCTAAACCAAGAGGATTTGACTGCAAACAACAGCCGACCCATCAATAGACAAAAATCATAGCCTGAACTAAAATGTTGTAATGTCAAATGAACAAGAAAGGATAAGGAAAATGCAGAGAGGTGGGAAAGAATATAAGGGAGACAAGACATATATTGGACACGCTACTTACTTCCTTCCCATCAGGATTTCTCATTACAACACCATCAACAACAGGAGACTTCCTTGCCTCGGCATGAGCATATTCAGGGCCTACTGTATACACCTGCAATAATTTTGTCAAAATTCTGAAAGATTAATTCTATGTTAAAAAGTATGGAGAGAACTTGATATGATACGTGCAAAAAAATCTCAAAGCCATTTTATTAAAAATTTTAGGGAGAATTGCAAAAAAGGAACTCCTGGTGAATATACAACCAATGAAAGAAAAACAACCACTCATGGTAATTGTTTTTACCAGGACATATATATATATATATATATATATATATATATATTTTTTTTGAATTCTGACAGTTTTTATTTAAAAAAAAAAAAAAGTAACAACAAATGAACATGAACTTCAAATTGCCAAACCTTAACATCTGTCCCTCCAGTTGGCATGAATTCCTCATATATATAGGAGCCTTCACGTCTCACTCTTCTCACCTCTGGATGGAACTCACTGGATCGATTGCCAACCTAAGATCATACAATATCCAAAACAGAGACAAGTTGTATAATTATATTTCAGTTATAAGTTCAAAGAAACAAAAGATAGATATAACCAGATTGTATCAAAAAGCATGTCAGACAACCAACAATCTAAAAGCATAAGATGTTCAGAGAAGGCCAGGAATGGTTTTGATTTATATCTCTTAACACACCCCACTGTGCAAAAGACCTTTTAGGCTTGAAGCAAGGACAATGCCCATGCCCACCACTACTTCTGCTGTAACTGCATTTATAATAGAGAAAGGGACAGAAAAACCAAACTCTTCATTATTTGGTCAAAGAAGCTATGATACCACTTCAAGGAACCAATTATCCTAAAACCTTAAGCAGTTAGAAGGACTAGAAACAGATCAATTTAAATCTCTAACAAAGAATACATGCTTGCCTAAGATGTTACTGCAATATGATCATTGTAGACAGAAATATCTAAATAAAGTAGTGAAGTTAATTCACGTAAAAAATAAATTTAGTTGATGCTTCTTACATGAAATAAATTTGAAAAATAAAAAATTCAAAGAAATTAATTTAGGCAGGTGCCAAAAGACAAACAGCCCAATTAGATCCCTTTTAAGAGGCCCTTTGGAAAATAAACATGTCCTCCAAATCATTTCGTGTCTACAAATAATGCCCACCAAATTCAGGAGAATAAGTTATCAGCTGAAAGCTCACCTTCCTAAACAATTCCTTCATACCTGCACCTGCTGAACTGGGATAGTATATCATTATACTATGGTTGTCACCTTCAACAAAGAAGAAGAATAAGAGTTATTATTACATTCAAGAAAATATATTTGCAAGGTGGTTTATATCCCCAAAAGAAAGATCATCATGAACATATCAATTCTAAATATTATCAAAAAGCATTTTGCATATAATACAATTATAGCTTCATGATAAGAGAATTCTGGAAATAATAACATCCATTATGAGATAACTTGACTCTGCAGTCTGCAATGTTCACAAAGTTCTTAAGTACTTTAATAACTAAACTCCAACATCGAATCTAGAGTAATACAATAGATATAGCAGTGTGCAAATAACTTTACCCAAAGTCACATTAATTTTTGAGATATCTACTAATTACAGTTTACATTCTGTGCCAAAATCATGCTAATGTGGTAAAGGGATACTAGAGCATAGGAATATGAGAACCCAAATTTTCCATTAACAAAAAGAAACTGCAGATAATGAAAAAATTCAGAAAACTGAGTTAAAGCATAATGCCCTTGTCATCTATATATCTCTTTTTAGGGAACAATATATATTATCTTCACAAGTTCATGAATCAAATGAAAGTTGATTAATAAAAACATATGTATATAAAATTGGCCTAAATTTGAACAACTAGCAAATTAAAGAGTTTCACCCCCTAGATACAAAAAACAAGCTCACCATCAATAGGTTTCTCCACAAATGGCTTCCAAAAACGCATACCATGAACCTCAACAAAGTCTTCCTCCTCAATAAAGTAATCCAGCTCCTGGTATGGGAATTCCCTATTTACAAGGGCATATCTTGGAACAGGGATTCCAAATATTTCAAGACGCTTGAAACCAAGGTTGAAAATTAGTAATTTTAACATAAATCAGGAAAAATTAACATGAAATATTTGGTCTCTATCGTCCATGTATTAAGCCATCCAGGCTTAACAAGTACACATATATGACTGCCAACATGGTTATATGAAGGCGGAGCAAATATTCACACAAATGATAAACAGACCAGTCCTGAGACAATGACAGCTTTCTAAAATCTATCTCATGTTTTGTTATTTTTCCAACTTTTCTTTTATTTTTGTCCCAACACTTTAAACTAAGGCCAACTCCAATTAGAGTTCTTCAAGATGGGTAAGGCTTTAAACTATAAATATCACAAAATTATCAGACTTCATATGCAACTAACAAAGGCAGAAGTATCAGCCCTTAATTATAAACCCAAGCCAGGCCCTTAAAGAAAAAGTCAAAAATAGGTCACATATGTCTCTGTATCTCATCTATTTAAAAAAAAAAAAAAAAAGGATTTGATTTAAGACAGAACAAACTCAGACAAACACAAATCCCAGTATATGGATCCACCAAAAGAATCATACAGGTATGCAGTATTCAACAAAATGAAATCTGGTTTGTATAGAAATTTTCCATATAAACCCAAAATAGTTTAATGCAAAAATGTAAAATGCCACAATTATAAAAGATGAAAATTAACATAGAACCACAAAGAATGACATTAATCCCTCTTACCTCATATACCTTCCTTCGGTCATGAAGAAGGTGCTGTGGCTCCAATTCATTCACTAAGAAAGGTCTGAATCAAAGCACAAGAGTAGTTTTTAGATCTATAAACCTTTACATCTAAACATTTAACTACAATTAAAAATCAATGTAACATAATTAAAAACAACATAGATAAAAAAATTATTCCCATCAGCAAAGATATCCAGCAAATAAGCATCACCATTGTCTGAAAAACCAACAAAAAAAAAAGCACAGCAAATTTACAGCAAATTTTAGCCAAAATGTCATGATTACTATGTTGAGTCACTCTATAAGAATATTGCTTCACAGTGTGTCCCACCTAAACTTCCAACACATCCTTCTCTAGCAAAGCAAAGAAGAGATGTTTTTTTTTTTTTTCACATTCTTAAACTTCAAATTACAAAAGCCATGGGAAGGAAGAGGAAAGTCAAACCAACAGTGGATGAATGATGATGCCCAGCGGAGAGTTCCTAGTAATCACAGTCTGATTCCTACAACAATCATTTTCACTTATCTGAAAGAAGAAGTCTAACAGAAAGCTTCTATACTAGATAGACAAGAGGATCTCATGATAGTACAGTCAAGGGAAGCCAGGGATCAGACTTCTTACATAGGCGAGAATTTTATGGTCAGAGAAGCTGGCTATCTCTCCACCATGTAGAGGGGCTAAACCACAAGTATTATGTTTCCATTAGAATAGGCTTCACAGTTATAAACCACAAGCAACAACAGAAACTGGGATTAACAGAGCTGCAAACACTTAACAGTAATAACACCCTAACATAAACCACTTTTCCTTCTCTAGTTTCAGCATCATTCTTCAAGTAACAGTATCCTTGTTACACAAGGATCATTCTTCTAATCACTGCAAAGATCCTTCCTTCACTATAAATCTTGACATAAGAATTAACACAGAGGAATGAAATTAGAAATTCATGGCACTTGAGTAGAGTACTCTTGAAAGAAAATCACTTAGAACCTGCATTTGTCTTTTATTCCAAGGAAGTCTATCATGAGCTTGAAAAATACTCCAGAAGTATATTCTCATAAAAATACAGCACGAAGTCTGTATATTACCAAATCTACTAATAGTAATAATCATATCTAGAAATTTGGATTTCATTGTCCTTGGAAAGCTAATTGCTTGCATAGTCAGCTCAGGCTGGTAGCATGTCTAGATTTTCCTCCACTAATATGCAAAGTTTTATCACAAGTGCGAGTTATAACCTTTAACAATGAGAAATATCCAAAATGATAGCCATTTACAAGTTAAAAGATGGACTTGCACACCCGCTGTACCATTAATAGGCTTGCTTTTCTTTTCCTTCTTAAGGAACTCCTCAAAAGTTGCGACCATGCTTGCATCTAATGCAACTACAAAGTCTAGATCCCCATTGTGCCTTCTCCTTGTAAACGTAACTGTTTGGGTTCTCCACTTCTATGCAACTGACATTTCACAAAGTTTGTTTTCCTGATCTCCATTCACAGACTCCATAATGCACACCACATTTGTTAGGGAGGCTATTGTCAAAAGGTTCTTGTCAAGGAAGATGCAAACAAGTAACCATTGGCATTATATATTAGCATGTACCATTATGGGTGTAATTGATCATGGGACTGAAATTATTTCCAAAACATCTTCAAGTTGCATTATCCTCGAACACTTTGAAGAGCAAATACTACAAAATGATAATAACATATCTGACATACAAATCAAATATAGCTGGTATATAAACAAGCTTACTTCCTTAAAGCAGCATAAGCCTCAGCCTTTTCTAGGGGATATCCAGTGGAATAGAAAGCAATCAAACAATCACATACTGGCCATCTGAAATGACAAAAAGTTTAAACTTAGTATTCAAACAGTGCAACTCTAGATACCCGTTAAGTTATCACCAATAAATTCTTAAGCTCCAAACACATATATGATACATGATGTCACAATCTACTCTGTCCTAAGATTATGATGGAACTTTTATAGAATGAATAAGAAACACAAGCTAAAAATGGAGCAATAATGCAACACCAGCACTCATTATTACTTCATATTAGAATTCAGAAAATAGAGAGGCTCAAACACTTTTCCAGTCTTAAAATCCACCACAAACAAATGCTATCACAACCAGATAATTCAAAAGCTATACTCTAATATCCACATGAAAATTTCACATACACAAAGATACTCCATTCTTTGCTCCAGACAAATATTGCAACTTAATATTTGCACGCCTCTAAAGTGGAATATCCCCTACATTTGGGAAGAAAATGGAACATAAGGAAGATAACAGAAGGAACCATTTGATCCCTTGTTTGAAAAAAGAATGATATAAGAAGGAAAGAACGCTAAGGGAATAATCTGTCCACAGAATGAATTTCTCCTTGATCTCTACTCCCTCCAAAAGTGGGAGGAAAGTGACAATATCAAAAAATTCTTCATGCAACTTATCAACTTTTCATTTTATCTACCACAAATGAAGAGGAAACTAAGTGAAAATTCAATTGAAATGGTAAACTGAATAAAAATATTCTCCTTTCCTTTCCAATTCTATATGTATAAATATATTCTTCCCTTTCTTTAAGGTGAAGTATCCAAACAAAGAAATAATTATCAGTATCTTTTCCATTCTATTATGTTCCACTTATCTAAACAACCTGAAAAGGCTCTTAATCATCAGCTTAAAACCTCTTCCATCAATGGTGTGATAAAATGCCAGAAAATAGCTTCATTTTAAAACTTCTCTTTTTCACACATAATATTTAGATTTTTCTCTTTTTATATTAACATATGCTTTTGTCCCTGCGTATATGTTCTGAACAGCATGATTAACAACCTTTTCCTGTTCATTGGAAGAGCATGAGTGTACCTATTCATTCTATTGATCTATTCAGAGAATTAAAACTAGAAGAGTCAAGTCTATAGCTTCTATGGTTCTATAGATGTCAATAAACTAAGAAGATACTTAATTAAGTACTAGTGGCTTTCAGATTTCAAAAATCATTAAAAAAAAAAAAGGTAATGTAATACACGACCATTATTGTACACTATGAAGTAGAGTTCAATCAGGTTCCAGGTAATAATGTCAATTTTACCTCTCTATTGGATCTTCAAGGATGACCTTGTCCCCAAAATGTATTATCTACCACAAGATTAAAAGAAAAAAAAAGTACTACGTAAGAAAAAAAGGAAAGAACAAACTAACAAGGACAAACTCCTCTATTACTCAACAAAATACGAGAAGGAAATACACAACTATTGTATAAATGATATTAGCATCGGCTACATGTTTGCGCATTACAAAAGAAATACGCTGTACTCTGCTTGCTTTCAATAGATTCATGTACAAGCCAAATCCAGATCAAATGGTGATAACCAGGACTCAAAATGTTTAAAGTGACCTACCTCAAATTCACCAAATGCTTCTAACCTCTCAAGAATCTGCCCCATTGGCGCCGAGAAAACCTGCAATAAAAACAGGTCCATCAACGAGGACCGGAACAGAGAGAGCCATAGAATTATACAGCCATTGTTCAAAGCCATTGCAAAGCTCTGTTTTCGAAACAGAAACAAGATGGATTGAGCGTAAAGAGAGAACCTCGGAGCCACATTTCACCTTCTTTTCCATCACGCAGACTCCAATCGTTATCTTCTTCACTCTATCCTCATCCTTCTCCTCCATCGCCCCCATACCGCTTGCTTCGCTACGAACGGCGAAACTCTGCGATTCACGTTTCCAATCTCGCCTTCACTGTTCAATGAAAAACCAATGGCGAAGACGCAAACGCGAAATTCAGCACCACGCCATCGTCATAGCCGTAGCTATACGAGTTGCTGAAGGAAAATGCACACAAACGTAGAGAGATACGAATCTAAAAGGAGCAGCAAAGAAAGCAAAGCTCAAATGAAGGAAGAGAGAAAGTGACGAAGACAGTTGGCCGCCGACTCGGATTTATATACTTAAGCATTGACACAGACGGAGGAAAGCGAGTAACAACTCACGAGCTCGTGGTCATGGGGGCCGCGGAGGAGAGAGAAACTCCAATGCGAAGATAGCTAAAACTAAAAGCGCTATAAACCGGAAACAGCCTATGAGATACGAAAAATTAATTTATAAAAAATAAAAGAAAATTTGATTTCGTGTCCATGCGGCTTGTTTGGATATAAACATTTGGGGATTCTGGAATATGCAAATTGAAAAAAGGATGGTGAAAAACTTTTTAACCCAATTTTAAGATTTGGGTTCTCTCACTTTTCAATTCTTTAATTTTTATTTTTTTTTACATTTTTTTATTTTTTTAAATTTTATATTTATCTTTCTTTATGACAAAAAATTTATATTCCTAATTTTAATATATAATTATTATTTTATGGGATCCTATAATTATATATCAAAGTTCAATGTAACTCAACTTTTTCCTGGAAAATGAGGTGGGAAAAGATTCAAAGTTGAAATGGTTTGGGATTTTCCTCTGAATTCATAGGAAAGATCCAGGTGATCCCACTTGATGTGGCTGCGCTGCTGTCTGTGTCACAATCCCACTTGATTCTTTTTTCTTTCTCATACATCGGATAACCATACGCGGGGAAGGAATGAGTCTCGTAAATTTTCCTATGATGTGTTTGGAATATGCCAATGATAAAATAAATTTTTTAAATGAAATTATTTATACATTTTTTATCAAACCATTGCCTGTTACAAATAGTTAGATTTTTAAGTTACTATAATTTCACGAAGGTTTACTAGCAGCTTGACACTTAATTCATTAGTGAGGAAAAAGAACGTTACATAAGTTTTAATTTTACAAATAAAATTAAACATTGAAAATTCCGTGTTTACAAATGAAATTACTATTACAATTTTAGAGATATCATTTGCAATGATTTATAAAAGATTTGTTATTCGAATGCATTGGTTGGTATGCTTCGCATACATTATGAGAGAAGAAAAGAAATAAAATGGTTACTTCCTTCTCTCTCATAATATATGCAAATTTTTTTCTCTTTCTTATGGTATACGCGAACCACATATAATCATGCGTGTCAACAATAGTTTTCTTTAAAAAATTATCAAAGTAAATAGAGTTAAGAGCTTTGATGTTAGAATTGAAAGGTGTTATAAGTAGACATCTATGGTGCAAAAATTAGACATAAAATGACATATGCAACAAAAGTAGACAAGTAAAATGCAAATGTGGGGGACTAGACCGTTGCTATTTCTTTGGAAGGAAGCAAAGTTTAAAGCATGCGCGTGGGCATCACACAAAGAGGATATTCCTTTTAATTAGAACAATTCAAGCAGATAGGCCGGATAATAATTACCAATGTCCCTATGATGACCCGTAATAATTAGATTGATTCAAAGTCCAAAAAGAGCTGCCCAAAAGCACGATAGGATTCTCCACTTCGGTGGTTTTTGTATATTTTAATAATTTTTTTTATCTTTCACTAATTTATAACATTTTTTTACAGATAATTACATAATTTTATTTTTTATTTTAGTAATTTTTTAATCTATTACTATTTTTTTCTCATTTATAACGTGTCTTTTATTGCAACAAAATAAAAAATAAAAAAATCACTGAAATTTCTTCGCAATGTGGCGGCAATAATAAGTTAGCTTTCAGTTCCTTCTTTTCAAAGGTGAAGGGGGAGAATCTGTTGTAATTGACAAAAATTAATAATTCAGAATTTGAAGAGCTCAATCAGAAAAAGACAAACGGAAAAGGAAAAGAAAAAGAACATGAGCACGACAGGACAATCAATCTGTCCCGATAAGCAGGCACCGATCCGCCGATAAAGCGACAGTCCCTTTCGGCCTCGATGCTCTAAAATCCGCTTACCTTTTTAAAGCTAAGCGCCAACTGCTAGTCCACCAATATTGGTTCCTGCAATATACCCTCCAGACCAGGCATTCTGCACATAGGAATAACGTACGAAGCTCATGAATATGCTCTTTTTCCCCTTAAATGACAGGCACGAATGTTTCTATTTCAACATATGATCTCATGTATAACTATGTCAACCCCTCGCTCACTTCTAATGGCTTCATGAATATACCATATAACCAGTAAGGGCATGATTCCTTAGAGCCGTGCTCATAACTGCTTGACCCCAAAGGGTAAAGCTGATATATTATCTTATTGCCAGGCCTAGAAAGATTGACCTTCATCACCAAAAGAAAGAAATGCAAATCAAGCAAAAAAACAAAAGAATAAACTTTCGAAATACCTTTACATGGATATTTAGTTAAAATTATCTGTACAAGGAGACATTTTACCTTCACAATCTATTAAATAATATCAGAATGAGGCTATCAAAGTGTCTGCTGCTTGAACTCTTTTTTTTTTTTTATTGTAGAGTATATGCTCTTGTACTTGAGAGGAATAATCGCAGAATTTGCCTTGATTTTGACGCAATTTACTTCACATGGATGACGAGAGGAATATACCGGGAAAATATCCAACGATAATTGACATTGGAGTAAAACTACTTACAAAAAGCATATCTTAAACCCAAATATATATTTCCTAGTGCTAGAAATGATTTCAAAGTTTGACATAGATAAGGTTTTTTTTTTTTGGTGATGACATAGATAAGATTATTTGATTGATACTTTTGAAAATAGAGAAATTATTTAGTATTCACGGTATAACATATAGGACAAATTATGTGATATATCTAATACTGATAAACTACTATTTGCGCAATTTTTGTTGTCTACAATTATTGTTCACATCATTACATCAATAAATATTAGTTTGTTATTGGCTCGGTGGACACATCACCCATGTATTAGGCAACTAGATACATGTGGCAACACATGTGACATAGTTAATAATGGTTTAGGTGGCAAATTTGTGTGCAGACAATGATTAATGTTATTTGTATTGCTATTATAAATATTGTAATTTAGGTATTGCTAAGTAAAAATTTTGTGGTAAAAATTTGAGAGGTCTTTGATTCTCAAAACTAGAGTGAACTATCCTAATTTTAGAATAGCTTGCATATTCTATTATGTAATTTGTTGGAGTTATAAAACTAATCCTGCACCACTACTTAACAACCTAAACTTTTGAAACAGTTAACCTTTAACATAGTATTAAAGCCTGATTGTTGAAGTTATCTATGACAAAGCTGTTAAGAATTCGATTCTTGATACACCCCCATTTATCAATAATTAAGTAAAGTTTCAACACAAGGTTCGATATACATATGTATTTATCCATACTTTAAGCTCAAAAAGACTTTCGTGTGAGGAGTTGCGTTAAAGTTTTAAAACTATTTCTATTTACCTAACAATTTAAACTTTTAAAAGAGTTAATCTTTGACATAATTAGGGTGTGAGTATTTACTGAAATTATTTGTAATTTGTATGATGTTAATAAAAGGATCTTATTACCATGTCACACGGTATACCACTTGTATTGAATACTTTCTCTTGGAGAGGAGAATTAAGGGCTACCATTTATATGTCATACTTATGTCAAGAAAAGACTGCACATTCTTACAATCACATGCCGTTACCTGGAAATTGAATCCACCAGTTACCCCATCAACATTCAGTACCTGAAAAAGATTAGATATTATAATACCAAAATATAGATGAATAGTTCTTTCTTCAAGACTGCAAATAAAACAAGTTTTAAGCTACCTCTCCCGCAAAGAACAAACGTGAGCAAATTCTGCTTTCCATAGTATCCAGTGAGATCTTCAAAATTACAAGAGTAGTGACGTTACATTTTTAACAATTGGGAGGATAGTTAGGAGAAAGAGAAAGATTGAGAAACAAAGAGAACCTCTGATAAGGGAACCCCACCAGCAGTAACAAATTCATCTTTAAATTGACCCTTCAATGGGGAAAGGACACATTATTTAAAAAAGGATGACAATAATAAATATTTATATAAAAGTTATGAAATCTTACCTTGCCTGTAACTTCAAATTTGCAGTGCTTTAACAGAGAAGCAATGAAATTTAAAGAATTATTTGAAATGGAAGCCCACAAAATATCTCCACTTAAAAAACCCTACATACGTGTAATATTTATGTAGTTTGTAAGAAAAAGTTTGTAATCATTGAAAGTTAATTTAAAAAGGGCTAACTACAAGACCTGTCGTTCCAATACATAGCCCCAAAATCTTTTTGGTATGCCAAATTCAGGAGGACATGAATTTAGCACTTTCTGTTTCTGCAGAGACACAAGTGAAGCAACTAAGGATTGTTTTTCTAAACACAAATGATTACAATCATACAATGAATGGCATTATAGTAGAAGTTTGCAATGAAATACATTGCTTGGGTGGGCCTATGATCAAGTTGCATATGTTGAAGTCATAAAAGGTAGTAATTCCCCATTTTGAGCTTAAGATATAACTTGTGGAAAGGAAGAATTTAAGGTAAAATTGCCACTCTTTTAATACATCATGAGCAACCAATTGATGATATCTGAGCTTAGAATTCATGTGAATGCATTTTGTAGACTCAGATCGGACAGTTCAATTATCAAACACTTCCTGACTAAATTTGAAACAACATTGGTTTTCTCACTTTCAACTTGCTAAATTATAAGGTATATGAATGTCAATATTAATTTGCAAGTGAGCACTAGACCCATGATTACCGAAAATTGATGCTTGTGATGAGAAAGGATAGACTTTAAATTTTCCATATTCATATCTGGTGTAAAATCCACAGTAAGTCTCCCTGCATCCAAATGATGCCAATGTCAGTAAAGGGGGGAAAAAATGAAAATTTATCGGAAGACATATTTGCCTTTACCTTTGTAACCTGAACTGAACATATATCGTGCCCCCCAGGCAGACAAACGAAGAATAACTGGTCCACTGAGTCCCCAGTGTGTGACTAACATAGAGCCAACCTAAAATCACAAAATGTTGCAAACTCACCGCCACATTTATATATTTGAGTATTTGATTTGAGTTTGTGACAGAAACATGCCTGTGTAAGCTGAGGTACATTCCTATGGACATTATCTAATTTCAATCTCACTTTCACTTTAGGAAAGGTAACCTGAATATTAATCAAAAATTAAAAAGCAAAAAGAAGAGAACAGAAAATTGAGTTAAGGAATAAATATTTCTAATCATCACTCCTAAATAATCAGTTTCTGAATCCTCAACATGATATTGATAGCAATATGACCAAAAGAAGAATCAAGTAACAGATATATGCTACCAAAATCTAATTGCCCAATATTTATGTGCTTCTGGCAGTGCTGAAGTGATTTCAGCTAAAAATGAACATTATAATATAACGATTGAATCATTTCAACAACAAACCAGAACCAGACTTAAAAGTATAATGCCATGTGTGAAATTGGGTCTTATTACCAGGTATGGAGGAAAGAATTTATTGAGATAGGAAAAGTAATAAGAAGCTAGACTTGAATTTTTCTTCAATATTTGAAGGTCATGATTATGTGATAATGGCAATACTTTTGTCTAGATTATTACTTAATTTATCTATGCAGATTCTGGCTTCCTTTCTTTGTTTTGTAAACCAGTTATACAACAAGTTATAGTAGCATAGAGTGTCAGCCTGACTAGCCATTAGAAAAATGTAGTTACTAGCACCAGCGTATCAGCATATATTATGATTGTGTCATGTATGTTGCTAAATTGAACTCACAGTTATGAATGTAGTGATTATCTCTGAAAAGGAAATAGAAGAGAAAAATCTAGCAAGAGTTAAGACAAATATTAAACAGGGAACCAAAGACTATTTACAATTTAATAGTAGGAATGTAATTTTTTTAACAATTTCTTGTTGGAAGATATAAGTATACAGGTTTATTCCCTTTGTGGAAGGGGGAAGGGATGCATTCAGAGGAGGAGAAAGGTAAAGGTGGTGGGGAAGGGTCACCTTCTGTCCTCCCAGCTCCTGTTCTCAAATCCACTGATAATTAACAATTTGATATTAGGGAATAATGTAATTTAATACACAGCAGACATCATAAGATTTGTTTAATCAAAACTGTCCAAAATTACACCATTATGTATCACGGCTTTTAGCTATCCTCTATTATATTCCTCCATAAATATTAAAGACAAATATCAATATTTCGTTTCCGTAAATAAATTTGCCAGCTCTCATTATTCGCTATTTATTTGGTGAAAATAGCTTTACCAATGGCACACATAATTCATATGCTCTTTTTCAATCTGTAGCTCAAAAATGAACCATGGCAACTGCCTTTGAGTAAAGAAAAAAGAACAAGCATGCTTTATATAAAGAAAATGCGATGGCCTAAAAACGGAAAAAGAATATAGAAAAAGAAGTGGAACTTGCAAGTTTTAGAAGAGCAGTGAGTAAGAATTTCATTTATGAATATTTTACCCCAGATAACTCTGTCAAATGCAAATCTTCTATTTTGAAGGTAAATAAGCTTGGAACTGGATCCACAATTGAATGACCAAGCTGAGATGCTATAGTATATCCCTATCACAGAAAGAACACTTGATTAGAAAGACTGATTTATATGCATGGAACTTCAAATAAATAATTTGTCACAACCTGTCTACTACTACCGCTAGCAATCAAAAGATAATCAGCTTCAACATGTTCGGCATGATCAGCTGGTTGCTGCTCAACCTTGAGAAGGAATTTGCCACTATTTGCAACGGTCGCCTCTGTAACAGTTTTTCTGGCCTGTGTAGAAACTGAAACATACATCATTGCAAAACTTTAATTCAAATAAGCGTAAAACCAAGGCAAAAATAGGGGGGAAAAGTGAACGAATAAATTAATAATTCACATTGAAACATTAACTGCGAAAAACAAAGTTCAGCATTGCCAACTTGCACATATACCTTGTTATCAAGAAATGATTTATTCTGTGAGCACAGATAATGCAAATAAATGAAGAACCAACACAGTAAAAACAAAGAGTGGGGAATATAATCTAACAGCTAATAACTAATTACATATGAAAAGGTATTATATCAAACATTTATGATCAATAAAACTCTTTTTTTCCTTACACACATTGTACAACTCAATACACACTCAGAGTTTCATTACATCTCACATATCTATTCATGGCCAATCATTTAGTAATGAAAGTAAAAGTGTATCATGATGTCAATGGACAATTCAATTATACAAGATCTGAGAAAGATCTTATTCCATTTTTTAATAATATATATAATATTGAACAAAGAGATTGTACCAGGCAATTATAGTTTAGACTATAAGGAAACATCAAATAATCATAGTGTCTTTTAGGAATAAATATAGCTATTTACGGTATTACTAACTACGGCATATGGTGAAGATTGTAACAACTATTAACAAATTAACTATTTTCCAAATTACAGGGCATTACCAGTGTTAAAACATTTAAACATAAGAAAGGACAAACTAGATCGCAGAGCAGACCAGAAAATGCAAAAAATATTATTCACCAGGTACCTAACTGTTTTAAATGAGCCAGGGATTCAACTTCAGACAAATATTTATCCCGTAACAGTGAGATGGGTTTTATGAAAACATAAGAACCAGGTAATAGAATGCACAGGAATTTTCATGTTGGCAGAGCTTCACCAGAAACCCACATGAAAAGAAAGGCCAATAGCGTTAGTTACTGAATCAACATACCTCCCCTTCGCTTTACTTCAGACATGAGACAATCAATTATTGAAGAGGAACTGTTGCTGACTGGAAATACCCTACCATCATCCTCAATCTATGGGCAGTTAATCATAAATTAGAGATTTAGACTAGGTATAGAAACAAGTAACAAGCAGTCTTTTCAGAACAACCTTCAGCTCCACTCCATGAGCAGAAAACCAAGACATGGTGTCCACCGGGCTATGCAAATTAAAGAAAGACCCTCTCAATTCTTTATGACCCCTGGGGTAGTTTTCTGCCAAAATCTACAAACTAATCATCGTACCAAACACCGTGTAACTATTATGATAAAGGCCTAATACGTAACATGAAGCAGGTAGAACATAACAAATATTTACAACAGAAATCATGAGATTTCATAGCTAATTCCCATAAGATTCAAAAGATTGAAAGTAAGAAGCCAATACAAAGATATGTAGACTGGTTACATCCCAATCAACTTCAACTTCTGGTTTTTTGTATTACGTTAGCAAGAAAAGTTATGTAGAAAAGAATTATGTTACTCTACAAGGTAACTGGTGGACTATCTACTATTTCTCATTCATGGTTAGATTAATCTAACAGTTGCTGTCGTCAAACATATCTTCCGTAATTTAATGTATCTTTGTAACATCTTCATTAAAAAGGTTACCAAATTGTCAGTACAATGCCCATTTGTCACATTGCACCGGCCTCCTCCAGAAACTTTAACCTGCCAACAGCACCATACAAAATAAGAGAAAAAGAAAACTGCAAAATGGGAGGATTATAGACATCCAGGCAAATTTATAACACACATACCTTGGAAAGAGGCTTTCCTTTCTCAATAATCACCACGTTGAGATGAGGTGCCACAGTCTTAGCATGAATTGCTCCATAGACCCCAGCTGCACCACCCCCTACTACCACCAATAGCTCTTCATTTGACTAACCAACAAAGAATATACTCTTAGTAGTTTAGAAGAGAAGAAAAGCACTGCAACGCCGATTAAAATTAAATATTACCTTTCTAGCTTTGCAAATGCTATGCCTAGAATATCTCCTCTTCCTGTGGGTCCAGACAAGGCCACTGCGGTTGCAACCATGGTTTGGAGCTGTTGAGGAGAACCCCAAATAGAAGACGGAGCAAATTGACCGAGACGTCATGCTGTTTCCTTATCCAGTACGTGGGCACTCGATTACGCTGCCCCGCTGATAAGAACCAAAGGGACCATGGCTCCACAGGGTAAGCTCGCGCGCAGACTGCACTCGTTTTGGTCTGCCCTGTCCCGTTTAGTGCCTTTATAGTGCCATCAACTCTCAGGCGAAGTTACAAAAATAACCTTGCGCTGTTTGCCGAATATAACTCCAATGTGGGACAGAACACCTTAAGTTTGATAAAGCTTATTCAAAAATAATAATAATAATTTTATTAATTTTTGATAATTTAAAAGATATATAATTTATAAAAATATTTTTTATTTATATTTATTAAAAATGATTTGTTAAAATAAAAATATATTTAATTTATATTAATTTAAATTTATTTTTAAAAAATAAAAATAATAAAAATATAAATATTTTTAAAATTTATAATTTGAGATAAATGTTTAAGATTTAAGATTTAAATTTTAAATTTAAGATTTAAATTTTAAAAATTTTAAATTTAAGATTTAATATTTAAAATTTTAAAATTTAAGATTTAAAATTTATATAATAATTTTTAAATTATTATTATATTTTTAATTTATATTTTTTATTTTTAAAATTTTAAATAAAAAATAGTAAAAAATCTTTTTATTATTTCTTAAATATGTCTTATTTTAAAAAATATTTTCAATAAAAATATTTTTACTTTTTATAAACAAACATATTTTTTTTTTTTTTACTAAAAATAAAAATAAAAAATAATTAAAGTAAATACAACTTTAATTTTTTAATTTTAAATTAAATAATTTGGTGACACCAAATTATCCTTAAAGTAGTAAATTATTATTTTTTATTTCATTTATCGTCAAATTTTTAAATTATTTTAAAATATTGTGTTATATGATAATATAAAAAATAAAATAATTGCTACTAAGCCATTTTAATGTGAAAAATGAAAATTTAGTAATTTAGGTGTAATTTTATATTAATTACACAAATTGAGGGTTGAAATTGTCTAAGGGGTCTGAATTGTTTTTTGAAAAATTAGAGGACTCTCAAACCTTTTTTTAAAAAAGTAGTTTAAATATTTAACTTTTGAACATGATAAATTTAATTTTTTTATAATTATAATTAAAATAATTTAATTTTTTTATTAAATTTTTTTAATATGATATAATTTATAGATAATAATTTTAATTTAATTTTTTTATTATAATATAAAATGACTGTTATATAAATTTTTTTATTAAAAAAATTATAAACATACATAAAATTAACATTTAAAATTTAATAAAAAATAAATAATTTCATATTAAAAAATAAATATTAAAATTTTTATAATAAAAATAAAAATAATATTATTATTTATTAATTATATCATAATAAAAATTTTAATAAATAAAATATTAAATTATTTTAATTTTACTTATATAAAAATTAAATTATTCTTATTATAATTATAAAAATAAATAAATTTATCATACTTAAAAATTAAAAACTAAATTGATACTTTAAAAATGTTGAAGTTACCCTTCCTCCCAAATAATAATGCATCTCCATGAGCCAATACTTACCTTACTGTGGCAGTCGAAGCATCCAATCATGGAAACGGTGTATGTCCCTGGCACAACGCTGCACCACTATGACCCAACTGAAGGCCACGCACGCAATCTTCATCACCCATGGCCTGCACCGAAACAACTATGCTATGAGCAAACTCATCGCATTCTGCGCACTTTCTGACTCAGGTAGCCTCTCTTACGCGTCTCTCATATTTAGTCAGATTGAGACACCCAATTTGTTCATTTATAACACCCTTATTAGAGCAAATTCTCGTCGTTCACGCCCTCAATTGGCTCTGCGTTACTTTTGTTTCATGTTAAGAAATGCTAGCATATCCCCTGATCACCACACTTTTCATTTTGTTCTTTTGGCTTGCGCAAACGCCAATCAGGTACTTACTGGCAAGCAAATGCATGGTTGGGTTGTGAAAAATGGTTTAACTTTGTCGGATGGTTATGTCCAGACTGGGCTTATCAGGTTATATGCCGAATTTAAGGTTTTGGACTATGCCCGAAAAGTGTTTGATGAAATTCCGTGTCCTGATCTGCTTCAATTCAATGTTCTTATGAATGCGTATGTTAAGAGTAACTTTGCTTCTGAAGCTTTAGTTTTGTTCCGGAATGTTATGGTTTCTGGAGTTGAGCCTGATAAATTTTGTGTAACAACTGGACTTACTGCTTGTGCACAGATGGGTGCTCTATCTCAGGGAACGTGGATTTACGAATATGTAAAGAAGAGAAAATGGATGGAATCTGATGTACACATTGGGACTGCACTTGTTGATATGTATGCAAAGTGTGGATGCATAGAAATGGCTGTGGAAGTCTTTGAGGGAATGCCTAAAAGGAATATCTTTTCATGGGCTGCCCTTATTGGAGGATTTGCAGCATATGGGAATGCAAGAAAAGCAATCGATTGCTTGGAGAGGATGCAAGTGATTGATGGGCTTAAGCCTGATGGGGTTGTCCTTCTTAAGGTTTTGATGGCATGTGATCATGCAGGACTTCAAGACGAGGGCAAATGCTTATTGAACTGCATGCAAGCTCGTTATGGTGTTATTCCTGAACATGAGCATTATAGTTGTTTGGTGGATTTGCTTTGCAGATCAGGTCAGTTAGATGAAGCATTTCATTTGATAAGAAGAATGCCCATGAAGCCACTTGCTTCTGTCTGGGGCGCTTTACTTGCTGGCTGTCGAATCCATGGTAATGTTGATCTTGCAGAGCTTGCTGTCAGAGAGCTACTACATTTAGACAAAGGTGATGGAACTGAAGAAGATGCAGCATATGTTCAATTATCAAACATATATCTGAATGCTCAGAGAAGTGAAGATGCATCTAGGGTACGAAGGATTATTGGTTACGGGGTGGTCAAGAAAGCACCTGGATGCAGTTTGATAGAGGTGGATGGGAAGGTGAATGAGTTTGTTTCAGGAGACATGTCAAATTCTTACCGGGCTCAGATAATTATTGTGTTGGAATTAGTGTTTGCTGACTTCAATCTATATGCTTCCAATATTATTGCAGATCTCGCACTTTAACGCATTTGGGGGAGGGGGGGGGGGGGAGGGGGGCTGTAGACTACTATTTGTCTAACAGTTGAACTACATGTTTGGTCTTTCACATGTCTACACAACAGATACGTCACCAGTTCTGCTTGTTTCTGTATGGCTGTGCCGTATATGGCCTGGGCAGAGTTAGTAAGCGATCATTTTGTTCCAGATTACAGTTTCTGGAGAGTAGACATTTGTTTTGCCATGGCCTCACATACCTGTTCTAAAAATGACTTTGGAAGGCCAGATGCAGTGCGTCACTTGACTTGTGATAGATAATTGCTCCGCTGACAATGCAGGGTTGAGGTTTTCTTATCATGTCAATTCGATACCCAGTTGAGGTTTTGGGCTATTTTTGGTGAATTTGATAACCTGCTGATTTTCTAAAACTTTCTGCTTATTTGTTTTCCTTGATATTTAAATATAATTTATGAGTGATATTTTTTTAATTTTATATTTTTTATTCTCACAAAATATCTATATATCTTTAGAATTGTAAAACTATTTCTTCTTATGAAATTATACTTATCGTTGTCACTAGGCATTTAAATTGAGAAAATTTAAATTTGTGCTTGTCAGATTTGTATTCTCTTAAAAATGTAAATATAATTTGATCAATTGAGTCAACTCTTAAATTTATATTTAAATTTTAAATTCTCAAAATTAAAAGAATCAGATCTCAAAAATTTGAATCTCACTTATGAGATCTGTAAATTTGGTAACTTTTATTATATTTAATAAATTAGGAAATAGATCATAAATACCAAATATATTTTTTTCTTTTACTTACGTTGTGATTTATTCTCTCCTAAGTCACCTCAATAGTGGGGATCCGAGTTCATAACCCAGCTACCCAACCCAATCCTTATATTTTTGTCTTTTCAGCACCATCAATTCATATCCCTTAAATGGATTTGATCCAGTCGAATTTAAAACGACGATATTTCAAATGCATATCTAATATGGTATGCCACAAACTTCATATTTTATTTACTATTATATGACATATAATATATAATTTATCATCCATAATACAATTCAACATAACAATTTATAGTATGTATTATGCACCAAATAAAAAATAAATACGTATTATACAATATAGTTTATATAATATGTGTATATCAATTTTGCATCAACTGAAGATAATCTGTCTATATATTATTCACAACTCGATTTGGTTGCATACATGAGAGAAAGACAAGTAAATACTTGTGTTTCATTTGAATATTTAAAAAATTATACTTGTCCAAAAAGAATTAAATATTGTATTCTAAGTTTGTGAAAAATGTGCTCCCAAAATAAAAGCTTAAATTTCTGCTTCACTATTTCATTTCACGTACAATGATAAGAATATATATGAAGATGAGAGTATTCTCAAAGGAAAAAAAACAAAAAACAAAACTTTTTACAAGGTTTCGGCCAATAATGAGTTCTTACAAAAGGAACAGAATCTCAATTTAAATTAAAAAAAAAAATGAGTTTTCAATCTGCATTATATCTCAACATTGCAAGCCATTGCAGTATTCAGTTGGCTAATGTGCAGGTTCACATCTCTTCATATATCGGTGAACCCCGGTGGCATAGGATTGACTGACGGTACTGGTAGAGTTGATACTTTAATCTATACTGGTGGAGTTGAAACATTAATATAATCTATGTTAGAACAAAATCAAACCATGAGCAGGTGAAGATTCATTGAATTTGAGCATGAGAATGATGAAGTCCAAGGAGAGGCATTGGAAAAGTGGAATTTACAAGTTTGGAATAGGGAATTTGGGTATAGATTGTGAAAGAAAAGTATGCATGTATCATGACTTGTTATGATATGTAGCATTATAAGAACCATATCATTGTTTTTTCACACTTCAAGTTTAGGACGTGTCTCAAGTCTCATGTTAAAAATAGTATTTTCAAATCACTTATTATGAGAAATTGTTGGTAGAAAAATTTGAACCTAAGTTTTAGAAGTGAAGTACTCAAATTTTACTAGTTAAATTAATACTCATTGTCTCTCCTATATAGTTTTCAAGGTTGGAAGTTGGAACTGAAGATCAAAGAATCATGTCCAGTGTGCGAGCAGAAGATTTTGAACTTAAATTGCATATAAAAAGCAGATAAAGGAATCATGAAAAGCTCACCTTTGAATGAGGAAGGAACTAGAATAACGTGAATATCAGCATTGTTGGGAGGGAGCTGTAAACGAAGGGGATAAAGTTTTGCATTCAACGGATTGCGGCAACAAACAAGAATATCATTGAGCCCTGTCTCCTCTTTCAACTTTTCCGTCAAGTCCTCCACACAACTTCCCTTGAATGTGAAGTATTTCCCTTCATTTGCATCATCAACATCCCCATGTTCGTCACCCACATCATAAAATACAGTCCTTCCTTCTTTCTTAGGCGACCCCTCCTCATTTGACTTCAACTGCATATGACAAAGTTTAAAAAAAAAAAAAAAAAGAAAGAAAAGATTAGTCTTCAAGAAAAATTAAATAGTCTCCTCCGTGAGACTTGAATTTTTTGTTAGTTTTACATTCCACTCTTCTTAACCACTAATTGCCAAATGCATTTTTCACATGAATGATTGAATGGCTAATAGGACGCATAGGAATTCTGTAATTCAATTGATTGTTCCATGAACTGGCAGAGGTTTTAATTTCAATTAAGTGGCGGTAATGAGCTATTGATAAAGCAAAAAAAAGTTTGCATAGCTTGTGTAATACGACAAGTTTATAAATGAGAAGACTGAATTTTGATGGGAGGAATTACCTCCTCTGATGATATAGGAGCCCTGAGCTCAATTCTGGCAAAGGAGCAAGGATCAAGAAGTGGTGATGGAGAATAAGCAGAAGAAGGAGAATAAGCAGGAGAGCGAGGAGAAAGAGCAGGAGAAGGAGAAGGACAACGGTCGGTTGGTATTGGGTTCAAAGAACGCTCCGGCGGGTTGATAGGTTGAGGCCGGCGGCGGGTTTTGGGAGCCTGTGGCTGTTGACGAAGCTCTACAACGTCGACGTCCCACAAAACCCAATTCCTACTTACGGCCCTGTGTGGGATGTCGTGCGTGATAGAGTTCCTCCAAGGAGGAAGGCCTCCATTTCCACGCAAATATTGATTATAACGGGTCTTGAGCCTGACCTGCACGCCTTCTCGAATGGGTTCCCATTCCAAAGAGGAATCTAATCTTCTGGGTGATGTTTGCAGCACTTTCTTGCCTGTGGTTCCAAGCAGGAATGGCATATTGGCTGCTGTTAAGTATTTGCCATAACAGCTTTTTAACCTTATCGCATTGCCACTCTCCAGTATCTCCACGGTCCATTTAGCGTTCTTGTGAGTTCCGTTGCGGTCTTGGTAAACTGTTTCTTGGTCCTCATCTGCCAATAGGTATTTGTCATGGTAGCTCCTCAGACGCACCACCAAGGCCTTTTGGAAGATTTCCATTATTCCACTCTGATGAGATATCAAAGGCAAATGAGAAAATGGGAAATGATCACTTTGTGTTGTGTGCTTTAGAACTGTTTGATTTGAGAGTTGTTGAATTTGGTGGCCAAATCTGTGCAGGGATTGTGTTGAATTCAGAAGATTTAGGGAGAATAAGGATTATGGTGGAGGAGGTTGTCTTTGTGTTGGAACTCAAATTGGGAAACATCAAAAAAGGGGGACAATATATATTAAGCTAATAAATGATATGAGTAATGGGTAATGGCCTAATATAGAGGGGCTTGCAGAAGATTGGAAGTTATTGTGGCATGTATCAGCGGCTATTTATCAGCGACTATTTCTGTCTAATTAGAGTAGTATGTTGAATGTTGTCCTCAAATATTGCAATGTTGTTGCAACTTCAACAGAAACCAGATAGTTTCAGACTCATCTCTTATAATTCAGGTCCTGCATTTTTTAACATTTATTCTCACACAATTTTTTATCATTAAATTTATAAAACTCTACAAATCATATTATAAAATTCAATTAATCCAATTACACCATTATATGTAAATATTAAGTGAGAATTTTCTCCTTTAAAAAAATAATTGTTAATAAATTACATTTTTTCTCGTTAAAAAAAAGGAAATTTCAAACTATAAAAAAAATAACATGGGTAGGGTGTGCAAAATAATCGGGTTATAATCCAAGTTTTCTAAACAATCGATTGAGCCTTGAATCAAACTTCTCTAACCTATATATATTGTTTCCAATCGGATCTTGGGCAGTCATTTCAATGACTAACCAGACCCAAACCTGAGCACAAAGGGTGAATTACTTTCTTTTATTAACCAAAAAAGGGACAAAAGGAAATATTTAAAAAAAAAATTGTAAAAACTGTGTAACTGAAGTGGATATGACTCTTAGATACTTCAAACTTGAAACGAGATCCACCTTTTGAATAGGAAAGTTTCAAAGTTTGCTTGGTCTTTCTCATTACAGCTCATGCCCTCTAACTAGCAGTCACTCTCACATTCACACCTGTATTAATTGATTAATTGATCAAATATCAAATATGACAATGCTCCTCTTGCGGTATCCTTCCATTGATTGTCCATTCTGGGCATGCATGAACCTTTTGGGCCACAATGACAATTAAAGGAGGCTCAAACAAGGCTTGTGCTGCATGCAAATACCAAAGAAGAAGATGTTCTAAAGAGTGCCCTCTATCCCCCTATTTCCCTGCTGATCAACCAAGAAAGTTCCAAAACGCTCACCGTTTATTTGGTGTGTGCAATATAATGAGGATACTGAGACAAGTGCATCCAGAGCAGAAAGATGATGCCATGGAATCCATCATTTTTGAGTCTGATATGCGCGCAAAGTACCCGGTCGACGGGTGTTTAAACGTTATTTGGCAGTACAATTTTATGATGATGAAGACCATGGAAGAGCTACGTTATGTGAAAATGCGTTTGGCTATTTACAAGGAACATTGCCAATACCAGCTTCCTAATTATCAAATGCCTCCATCTCCACCCGAATGCTCCATGTCTTCCCAACAACAACAACAACTGCAGTTTGGAGGAATGGCTGCATCCGCCGATGCTGCGCTTCTAATTTATAATCCTTTGCAACATAACAATGGTGAATTTTCTATGGTTGAGGGCAATGGAGTTTACAATGGTGGTGCTTATATTGAAAGTGACGATAACTTGATGAAATTGGGTGTTCAAGTACCTTTTTGTAATGGCATCACTAATGCTAATGCCAATAATGCTATGGCTGCTACACAATGTAATTTTATGGGGATGCAAGGATTTCCCAATCAGCAAGAATTGGATATCCCTGCTGACTATGATGACATACCCTTTGATGCAATTGCAGATGATAGACAATCTTTTATCGAATGCAAAGAAGCATGCGAATCAAGGTATAGATTAATGTTTTTGTTTAAATTGTATATTTAAATAGTTATATTATTTTCACACATTTATTTATATGTAATTCTCATTTTACAAAATTTTAATTATTAAATTTATTAATTCTTATAGCACCTAACCTAACAAATCTTAAAAATTTATACAAGATGTGAGAATTTCTTTGATAGAGAAAATTTCCAATTCTTACATTTGTAATATTTATTCCAGTATTTAAGTACTTACAATTATGATGCACCTGAAACTCGTAAAATACTGATGAATGAATGTAATTTGCAGCGCGGAGTCGTCCTTCAAAGATGCAACACAACATATTGATCATGTTTCCAATAATGAACTCAAGAATGCAGCAGCATGCTTCAGTCTAACAGGTGTTAAATGATGAGAAGTTTTCTTTTTTCTAGTTTCAAATTTTGATCTGGTGCGAATACTTATTTAGCATTATTATGATTTTGTTATTGGGTTAAATTCACATGCCAATAATTAAGACCTCGATTCTCATTAGCTTTTTGGTTTCTTCTCCTTTTGTGTGTACTTCTCATTCCCCTTCTTAGGATATCAAATTACCTTCCAGGATTTTGGTTATGCACCAGTATCCATCACTGTCGGCTATCTTAGATATATGGGTATAAGGTATGAAAAAAGTATAATACATTGTCTTTAAGATGCCATTTTTTTTATTTGTAATAATAATAGTAATGTACAATTGAATCCATGAGTGTAATATGGGAGATAATGATACTGTAGGAATTGCTTACCACTTGAAATCCAAACACGCCATTAGTTTTGGCCTAGTTTTGTAGCCTAATGTGGACCAAATTTGAAGCTTACCCTCACCTGCTTTAAAAAAGAATAATGTCTGGCCTTATAACTTATTGACTGAATTAAACTTTCAGTTAAATAAACAATCAAGCTTTAAGGGTGGGCATAAAGTTCTGTCCACCCAAACCAACCTATCCAAACCGGAAGGTAAAAAAATTAAAATAGATGGGCTACTTCAGGTGAGTGGGTTAAAATAGTAAAAAAGTATTTAAGAATAAATATATATAGTCGAGTTTGGATGTAACATTTTTTATTAGCAGTAACTCGAACCCGACCTAATATACTTTCCAAAGTTTTACAAATTAATCACCCATCCTGATAGTGCCCAATTTGTTCTTGCCCGCTCCCATTGCAAGTCTTCCATATACTTCTCATTTTCTCTGTGAGAGTCTCGCTGTCACCTTAGAGCTTGACCCTCTCCTTCCTTTACATGCATAGCAATCCAAGGAGCTCAACTGCACATCTATATCCCAATTCCTACCCACTTCGTCCTTTCCCTATTTTTTTCATTTTTTCTTTTCCTATTTTCTCCTTTCATCTTTTTCCTTTGCTTTTCTATCTGCGTGTTTGTATCTAGAGGTGATGAAGAGCAATGGGTGCTTTCTGGTATGTGCTCTTGATTTTGTGAACCCTCGCCAAACCTGAATTTATAGTATTTTATGCATTTCTAAACCCAATTAAACCCACTCAAACCCGCATATAACTGAGGCCTTTTGTTTCCAAACTCAATTCGGTCAAAATCAGTTTGGGAGAATGCAATGGTCTGGCTCAGCTGAGTGACTCGAAAGAGGCAAAACCCAACCAGGCGACCAATGCTCACCCGTAACCAGGCCTATCAAACCTATTAGGCTGAATTTTAGGTTGCAAACTTGAAAGTTGAAACATGGGGAAGTTAAAAGAATATCTGCTATGGGCCTTCCATCTGCTTCCCATCAGACTCTTTTTGCACCCAAAGATGGGTATCCGTACTTCGTGATGGTTGACGGTGAAAGGTCAGTGTGACCCTCATAATTTTTCATAGTGCTTGGAAAGATAATTGGGCTTCACGCGGATACCGTACCGAATAAGTATCAGCATATGGCTATGCTCTTTAGATAGCAGGATTAAATTGTTCTTGCTATTGTGTTTGACAGATCCATCGTTGTTGTATACAATTTATCCAACTCAAATTCAACCCGCAACCCGTGATACTATATTTTAATTGGTAATGTGTTACGTTTATTTTATTAGAAATGTTGACTTTATGTGCCAAAAAAAGTAAGAAAAATAAAAATAAAATTGAAAGAAAAAATTTAATAAGAGTTGAAAAATGTGAAATGCATATATTAAATTTAAGTATAAAATTAAAAAATTAAAAAAAAAACTATGAAAGTGAAAAAATTTAAAAGTGAACGAATCCGATCTCAGTCTATACATTGTGAATTGCAAGTCTCTTAGGGTGAGTCTATGTCGGCATATTTTATCTATATAAATGTAAGAGGATCATGCAATCAGTTTATTATACAACTGGAAAATATTATTGAAAATCTATTTTTGCGAGTCCATCTTTGTAAAGCTTGCAGTAAATGGGTATAAGTTTTTGAAAAGAATTTAATAAATTTAATACTTAAATTATATAATATAAAATTATATAAAAATAAAAATATATGAATAAATAAAATAAGTTGTTGTAATTCTAATAAGTTAATAAAATATTAATTTTTATACATTTTAAATGAAATAAGATAAGATGACTTATATGAAAAAATATATTAATTTACATAAACTTGTTAATTAAATTGTGTCAAACAGACTTATTTATAATTTTAATAAATAAAAAAATATCAATTTATCTTATCTTTTATTAAAGAGGATAGACAAAGTAAAACTTATTTTGACATGTTTAAGGAAGAGTGAAAAAAAGGAAGAAATAAAGCGAAAACCCATTAATCACCCTCATCCTCATGGCCAATTGAGAACAGCGTTATCCTGATTAAGGTCCCAATCAAACACTTAAGAGTAAACGCAACGATTGATCAAATATACCTTGCGATATTAATAGATGAACATGTAAGCAAAATGCCAAAGAATATACAATTGACATTTACCCATTATTTAAATAATTATAGCTTTAATTTTTTTATTAAAATTAAAATGCTTAAATGAAAATACAAAATCTTTTGGACAATGTCAAGTTGAAAATTATGGAAGCCCTTAGATCAAGATAATCATTCATCATGAAAGGATCAAACACAAACATATAAGACTATGTGCCTGGCTTCAGAAGGCAATGGCCCTTCCAGCTAAGATAAGGCTACAATTAATTTATGTTAAAAGTAAAAGCTATTTGGTTAAATATTTTTCAATAAAAGCAATTTTAAAGTCAAATTTTTAGTTTAAAGTTAAGATGAAGCCAGTTTACTACTATATCAATATCTTAATAATTGATCTTTGAATATATCAAAAATGAATATTTTGATTTTTTTAATTTAATTTTAATGATTTTTTATATTTTTTATTTATTATATGTAAGTTTCACTTTTTTATTAATATATTTTTAATTTTATATTCATTTTTTTATTTAATTTTTTATCTTTATTTAAGAAATATAAAAAATCTGAATCTGTATACATCCCAATCTATAGTCAAATCGGACTCACTATTAATTATTTAATACGTAACGTTGTTCAATTCAACTAAGGTCCAAGTAATGTACCCATAATCAATAATTTGGACCTTGTGGTTCCGTAACCCACACGAATATAATTATTTCCTAATGCCTTTGATGTGCCGGTGACTCACAAAATGTGACTGCTTTAAATTTTGGTAGATGTGCGCCTTTGAATTGTACGCAGACTGATGTCGACGTGGCTGTCATTTAGTTCTTCGTCTCTTGCAGGAGGGGGCGGCTTTAGGCCTGTAATTTGACCGAACTCCTCCACATTGCCTTCCCATTTGTTTTCTGCATTCACTCCATTTATCAATTCAAAGAGGATGCAACTAACGGACCCAAAAAAGAAAGAGGGTGCAACTAAAATGCCATTTGGTTTGTCTATCTTCTCTACCTATATTAAAATTTATTTTGGAATTGTTATATGATGGTTTACAATATCCTTCAATTTTTTAAATTAAAAAGACTTATCTCTCTTATAATATTATCAAACTCAATTTTCTTTATTTATTTTATACAAAATTTCAGTGACTGTCCACATGTTCTATACGGGACTTACCCACACAGCGCAGGGTTAATTAGATACTATTATATATATATATATATATATATATATATATATATGTATGGAGCTCGTTTATGTATTGTACTATTGTTCTCCTGATCTCTACCTAGCTAGAAGTATAAATTTTCATGAAAAAAAAGTTATTCTTATTTAATAATTCTCACAATATTTATAATGAGTGCAATGGTAATTAGATTTATTAAAATATAACATTTAATAAATTTAATTATTTACATTTTTTATTAATATTTTAAAAATTATGTGAAAAACGAGACTGTAAAAATAATTGAAGTGTTTGTTACACTTTTGGTTGAGTAGCATTATAGTGTAATGAAATTGTAGCATGTATAATTTTAATAGAGTAAGTGCATATTTTATTTGTTTACTTTTTAAAAAAGAAATTTAATTTCTTTATTTTTTAAATTATTTAATTTAGTCTTTCAATAATTATAATTAAGATAATTTAATCTTTTATATATTAAATATATTTTTTAATATAACATGATTTACTAGTGATATTTAAACTTTATTTTTACTCTTATAATTTTAACATGCTTATTTAGGCATGAAGTTATCTTAATTTTGGCCAGTACCCAAACCATAATTTTATATATTTTAATGAGTTTTTTAATTAAGAGATACATTCACATAATAACCATTTCATATTATAATAAAAAAATAAAATCAAGGTTACTATTGATGAATCATATCATATTGAAAAAAAAAATTTAATAAGTGAAAAACTAAATTTCTTTAATTGCACTTGTGTCAAAGAACCAACTATCTCAAAAGATCAAATTATTAGGTGATGACTTAAGAATGTTATATATTTTATCCTTTTAACATGTCTCCTCAGATAAAAGCCTCTTTTAAGCATGTAGTATTAATAATTTTTAATTTTGAATGGTGTCAAGGTTTAAACCATTAATCATTTAGTCATAAAGCTTTGATATTATATCAAGAAACTAATAATCTAAAAATTTAAGCTATTGAATTAAGGCTTAAGAATGATTTTATGTTTTATCTTTCTAACAATTGGTAAAAAAATTTAATTATCCAAAGTCAAAAATTGAAGAAGTACACTAATCTTTTTAAAAATAGAAGAGTCAAAAGTGGCATTATTTTTGTTTTTTGGTGAAACCTAAAACTTTAGCCGACTGTGAGAGATTATTTTTTTTTTTTTTAAGGTGAAGATATCGTCAAAACAAACATAACCTTTCTAAATAAAGTCTTTTTCATACATATAATATGAATCAAACCCAAAACATATATTTAAGAAATTTAATTATTTATCAACTATGTCAAACCTTATTAATAAAAGTGACATTGTTTAGATTTTTGTCATTCATATAAATATCTATTGCTAATTTATTAGATTGGTAATTTAAATATTGGGTTGAGATATTTTATTAAAATGAAATAAAATTCCTTTTTTAAATGATTATACCATAGTAAAAATGTGATTATAATTTGGTTTATGCTTTAATCTTAATTTCTTTTGCCTATTATAAGAAATCACTTTCTTTTGCTTCTCAAACCCTCATAATTCAAAATCCAACACACTTGGTAAACAAGTTTATAATCTTTTGTTTCTTAAAATAATAAAGTTTTTAGTTACACACACACACAAGAGTTTGTTCACGATCCTTTGGGTCATAGCTTTGATTCTGCACTTTCTGTATCAATGAAGTTGCCGGCAAATTTGGTCTAGTCTTGGGAGTTCATGTTTATTTTAAACATTCCTTATTTCATGAGTAGTATTTTTAAATTTTTTTTTTATCAATGGTGGTTTTTATATTTCATTTTTTAAAATGCTTAAAAAAATTAAATCTAGTTTTTAGATTATCTGTTTTATTATTTTAAGAAATTAATTACAATATAATAATATAAGTGATTATATCTTATAACTCATTTCTTCTTCTTTAAAGTAATTATATCTTTTTGTAAAATTTATGAAAAATTTTAATTGTCAATATTTTTAATAACGAAGTAATTTCTATTATTATTTTAAAATCATTTTAATTTTAAATTTAAACTTATGACATGTATTATTAAATTATGAATAAATTACATTAATCTCGCTTGAGTTATTTGATTATGACACTCCACTCTATTCTTACTCAAATATGACATTTTATCCCATTTGCTCAAATAGAAATGAAAAAAATATGCCTAATGTTAATAAAATATTCATAAAAAAATATTAAATCAACATTTAGTCTAGTTTTACTTAAAAATTATACTTTGACTCAGTTAACTATTTTAAATAACTAATATTTTGATAAATTATATTTTTTAATCAAATAATTATATTTATTATAAGATATAAATTTAACAATGTGTATGATTATGAGAAAAAAATTCAGTACAAATATAAAGGCATTTTGAAGTGAGTTTAGTTAGCAAAAATTAAGACTAATTATGCTTTACATTTTTTTCTTAACTAAACTCAGCCCTAATATGCCTCTATGTTTATACTAAATTTTTTTTTCATAATCACACATATAGTTAAATTTACACATTGTAATAAATATAATTATTTAATTAAAAAAATATAATTTATTAAGATATTAGTTATTTAAAATGATTAACTAAGTTAAAGTATAATTTTAAATAAAATTAGAGTAAAATTTAATTTAATATTCTTTTTTTAAATATTTTATTAATATTTAAATATATTATTTTAATTAATATTTAAATAAATTAAGTGGAGTGTCATATTTAAATAAGAATAGGGTAAAGTGTCATAATCAAATAATTTAAAAAAAATTAATATAATTTATTCTTAAATTATTTATCATTCCTTTTAAAAAATATATTATAGATAATATTTAAAAAAAAATATCTATAATTGAATAGGTGCTTGAAAATGATTGGACAGCTAAAATAAAATCTTTTTAATGAATTGGTGTGCAGTTGGGAAGGAGGAAAGGGGGGCGGGGACGGGGGTAAGAATGGTGATCCCAAAGTGGGGTACGCGCACGTCTGGAGGCCGTTGAAGTTGCTTCAGACAATTGATTTGGAATTGTTTGTGCCTTTGGCAATATCCAATCATATCAGAGAAAAGTTTGGGAATGAAGTTGAAAGCATGAGAAATCAATTAATGAAAATGACAATCGTCTCCCGGAATCTTTAAACCGAGGGGTTTCATTTATTTAAATGCCACTATATCTTTGATTATTTATTTATGCCTGTTGAAGCTAGATCAATGGGTGTAAGAATTTCTCTACCCCTAAGTCCCCAAGTTTGAATTCCCATCTCTTCTAATATACTATAAAAAAAATTATTTATTTATTTATCCCCAATCACTTTATAACTTTAATTAATTCGATATGGGAATTAAAGTGTCCTCAATCTATTCCTCTTCTTAAGAATAAGTTGTCACAATAATTCAATGGTCCGCAAAAGCCATTAGCTAGAGCCCACAATTTGCATTTCTATAAATTAACGCGTATTGATATTTATATGTAATATTTTTGTATACATTTTATATATTTTTAAAATTTTCACTTTTTATATTTTTTCTCTCCAAAAAAATTTACTCCGACCGTGCATGGGTAATTATGCAAACTAATTAATTTTTTTATGATTTCTCCTATTATAAAAAAAATTAATTTTTTTATCAGTTTCTACTCCAAAATATTAGTTAGTACATACAAGAACTCTTTTGTATTGTGGGGTCCAATTTGATTAGGGTTTACATGAATCCTTTTCAGTTGTTTGGTGAATAACATGTCTAAATAGTAGATGAGATATATGTGCTCTCTACAACTTAAATTCTAAGTGATCTTTCAACTTTTCTTAGCTAAAATAACACACTATTTATCAAATAACGGTGTGGTCAACTGTAATATGCATGTTATTAATTAAGTGTCACAATGTTGAATCTCATATAAAAAATTATTTTTAAATATAAATATTTATGAAATAACTCAAAAAGAATTATTCAATCGAAAGTTACTTCCTGTAAAAAAAAAAAGATGACTAAATACGAAGTGTGCTATACATCGTTGCATTGAAAAGTGATACTAACTTGCTTGGTTAGATATTATTAGGCACTATAATGTATACCTGCCAGAAAAAATTACTTTAATATTTTGTTGGTCATACACACAAGCAAAGCCAGGATTTTACTTGAGAGAAGCTAAGACTTCATGTGTTATTATATGTTATTTACTAACTAATGTACACAATAAAAATGTAGAATCATTTTTGTAAATTTAAAATATTCAAAATTTATTTTAAGAATTTTAAAAAATTAAATAAAATATAAAATAAATTATTTAGAAACTTTTTAAACCTATTACAAATCATATATAATATTTTACAAAATTTATAAGAGTCAAATTAAAATTTTTAAAATTTTTCAGAATATATCAAAATTATCAAAATTAATAAAAATTAAAGAATATTCCGCCCTTGATCATGCACACCATAAATTTTAGAATATCTAACTAATAATTAATGAAAATGTGGTTCACGTTGAACGATGAGAATACATCTCGCGCATATGACATGAATGCTAAGTTACATCAAACGTGTCGCTTTGAGTGTTCTGTTGAATAGCGGACTTGATTTTCTATAAGAGCACCATTAGAGGAGTCTATCATCTTATCTCATCGATTTATATAGTCGTTAAAGAATTTACTATAGTTGTAATTTCAACAAATTGACAAGAATCTTTATTCTTATATAATTGTATAATAGGGAGCCTAAAGGGATAATTCTAATTATATAAGATTCATGAGAAATGAAACTATGTAAATATATGTAAATGTATAAGAAAAGTCATATACTCACTAAAAGAATTGATAATAACCTAACATTTTAATTTATTAAACGATTTTTGTTATTTTTGTAAAATATACTTTCCTAAATACTTATATAAAAAAAATGACCCAATAAAAAAATCTCACTAAAAATTTGTGAGAGTTAGATTTTCACTTATCAAGTTAGGGGTTTGATTATATGTCATTGAATTTTAAAAAATTTAACTAAATTACGCAGATAATGAAAATTATGATAATTTGGCAAGTGATCTAAGTTAGTGGAAAGCTTCATATTTGTTGAAGTTCTTTTAATAGATCATTGGACAATGATAAAATGAGTGAAGATAGATATCTTTCATCAACCATGAAGGGGGAATTTTAATATCTAATAATTATTGGGATCCTTATGAATAAAAGAAAAACTTGAGCAATTAGTCCCCCCCTCAAAAAAAAAAAAAAAAAAACTTGTAGCTAAGGCAATTTGTTTCTTTTCATGAATCATGTTTTCCATGTGTGAAATTTGGTAACAATCTTTTGAGGTGCCCTAAAGATGACTTGGGTCTTTCTCTCCCTTTTGGGTGCTAACTCTCTAACATACATGTTATTATAAGCTGTTTATTGACAACAATTCTATTAATTATAATCACAATATTATAACATACTAATTAGTAATTTAAAATTTAAAACCTATATTACTTCATAATTGAGATTCAAACAATATGAGAGATAAAAGGGCCAAGGGTAGTGCTTCCTTTTAATTTTTCTCTGATTTGATATCATATATATATATATATATATATATATATCTCAAAAAATGGATATTTATTATATTACTTTAGGTTGTTAAATAAATAATAGAGAATAAATCTAGAAAATTATTTTCCATAATATTTTACATAAACGATAAGAGAGATAATGGGAGATAATGGATATAAGGTTCACCCATCAGTTCATCACCATTTATTTATTTATTTATTGTGAAAAACACTATCTTTCTTTATAGAAATATTATTTCAACAATTTATTATGAGTTTATAAGAATAATAATAGAATTATTAATTTTTGTGGGTTTTCTATTTAGCAAATAGGACTTAATATATTTAATGATTCAAATTTTATGTTATCATAACTAAATAAAAATACAATTGTGAAAATAAAAAGATTCTTTTTTAGCACTCTCCACAAATTCAACAATGTTATTTTTTAAGAATTTTTTTTTTATCTATTTTGTAATGAAGATGTTTTCCTTAAGTATATATTGATGATTATATCATTCATTACAATATTGTAGATAGTAGTAAAATGTTTAAAATGCATAAATTTTAGTACCTTTTACTAACTACCTCAATCATGTATGTTAAATTATCACTGTAACTATTGTTGTTGTTATTAATTATTTATTATTATTGATTAATTCAAACACTTTTTTTAAGTAAGTGCTATATTAGACAAAATAACTAAATATTAGCAAAATTAGACATATAACTAATAACTAATAGTATCCATAGGATTTTTTTTAAAAAAAAAACATCTATTTTCACAAATTAAAATTTAACAAAATTTTACTTAAAAAATTTAAACTACTAATTTACTAAATTCTATAAAAAAGACTACGTATCCAGTGTTTCACATCACAACTTAAAAGAATTTAGTATATCCACTCAAACAAGAATTTTCTTTTATTTTAAAAATCCACCAAATTAGTTCACATATAACGTTTTTGTAAGTGTTGAACTTAACTTTTGTTATTTTGTTAGGATAATTATATTTGCATATAGAGAAGTGCATACTCTTTTCACAAAATATTAAAGAAGGGAGAAAAAATAAAAAAAAATATAAAATTTATTTATATAAATATAAGTGCTCTTTTATCACAAGGATGATAAAAAAAAATTTATTACCAAGTCCAGCAGTGTCTTGCTTGTAAATCTTATATGATTATGTTGTGAGAAATTTAAACTAAATTTTAATAAGTAAAAAAAGTAAATATATAAAATCATGGTATAAATCAGACTGCTCCTACATTTCCTCATCCTTGTACCCATGGTGGTCCTGCATCTTTGATCGCAAAGCAAATGAGAGTTTAAGACACATAGCAATTAGGATTAGCGAGCAAAGTAAGCGTCCAAGTCACCATATTATGTTCCCCCTCAGTCACGGCGAGACAAAGATGAATGGTCTTGTACTTCTGTTTTGTTTGTAGTCATCTCTCCCATTCAGTACTTAAAAGACCTATCATTTATGATTTGACATACCCTCCGTTCCATCCCTTCTTTCTCACCCAAATTCCTCCTCATTCAGCTGAATTTCTCAATATCTGCGACTGTTTGCCGTTGCCCGTCAAATCCCAGTCTTTTTCCTTCATTTTCTAACAATTCCTCTTTGATTTTCCTTCACTTTCCTCCGATATCAGCTGCGGAAAAACACCATTGCTTCCCAAACACTTTCTCTTGTTAAAAAGGCTTTTTCCTTATCCCCCTTCCTTCTCCTCCACGAAGGGTAGGGAGAAGCTATTAGGAGAGCAAGAGAGGGAGATTCTGACCAGCCCAGAAGAAAAGAAAGGAAAATGAAGAAATTGAAGAACTATTACTTGCACTTGAGGCATCAACAAACGTCGGAGCGCAGATGGATTTTCCCACTTGCTATTGGGTCCATAGTCTCTCTCTTCCTTCTCTTCCTTGCCACTCTAACCTCACCCGACGGCACCCCTATTCTCCCAATCTACCGCTCTATAACCGCTTCCAACTCTGTTTTTGTAGAATCCAAGCTTCACCCGATTCCCCTCTCTTCTCTGCCGCCTCCTCCTCGTCTCGCATACCTCATTTCTGGTTCCATTGGTGACGGCAACACGCTAAAACGCACACTTTTAGCGCTTTACCATCCCCACAACCGCTATATCGTTCATTTGGACCTCGAATCTTCGCCGGAGGAACGATTGGATCTGCAGAATTTTGTGAAGGATCATCCAATCTTCCAGAAATTTGGGAACGTGAAGATGATCAAGAAGGCGAATCTGGTCACATATCGGGGCCCCACAATGGTTGCGAACACCCTTCACGCGGCGGCGATCCTATTGAGGGAAGGCGGCGACTGGGATTGGTTTATAAATCTGAGTGCTTCGGATTATCCACTTGTTACTCAGGATGGTTAGTGATTTTTTATGAGCTTAGGGTTTGGTTGGTCCGCTGATGTCGCTTCTGCTATGTGTTTTAACTAACTAGTTGGCTGGGTCTTTTGCTTAACTAGATCTGCTGCACACGTTTTCTTACTTGCCTCGTGATCTTAATTTCATTGATCATACTAGTGACATTGGATGGAAAGAGTGAGTGACCTTAATCACTGGTTAATGTTTCTTTTTTTTTTCTATTTTTGCGAGTTAGATAAGATTATCTGATTGGTTCCATACTGTGTGTAGTCATCAACGGGCAAGGCCAATCATTATTGATCCAGGGTTGCATATGAATGAGAAGCAAGATGTGTTCTGGGTTACACAGCGGAGGAGTAGGCCAACAGCCTTCAAACTTTTCACAGGTGTAGCTCATTTTCTTGTCTGTTTCTCGCTCGTGGTTTAATTTTCTTTCTTTTAATTTATTTCCTTAAGTACCTATTTTATATGGATGGCTATTGCTATGCTGCATAGAGGTTTAATATGCACAAATTGTCAGCCCTTTGGAGTTAAAGATGATAAGATAATAGTTTTGCTTGATAGGACACTTTGCTGTGAAAGAAATTGGTCTAATCAGATAATGATTCAGTTAATTAAATAATGGAAGTTCAAGGAATCATTCATGTACATAAATCATGCATGTACAAATTTCATTGTAAGATCGATTTGGTTGAGTTTTCTTTGAATAGAAGAAACCTTCCTAGCTTTCTGCAGTTCCTTTGCTATAATTGTGATGTTTTTTACCCTTGGTGTCAATAGAGCAAGACTTTAATTTGTTAAGGGTCGTTGGTTCTGTTAACATTTACCTGTCCTTGTTATCTCTTACCATGTCCAAACTGTAACTTGAAAGATGTAATTCCTGGTTTTACTCATGCCCTAAATCTGCTTCAATTTTTCTTGAGCTTGTACCTCCATGGTTGAATTGTGTCTGAAACAAATGTGTTCCTTCCTAGGCAGAAATGAAATCTTAAGGAACTGAATGGTAGCCCATAAGGTAATTTGTTTTGAAAATCTTAGGCTGCACTTCATGCAATAACTAGTTAAAGAGAGATGCGGACATTGAACATTGTCTACTTTAATTTTGAAGAAAAAATTGTTGAACGTATCTTATCAAGGTCAAAGACATGTACAACATCAAACTATATGTTCATTTTACATTTTTATTTCTCTCTGGATACTTTTTGCTTAAGATACATTGTTTAAATTCTGGAGTTTATTTTACATTTTTGTTACTATGATCTACTGTTGATACTTTGTTCGTAGTTACTCACCTTTACAGTTCCATCTGCTCAACTATAATTTGGTACTGATTGCTTGATGTTTTTAGCAATAGGTAATCTACATTGGAGTGATTGTTATTTTGTATGACTTGAATTCTTGGTATTATATCATAATTGTATGTGCCAAGGCCCAAGGTTGATATAATTCTTATTGATCTTCTTCGTTTGATGGGCCCATTGGCTTCAAAATATGCTTATGTTTGTTCTACTCTAGAAGAGGATTCTTTTGCATTCATACCGCATATGGTTTTCATGAAAGCTTTCACTTTGTTCATCTTTTGTAGTCCAGTTGTTCTTTCTCTCCCTCTCCCTTACAAAAGCTGTGATGAATTTTATTCATCACAGCTTTTATCTGCCTCAAATAGGCTTATTCCCCAGTAAGTAATAAGTATAAAAGAGTTTGACACCATTGGTAGATAGCTTTCCTGGAGTTGGATAATAAAGCATTTAAATTGTGGTGGCATGTAAATATTGGACAGTGATACTGCCAATTGATAGGAATAAATAAAGAGAGAAAGTGAATTAGAATCTCTGCTTAAGTTTGATATAAAGATGCAGAATAACAAGTGACATTCAAATTTTCTCTAAGCTGAAGAAAAGACTTATAGACCATGACAATGAAAAGTAAGACTCTTAGAGTTGCATCTTTTGAGAGAATGTGGAGAGGTGTCAAAGCTTGCATGATCAAACAATTGTGCAAGACATAGGTTTATGCAAACTAAAATATTAACAGTATATGGCTGTGAGCCTGTGTAAATTGTTTACATCAAGATGGGTCAATCTCAAAGCAGGCTTGTAATGTTATAACTAGCAAATTAATCAGGGATATTCTTAACATTGAGGAAACCAGCAAATTAGATTTTGTATCGATTTTTTTTCCTTAAAGCTTTTGGGTACAAAATTTTACTAGCAATGCAAATATTGTACAATTAGATGTAACCCTCTACAGCAGCTTAACAAGAGAAAAGGATTATAGGATAATGTATGACTTAGCCAGGTCCATTACTTCAGCTGGCCTCTTGCAGGCATGCGTATACAAGCTATTTGGGAATGAATATTTTCTGATATGTGGACTTCTCTGAAAAGAAAGCCAAATTACTGCCTTACCCTATTCATATCCTGTTTTAGACTACTTGGACCTGGGCAATTATTGACATAGCTTCTGGTTATCGAACATGTTTCCAGTGTGCTATCTAAGCAATTCTTTCATTCACAACTCTGCAAAGTTTTAAAGGTGCCCTTTGAGTTCGGACACCCCATTTAATTGTTTTAGTTGTATTGAGTTGTGCACAGGTGTGAATGGAAAAGTTGTGTTAAGTAGATTGCATTATTCTTCTCAGCGTATGTCCTGACCCAGGCTGGCTTAATATAGGGCACAAAGTAGGTGTAGATTTTGCTGGCATCCAAGTTTACAGCTTAATGAAGGAAAACAAAATTTTGACAGGATACAGTAGGTTTTTAATTTTGCAAGAGGATTTTTTTCTGCTAGTTGAATGTTTAATGGGTAGGAATATATCTTGCGTGGGTATGGATATCATAACAAGTCACTTTCAGAGTTGATTTGTTCTCCCCCAATAAGGAAAATAAAATGTGGGAGTATACCCTGTAAGTTATGTGATCTTTTGCTTAGCTATAAGTCAGTTATGGCACCAAAGCTAGATTTGTTTCTGTTTGTGATTAAATAAACATAATTGCTGTAGGACAACAATTCTCCCATGGTCCTAGTTGACATCAAATTGCACGGTGAAAGTCATATCCAAATAATTTTTTATTGTACGAATGTGGTGCTCTTCCAGTTTCAGTGGTTTTGAGACTTTAATTGATTATAGCATAATAGCTATAATTGTTTTGCATAATAAATTGTTATGCACCACAAGTCATCTTCTTGTAAAAACATTATGTGTGGCTTGCAAGTTGGTAGATTGTATACTTCTGTGATTTTAGTAGATGTTTAATACGTATTATACTGTTTTGAAATCAGGTTATGCACCTGCAAATATTTTCATAAAGTTATCTAAAATTGCTGTCTCTTGTTAGGTTCAGCTTGGATGGCACTCTCCAGATCTTTCATTGATTATTGCATATGGGGATGGGACAATCTACCTCGGACTGTTCTAATGTATTATGCAAATTTCATATCGTCCCCTGAGGGATATTTCCACACTGTCATTTGTAATGCTCAAGAGTTCAGGAACACGACTGTGAATAGTGATCTCCATTTCATCTCTTGGGACAATCCTCCCAAGCAACATCCTCACTACCTTACAGTCGATGACATGAAAAGGATGGTTGATAGCAATGCTCCTTTTGCGAGGAAGTTCCACAGAGAAGATCTAGTCTTGGACAAAATTGATGCTGAGCTTTTATCAAGAAGTCCTGGCATGGTTGTTCCTGGAGGCTGGTGCATAGGAAGCTGGGAGAATGGGACTGATCCCTGCTTGGTAATTAATGATACTACTGTGCTCAGGCCTGGCCCAGGGTCAAAAAGATTGGAAGCTTTAATCAGCTCATTGTTGTCAAATGAAAATTTCCGACCAAGGCAGTGTGCATGACCAGAACCAAAGCCGCAGTTAGTTCACTGCTGATGGCTTTACTTTATATGTGCAAATTTAGTTAGCATGATCAGTGAATTAATGTTTCTTTTCAGTAGGAAAAGAAAATATTGAAAGTATACCGATCCTTGATATTGAGGAGACAGTAAGACAAATGTGGTGGAATGAGATTGACTGAGCATGATCAGTGAACTAATGTTTCTTTTCAGTAGGAAAAGAAAATATTGAAAGTATACGGATCCTTGATATTGAGGAGACAGTAAGACAAATGTGGTAGAATGAGATTGACTGCAGAGCTGGATCGCATGCTGCAACAAAATGATATACATGACAGTTTTGACTCTAGCCCCTAGTCACCACTTCCCTCCCTCACATTTGCCTTGGCATCCAGACAATCAGCAAACACCATTGCAGTTTTGCTATGATGAACACGGCTAAGAATGGGTAAGCTGATGTTTAGCTTTACTGTTTATTTTAGTACCAGTGGAACAAGCTTGACATTGATTGTATGGTAAGAAAAACAACAAAATAGAAGAGGGGGAGTTGGGGAGGGGTTTTCAGAGTGAGTAACAAATTATAGAGGAAAAGAAATCAATTCAAATGGAATTACGTTTACGTACCTGTGTTTAGCTAATACTTACAACTGATGCAGTTTTTATAGCATTCTAGCTTGCTTTTCTTGTGCCCTGAAGGCAGTGCATCTTTTGTAACTGGGTACCAAACACTGGAATCATTTCCACTTTTTTACTTCTATAATATAGTAGTTCATCTTCTTTTTACCATTACCTCATTACAATTACATAAACCAATTCAATGGATGATCTACGAGGACTATGCCAATTAATCAAATGAATTCCATTCTCAATTTCCCATTTCCGAATAGGCTGTACTTTTCTCAATCTTGTAACAAGTACTTCGTGGAAACAGACATATTTGCATGGTGAAGTCGGGGAGTGGAAGCTGAGCTTTGAGCACGAATGGTGCGCCATACAAAATTTAACTACTGAATTTTCTAAATTTAGAGAATATATACACATAGACTCAAGATGGTATGTTTTTAGAGGAAATATTATCTTGTTAAGATCTTTACCGTCGTTTTGAGATGGTTTGGACGAAAATCCGAAGCTTTTTTCAGGATTATACATCTTATGATCAAGAACAATTGTTCAACTATAGTCACGGCTTAAAAGAACTGTCTATAATGATCCAAAATCTTGGCATTGAATATGTGACTTTTTAAACCACTTTAGCTTGAGATAAAATTAAGTTGCTTGAAATTGCTGATGTAGAGAACATTCAAAGCTTATTTGCATCAGAGACATGCCTCGCCAGCTTGGGTTGAGCAAGATGGAGTCCTAGCTAGGATTCTTCATTTACGTCTATTGATGTTTCCATTATTCATTACATTTATAATTGAGACCTAAAGCTGCTTCCTTTATGTTGCATTTGCTCGCACAATTGGGTGTTGGGCTGGCAGCCAAGTCTTCATGGCAAGTTACTTAAAATCTTTCTATTGTAGAAAGTAGACATTTTAGTTCAAACTAACAAAAAGAGATCTTTCAGTTTGAATTGCACAAAGTAGGGATGTAAAAGTTTGTCCAAACAAACCCGATTGATGGATAAATGGAACTCAAACTGATGGGTATTTAATTTTGGAAAAGTTTGAGACGGGGATCAATGAAGTAGTTATTTTTAATAAAAGATCAATGAACATATTTAAAGAATTTTGATTTATTTTAACACTGAACAACTCTTATTATTTCTTAAATAAAAAAACCATTTATTAATTTTTGTATATAATTTTCTATTTCTTTTTTTTTTTTTGAGTTGGCGAGAAATGGGTTGTGTCCTGCTTTTTCAAATTTTTTTTTGGGTAGCTAACTACTTCTTCAAAGCTAGAACCTCAGGTAACCCAAACGGCCAAACCCAACACTGACCCAATCCATCTACTCTACTAAGCAAACCATAAAATTATGATTGAGATATATATAGCTAGGCTAGAATATAGGTCTATCCATCCTATAACCCCTATTTACAATAGAGATATGTTAATCCGTGCTTTTAACAAAAGCCTCATAAAATACATGTGCCACTATTATTAAATTTTATAATAAGTCTTATAATTTTTTTGATAAAAATTTTGTGAAATTTAGTTTATGAAAATAAAAAAATTATTTTTAATAGCTTTGTTTTTAATTTTTCATTAGTTTTTCAAATTTTAATTTAATGATAAATTTTTCTCTTCTACTTTCATTTGTGTATGCAATCTTTTTCGAATATGTAATCAAAACTTAAATAATGAATTCTTCAAGTATAACTCTATCAAAGCAACTTAATAAATATGTTGATAAGCAATAAAATAACATATAGTCATTTCACAAAGTATAGTTGCCTCCCCCTCCCTCCCTCCCTCCCTCCCTCCCTCTTTCTCTATGCAAAAAACCATAAAATGGCTGACTCGAACAACCACTCCCCATGTTAATCTGACCTTTTAATGAACTGGGTTGGTCAATCTGTGTGCGTTCCGATCGATTAAAAAAGGGTAAGAACTTATCAAGCTGGGTAATGGATTGAGTCTGGGAATTTTATTTGTAAGATAAAAGGGGCTTCGCATGAACAGAAAAAGTAATCAAATCCCTTTAGCTATGTACCACTACCACTACTTCTAATGGCAAATCATCTCTGGGAACAATAATGGCAAGTCATCTGATTATTCTCGTGTCTGGGTTGCGGTGCCGCACTGCATGCCCAACACCTCTGCTCATGAAAGAAACTATGGTTGCAAGTTGCAGACATTGAACTAGATTATTGGATAAACATGCATCCGTACAAATATGTATGTCATGAAAGTTTGACAGATAGGAAACTGAAAAAAATGGTAGACGTTCTTACCTCGACTCTGTCGATCTGGGGCAACGTTGGGAATGGGAAATATGAGTATGAAATTGCAGAGAAAGCAAAGAGGGGCTTCTATCGAGGAAAGATGACAGCTACTGCTAATAGCTGGTGTCCACCATTCGCAAACACATCAATAACAGAAGGCGTCATCTCTCCTACGACAGGAGTCCCTAAACATCCCTTCTATATATGCTGTTTCTTCTGAGTTCTCATGCTTCCCATTATTCGCACTTACATATGGTGCTCTCATGAGTCTCTGCTCTGAAAGGGTCAAAGGCCAGCGGTGTAGCTATAAATCCCACTTGACTAAAAAGATATTAATTGGGTAGCTGCTATTTGGTGATGGCATCTTCAAGCAAATCGCTTTAAGGACCATATATAATGCTTAAACCATGTATAATCATTTGGAGAGACTACAACAAAATCAGATTCTTCCTTATTTTTGAATGATTTATGTACAAAGTTGTCATTCAATGTATCTTACGAATCATACTATCACGTTTCCCTTGCATCCTCAATTTTTGAATTCTTAAAGTGTTGTGCCTCCACAGGTGTGAAAGTAGGAGAGCATGTATTGAATAATGAGTCTGCAGACTGCGGTGGTCTATTTCACACTCTCCCTCCTTTTACCTTTTCAAGGATCTAACTATTTCATAAATTTACATCTCTAAACACTTTCTCATTAAAAGATTTAAAATATAAATAATTTTTCATTAAGAGACAATAAAGATCAAACTTTTAGTTATTTTTTTAAAAAAATTTAAGATCATGTAAAAAAAAATAATTATCTTAAAAGCTTAACTATAATTAAAGATCTACTGTACTAAGTCTTTTCTTTAGTTTTTCACAAGTATCTCTATTCCTTTAAGATAGACCTCATCCCTAATTAGACTTATAGAGACATGGAGCTTTGACCCCTGCAACATTTACCCTGACCTCAAGAACAGCTTTCTAAAAAGCCAACTTGAGGCGTACTCCTCTTGCCAATGCGCCAACCCCATGTGTTGGCTGTACTAAGTCTTGAGTCCTGTTGAAGTCATCGATGTAGGATACAGGCCAATATATAATCCAAGACTAAGTCCATTGTAGAAGCCATTAACACGTGAATTAAATAAGCAAATTAAAGGATGTCTTTCCAATTCATTCCTTTGACTCGGTGTGAACATTTCTTAAGCCAACTTGACTGGTTCTCTGCAGAAAAAGAGAAAGTCTAAATGTATAATATTAAAAAGTATAAGATAAATATAATATAATTAAAAATGATGATGTTTATAAAATTATGATTAAATTATGAAATAAAATCTTACATCTTTTAAGTATGTTTGTAAACTCCTTGTATTTTGTTGCAATGTACATTTATCAGTGGTGGCAGAAGAAAGTTACCCCAAGTAAAGTGGGTTACAATTAGGTCAAACTCAATAAACTGAGGATTTGAGTCAATTATTTTTTAAAAAAATTTTTATGACTATTTTTACATTTTTTTGTATTAAATATATGGGTTGTAATTTTTTTCTTAATTTCATTTTTATCTTTTTTTTGCTATATACTATAATTTTTAAACTAAAAATCATCTAGTCTCATATTATAAATTTAATAATTTATATTTTATTAAATAGAAATTTTGTAAGTTTTCGATTTGCAGTATAGAAGGACTGTGTTTCTATACTCCAGGTCGAAGAATCAGCTACTGCCAATATTTTAAAAATGTGGGAAACTACTTACTTACTATACTCTTTTAAATGTAGTTTTTGTAAGTTTCCGTTTACAAAAGGAAAGGCAAGGTAGACGACTATGGAAGTACTTACGAGACAGCATACGGAAGATGGATGGCTGAGGAGACAAAGGCGGAAGGGCAACCCTGTGGCGGAGAGATAGCGGCCACTGCTGCTTGTAAATGTAATCTAAAGCATGAAATGGGCGCCATCTCTCCCGCGACAGGGCCGCACTCTAACCTCACTTCGATCACTTCTGCTGCTCTTGCTCTGCTCAGTGTTGAGTGTTCTTCTTCATGCGGAGAATACATATATAGAGCCATGACTGCGTGTGTGCATGCAGAACATGCCATTCTCAGTCCCTCAAGGGAGATTGAGTACAACAATTTACCATTGGCTGTCAAGGGCACAGATTCCACACGTGATTATGTGCTTCAGTCAAAGTATTATAGGCCATCGATTAATTGAGAGCACCTAATTCAGTCATACTTGTTGGGATCTTAACTGAACATTGCTCTTCAGTGTTCTTTTAGCTAAACATTCTTTTCTTTTTAATAATAATTTCTTAAACTAAGATTGACATCATTATCAATCAAGATTATCGTCCTAAGAAAATGACAAGATTTGGTAAAATCCCAATAACCCGCTTTCACTCCAAGGGATTAAAAGTACAAATGCCAATAACTAGTTTTTTTTTTTCCTTGAGAATCTTGAAACATTTTCTGAGTTTAAACTCAAGATCTTATATGCGTATTAAATAAATTACTATTTTATTCTTACTAATAAGACATTGATGTTCATGCTAATGAAATTCTGTGGTACATCACTTTATGGCTTTACGCTATCGTGTTGGCCATTAGCTAGAAACAGAGGATTTAATGCCAATATTCTTGTCTTAACAAAAGTTACAACGTTCCAAGATGTGCCTAGAAAAGTTGTTGCTTGAAATTCCGAGGTTTTGGATTAAAAGGGACAAAGAAAGAGGGGTAGATTAGAATATAAATTAAGACCAAGTAATTAAATAAATTAGTTTAGAGGAATATTCCTCTGTTGGAAGCTTTCATTGTCTCTATTCCAAGCCACATGATTGTGTTTTTTTAATGGGAATTATATTCCATCTAAAGTGGATTATTGATGGCTAAAAAAAAAGTGAACTGTTTGGTTGTTGGCTCACAAAAAAAAAAAAGAGTAAAATATTTTTTAGAGATTAATCAATTTCTATTTTAAATTTTTATTGTAAAAAGTTTTTAATTAAATCTTTTAAAAATTAAAATTTATATTAATCAAGTTTCTTAATTAATTAATAGATAATACCATTAAAATAATTATTGACGTGATAAAATTTGATTAACATATCACATATTAGTTAAATTTTGTCATGTCAACAAATTTTACTATGTCAGTAAAACCTCAGCCGAATTTTATCACATCAATTAAATTTTGTTAAATTAACAATTATCTTAACAACATCATTTATTTATTAATTATGAAATTTGATTAATGTTAATTTTAATATTTAAAAAATTTAATTAAAAAATTTTGACAATAAGAGATCAAAATAAAAATTAATTAATTTTTAAAAATTAAAATAAGGTTTTATTCAAAAAAAAATTCATAATAAAAGAACTCTTGGATGTTTTCTTCCATTTACACGTAGTGTGCCAAGAAAAGTACATGATTTTGAAAAATTGAATCTTGGATTTATCAAACTTGTATAGTATAAAACCGTGGACAGGTTATGTTTTAAGGATTTAAATTTTAACTTTGATAATTTTTTATTTTTTAGTTTATATTAAAATATATTTTATAAATATTATTTTTTATTAACTTTTTTAAACTTAAAAAATATGTATAATTTTTAAAAATAATTTTATTAAATTATAATTTTTTATTTAATTTTTATATTATAAATTATTAAATTTAAAAATTAAATTATAAAATTCAAGTAATTTACAAATTTACATAAAAAAAATATGAAAATATTGATGAAAAAGCATCTTTTTCAAATATCAAAGTAAAAAGTGCAAGGCATACCTCTATTTTGATTGAAGGCATGCAACGCCAAGGAGGTTGCAGGGCATTTTGTCGCAGGAGGTGGCGCTGGCTGTGACATTAATTCATTGCCAGGTACAAAACGACAAGTAACACAGCTGGTGCCATCGCTCCTACGACAAGACCCCCTAAACCCCCTCTCCCCATTTTTAATCTCCCTGGCAATTTGTTCAGGTGCTTCAGGCATTTTGCTTTTGCTTGTATATATAGAACTCTCTGCCTTCCTGATTACTGCTCCCTGCCTTCCAGGAAGCTTACTTCTTTCTTTCTTTCTTTTAATGTTGGACTGAAAGTCGTTAATTTTCAACACAAGAAACGTGCAAGAAAATGATATATAAGAACAAAGGAAGGTTACAAGCAATTTACTCTGATTGCTTTTCGGAGACTTGTTCGATTGTTGTTTCAAAATTTATAAATTAAATTTTATTAAATATTTAAATAAAAATAAAAATTATTATATTTATTAATTTATAAAATTATATATATTTCATAATAAAATTATTACCCATGATAATTTAGTAAAGTGGAGTATACTTTTTCTTTTCACATGGCAGGAGACATTCTTGTCCCCCGTCGTCAATTTGGGTCATCACCCCACCCATTGGAAGCGAAAATACTGTATCCTTCCTGTTATGCAAATATTTCGGTGATTAAAATTTTTGAAAAATATAATAAAAAAATTAAAATAAATAAAATATATAGATAAAAATTTATAAATAAAATTATAAATATAAAGATATAAAATAATAGTATTACATTGAAAATTGCCAACGGCAGACATAATCCCTGTGGAAATCAATCAATTCATGTTGGTGCGTGCAAACATCGCGAGCAGCCAAAAACAGGTGTGCGTGTTTCATTTGAAGAGAGCGGAGCTTTTCTGTTTATTTGGAGAACCCAAAGAAGATTTTTTTTGCCCTTTTTCAGCCTAACCTATCTTGTTAAAAAAGGAAAAAAAGTTGAAATTTTTTAGAGAAAAAGTTAATGAAGATGAAATATTATTTTATTTTAAGAGTAGAATATATTATAAATTTTAGTGAAAATTTATAATAATATTTATAAATTATTTATTAAAAAATTATTAATAACAAGAATTCAAACATAAATTTTATAAGATAAATATTTTAAAACTTTATTAATTGAATCAATTATAATAAAAAAAAGGTTAAATTTTCAAAATCTACACTATTAATTATAATGCTAGAACCCTCGTTCGGTGTTTGATTTCTCCCCTCAACATGAACCTTCCCTAAAAAAGTATGAAATTATAAACTAGTGAATATACAGTTATAAGACAGCTATATAAAGTTTTCAATCTTTATTTACATATTATTTGTAAAATTATTATGAAAAAAAGTGAGTAACTAATGAATAGTATGTATAGTTATAAAAAATATTCAAATACTTTGATTCTCATTTTCTTAAATAAAATTATTAAAAAATTAACATACGTATAGTATGTGTTAAAATTATTGTATGAAGTACAAAGGAATTTCGCAATTGATACTATTTTTTCCATTAGGAGTGTATTTTATTTATATATCTATAAATATTTACAGCCTAATTTTATGTGAAGTTTGTGTGGATAACGTGAGTTTGTATTAAAGATGGCTGTAGTTGAAATGAAATTCAATGGACTAAGTTCATAGGTCAAGCACGATTGGGTGCCCTTTGATAAGACAATCACGTTCTTTTTAAAAATTAAATTTTAATAAACATTTATTTAAAATATTTAAAATTATTAAATTTTATAAATTTTATAATCAATTTAATTTTAGAAAATTTTAAACTTTCCTTTTAATAAAACTTATTGAATAATTTTCAAATTCCAACTAGGCGACGAGGGGGTTGACGAGGTGGGGTACTTCCTTTTAGACTTTTCTCCACATCGTAGACTTATTTCCACAAGGTCTTGTTATGTATAGTAATTAAGAGCATGGAAAATGATTTATTATAATTTAATTTATAAAATTTAATAAATTAAGTTTAATTAAATATTTAAAATAAAATTATATTTATAAAAATAGCTTTATTATTTCGTAAAATCATGTGAATAGTTGTGGACAGCTGTAAACAAGATGCATTTGCCTTGTTATTGCATATTCCAAAAGCGTGTAATTTCATACTCACTTCTTTTTTTTTTTTTTTTTAAAGTAATAACAAAATACAAAATGTGAGGAAAAACAAAAATAAAACAAGAATTTTTGCCCTTTTTTTTTTTTGACATCACTTCTACCTCTCTTTCTTCGATGCTTCATATATAATTAAGGTGACAAAAGCATAAGGTCACATTTACGTCATGGGCGCCAAGTTAGCAAGAATGTGCATACACCAGAGGCAGCGCCATCGCTCCTGCGACAACACAACCTCAACCCCATTTTCTTTCACTATTCCCTCGTATTTTAGTTTTTTTTATAGTAATTTAATGTATTTATATTTATTGTAATAATTAAATAATTTCAGCAATTAATTATTAATTTCATAAAATAAATTTTACTTATATGATCAGCAATTTTTCTTTTATTTTTATATTGGTTACGAAACATTTTAATGATAAAATTTTTTTAATTTCATATGTTTAATTAATATTATTTAAATTCAAATTGAATTATTTTAATGCATTTAATGTAAATAATTATTTGTTTTAATATATTATATTTAATTAATTTTTATTTTCTAATTATAATTCTTTATAATAATGACATGTATTAATATGTATTACAATAATAAATGTTAAAGAAATTCTACAAAATTCTCTTTTGTATGTATATTTGAAAATTAAACCGATTATAAAAGATTGAAATATCAAGTAATCATTACTTTTTATTATTTTTTGTTTAAAATTTTCTTATTTATTTAAATATAATTTTTCGATTATTTTTTATGATGACACATGATGAAATTTATTATACTATTAAATTGTCCCTGAATCTTACATTTTATTTTTATATATAAATATATAATATTACGAGAATAACAGGTTGATATATTTAATGATTTATATTTTTAAATAAAATTTTTATAATTTATAAAAACAAAATTATTAAACAAAGTTAAAGGCCACAATTAGCAAACTATTAGTTACCACATTTAAAGGATAAAATTTAGTTTTTTTTATTATTGTTGCTGTTATAGTTATGTTTTGTTTTGACTTATTCAAATAAAAAAGAAAGAGATTAAAAGTACAATTTTGCGTCGAGGCTGAGGCACTTGATCTTAGCCTAGCCAAAACGCTGAGAAAGGTGTCGAGGCTTAGGCACTATGCAGATGGGCACCGACAAAGAAATATTGATTGGACAAAAGACTAGTAAAATTAATTCGAATATGGAAGACCAAGCTATTAAGAATCTAAATGTGGGTTGATTAGCTTGGTATACCATGTTCCATCCTCCTTTTGTATAACCCAACAAGTAACCTGACTGTATATGTACTGGTTGGTGGCGAATTAAATATATTTTTTGAGTGAAAACGGGACATAAATTAATTATGTAAAATATATGTATAACCTGTTAATTTGGCCAAACTTGATTGGCCTTTGCGTATAATCAATTGGGTTTGAGTCAAAATTTTTAAACACATTTTATCCAATTCAATTGACTTTTTTAACTTCAAATTCAACTTAATCCAACGCTTACGCATCCCTAATTCGTGGGCACCTCTCATAAGAAATGGGCCAAATGCTACATGTATTGTGTGTGACGTATTATTATCATGTCCTAATCAGATATTTCAAAGCATGCTTGTGACGTTGCCGCTTTTAATGGTGTTGTGGAAATTACTTGTTGTTTTAAAATTTTTTAATAAAATTTTGAATTCAAATTGAAGATTTTATATGTATGTTAGATGACTTGAACTCCTCCTATAAACAAAAAAAAATACATGTCAAATTTAATTTAAAAATATTATCTAAACCCAAATATTGGTTGAGAAAAGGGGCTAAAAGCCCAAACCAGAAACAACTAAATGCACGCTATGTGCCCGCTGCTTGATCTTCCTTCTGTGTCAGCCTGGGCAATCAGATAAAGAGTGGTTTATATTTGAGATAAGGGTCATACGACACTAACAGAATAATTGGGGAAGTATCATTACTTTCAATCTATGTGATCAAGGCCCAACATAGAATAGTCAGGCTACAGGCCCAACAACAAACCCAAATCTTGAAAACTCAGTTTAGCTCAGCGCGGGTGGCCGCGCGAATGTCAGACAATCTAATGGACCGCGCAATATTCGACTAATTTTTTTCAGTGCCATAGGCTTCAATTTGTTGCTTCATTTGGTAATTTTCGGTAAAATCTTCGCACTGATTCATGTAAAATATATATCGTTTCACGTTTCTACTTGCTGTCGATTTCATAATTTTCATAACTATCGGAGTCTAATTTCTTGCTTTCTCTGTATCAGTGTCAGGAACACTGACAGTAGCATTGTGGTTGGACTTAACCCTAACCACAATAAGGCAATCTCACGATAATGTAAAATTCTTTTCCAGTATTTTGGCCGAGATTAGCATCCTCTGTTCTAGAATTACTGTAAACTTTCTTAATGTTTCAGAATACAGCTTACACATGTTGAATTACTTTGATTTGCATATTTTCCTCGTACTGTGAATGCTTAGTTCTAGAAATATCATTTTGGCCAACATCATAACCCATTGGAAAGGATATACTTCATAACCAGTTTTACATTACATTTAAAGTTCTTTTTTTGCCATAAATAATGTCATAGTCTAATCCTCTGAGGATCTAGTGGGTGTCTGCGTGTAAAGGAATTCAAAATAAGCTTGCCCATGACAAGTTATAATAGCGCCAAATCCGATTTCCAATTTTTACAGCATATCGCACTTGCAGATAATAAGTTAAGTCATCAATAGGCATTTTCTAACTTACCAATTATTTGTATATTATTACTCAACAATGTCAAGGACTCACGGGACTGGTGCCATTGTGTCCAAACAAACAGACAAAAAGTATATCTTATCTTTGCATTCCCTGCCACTCTTTCACATTCCCTTTCTCGGCAGACTCCTCTTATCGTATGCATCAAGCTGACGCATGATTCTCTGTATCTTTCACTGATGGTGCGTTATTTTCTGTCCAATGAGATTCTTGCTCGGCTGACTTCTCAATCTTTCTTGCATCTTCCTCTGATTTCACCCTTGCTTCCTCTTTTGCGAATTCAAGTGCTTGAATCAGACTCTTCAAGTGAAGTTCTGCATCCCCAGTTGCAGTCTTGGGCATCAAATGCTCTGCAACATCGGCTGGTGTCATTTTAGTATCTTTCAGCAGTTCACTGATCCTGGGATATAATTGGTGTGATTCTATGTTAAGATAATTCTTAGCCAGGACCTTAAATGCCTCAAGGCCACAGTATGACAACTCTATATGCTTATCCATTCTACCTTTTCGAATTAATGCTGGATCGAGTTTCTCCACATAATTTGTTGTGAACACTATCAGCCTCTCCCCAACACAAGCTGACCATAACCCATCAATGAAATTCAGGAGTCCTGAAAGAGTAACCTGACTACTTCTAGGTTCTCCTTCATCCACTCCTGGTCTTTGCCTTGGATTTTTCTCGTCCTGCTCTTCCCTTTTCTCCTTTTTCTTACTTCTTTGACCAGTTAGATCAAGTGAACAATCAATATCCTCAATCACAATAATTGATTTGCTTGATGTTTCTATCAATAGCTTCCTCAATTCAGTATTATCCTTCACAGCTGTCAATTCCAGATCATACAGATCATAGCTTAACAAATTTGCCATGGCGGCAATCATTGTGGACTTGCCAGTTCCGGGAGGGCCATAAAGCAGGTACCCTCTCTTCCAAGCCCTCCCAATTCTTGCATGAAATTCTTCTGCCTTGCTGAATGTGATGAGATCATCGATGATTTCTTTCTTCTTCTCTGGCTCCATAGCTAGCGTCTGAAATGTGGCTGGGTGCTCAAACACCACATGGCTCCAATAAGACCCATTATTGGTGTAAAGCTTCCTCTGTCTGTTTTTCACCTTAATTGCCTTGCCCTCTTTAAGGACATAATTCAAGTATGTACCAAAAATCAAATCTCTATGGCGTTTATGGAAAGTGAGCTTGTAGTACCTTTTCTCATCTGTCACTGGGTGAAAGGAAAGCGACTGTGTTTTGGAAATGTTCTTCCCAGAGGCCCACCATAGCTTGATCCCTTTGAATTCGTCAGCTATTTCTTCATGATCATCCATGCTAAGCACAAGAGACTGATTGTTCTTGCCTATATCAGCCTTGAGCCGCTTTGCTTGTGCAGAAGCCTTGGAGCTTAGATAGTTCTCTATGGCAGAGTAAGCTTCACTGCGCATGAGTCTCTCTCCGGTGAACTCATGGACTGTGATTTGGATGTAGGGGTAGACAAAAGTCACAAATCTTTGAGTGTACTTCTCAATTTGGTTGCGAAGTTGATAAGGAAAATATTGTTGGAACATAGCCCAAACAAACATCAAGGAAGCAAATACGGATCCTATTTGGGCAAACATTTCCAATGGTTTCTACCTTTTAGCTTTCCTTCTTCGCCCTTTTTATCAGCTCAGCTCCGTTTGCATCTAGATATTATACAGATGAATGTGTCTTTTAATATAAAGGTGAAGAATAGGTGGCTTCGTGTTTATCATTGACACCATTACTTATCCTTTGTGGATCCTTTGGATTACCTAATGTACGAAGTCGACTGGGAAGTTTGTCTTCTTTCAGAAGTCGACAAAATTGACGTACACTAAACTGTAAGGACAGCCGACTTGAAGTGCCTTTATTCCTTGGACATGAGAGTCTTTTTACTTACCCATCAATTGCACGCACATAACTGCGTAAAATAGTAGAGATTTTAATTGTAGGACAGTTAAATTATGACGTTTGGGCTAGTCCATAGCAAGGGTGAAATGGTACTAGAATATATTAAATCAGACCTGGCTTTTGTTGGAAAGATGATGCTTGCTAGCTTTATTCATTCATTTCTAGAATAAGCAAAACTCCGGGCTAAGCAATAACATACAATTTAGTGATAAAAAGAAAGAGGGTCAACATTTGAGTTAAAAACTTCTATAAATAATTCTGAGTAGGAAATTATGCTCAAACATAAGAAATAACACGTTCCCGAAAGAAAAAACATTAGAAACAGCAGTAATCAATCTCCTTTTGCAGACCAGTACTTCAATCATTATTAATTATATCATTTGATTTCTTTATTAATTCTTATAGGATCGCCTCTCCTTCTTCTGGAGTTTTAGACTTGGATTCTTCCTTGGCTGTTTCAAAAGCTTGAATGAGGCACTGCAAGCAAGCATCAGGATCATTCTATAGTGTCTTGGGTGTCAAATTCTCAGCAACGTCTGCAGGAGTCATATTCACCTCTTCCAACAACTGCTGAATTTTCTCAAATAGAGGGTGTGAATCAATGTCCAAATAATTCTTATTCAAAACCCTGAAAGCCTCAAAGTTACTATAAGACAATTCAATGTGTTTATCCACTCTTCCTCTACGAATTAGAGCTGGATCAAATTTGTCCACATAATTCGTGGTAAACACAATGATTCTTTCTGCCATACAAGCAGACCAAAGCCCATCAATGGCGTTCAAAAGCCCTGACAGCGTGAGCTTGCTTTCTTTCTCACGTTCCTCCTCCTTCACTATTTTGGAAACTGGGATCATATCCTCATTCTCTTTCTTCTTTTTCCTTTTGCCAGTGAGATCAAGAGAACAATCTATATCCTCTATTATAATCACAGCCTTACTAGGTATATCACTCAACGGCCTCCTCAATTCTATATTGTCCCTCACCGCTGTCAGTTTCAAGTCAAAGGCATCATAGTCTAGAAGATTAGCGATGGCTGCAATCACGGTTAATTTCCCAGTTCCTGGAGGACCATAAAGAAGATAACCACGCTTTCACGACTTACCAATTTTAGCATAATAATCTTTTCTTTTGCTAAACGCAATCAGATCTTCAACAAGCTCTTCCTTCTTCGGATTCATTGCAAGACTTTTGAATGTCGCTGGACGATCGAAATGTATATGGTTCCATAAGTTCCATCTAAAGTCCCACCATTTTTTACTAGGAATGTTATTGTACATTCTCCTCTGTCTGCTTCTGGCTTTAATGGACCTATGCTCTTCCCATACATAATTCAGATACTGCTCTTTGATGATCTTGTCATATTTTCTACGAAACTTGAGCACATAAAACCTTTTCTCATCAGGCACAGCGTACTTAGATATTGATAATGACTTGGATTCATGTTTTCCTGAGTACCATTCAACAGTGATCCCTTTAAACTCATCATACACTGCCTCACTGTCATCATCAACTGTAAGCATTATAGAGTTGCTCTCCTTAACATAGTTTGCAGCAAGATGTTTGGCTAAGTTTGTGGATTAGGTGCCAATATAAGTCTCACTAGCATCGTAGGCTTCATTGCAGTTTTTGGCGATCATTGAGGTATTCAGAGGTAGTGATTTCGGTATATGGTTTAAAATAGTTGATCAATCTCTTCCATAAACTTTCTTGTTAGAATGTGGGAAAAATTGAGTGAATGTGGCCCAAACAAACGTATGGTTGGCTACACTGTAGAGTGGAATAGTTTGTCCTCCAACAGCACTTGCCATCTTTTTGGACTCTGCTTCAGTCTCTGCTTCTTCTGAATCTGAACATCAGGATTGCTTTCCTTTAGATTTATATTATCTTTTCAATAACAGACACGCAGAAACGTTGGTGTTTTAGATGCAAAATTAAAATTTAAAAAAAAATAAGAGCTTGAGTGATGAAAATGCATGTTGGTAAGCGAATTAAATTAAACTTTACTTGATTATAGTCACTTAAATCACCAACTAAAACAGAAGAACCAATAGACGAGGACATACCTTTCAGGAGACTAACATAGTATGAGAATCACTTATATATAATAGATTCACATCAACCAGGCAAAGCAGGAGAGGACACATCTAAAGATGTTCCTTACTATGCAGATTCAAACTAAAAGTAAAGTCTCAGTGAGGAAGAAACAGACTGCAGCAATATTATAACTATCAGTTATCCTTTCATAACTCTTGTCAAAGAGTCAATAGACGAAGCAGCACTTTCAAGAGTAATCTGGATAGTTTACAGAAACTAGCCCACTTACTACAGTAGTTGTAGTCTGAGATTTAAGATAAGAAAAATCAGAAAATCCCCAATTTCAAATTTCAATATGGGCAGCGGCGGCAACATGTATGTTCAATTGCAACATTACAATTTCTTTTGGCAACTGTAACTAATATAATGTTGTCTGTACTCTACAATGCATGACGATTATTCATCAATGCATTAAGCTCAGTCATTTCTCAATACTTAAAAGTGAGAATGCTGATTAACTAGTTAGCTTATTTTGTTAAGGATTGGGCATGGTTTTTATTAATCACAAGATTTATACATTTAATATTTTCTGGTTATATGATTCGACTATGAAATCAAACATTTTGAAAGCGTTTATGTAGGAGTGACATGTAATTTTAATAGGACAAGATCACGATAAAAGGAAAATTGGGCATGGTTTTACTAATTACAAGATTTATAAATTTAAAATTTTCTAGCTATATGATTTGACTATGAAATCAAACGGTTTTAAAGCATTTAATTAGTAATGATATGTTATTTTAATCAGACAGATCATGATAAAAGGTAAAAATAACATTTTGAGGCTTTATTTATGATGGCTGATTGGTCTTATCTTATTTCAATTTTATTTTTGAATTTGAAGGTGAATATTTTAGAGTAAAAGTACTCTCACAAATATTTATAAATAGAGAAATTATTATTAAATTTATTGTTATAATTTAATTTTTAGAATAAAAATATTTTTATTAATTTATGAAATTTAATAATTAAATTTTTTAAAAAAATTAATATAAATTTATTTATAAATAACATAACCTATATTATTATTTGAAATTTCAAAGAAGAAAAAATATCTGAAAGACTTAGACGAAACACCCACACAAGACAAGTGGAGTAGATGGGCTGGGCCCAGTGCAGTAAATCAAATCACGCTTTAGGATTACTTACTTGGTTTGAAAAGCATATTTTATTAGGGAAATGTTATATACAAATAATGTTATATATTATATATGTATATATAAAAATAATTAAAAAATAAATAAATATATGAAAGAATATAAGAAATTGTATAAAATTTATACTTTTTAAAAATGTGGCCCATTCGATTGAACCTACCCCGATAAGTATTAGAATTGGATCCTCATAATGGGCCCTGAAGCAGACGCGTGCCAAGTCTTTGTCCTGCTTGTCACATGATTTGCTGTAGGAGACCTCATTGCGGCTAAATTATAGAATCCCTGTAAAAAAAATTGTTTAGGCCAATTTTGGTAACTAATATTAAACATACTTTATTATAATGACTTAATTGCAACGCGTAGTTTAGCGTAGACCACTCCCTGCCTTAGACACCAACGATATGCGACTAAAATGCAGACAAACAATAGTACTAACTCAAATGACTTACCACTACTACCCTATTTGACATGAAGGATTCTGACACTAAACGTGTTCAAATTATTAAGAACAGACAACTCAAGGATTTTCTGTATCACTCTGCACTATCAACCTTTCCAAAGTCTCCTAGCGTTGTTCATCATCCGATGTCTCTTCCTCTTCCGATTCTTCTATTCCTTCTGCACTAGCCAAGGAATCATCGTCATTTGACCCCTCCTTTTCTTCGGACCCTTCTTCAGTCTTCATTCGTGCTTCTTCCTTGGAGCTTCTGAGGGTTTGGATCAATCTCTCTAAGGAAGTCTCGACATTTTCATTAGCCAACTTTGGCATCAAGTTCTCTGCAACATCTGTAGGGGTTATGTTAGTTTCCTCCTACAAGCAGCGAATGGTGTCAAACGAGAATCCCTCGAAGTAACAGTAGGACAGTTCGATATGCATGTCCCTTCGTCCCCTCCTGACGAGAGCCTGATCAAGTTTCTCCACATAATTAGGGGTAAATATGATCAGTCTCTCCCCACTACTAGCTGACCAAATCCCATCATAGAGTGACCTCGCTGCTTTGACTGTCATCTGCACCCCCAGCTTTTTTCTTCAGAGCATTAACTGGATTCATCTCTTCTTTTTCTTTGAAACCACACTCATCAATTTTTACCTTTTTTGTACAGAAAATCCAAGTGAGCAATCTATGTCCTCAGTCACAACCAATAGCTCACTTGATATTCCAATCAGAAGTCTCCTAAGGTCTGCATTGGTCTTCGCAGAAGTTGGCTAAATGTCATACATATCATACTTCAACATGAACATATATACATGATTCTTATTTAATCCAAGTAGATACAAAGCATAGAGTGATTCATATGGACAATAAAATCCTAATAGAATTGTATACAAGGCAAAGCAGGATATATTCAATCATAGTGGCAGTGATATTCTACTACCTTTCCAAATCAATGGATGACACCATTCTCTTTCACTCCTTCCCCGGATTTTCCTTTACTTTTCCCCTCATCATGAGAGGAAGTTTCTTCCTTTTCTTTCTCTGCCTTCAACTTTGCTTCTTCTTCTTCCTCTGCCTTTTTCTTTGCATCCTCCTCCGCCTTCTTCTTTGCTTCCTCCTTGGCAGTCTCAAGAGCATTGATCAAATTCTGCAAGCAAGACTCCACATCCTCATCTACCGACTTGGGCATCAGATTCTCAGCAACATCAGCAGGTGTCATATTGGTCTCCTTCAACAAATTGCCAATTCTGGCAAACAAATGGTGTGAATCAATATCCAAGTAGTTCTTGGCAAGCACCTTGAATGCTTCATAGCAACAATAGGACAATTCTATGTGCCTATCCATCCTTCCCCTCCTGATAAGAGCAGGATCAAGTTTGTCCACAAAATTAGTAGTGAAAATAATTATCTTTTCTCCACCACAAGCAGACCAAAGCCCGTCAACAGAATTTAACAGCCCAGACAAAGTTACTTTACCGCCTTTGTTATCTTCTTCTTCACCCTTTTTAATAGGATCATTCACTTCTTCATTTTCATCTTTGTCTTTTTTCTTCTTCCTTTGGCCAGTAAGATTAAGAGAGCAATCGATGTCTTCAATCACAATAATTGATTTACTCGACGTTTCGATCATCAGCTTCCTTAGCTCACTGTTGTCTTTGACTGCTGTCAATTCAAGATCATACACATCGTAGTTTAAGAAATTAGCCATGGCAGCAATCATTGTGGACTTACCAGTCCCTGGAGGACCATACAGCAAATATCCTCTCTTCCAAGCCTTCCCAATTTTAGCATAGTACTCCTTCCCTTTTTGGAACTTAACAAGGTCCTTTTTAATCTCTTCCTTCTTCTTATACTCCATTGCCAACGCTTCAAATGTTGCAGGGTGCTCAAACACAACATGGCTCCACTTGGTTTGTTTGTAATAATGCCAGCTGCTACTGGGATTGTTAGTGTAAAGCTTCAATTGCCTGTTTCTCGCTGCTATTGCTCTGCCTTCTTCCAAGACATGTTTGATATAGGGCCCATTGACCAGATCTCTGTAACGCTTATGAAACGTAAGCTTGTAGTACCTCTTCTCATCTGGAGCAGGGCGAAATGAAAAAGAAAATGGCTGTGGACTAGAGCCAACTTTGAATGAAGCCCACCAAAGCTTGACCCCTTGGAACTCATCTGTGATCTCTTCATTGTCGTCCAAGCTTAGCACTAATGGGTTCTGGCTATCCTTCACCACTTCAGCTTTTAGCCTTTTCGCTCGTTGGGAAGAGTTTTCACTGAGGTAGGTTTGAATAGCAGTGTAAGCTTCACTGCGCTTCAGACGTTCCCCTGAAACTTCAGGGAAGATAATTTGGATATAAGGGTAGAAAAAATTCATTAATTTCTGAGTGTATGTTTGAAGATGGAGACGAAGATTAGGAGGGAAGAACTTCTCAGACATAGCATAAACAAACATAAAAGTTGCGAATAATGAGCCCATTTTTGCCCACAAGTCCCCCATCTTCACTCTTCTGTGTTCTGCTTTTACTTTGATTCAGACTCTGCTGGAGATGCCGGGTATATATTGAGTCGAAACGGGAGATTTCTGAGTATGCTTACTTCTGAGATGCAGGGTATATATAGAGAGATTCCAGCTATTTTTGTGTTAGCTTCCTTTCTCCTTTCATGGTCATATTTTATACTAGTTTCCGGGAAGAATCTGTTTTCATAGAAACAATACGTCTCTTGTCGATCTCAAATTTTGGATCCCCTGTTTGTGTCTTATGTCTTTCGTCTTATTAGGGAGGGGAAGTTCTAAAACACGGCACGCTTCTAGGTATTAAGATAGCAACAGATCCTGCTTTGGTTAATATCTGGGGACCGAGATAGTCATTGTCCGTACGTGAACAAGGAATTAATGGTTGTGCCTAGGGGTGGGATTCGGGCGGGTCGGATCGGTTTGGATGAGAAAATGCTGAAACCGGGTAAACCGAGAAGAACTATGGGTTGGCCCGATTCTGGCCGGGTCAAAGCTAGAAATAGTCGGGTTCGGGTTTATGCGGATCGGTTTCACACGGGCGGGTTGAGACAGGTGTGCCGGGTTGAGAAATTGGTCCGGGTCGGGTTTACTTGGTTGGGTTGAGGCGGGTTGCTGAGTGGGGTAATCTTTTGGAACTTATTGAAAGCTGTTTCAAGCTCTTTTTTTCTCAATCTATTGTACAGTTACATTTGGAATCGGTTTACGCGGTAAACTGCGGTTCAAATGGTCCTAATCCGGACTCGACTGTATCAAACCATTACAACCCATTATGCTACAGTGCATGCACTTACACCCGACCCAATCCAAACTGCACCCTCTCTTTTTTCGGGTGTCGTCGGTTTTGCATAGGTTATGTGGAAATTTGCCCACCCCTAGTTGTGCCAAAAATAAAAGAATTAATGGTATGTATAGTACATATAAATATTAAATGCATATATTGCTTATGCAATAAAAGAGGTATTATTTGACATCATTTTTAATTTAAAATCTTCTACGTATGTTAAATAGTATATCTCCATTTTCTTTTAAAGAAAGGGATTTATTATGATATGTATATTATTATTAAAATTTTTTTGCAAGGTTTGCTAAATTATGGATATATTAGGATTTTAATTTTAAAAATATTTTTATTAACTAATAATAATTGTATTGTCAGTTAATTTTATAACAGTCTGATCTATAAAGTATAGACGCAGAGAAGATACTAAACCACGGTTTATATTTGCAATGATTTATTTTTCTAATTATTTAATCTACTTGAAACTGCTAGTGATGTGTAGTATATAAAGGACTGGTTTTCTCTACATTATATATAGAGACAGACCTAGAATTAAAAAATTAATAAAATAAATAAATTTTATATATTAAATTATAAAAAAATTATTAAAATAAAAAATCTAAATCCAACATAAAATTCCCAACTCAAGACATGCATTCAACATCCAATTCTAACTTCGTTTCAATTTTTTTTTTTTCTAGCCATCTTTTGTTGAAATTTTGGATAAAGAACAGATGTTTTGAAAGTTAAAGGTGAAAAAATGAGTTAAATTTATCCTAGTAACCTATTTTATCTTAAGAGTTAAAATTAATAAAGATAGATCAATAAATTTAAATAAAAAGTATATTAGTTTTTGTAATTAACTTAGCCACTCCATCCAAAAGATAGAGGCTAAATTTTCAGCCAAAATGATGAGTCGGTCCACCCAGCTCTTTTAATGGTGGGCGACAACGGACCGAAACATTGACAATACTAGTGAAGGCTACATCTTTCTACTTCACTTAATTTCTTGGACGCCTCTCTAGGGCATATCAATGGAAGTATGGTGCAAATTTGCATCTTTACATGAAGAGTTTTGTTACCTCTTTAAATTAAATTTTATTAAATATTTATTTAAAAATTTAAATTATTAAATTTATAAAATTTTATGAATTAAATTATAAAATTTTAAATTTTAAAAAATATGTAAACATTTAATATTTTATTTCTTATAAAATTACTTTATCCGTTGCATAAAGTATAATTAAAGGTAATGAGATATATTATTTTTTCTTTTTACTTTCATCTCCAATATTGTTCTTAGAGCTAACATTTTCCAATGACTTTGCGTACCTAGTCTAGTCTACTTATTTCCTTTCAGTGGCTCTTAGTATTAAGGTTGGGCGCCATTGCTGACTTTTAACAAATACCGCAAATGAACCAAGAGGGCGTCTTTTTCCACCTACAAATTGTGTATAAAGGTTGGGCTCCAACTCCCAAAAAATATCGCGAATGCCAATAAAATATATATATATATATATATATAAATTAATTCTTTAAAAATAAAATTATAATTATTTTAACCTCTTACATATATATAATTTAATTAATTAATTTTTTAAAAAATAATTAAATATATAAATAATTTTTTAAAAATAATATTATATTTAAATTAATTTTTTATAAATTTACTTTTATTTATAAATTTTTTAAAAATAAAAATTACCTCCTATTTCATCCCTAAACCTTAACTTAAATTTTCAACTTTAAAATTATAAACAATTTAATCCCCAAACTATTATACTTAAATCATAATTTCAAAATTTTAAAATTTTAAATTCTTAAACTTTAAAATTTTAAATTCTTAAATTTTATATTCTCAATCTCAAATTTTTAAATTTAAATCATTAAATAATGAATAATAAAATTAAAACATTAAAAATATAAACTATTTTTTCTATAAGACCTAACTCTTAAACATTGAAATTCTAAAGGCATAAACTTATAAATTTTATATTTTTAATTAGAGATTAAGTATTTATTTATAATTTAAGGATATGATCTTAGTATAAGATTTTATAATTTTTATATTAAAAATTTTAAGATTTAGAATTTGTATTCAGAAACAAAGTATAAGAATTTAGAATTTAAAATTTTAAAATTTAAAATTTATAAGAAATTAAACTTATTGTAATTTTTATTTTTAAAATATTAGTAAATTAAATTTATAAAAAATTAATTTAAATATAATATTATTTTTAAAAAATTAATTTATATGTTTATTTATTTTTTAAAAATAAATTAAATATATGAAAGATTAAAATGATTACGGCCAAACATTATTTTGTATGTTTTATTAAAAAAGAAATTACCATGAATGAACCCAGACAAGCGTCTCTTTCCACCCAATTGGCTGTTTCCAAATGTTATAGCCGATGTCGCTATGTACTGAATTGAAGTTCAGTTCGAAAGCGACATAACATGTCGTACACTTCACACGAGAGATGCTAATTTACACAAACAATTCACCGGCCTTTTAATTGTTGTTACTGTTGTCTGCAGCCCCTCCATGTGGCTTATTACAGCTTGTTTTGGTGTCATGTTTCATGTGCTGTTTAGAATAAATTAGTCAGCGCCATTTTCTGTCAAATTTGCTGTAGTTTTCATAAAATTTTGTACAAATATTTAGTGTAGCAACTCTTAAAAACTCATAGCATTGCATAGTATTACCAAACTTAAACTAAGTGTCACCAACCAATTTGTTACTTGAAACACAGAACAAAGGCAATCAGAGCAGATATGAACAAATACAATTTGCTTCATACATACAACCAGCAAGATTCAAATTTTTTACGAAGTATATGTCGAATTCATAGATATTCAAATCTTAATGAAACATACAAAGCACAGGACCAATCCAAAATAGTACAACTCAATCAATCAATGGCTGCATTCGCTTTCACCTCTTCCCCAAATTTTTCAGTGCTTTTCACTGACACCATTCTCTTTGACTTCTTCCCCAAAATTTTCATTGTTTTTCACTTGCTGCTGATCAGATTGCTCCTTTGCTTCCTGTTCTGCCTTCTTTCTTGCTTTCTCCTCTGCCTTCTTCTCTGCTTCCTCCTTGGCTCTCTCAAGAGCTTCAATCAAATTCTGCAAGCACGTACTTGCATCTTCTTTCAGTGATTTTGGCATCAGATTCTCAGCAACATCAGCTGGGGTCATATTGGTCTCTTCCAACAAACCCTCAATTCTAGGAAACAAATGATGGGACTCAATATCCAAATAATTCTTGGCAAGCACCTTGAAAGCCTCATAGCAACAATAGGACAATTCAATATGCTTATCCATCCTTCCTCTTCTAATTAGAGCAGGATCAAGTTTGTGCACAAAATTAGTTGTGAAAACAATAATCTTTTCTCCTCCACAAGCTGACCAAATCCCATCTATAACATTCAATAACCCGGAAAGAGTTACCTTACTTCCTTTGCTTTCATCATCATCAGATTTTTTCTTATCTTCCTCACCTACTACTTTTTCTTTTTTCTTCTTCCTCTGGCTGGTAAGATCGAGGGAGCAATCAATATCTTCAATCACTATAACCGATTTATTCGACGTATTGATCAATAGCTTTCTTAGGTCTGAGTTGTCCTTCACTGCTGTCAATTCAAGATCATACACATCATAGTTCAAGAAATTAGCCATGGCAGCTATCATAGTAGACTTACCAGTTCCTGGAGGACCATACAGCAAATACCCTCTCTTCCAAGGCTTTCCAATTTTGGCATAGTAGTCCTTCCCTTTCTGGAACTTAACAAGGTCACTTTTAACCTCTTCCTTCTTCTCTGGCTTCATCCCCAGTGTTTCAAACGTTGCTGGGTGCTCAAAAATGACATGGTTCCAATGTGTTTTACTGTTTGTGAAGAGCTTTAGCTGCCTGCTTTTCAATTGGATTGCCTTGGCTTCTTGTAACACATGCTTGATGTAAGTGTCAGTGATGAGATCTCTGTGACGCTTGTGAAAGGTGAGCTTGTAGTACCTCTTCTCATCTGAGGCAGGGAAATATGAGAAAGACTGCGTTTTTGGGGTGATTTTGTATGCAGCCCACCAGAGCTTTACCCCTTGGAATTCATCAACGATCTCTTCATTATCGTCCATGCTAAGCATCAATGGGGTGTGGCTATTTTGGACAACTTCAGCTTTAAGTCTTTTGGCTCTTTGGGAAGAATTTTCACTGCGGTAAGTTTGGATGGCAGCGTAAGCTTCACTGCGCATGAAACGTTCGCCTGTGAATTCATGGAAGGTAATTCGAATATAAGGATACACGAAGCCGGTTAGTCTTTGAGTGAGTTTTTGAACACGAGCACGAAGAGGAGGGGGAAAAACTCGAACAAACATGGCATACACAAACATTATGGTTGCCATTACAGAGCCTAAATTGCTTAACTGTGCCCACATCGGCCCCATTTCTCCCCCTGAGAAATCTGTATTCCAGTGTGTATGGTGTACTTCGGAGTGTGCTACTGCCCTTCCTTTTCTAGTTCATGGATGACTATGGGGTCTTTATAAGGAGTAGCAGAGAGATTTCCGCATTCATGCTGCTTAATTTCCTGCCCGATTTTGCTATTTTTTTTTATATAGAATGGGACAGAAAATAAGATACATGATTTTATGTTTTTGGAATAATTAAATTTTAATATTAAAGTGGATGAAAATAATGTTTTAAATAAATATTAAATTTTAATTTTATTAAAATTAAAATATAATTAAAAAATTTAAATTAAATAAAATCTTATTATTTATGAGATAGGATAACTTCAAACCTAAGTAGATAATAATAAATTTTTAAAATGATAAATTTTTTATAATCTTAAATTTTTAATTAAAATTATAAAATATAAAATAATTAATAATTATATAATATATAATTAAATTTATTTTATTTTATATTATATTTATAAATTAAATTTTATAAAATATTTAATTTAAATAATTAAATTATAAAATTTATAAATTTAATGATACACATAACCTTTACAAAGGTTTAGTTACTTGGGGACCTACTTTTTCCCTTTCGTGGAAGTTTCCTGCGTTGTATAAAAATCTCTTGTCGGATCCAATTGCTTTTTATAATATATCGTATTATGTAGGCTCGCTCTAAACTTGATCTTTCTCTGTTGTGTCGTTTGCATTAACAGCCTGCCATTTCTGACCAATAATAGATTAGGTGCTCTTCGCTTGAAGCAAGAGAAGTAGGACAAAATGTCTAAATTTAAATAAAATTTATATGTTCATATCTAAATTTTCTTTGTAATATCAATTCATTAAAACATTTTTTTTTATTAAATTCAGAATTTTAAGATTTATAAAAAAATTTTAAATACAAATAAATTATATTTATACTTAGATATTTTGCATATTTTAACTCATAATAATAATAATAATAATATAGGTTTGAATCAAACATGTCGTGGCAATTGCTCAAGCCCCTATTCACCATAGGGCACTTTATGTGTTGAAGTTTTCTCTTATACTATACCGTAAGAACTTCCCAAAACACACTCTTACTGTTCTCTAATTGACCATTAGATATGACCATTAGAACAGATCAGTAGCCAGTAGGGTAATGTTTTTTCTTTGCTATTTTTTTAAATTTTTGTTATTTTATATCTTCTCTCTCATTTGAAAGAGACAGATACATCATTAAAAAAATTTTTAAAAAAAAGGATTAATGATAGACCATCAAACACGTTATCTTGCATTACTACACTATAATTTGTTGTTATTTTTTTCGTTAATTTTTCACAGAAACTTGCAAGATATTAAATAAAAAATTAGAGTTTTAACAGTTCTAATTATATATTATTTGTCATAAAATTTTTGCATATAATTTTTTATACAACTTAGAAAACTGTCGTTATGCTCTAACTTTTATGGGATAATTAAGTCTATGATGCAATCAGTATTGGTTGCACATCAACTGCTATGTTGAATTTTGTCCAATCTGCCTATCAAAAAATTATTCTTTACTAGTTTAATCTATTATTATATCTTATAAATTAAATTATAAGATTCATAAATTTTAACAGTCTATAAAATATTATAAACATTTCGTGACTACCAAACTTTTTTCCTAACTAGTTGCCCCAGTAGCTGAGCTTTCTTTTTATAATGCCACAAGGTTGTGTTGGTTATAATCATATTTGTTTACATGAGGAAGATGACAAGAACAACAGAATCAAATTTGGACAACAAACTTCTCTAGATGATAACAAAGCAGTGAGAGAATTCATTGACATATTGCAATCGTAATTAAACGTCATGGCACAATCAGACTCAGTGACAAAGATGTTATCTTTAGCATATTCTATTCAAAGGATGACACCAGTGTCCTTAACATCTACCCCAGATTTTTCATTACTTTTCACCTCTTCATGTGCAGCATTTTGTTCCTTTTCTTCCTCTGCTTTCAACCTTGCTTCTTCTTCCCCTGCCTCTTGTTTGCTTCCTCTTTTGCTGCCTTGAGAACTTCAATCAGATTCTCAGCAACATCAGCAGGTTTCATATTAGTCTCTTCCAACAAGTTTCTATTGTAACGAACAAATGGTGGGACTCTACCCAAGTAATTATTGGCGAGCACCGTGAAAGCTTCATAGCAAAAATAGGACAATTCAATATGCTTAATATCCATCCTTCCTCCCCAAATTAGAGCAGGACCAAGTTTGTCCACAAAATTAGTTGTGAAGACAATGATCTTTTCTCCTCCACAAGGTGACCAAATCCCATCAATAATATTCAGTAGCCCAGAGAGAGTTACCTTAATGCTTTTATTTATCTACATCTTTCTTTTGCATCTTCATCCTCATTTTTTTTTCTTTTTCTTTTTCCTCTGGCCATTAAGATCAAGGTAACACTCAATGTCTTCAATCACAATGATCGATTTACTCGATGTTTCGATCAAGAGCTTCCTTATATAGCTCGGTGTTGTCCTTGACCTTAACTGTTGCAAGCTCTCGATCATACACGTCGTAGTTCAAGAGAAATTAGCCATAGCGGCTGACATGATGGATATACCAGTTCCCGGAAAACTCATTCAGCAAATACCCTCTTTTCCAAGCCTTCCCAAATTTGGCATCGTACTCCTTCCCCGTTTTACATATAACAAGTTCAGTTATAGTCTCTTCCTTCTTCTTTGGCTCCATTGCCATTGTCTCACATGTTGTAGGTCGCTCAAACACCCATGCGCTCCACATTGGTGTTGTTTGGTTTTCTTTTGGGGTTCTTGTTGTTCATTGAACAAGTGAACTAAGTATCAGTTTACATTTGAAAGTGTTAAAACGGAGTCATAGCCCATTCTAGTTTGCGATTAGGATAGGACAGATTAATCTGCGATTAGAGTGAGACAGATTAATATGTTTTTTCATTTAAATATAATGTCTCGCAGCTCCTATTCTGACCCATCAATTGAATAAAATGGGATGAATCAATCTATAATTTTGACAAAATTATTAAAATACAAATTCACCTTATCTTTTATGAATTAACCAATGGGCTTAACCCATTTTAATATGTCTATTACTTGGGAGCAAGTTTGTAATGGAAAAAGTTATTCTCATTTAACGTCCCTTACATATATATACTTAATCAAATTTAATGTGAGATATTAAGTGTATTAGGTCTTATAATTGAAAAAAATTTAATAAATTTAATAATTTAAATTTTTTTAGATATAATCTTTGTAAAATTAAATTTATTAAAATGAAAAGGCTAAATTACATATATTAAAAATAAATAAAACATTGAATTAAAAAATTAGTTACAAGGCACAATTTTTCAAATGAAGTCAAAACTGGTGTGTATCTTTTCACACATGCTATGCACGTAAGCTTTTTAAATTAATTATTTTATTTTTGTCAATTTGCATTATTATATTAATATAAAGAAGGTCGCATTTATTGTTGGCCAATAGCTTAATTAAGATGTCATTTTCATCACCAAACTACAAGGTACTTTGGAAAATAGCATGTTAATTAATTAAGAAGGCGGCCGCTTTGGCTTGCAATGGCCCTCTCACCAGATTGCCTCTTTCTCTTTGTAGAAGGACGACTTTGACTCTGGGCGACGGCAATTTTCTTCACCATAGTGTAGTAACAAGGCATGTATGGCCTTGCGAAGACCGATTAAAGTGGATTTATCATAAAGGAATAATTAATAAGTCTGGTAATTAATTAGGAGTATGTTTAAGACGAAATTGAATACCCAACTTTCTTATTTTTTGATGTAAGTGGTTTTCTTTTTTTCTTTCTATTTTATATAAATATTTAAGTTATGAGTCTCACTTTTTTTTATTAATTTTTTATTTATCTTAATTTTATTTCTATCTTCCACTCAAGTCACCCATAACTTTTAAATTCCAATCTGATTTAAACTTGTTTTACTTGACCTTTGTGGCAGGCTCTTTATTTCATACATTATTTTTACAAAATTTTTATTTTATAAAATTTAAATTATTAAATTTATTAAATCTTATAAATTTAATTATGTTATATTTTATATGAATATTTTAAAATATTTCATTTGTTTTTAAACTAATTCATTGTTAAATAACCACATTTGATGTCTTTATTAAATCCTATAATCCTAGCTAGCTAATAGAATATGCACAAAGCAAATCACGATACTTTCCAATCCATAGAACGTACAAACATGATTCTTATTCAATCATAAAGGCACTGATGTTCTACTGCCTTTCCAAATCAATGGAGGGCACCATTCTCTTTCACTCCTTCCCCAGATTTTCCATTACTTTTCCCCTTATCATGAGCAGAAGTTTCTTCCTTTTCTTTCTTTGTCTTCAATTTTGCTTCTTCTTCTTCCTCTGCCTTTTTCTTTGCTTCCTCCTCCGCCCTCTTCGTTGCTTCCTCCTTGGCAGTCTCAAGACCTTCAATCAAATTCTTCAAGCAAGTCTCCACATCTTCATTGACTGACTTAGGCATCAGATTCTCGGCAACATCTGCGGGGGTCATATCGGTCTCTTTCAACTTGCTCTCAATGGTAGAGAACAAATCATGGGACTCGATATCCAAGTAATTCTTGGCAAGCACCTTGAAAGCCTCGTAGCCACAATAGGACAATTCTATGTGCTTATCCATCCTTCCTCTCCTTACTAGAGCGGGATCAAGTTTGTCCTTAAAATTAGTGGTGAAAACAATGATCCTTTCTCCTCCACAAGCTGACCAAATCCCATCTATAACATTCAATAGCCCAGACAGAGTTACCTTGCTAGGCTGATTTTCTTCTTCTTCCATAGCCTTTTTAACAGGGTCTTTGGCTTCACCATCCTCATTCTTTTCTTTTTTCTTCTTCCTCTGGCCAGTAAGATCAAGGGAACAATCAATGTCTTCGATCACGGCAATCGATTTACTCGGCGTGTCAAGCATCAGCTTCCTTAGCTCACTGTTGTCTTTGACTGCTGTTAACTCAAGATCATACACATCGTAGTTCATAAAATTAGCCATGGCAGCAATCATAGTAGATTTACCAGTTCCTGGAGGACCATACAGCAAATACCCTCTCTTCCAAGCCTTCCCAACTTTGGCATAGTACTCCTTCCCATTTTTGAACTTAAAAAGGTCATTGATAATCTCTTCCTTCATCTTTGGTTCCAGAGCCAGCGTTTCAAATCTGGCAGGGTGGTCAAAAACTACATGGCTCCACTTTGTACTTTTCCACCCATACCAATTGCTGCTAGGGTTGTTGGTATACAGCTTCAACTGCCTATTTTTCTTCGCAATTGCCCTGCCTTCATCCAGCACGTGTTTGATGTAAGTGTTGGTGATGAGATCTCTGTGACGCTTGTGGAAGGTGAGAGTGTAGAACCTGCGCTCATCAGAAGCAGGGTAATATGAGAAAGACGTTGTCCTTGGGACGGTTGATTTGGAAGCCCACCAAAGCTTGACCCCGTGGAACTCCTCCGCGATCTCTTCACTATCGTCCATGGTGAGCACCACAGGGGTCTGGCTATCTTTGACCACTTCAGCTTTGAGCCTTTTGGCTCGTTGGGAACAATGTTCGCCCAGGTAAGTTTGGATGGCAGTGAAAGCTTCGCTGCGCTTCAGACGCTCTCCTGTAAATTCATGGAAGGTAATATTAATATAAGGGTACACAAGGCCCATGATTTTCTTAGTGTATATTTGAACATGGTCACGAAGAGGAGGTGGGAAAAGCTTATCAAACGCTGCGTACACAAACATAATGGTAGTCATTATGGTGCCCAAAGGTCCCCAGCCCAGGAACTCCCCCATCTCTCAATCTCTCTTGCTCTCTGCAAGTTTTATGATCTCACGGGTTTTGGGGTTGTTCTGCCTTGCTTCTGAATGGATTTCAGTCTCAGTCCACGAATGTGGTATTTATAGACAAACCAGAACAGAAAAGTGTGTGTGTTCTTGGAATGCAAGCTAAATGAAATTGCGAGCGATCTTAATTTGCATCTAAAGTCACTGATTTTTATTTTTTTTTTACTTTCATAACTTTTTTATATTTAAATTTATGAATTTTAATTTTTTATGAATTTTATTTTTATCTTTTTTTACAACGTTAAGTGACTTCAAAATGAGCTGATCGGTTTGCTTTTAATTTATTGCCAACGTAACTTTTTGCAAGTTTCCCAACGTTTGTCGTAGCCGCTGCCCGCCATTTCTGACCTTCCAAATGTCGTAATAGCTGTCCAATTTTTTAAAGACTAACGTGTTTTAATGTCATCCGTCCATCTAACTAAGGCGCAAATGCACTTTTAAAGTTTTAAAGAATAAAATACCGAATAAATTAATGTCAATAAAAAATAATAATATAAATTCTTATTATATAAATAAGTAAATAAATACTAATATATATTTAAAATATTTTTTTTAAATAAATATAAGTGTCTAGTATAATATTATAAAGTAAAAAATATATTAGAGATTGAACTCATACAAAATTTGAAGAACAAAGATTGTCAATTGAACTCGTGTTCACCGACTTATTTAAAATAATTTTATTAGAGGAATTCAGTCTCCTTGACTAAAGTAGACCTGGCAGCAGCGAAGAATTTTCCTCTACCACGTGTGTCAGCGGCAGCGAGAAGACTTTCGTCTCAAGGTGCCTCCCCTTCAATTAAATGTGCATTCTTTATTGACTAAAGTAGACCTGGAAGCAGCGAAGAATTTTCCTCTACCAAGTGTGTCAGCGGCAGCGAGAAGACTTACGTCTCAAGGTGCCTCCCCTTCAATTAAATGTGCATTCTTTATTGACCTCAGCTTGACTCATCATATTGCCTCAATAGTTACTAAATAAATGTATTGTCACGCTTGCAATTTGAACCTTTCTTTCTTTATTGTTCTCTTTTCGTTATTTTTGTTATTAGTATATTGCATAATGTTTATTCTATATAAAGAATTTAGATATTTTATTTTTAAAGAGTAAGTAAAAGAAAAAAATAAAAAATTAAGAAAAAAAATAAAATTTATGAAAAAAAAATCAAATTCACAAAATATATTTTAATATGAATTAGAAAGAAATAAATAAAAAGTCATTAAAATTAATAAATAATGAAGACAAAGAACTCAAATTCCTATATAAAATATGACAAATGATCTTAGATTTCATTTATGAATTGATGTGTTTCCACGAAATAACATTTTGGATAAATAATATTAAAAGATTTTTGTAATTAATGTACATTTTAATATATTATTGTGAAACTAACTTGTGTTTTATAAGAAGTAATTGTATTTGAACACAAATTATCAAAATTACATTTAGAAGTAAAATGACAAAAAAATGCAAATAATAAAATATGTTTGATATTAAAAAATGTTTATTCCCTTTCCCTTTTCAGAACCCTCTCATTTGAAAACTTCCCCTTTTTCTTCTTTCTCTTCTCTGTATCTCTCTCTTAATTTTTCTTCATTCACCTTTCACATTTTTATCACATATCACAAATAAAAAGCAAATTAACTTTACAAATCAATATATTTTTATATTAAAATATACTATCACATTCTAACTGATTAATTAAACAAGATGAGATGCACAATTTTAATAAGTCAATAAAATATAAACTCACTTTTTTTTAAATGTAGACAGGCCAATTAGCAAGTTCAATTCATTTTAATATATTTATTTACATCGGTGACAAGACTTAGGAATGTCAGGCAAGTTTGCAATAGGAAAAGTTATTTTCACTTAACAATTCTTATATATATATACTTTATAAAATTAATGTGAAATGTCATTATATGTGTTGAATTTTATAATTTAAAGAGATATAATAAATTTAATAATTTAAATTTTTTAATATATTTTTATAAATTTAATTTATAAAAAAAAAAAACTGGATTGCAATAGCTATGCGGCTATGCACACCATGAAAATAAATAAAACATTGGATTAAAAATTTGGTTATAAGCATTGCTATCTTTCTTTTGTTAATTGCCTTTTTATATGTTCTTCGTTGGACAACCTTATGTAATATTGCTAACGTCATAAGAGACTTATACAGTGACTTATATACAATAATTAATCCAATACTGCATAAAGAAATACATAATAACAATTCAAATAAATTTACTTTGAATATTAGTTGTTGACCACTTGGAGGTATGAACGTGACTCAGTGCATGCCTTACTTTGAAGTTTGGATAAACCAAAACTTCCAACATATTGCTTGGCAACGAAGATTCCAATTGCGGTCCTAAATTTGAAACTTGAAACCTTCCAACAACTCTGGGAGCAGAGGAAACCACCAACAAATTAGTATATAACCTGTGCTACTTTTCATACTTTTTTAACAATATCAGAAAGAATACGATCATAAGCTCGACTTTGCTCATTACTGTATGATATCTGTCGTTACTTATCATTAACTCAATTTTAAGCATGCTGCCCTACTGTTGTCCAGCCATGACTGTAGCCAAAACTGTCACCTCCAGTGCCTGTTCAGTCACAAATAAGAGAAATATCGTTCCTATAACTTAGTGTAAGGTTGTGAGATTAACGACAGTTTACGAGTAATTGATAGTTATGAATTTTATAATTTGATGCGTGAAATTCATATTTTTTTTTTATTTATCTTCAGTTTAATTGACTTAGTAAACTAATCTTTTTAAGGTATAAAAAATATTAAAATAGGTAAATTTATCTTAAACGAATTTTTTTTTATACCCAAGACCTTAAAAACCATACTTTAAATTTTGTATGATAAAAATACCAGAATAACATGTCTAAACCAATAAAGCTATATAAGCAATCCAATTCCAATTCCCCTTACGCCGTCCCTATAGCCATCAGCAATGAAAGTCCCATCTGTCAAACAAACACTATCGTTCATTTCAGTTTCAGATAAACGAAGCACCAACCCTTCAAAGCATGTAGTGTCGTCTTTCAAATTATAGGGGCAAAATATAAAACAGACAAAACCACTGGGGTAGAAACTGAATTTAGCCCTAAAATATATAATATATTAACGTTTTAACACATACTATGTTCATATCAGTTTATTATCTCACATTTTAGAACATAAAAAAGAGTAAGAAATGTGGGTTTCTAACATCTACTCACTAATAATAACTTCTTATTTCATAAAGTATGTTTTATATAGCCATTTTCTATTATGAACTTTTAAATTGTTAGGTTTAATAAATTTATATAAATTATATATCATAAAAATTAAATAAAATTAAAATTATAAAAATAGTAAAATTCTTACCATAAAAATAAAGGGAACTGGTAACCCTTCAATAGCGTTGACACGGGTACCAGGGTGCCAGTCCTCCATCACAAAACCATTATCTACGGGCTCTACGATGTACCCATCTAACCTACGAAAGTTTGGAGATGAAAAGGACCGCCTCGATCCGGTAACAGTATTACAAGGCACAATTATTCAAAATGAAGTCAATAGTCTTAGTCAACAGCTAGCTTTTCACATGGTGTATATGTTTTCACACATGCTTTGCAGGTAAGCTTTTTTAATCAATTATTTTATTTTTGCCAAGTTGTATTATTATATTAATATAAAGAAGGTCCCCCTCATTGTTGGCCAATAGCCCAATCAAGATGTCATTTTCATCACCAAACTGCACGATATGATATTTTGGAAAACACTATGTTCATTAATCAACCGCTTTGGCGTGCGATGGCCCTGTCGTCAGATTGCCTCTTTCTCTTTGCAGCAGCGCAACTTTGATTCTGGACGGCGGCAATTTTCTTCACCATAGTGTAGTAGTTGGCATGTTTGGTTTTTTTTATTAATTTTTTTATCTTAATTTTATTTTTACCTCTAATTTAAATTATCTTTAACTTTCAAATCTCAATAAGACTTATTTTACTCGACCTTTGTGGTAGGCTCATTATTTTATATATTATTCTTATATAATTTTTATTTGATAAAATTTATAATATATGATTAAAAAATTTAATAAAATTTTATGTTAATTATCAATTATTTAATATAATTTTTTTTATTTATATATAAGACAGATCATGTATAATATAAGTAAAGTTATTAAATTTATTAGATCTCATAAATTTAATTATATTATATTTTATATGAATATTTTAAATAATTTCATTTGTCTTTAAACTGATTCATTGTTAAATAGCCACATTTGATGTCTTTAATTTTACCAAGGTCCCCTTTCAAACTTCAAACCGCCATTTTTCTTATCAATTCAATGGACATATAATTCATTTATAATAGACACTATCTTCTCTTTTTTCTTTCTCTTTCTGGGAAAACATGGGAAGACAACTAAACAAAAATAAAACTAATTTGTAATACATTTAGGGAGAGCAGCCCCTAACATATCCCTTAAAACCATGTACCCACATCCATTCAGTGGGTGTAAGAAAAGTTGAATGCCATGAGCCTGCCATGTCCAAACTTAGCCAGCTATTCTGTTACAATGTTTGTTTCTCTATAGCTACTATCTTTCTTACATACTCATTTAATTTATAATAGCCGTCTTCCTTCCTTAATTCATTTAATTTATAACAATCATCTTTCTTTTTTATAGCAACGGCCAGATATTTATTTTCTTGACAGCCACACTAATTGTCCTACCTATTGTGCTCAAAGGCTTTGCCCTGAATGTGGAAAGACGCCTTGTCTTTGTGTTTTTTTTTTAGTAAGTCAAGAGTCTTAAATAAGCTGTTAAGGGGTAAAGGGACCGAAGAATCGAACCATAACGCGGTTCGAAGTACAGCACCATCTGTGCCAGGTGAACTAAGGCTCACCGGCAGAAGCCGTGTTTTTTTTTTCACATTTAAGTCTGTTTCCACTACTGTAGTTGTTATTTCATATTCTGTCAACGTCTCTTTCATGGTCCTAACATCTTGTACTTTTCTCCGATAAAGTCATTCGGTCGTGTGGAAGAAGCCGTGTTGTGCCATCCTTCCCTCTTTGTTAGTTTGCTATTTTAATATTAAACACCTTTGCAGTTAAAGGACAGTCAAATAATCCTTATATTTAAGTATTTTATAACAATTATTTGGAATCTATATATTTTGCTTCCCAAAAGAATTCATATATGTTTTCAAAAAATTATGTGGCAGATTTGAAAGTCTTTGTAAGCATTTCGAAAAAATTTAGATGTGGGAAGAGATTTTCTCAATTTGTATCACTACTTTTTGTAAGTTTTTATTATCAGATTTCACAGCATTTACATCTGAACAGTTTTCAGTTTGTAACTTTGGAAACAAGTGCAAGGTGATAAGAAGATATTTCAACATCAACATATCTACATGATTCTTATTTTATCCAAGTAGATACAAAGCATAGAGTGATTCATATGGACTATAAAATCCTAATAGAATTATATACAAAGCAAAGCACCAATTCCTATAATCCTAGCTAGCTAATAGAATATACACAAACCAAATCACGATACTTTCCAATCCATAGAACATACAAACATGATTCTTATTCAATCATAGAGGCACTGATGTTCTACCGCCTTTCCAATGCTACCTTTCCAAATCAATGGAGGACACCATTCTCTTTTACTCCTTCCCCAGATTTTCCATTACTTTTCCCCTTATCATGAGCACAAGTTTCTTCCTTTTCTTTCTTTGTCTTCAATCTTGCTTCTTCTTCTTCCTCTGCCTTTTTCTTTGCTTCCTCCTCCGCCTTCTTCATTGCTTCCTCCTTCTCAGTCTCAAGACCTTCAATCAAATTCTTCAAGCAAGTCTCCACATCTTCATTGACTGACTTAGGCATCAGATTCTCAGCAACATCTGCGGGGGTCATATCGGTCTCTTTCAACTTGCTCTCAATGGTAGAGAACAAATCATGGGACTCGATATCCAAGTAATTCTTGGCAAGCACCTTGAATGCCTCATAGCCACAATAGGACAATTCTATGTGCTTATCCATCCTTCCTCTCCTAACTAGAGCGGGATCAAGTTTGTCCTTAAAATTAGTGGTGAAAACAATGATCCTTTCTCCTCCACAGGCTGACCAAATCCCATCTATAACATTCAATAACCCAGACAGAGTTACCTTGCTAGGCCGATTTTCTTCTTCTTCCATAGCCTTTTTAACAGGGTCTTTGGCTTCACCATCCTCATTCTTTTCTTTTTTCTTCTTCCTCTGGCCAGTAAGATCAAGGGAACAATCAATGTCTTCGATCACTACAATCGATTTACTCGACGTTTCGAGCATCAGCTTCCTTAGCTCACTGTTGTCTTTGACTGCTGTTAACTCAAGATCATACACATCGTAGTTCATAAAATTAGCCATGGCAGCAATCATAGTAGATTTACCAGTTCCTGGAGGACCATACAGCAAATACCCTCTCTTCCAAGCCTTCCCAACTTTGGCATAGTACTCCTTCCCATTTTTGAACTTAACAAGGTCATTGATAATCTCTTCCTTCATCTTTGGTTCCAAAGCCAGCGTTTCAAATCTGGCAGGGTGCTCAAAAACTACATGGCTCCACTTTGTACTTTTCCACCCATACCAATTGCTGCTAGGGTTGTTGGTATACAGCTTCAACTGCCTATTTTTCTTCGCAATTGCCCTGCCTTCGTCCAGCACGTGTTTGATGTAAGTGTTGGTGATGAGATCTCTGTGACGCTTGTGGAAGGTGAGAGTGTAGAACCTGCGCTCATCAGAAGCAGGGTAAAATGAGAAAGACGTTGTTCTTGGGATGGTTTTGTTGGAAGCCCACCAGAGCTTGACCCCTTGGAACTCCTCCGTGATCTCTTCACTATCGTCCATGGTGAGCACCACAGGGGTCTGGCTATCTTTGACCACTTCAGCTTTGAGCCTTTTGGCTCGTTGGGAAGAGTGTTCGCCCAGGTAGGTTTGGATGGCAGTGAAAGCTTCGCTGCGCTTCAGCCGCTCCCCAGTAAATTCATGAAAGGTAATATTAATATAAGGGTACACAAGGCCCATGATTTTCTTAGTGTATATTTGAACATGGTCACGAAGAGGACGTGGGAAAAGCTGATCAAACGCTGCGTACACAAACATAATGGTAGTCATTATGGTGCCCAAAGATCCCCAGCCCACGAACTCCCCCATCTCTCAATCTCTCTTGCTCTCTGCAAGTTTTATGATCTCACGAGTTTTGGGGTTGTTCTGCCTTGCTGCTGAATGGATTTCAGACTCATTCCACGAATGTGGCATTTATAGAGAAACGAGAACAGAAAAGTGTGTGTTTTCTTGGAATGCAAGCTAAATGAAATTGCGAGTGATCTTAATTTGCATCAAAAGTCACTGATTTTTATTTTTTAAATTTTTTATATTTAAATTTATGAATTTAAATTTTTTATTTATTTTTTATTAATTTTATTTTTATCTTTTTTTACTACATTAAGTGACTCCGAAATCAGCTGATCTGTTTCCTCTTAGTTTATTACCAACGTAACTTAACTTGCAAGTTTCGCAACGTATGTCGTTGCCGTTGCTCGCTGCCATTTCTGACATTCCAAATGTCGTAATAGCTGTCCAATTTTTTAAAGGCTAACGTGTTTTAATGTCATCCGTCCATCTAACTAAAGAGCAAACGCACTTTAAAGTTGAAAGAATAAAATACTGAATAAATTAATGTCAATAAAAAATACTAATATAAATTCTTATTATTCAAATAAGTAATTAAATACTAATATATATTTAAAATAAATTTATTAGAGGAATTCAGTCGAAGACCCGGCAGCAGCCAAGAATTTTCCCCTAGCAAGTGTGTGAGCGGCAGTTAGAAGACTTACGTGTCAAGGTGCCTCCCATTCAATTTAATGTGCATTCTTGATTGATCCAACTAAATAAATATAGGATAAAACTATTCTTATGTTTTTTAATTTATGTATTTTATGTTTTATATATATTTTTTAATTTATAAAGTAAACAGTATTTATCTATTATTTATTTTGTTAATTTTTAAAAAAAATAAAAAATATAAAACAACGTAAGGTTAAAAATGTAAGAATAGCAATGTTTATAAATACATTGTCACGCTTGCAATTCGAACCATTCGTTCTTTATTGTTCTCTTTTTGTTATTTTTGTTATTAGCATACTGCATAATGTTTATTGTATATAAAGGATATAGATTTTTTATTTTTAAAAAGTAAGAGAGAAAAAAAAAGATATAAAATTTAAAAAAAAAATAGAGTTTATGAGAGAAAGAAGTTAAATATATAAAATATATTTTAATATAAATTAGAAAAAAATAAATAAAAAGTGATCAAAAATTAATAAACAATGAAGACAAAGAACCCAAATTACTATATAAAATATGACGAATTTAATACCTTATATTATAAATATATGATCTTAGATTTCATTTATGAATTGATGTGTTTCCACGAAATAACATTTTGCATAAATAATATTAAAATATTTTTGTAATTAATGTACATTTTAATATATTATTGTGAAATTAACTTGTATTTTATAAGAAGTAATTGTATTTAAACACAAATTATCAAAATTACATTTAGAAGTAAAATGACAAAAAAAATGCAAATAATAAAATATGTGTGATATTATAAAATCTTTATTCCCTTTCCCTTTGCAGAACTCTCTCATTTGAGAACTTCTCCTTTTTCTTCTTTCTCTTCTCTATTTCTCTCTCTTAATTTTTCTTCATTCCACCTTTCACTTCTTTATCACATATCACAAATAAAAAGTAAATTAACTTTATGAATTAATATATTTTTATATTAAAATATATTATCACATCCTAACCGATCAATTAAATAAGATGGGACATATCAATGCACAATTTTAATATGTTAATAAAATATAAACTCACTTTTTTTTTTTATCTAGACAGGCTAATTAGCAAGTTCAACTCATTTTAATATATCTATTTACATTGGTGACAGGACTTAGGAATGTGAAATGTTATTATATGTGTTGAATTTTATAATTTAAAGAGATATAGTAAATTTAATAATTTAAATTTGTTAGTATAATTTTGTAAATTTAATTTATAAAAATAAAAAACTGGATTCCAATAGCTGTGCGGCTATATACACCATGAAAATAAATAAAACATTCGATTAAAAATTTGGTTATAAGCATCGCTATCTTTCTTTTGTTAATTGCTTATTTGTTCATCGTTTGACAACCTTATGTAATATTGCTAACGTCATAAGAGGCTTATACAGTGACTTATATACAATAATTAATCCAACACTGCATAATGAAATACATAATAACAATTCAAATAAATTTACTTTGAATATTAGTTGTTGACCACTTGGAGGTATGAACGTGACTCAGTGCATTGCCTTCCTTACTTTGAAGTTTGAATAAACCAAAACTCCCAACGTATTGCTTAGCAACAAAGATTCCAATTGCGGTCCTAAAGTTGAAACTTGAAACCTTCCAACAACTCTGGGAGCAGAGGAAACCACCAACAAATTAGTATATACCCTGTGCTACTTTTCATCCTTTTTTAACAATACCAGAAAGAATATGATCATAAGCTCGACTTTGCTCATTACCGTGTGATATCTCTCGTTACTTATCATTAACTCAATTTTAAGCATGCTACCCTACTGTTGTCCAGCCATGACTATAGCCGAAACTGTCACCTCCAATGCCTCTTCAGTCACAAATAAGAGAAATATTGTTCCTATAACTTAATGTAAGGTTGTGAGATTAACGACAGTTTACGAGCGGCTGATATTTATAAACTTTATAGTTTAATGTGTGAAATTCATAGTTTTTTTGGTTATCCTCCATTCAACAAGTGTAAACTAATTTTTTTAAAGTATAAAGAGTATTGAAGTGAGTGAATTTCTTTTAAATGAGTTTTTTCGATATCTAAAACCTTGAAAATCATACTTTAAATTTTATATGATAAGAATTAAATAAAAATTAAAAATACTAGAATAACAAGTCTAAACCAATAAAGCTATATAAGCAATCCAAATCCAATTCCCCTTACGCCGTCCCTATAGCTATCAGCAATGAAAGTCCCATCTGCCAAACAAACACTATCCCTCAATTCAGTTTCAGATAAACGAAGCACCAACCCTTCAAAGCATGTAGTGTCATCTTTCAAATTATAGTGGCAAAATATAAAACAGACAAAACCACTGGGGTAGAAACTGAATTTAGCCCTAAAATATATAATATATTAACGTTTTGACACATACTATGTTCATATCAGTTTATTATCTCACATTTTAGAACATAAAAAAGAGTAAGAAATTTGGGTTTCTAACATCTACTCACTAATAATAACTTCTTATTTTATAAAGTATGCTTTATATAGCTATTTTTTATTATGAACTTTTAAATTGTTAGGTTTAATAAATTTATATAAATTATATATTATAAAAATTAAATAAAATAAAATTATCAAAATAGTAAAATTTTTACCATAAAATTAAAGAGAACTGGTAACCCTCAATTGCCTCCACACTGGTACCAGGGTACCAGTCCTCCATCACAAGACCATTATCTACGGGCTCTACCATGTGCCCATCTAACCTACGAAACTTTGGAGATGAAAGGGACTGCCTCGATACGGTTAACAGTATTACAAGGCACAATTATTCAAATGAAGTCAAAACTCTTAGTCAACAGCTAGCTTTCCACATTGTGTATATGTTTTCACACATGCTTTACAGGTAAGCTTTTTTAATCAATTATTTTATTTTTGCCAAGTTGTATTATTATATTAATATAAAGAAGGTCCCCCTTATTGTTGGCCTATAGCCCAATCAAGATGTCATTTTCATCACCAAACTGCAAGATATGATATTTTGGAAAACACCATGTTAATTAATCGAAGAAGGCACCCGCGTTGGCATGCGATGACCCTGTCGTCAGGTTGCCTCATTCTCTTTGCAGCAGCACAACTTTGATTCTGGACGGAGGCAACTTTCTTCACCATAGTGTAGTAGTTGGCATGTTTGGTTTTTTTATTAATTTTTTTATTTTAATTTTATCTTTATCTCTCGTTTCAATTATCTTTCACTTTCAAATCTCAAATAAGACTTGTTTTACTTGACCTTTGTGGTAGGTTCATTATTTTATATATTATTTTCATATATTTTTTATTTTATAAAATTTATAATATATAATAAAAAATTTGATAAAATTTTATGTTAATTGTCAATTATCTTATACAACTTTTCTTCTTTATTCAAAATTTGGACTGATTATGTATAATATAAATAGAGTTATTAAATTTATTAAATCTCATAAATTTAATTGTATTATATTTTATATGAATATTTTAAATAATTTCAGTTTTTTTAAACTGCTTCATTGTTAAATAGCCACATTTGATGTCTTTAATTTTACCAAGGTCCCCTTTCAAACTTCTAACCGTCATTTTTCTTATCAATTCAATGGACATATAACTTATTTATAAGAGACACAATCTTCTTCTGCTTTTTTTTTTTGTGGGGAGAACATGGGAAGACAACTAAACAAAGATATAACTAATTTGTAATACATTTAGGGAAAGCAGCCCCTAACATATCCCTTAAAACCATATATCCACTTCCATTCAGTGGGTGTAAGAAAAGTTGAATGCCATGAGCCTGCCATGTCCAATCTTAGCCAGCCAATCTGCTACAATGTTTGTTTCTCTATAGCTACTATCTTTCTTACATACTCATTTAATTTATAATAGCCGTCTTCCTTCTTTAATTCATTTAATTTATAACAATCATCTTTCTTTTTTAAAGCAACGGCCATATATTTAGTTTCTTGACAGCCACACTAATTGTCCTACCTATTGGGCTCAAAGGCTCTGCCTTGAATGTGGAAAGACGCCGTGTTTTTATTTAAGTCTATTTCGACTACTGCAGTTGTTATTTCATATTCTGTCAACGTCTCTTTCATGGTCCTAACATCTTATACTTTTCTCTGATAAAGTCATTCGGTCGTGTGAAAGAAGCCGTGTTGTGCCATCCTTCCCTCTTTGCTAGTTCGCTATTCTAGTATTAAACACCTTTGCATTTATAGGATAGTCAGCCGGTGAGCCTCTAGCCCATTGGCATCAATGACTCACTCCCCAGGACCAGAGACTAGAGTACTGATTCGATTTCTTCCCTTTCCTCCTTTTCATAAATTTTAAGTATGATCTACTATAATAAAAAAAAAAGAGTCAAATAATCCTTATATTTAAGTATTTTATAAAAATTAGTTAGAATCAGCATATTTTGCTTCCCAAAAGAATTCATATATGTTTTCAACAAATTATGTGGCAGATTTGAAAGTCTTTGTAAGCATTTCGAAAAAATTTAGATGTGGGAAGATATTTTCTCAATTTTTATCACTACTTTTTGTAAGTTTTTATTATCAGATTTCACAGCTTTTACAACTGAACAGCTTTCAGTTTGTAACTTTGGAAACAAGTGCCAGGTGGTAAGAAGATGTTTCAACATGAACATATGTACATGATTCTTATTTAATCCAAGTAGATACAAAGCATAGAGTGATTCATAAGGACAACAAAATCCTAATAGAATTATATACAAAGCAAAGCACCAATTCCCACAATCCTAGCTAGCTAATAGAATATACACAAAGCAAATCACGATACTTTACAATCCATAGAACATACAAACATGATTCTTATTCAATCATAGAGGCACTGATGTTCTACTGCCTTTCCAATGCTATCTTTCCAAATCATTGGAGGACACCATTCTCTTTTACTCCTTCCCCAGATTTTCCATTACTTTTCCCCTTATCATGAGCAGAAGTTTCTTCCTTTTCTTTCTCTGTCTTCAACCTTGCTTCTTCTTCTTCCTCTGCCTTTTTCTTTGCTTCCTCCTCCGCCTTCTTCATTGCTTCCTCCTTGGCAGTCTCAAGACCTTCAATCAAATTCTTCAAGCAAGTCTCCACATCTTCATTGACTGACTTAGGCATCAAATTCTCAGCAACATCTGCGGGGGTCATATCGGTCTCTTTCAACTTGCTCTCAATGGTAGAGAATAAATCATGGGACTCGATATCCAAGTAATTCTTGGCAAGCACCTTGAATGCCTCATAGCCACAATAGGACAATTCTATGTGCTTATCCATCCTTCCTCTCCTAACTAGAGCGGGATCAAGTTTGTCCTTAAAATTAGTAGTGAAAACAATGATCCTTTCTCCTCCACAAGCTGACCAAATCCCATCTATAACATTCAACAACCCAGACAGAGTTACCTTGCTAGGCTGATTTTCTTCTTCTTCCATAGCCTTTTTTGCAGGGTCTTTGGCGTCACTATCCTCATTCTTTTCTTTTTTCTTCTTCCTCTGGCCAGTAAGATCAAGGGAACAATCAATATCTTCGATCACTGCAATCGATTTACTCGACGTTTCGAGCATCAGCTTCCTTAGCTCACTGTTGTCTTTGACTGTTGTTAACTCAAGATCATACACATCGTAGTTCATAAAATTAGCCATGGCAGCAATCATAGTAGATTTACCAGTTCCTGGAGGACCATACAGTAAATACCCTCTCTTCCAAGCCTTCCCAACTTTGGCATAGTACTCCTTCCCATTTTTGAACTTAACAAGGTCATTGATAATCTCTTCCTTCTTCTTTGGTTCCATAGCCAGCGTTTCAAATCTGGCAGGGTGGTCAAAAACTACATGGCTCCACTTTGTTCTTTTCCACCCATACCAATTGCTGCTAGGGTTGTTGGTATACAGTTTCAACTGTCTATTTTTCTTCGCAATTGCCCTGCCTTCATCCAGCACGTGTTTGATGTAAGTGTTGGTGATGAGATCTCTGTGACGCTTGTGGAAGGTGAGAGTATAGAACCTGCGCTCATCAGAAGCAGGGTAAAATGAGAAAGACGTTGTTCTTGGGATGGTTGAGTGGGAAGCCCACCAGAGCTTGACCCCTTGGAACTCCTCCGTGATCTCTTCACTATCGTCCATGGTGAGCACCACAGGGGTCTGGCTATCTTTGACCACTTCAGCTTTGAGCCTTTTGGCTCGTTGGGAAGAGTGTTCGCCCAGGTAGGTTTGGATGGCAGTGAAAGCTTCGCTGCGCTTCAGCCGCTCCCCTGTAAATTCATGGAAGGTAATAGTAATATAAGGGTACACGAGGGCCGTGATTTTCTTAGTGTATATTTTAACATGGTCACGAAGAGGAGGTGGGAAAAGCTGATCAAACGCTGCGTACACAAACATAATGGTAGTCATCATGGTGCCCAAAGGTCCCCAGCCCAAGAACTCCCCCATTTCTCAATCTCTCTTGCTCTCCGCAAGTTTTATGATCTCACGAGTTTTGGGGTTGTTCAGCCTTGCTGCTGAATGGATTTCAGACTCATTCCACGAATGTGGTATTTATAGAGAAACGAGAACAGAAAAGTGTGTGTTTTCTTGGAATGCAAGCTAAATGAAATTGCGAGTGATCTTAATTTAGTACCGACGTAACTTCTTGCAAGTTCCCCAACTTTTGTCGTTGCCGATGGTCGCTGCCATTTCTGACCTTCCAAATGTCGTAATAGCCGTCCAATTTTTGAAAGGCTGGCGTGTGTGAATGTTATCCGTCCATCTAACTGAAGAGCAAATGCACTTTAAAGTATCAAGAATAAAATATAGAATAAATTAATGTTAATAATGTAAATTTTATTATATAAATAAATAAATGCTAATATGTATTTAAAAAAATTTTATTAGAGGAATTCAGGCTCCTTGACTAAAGTGGACCTGGCATAAGCGAAGTATTTTCCTCATGCAAATATCTGGTAATTAGGGGGGTATTGGGTGGAATAATTTAGATTGTGATAAAAATTTTTTAATCTAGTTGAACTTAATTTTTTATTTATTTGATTTAACTCTAGATAAAATAATTCTTTGAATTAAGATTTTTGAGTTGAAATGACTTGATTTCATTTGGATGGATTAATTTGAGTTAGGATGAATCAATCCACAATTTCAAACATTGAAACTTATAGTAACATCATACCATCATTAACTAAGGAGCAGAGGCCTAGGAACAGCTGAACATAAAGCTAGCGGGGGCGAGTCAGTAATGTTCAGTCAATTTTTGAGAACTGAAAGTTTCAAAGTATGACGACTAGACGAGAGAGCAACTAAGACAACTTAGACGAGGTAGGGGGTCGGCATCGACAGTCAGAGACCACAAGACAACGGATGAGATTCATCGCTCACAAGAGAAGAAGTCGAGGGACGAGGGAGGCCCAAAGAGCGATACTAGAGTCGTAGAGTTGACTGTGGAAGATTTAAAATAAACTACGAAATGACATCATTTTGTAACAATAAAAAATATATATATGTAATTTTTGTTAGGTTGCCGTAACAATCTAATGGAGAGGGGATAAAAATTAAGTCTCACCCAATTTACTCCATCTTAAACTAAAATATTATATCATATTTATTTTATCCCATCTTAATTCAATCTAAATTTTTTTTTTTACGATTTAAAGCAAGTTAAAATAATTTAACCTCAACCAATACCCACCCTTACTAATGATTAGATTTTTTAAGACTTGCGTGTCAAGGTGCCCCCCATTCAATTAAATGTGCATTCTTTATTGACCTCAACTTGACTCTTCATATTGCCTCAATAGTTACTAAATAAATTTGTTGCCACGTTTGCAATTCGAATCCTTCTTTCTCTATTGTTCTCTTTCGTTTATGTCCTTTACATAATGTTTTTGTTTTTGGTATATAGCGTAACGTTTTACTCTGTATAAAGTATGACGAATTTAATACATTATATTATAAATATATGATCTTAGATTTCATTTATGAATTGATATGTTTCCACAAAATAACATTTTGATATAGATATGACACTGAACTAATGTGTTTGAAACTTAAAAGATGTGTGAAGGAACCAATTTCAAATATCGATACATGTTTTTCAAAGAGATTTTAGATTATGAGTTTATTTGATAAAATAGTTGAATTAATTTTAGATTTAACTAAGTTTAGCATAGTTAATCTTAAATATTTTATTATTAATATACATTTTAATATATTATTACGAAATTCATTTGTATTTTATAAGAAGTAATTGTATTTGAATAGAAATTATCAAAATTACATTTAGAAGTAAAATAACAAAAAAAAATATGCAAATAATAAATAATGTGTGATGTTATAAGATTTGGACGAAAATGTAAGAAATTCCTTTATATTTACACTCATGTTGTAAAACACTTATTGTATTTTTAATTATAATAATTAGCTCTATTATACTTTTAAACTGTAATAATTTATATATTCCGTTAATTTTCTATCCAAATTACACTGACATCGTCAACTCATGTTGCAGCTCTCTCTTTCCCACTGTTCGTCTACCTGAACCACATCAACTCTACTTCTCAAGCACTGACTCACTACAGCCCCACCCCGCCAAACCCATCTGTCCAATGAACTCACGTCAACTGTGGCAGCAAGTCCGCATCTCGCAACTCTAGGAAAGAAACTTAGTTACTGGTAAAATAAGAAGGAGACTATTTGGTCTCTCCTAAATAAAATGTTTTTATTTTTTAAAATTTTTAATATAATACTTCATAAATTTAAATAATATTTAATTAAATTTTTCGGTTATTTTTTTATTAATAATATTAAATTTTTGTATTAACGTAGTATATTTAATGTTAAAATAGTATTTACATGTTAAATATATTATTAAGTTGAATGATATATAAATGTCATATCATATATTAATATTATAAAATATTTGATATATAAATATTATATTAATATATTATGTTAATAAAAATTTAATATTATTAATAATAATATAATTAAAAATTTTAATTAAGAATAGTTTTAATTAATAAAAAATTAAATTAAAAATTTTAAAAATTAAAATACTAAAATAGAAGAACTTCTGACTGTGATGGATGAAAATGAGATTTAGTGTTAGGAGGAAATCGGCAAGAAAGTTACATACTTGCCAAACGCACAACTAGAGGATAAACCCTGCAACTGAGACCGTAGTTTAGGTGCGAGAACACATGGGAGCCTTCAAGAATTTCAGGGAGACCTCTGAACTGCCACATATTGTTCTGGAGCACCACAATGAAAAAAGCCAACAGAGAATACACAATCGTAAGACTCTTAGCAAACCCATCTTAGAATATGCCCCAAACTGAAGTCTCAAACACGTATTGGTAACCATTAAGGAGTAATAGCGACATTTTCTGGGTACTGTGCAAAATGCTATTGGAGAAAATGAAGAACGCATAGTGGTGAAAGGAGGGAGATAGAGAACTGGAACATCAGAAGGTGGAAGAAGAATGTTGCCGTCAGTGTGACTTGGATGGAAAACTAATGGAATATGTAAATTGCTACAACTTAAAAAGTGTAATAATATTAATTATCTTAATTAAAAATACATAGAATCTTTGGTAATAAAATATAAGTACAAATAAATTTCTTATATTTTAATCTAAAATCTCTATCTTTATTCCCTTTTTCTTTTCCGAACTCATTTAAAAACTTCTCCTTTCACTTCTTTTTATTCTTTATTTCTCTTTCTTAATTTTCCTTCATTCCACCTCTCAAATCTCTATCACATATCACAAATAAAAATCAATCTCTTTATGATACTTTGTAAATAAAAATTAATTTATTGATTGTGTCTGATAAAATTACGACAAAATTATCCTTCTTATCATAGAATTCTTGCTCCCTTTCTCGTTGTTCTCCACCGTTCCTTCTCCTTTCCTCTATTTCTTTGTTGAAGATTTTGGGGCTAACTGTCCTTATCCAATCAACAGGTAACGGTTCATCCTCCCCTTCAGTCCTTTCCTATTTTTCGTGTGGCTGGTTGCCTTTCTCTTCTTTATCCATGTTCCCTCATAACGGTTTATTTTCATAGAAGTCGATTCCTGCGGACAGTCTGTGCCCGTCTGCAGAGGAGTGGGGTATTAACAAGGATGGAGGGAAAAGGAGAGAACTTTTTCCCCAAACAGTTTTTTTTTATCTAACCGAAAGTGGAGAATGGTGGAAAAGGTTCGATACCCTTATGACAACCTCAATTGACAAAAAGTTAGTTTTCTTCACCTGAGCAACGCTTGGATGGGAAGCGTATGTTTTTTTTAAAAAAGAAATTATTTAGGAAAAAAAGTGAAAATATAAAATTGTATTCGTCATCTTAATTAGAACTTAAATTTTTAACAATGATAATTTTTTTTATAATTTAATATACAAATTTTAATTTTTATTATTTTTTTATTTTTATATCCTTTTATTTTCACCAATAACATGCGAGACACATAAAAAAAATCCACATCATTTTTGTCGTAAAAAAACTCAAAAAACTCACTTAAATATATAGTGTTAGATTTAAATAATTTAATAATTTATTAAATTATAAATTATAAAAATTAAATAAAATATAATTAAAAATAGTAAAAATCCAAACAGAAAAGCAATTTCAGTTCATTAAAAAACCATAACTATATATTTTGCCTTGTTCAACATACTGGCCATGCTGATATAGGAGACTGAAAAAATCATGTTTGGCGTCCCTTGTTGGCTGTTGGGGTCCAATAGAAACAGGACTGTTTTTTCAGGACATTAACCTCACGGAAGAACAACTCCTCTTTCTGGTTGGGAAATGGGAAAAAGAAATTATTGACGCCTCCACCTCTATCCATAAAGCTGTGGAAGGCAGTGCTTAGAGGGAGAAAATCTGGATTGGTTGGCAGTGTCCAACCTTGGACTAGATAAAGGCCAACTCTGATGGTTCCTGCCTTGCAGGAGGTTCACATGTAGGCTGTGGGTTTGTTCTCAGACGGCACTGGGCCGTGGTTAGATGGCTTTATGAAGAGTCTGGGCAATGTAGGCGTCCTAGAGGCCAAATTGTGGGGAATCCTGTGCATCATAGATCTAGCTTTGCACGGGATATAGAAAAATTCTGGTGGAAACCGACTCCAAAACTGCTATTGGCAGTTGTCCTCAAACTCATCCATTGGCTCACTTCATCTCCAGGATTAAACAAAGCCTGCAGAGGGATTGGCAGATTACGCTGCAGCACATAAATTTTTTGGCTGACTGGTTGGCTGTAGGGCAGCTCACAAGCCGCTTGGAGGCTATGTTTATCCCTGACCACCCCTGGTTGCGTTCCGTTGTTTATGACCGAAAAAAAATAGAAATTCGTATGAACCGTTTATTGGAATGTTTGTCTCATGGCCAGTCCCAAATAGTAAAAGCGACGACGCCGCTCCACAAGGCGATGGAATATGAGACGCTCGCGGCGGAGGAGCTTCCCGTTGGGAAGAACCGTCAACGCCGCCGAGCATTTATTTCTGACGGTTACTTAGGGACCTATGCGCACATAATCATTGGTTCGCTCCCTTTCAAGTATGAAACTTCCTCAGAAATCTTCCGTCAAATATTTTTTCAAAAATTCATCAAAAAACTCCATACAAATTATAAACTTCTGCTCAGTGAACCTAGAATTTGTCATTCTCATTGATTTTGAAAAATCTCTGAAGTCTGACATGTGATTTTATCCGTAATTCATCACCACAGAAAAGAAAAAAAAGCACACTTCCAGCCCAAAAAAAAAAAACAAATTAAAAAGGCTCTTACATTTTGCTAAAAAAATGGCAGTTACTCTCATCTGAAATTAAATCTTTCTGCTCATGTCACAAATCGGAATAGCGTATATTGCAACTAAGGCAAACAATCACAGAGCAACTGCCACAAAGACTAAATCGAAGCATTCAATGATAGAGTATAATATTATAACAAGAAAATAGCAGAGAGATCAGAGAGCTGTAATGAGTTGTCGGTCACGGTGATTCAGAAACACGGACCAATTAAGTAATCATCATATCTCAAAGCTAACGATTGCAGACAAGATATTTCAAAACCAAGAAATTTAAATTTAAAATAAAATAAACAAAGTCATCAGAGACTTAAATACAACGAATCATTTGAATGAATCCATCATATTGTTGCAGTTTTCTCATCATATGATCGGAACTCTACTAATTCTACAGCGGAGAGAAATGCCGAACCAGAAAATTGTCTAAGATTACTATGAAAATTGGTTCCAAAGCAGAATCTGGATCCAGAAACCAAAGACTTAACGAAGAGAAGAAAGGCAAAGGGAAGATTCAGTCTGAGAAATTGTTTAATCCCAATTTATAACCACAGTTTAGTCCGCGAACGGCGAAGTATCTAGAAAGTAGAAACCCTAAATCCAAAGGACGTTGGAAATGGGCCTGACACATATCAATTTGACCCAAACACTCTACTCATGAGTCCAATCTCCTAACGATCTATTTCAAGGGAAATTAAAAAAAAAAAATTTCAAATTATCTAAATCCAAAAAAAATCCAAATAATCCGTTTATAGAGAGTATTCCCACGAAAATAAAAACCAAATTTTCAGTTGAATTCTTAGAGAAGTAATATCTTCAATTGGGTTTCTTCGAAAAATGTACATTTTTGTGGACAAAAGTTTTTAGCCTTTTATTTTTATGATAAGTTCAAATGGATCAAATTCATTTTAGAAGCCATGGTAACTGTAATTGAAGGATGATTGGCATTTCTAACCTATTGTTGACAGAGAGGAAACACATTCAGTGTTTTTCATGTCTTTTGCACATGCAGATGATTTTCATTAAGCTTTTAGTAATTTAGTTTGATATGGGAATGAAATGAAAAATCAGAGTATTTGAAAGACTCAATTGTAACCAAAAAAATCCATGAAAGAGTCAATTGAAAGGTGCCTTAAAATCCAAGCACCCAGAATACATTTTTGTATATAACTATAAAATATGAACCTACATGAGTTGGCATTTAAGTTTTTTAAATATATGTATATATAAAGAAGATTTGTTTAAGAAAGAATTACTCATTTTTTATGATTTTCGTTTTCAAAGAATTAATCTTTAGACAATCCATAAAATAGAAAAAGAAAAGCATGGCCACTAATTCAAGTAATTGCAGATAATTAACCAATGTCAAATAAATTTAATTATAAAATTTAATAAATTTAATAATTTAAATAAATAAAATTTAATTTATAATAATTGAGAGATTGATTTCCTTCATATATTGATTACACAACTTTATTGCAACTGGACAAACAGTGCCTTCAGAATCAAATATGCTAACTATGAGTCCCACCAACCCTCATTTAGAGGCCAATACAGGAACAAGTGTTTGCAAGTGTGTAATAATCTCTACATCGATTCGTGTTCACCAGAAGCACCCCAACCGGATGGACAAAACGCAATAATATACTCTGCAGAAGCACAGCTCACCAATGGAGGAGGTGTATCAAAGGCGTAGCTATAATAATAGGGACAAGCTTCCTTAAATATCTTCGAGTACACATTTGGCTTGCACTTCTCTGGGCTTCCATAGTCATTCCTGCAACAAAAGTTGTCAATATCAAAAGCCAAGCAAGCACTTTTGCAGGCGACAACTTCTCCTTTGGTATTCAACACCTCAACTTCACGGGGGCACGAGCTCTTGAGATCCTTCAAGCACCCTTGAATGGTGCATTTGGGGTTTATAATTTTTGGCGTGACCGAGACCGGGAAGTTGTAGCCATCAACCAGACTAACATCGTAGAAGTTTGGCTTGCCCTTGTCACCTTGAAGTGAAATCTGAACCAATGTGACCGGGGGAGTGCCTATAAGTCCATTGCAAGCTAGCCTTCCATCACAGTCGCCGGTTTCGCATGCTGGATTCCAATTTGATGCGAAGTTGCAGCCTGTTCTTGCCCAAATCCGACCACTCCATGTCCATGGCGCTTCAATGCGCCGGGTTTGGCCTGCAGCAAGGTAGAAGCCACCATCAGCTATGACAGGTTGCCCATTGTTTGCTGCGGTTGCTGGCCATATTGGAAAGGGACATTTGTTGTGCACATAAAATGTAACTTGATGTCCCCCTGCACTCCCTGTGGACATAGTTTTCGACCAAATAAGAATTCATTTCGCCACTTTAGTACTAACAATGAGGAAAAATAAGGGAAGAGCAAATATAAAATGCCAGAAATGAGTAATAAACCAATTCTTGTGACCTTTTTATATCTGTATTTTTATATAATTTTTATTTTATAAAATTTAGATGATTAAATTTATTAATCCTATATACTAAATTATAAGATTAAATCTATAAAAGATGAAAAACTATTCCTATTAAAAATGAAAATTATATATTTAAACTTTTTTTAAGCAAATGACTAGGACAGAACACTATAAAATAACTATTATATCAAATATGAACATTTTATTTTTACACTTAACGAGAGAACAACTTTTCTCAATAAAAACAATGGGTACTATGGAAAACAATTACCATACAAAATGAACTGCCAAAATAGGAAGAGAAAGAAAGCAGCAATAGACTCTGGCAGCTGCATTCTGATTTTGAAAGCAATATTGGTAAATGAACGCTGGGAAGTGAACATTCGCCGAATATTGGGTATATATTGGCGTTGAAGATTAAGCACAGAGAACAAGTGCTTCTTCAATTATACTTTAAGATTTGAGGTGGATAATCTTTAGAGAAAAGGAAGAATGATTATATTCGCCTTCAAGCATTGTCAAGCATGACAACAAATAAATGCATATCATATTAAAGAAAAAAAAAAGTGTATATATAGAAGTGGCCACGTACTCGGAAGAATGTGAGTTAGGTGAAAATTTTGCTTATGGGGAGGTTAACGTTGCCGCAGAACCAAAACTCGACATTCATGGATGATAACTGTTGTCATCACCCGTCAGTCAAATCGGAAAAGGAAAAATGTGATATTACATTTGATCAATCATGATTTATGCTTAATTTTCACCCCATGTAATGCTACTCTCACAGAAAAATGATAGATATATAATTCTGTATATTATATATATATATATACATATAAAAATAAATTAAAAGAAAAAAATTAAAAATGTAGGAAAATGTAAAAAAAACGAATTTATAAAAGTTGTACATTAAAAATATATAAATAATAAAACCCACGCTCCCACTATCTATCTTAGGGTTAAAGAAATAAAAAATACTTACCAAAAATCTAAAATAAAAAAAGGACAACATGCAATATAAGAGATGAAAAAGTCCATACCTAACTGACCCAAGTATCGTTGGCTTGTAACCCTCGATTCTATTATTTTTTATCAATAAAAGTTAATTAAACTCTAATTTAAAATATTAAATTTATTAAATTATATAAATTAAATTATAAAAATAAACATCTAATAACCCATGAACTATTAATAATAATTTAATTGCTCTCACATTTCATGGGAGCAATATTTTCTTACTACCCAAATGGAGCATCAAGGTGGTGGAATACCAATCTCTTTATTTTTATATATTTATTTAAAAAACTTCATACCTAAATTTAATTTTAGATAAGGTGAGAAGAAATAAATATTTCTTTTTCTATATATATATGGAAGAATGATTGGGAAATTAATAATTTACTGTCTGATAAAATTTGAATCTAGACTTTCCTCTTACGCAAAATGTACCTTATACCAAATATGTTGGGTCATTATTTCTCTTAATTAATTTACCTTATTGTTGGGGAAGAAGTATGATATTTTGACTAACGAGAGTTAGCTAACGAAAAAATAAAACTCTACTTGAGACAAGAGTGAGAGGACAGGTTATAACTTGGCCGATACAGCAGGGGCATCCCAGCTCGAAAACCGATGAAATTGTTCCAACAATTCTAGTACAATATTATTATTTTTACATCTTAATTTTAAAACAAAACATCCACAATCGCATTCACATTTATTGATATGGTGTTTAAGCCTCACATAGCAACTAACCGTGGATGTGGTTGTGGGTATTTCTTGCAAAGTTGGGTTGTAGAATTAGACTTACACTTTTAAGTTATATGTCAAAAATATTGTGGCTCATATAACTTGGGTTAAATTGTTCTATAATTTCTTATAATTTGTCCACATTTTTAAGTAGGTTTCCATATTTTAAAATTATGTTGCGGGTCTTTAAACTTACTTCCGTCATATGACTTGATCACATCCTGCTGTAAGTCATTACCATGACGTTGAGGTGGCAATGAAATTTCACATGTAGCATACGAGTTGCCTTGTTATTAAGCCATGTGTCCATAATGTATTCCACGTACTTTTTGACATGTCAGCAACTTTGTTCATTCATTCTCCTAGGAGGAGTTGTAGGGACCAAGTAAAAAAATTTTGTAAATTTTATAAAGACCCACAAAATCATTTAATCTTAAAATTTAAAACTCCGAATTATAAACTTAAATTTCTAAATCCTAAACTCAAACTATAATCCTTAAAGTTCAAATTCTAAAATTAAAATCCTTAAAATCCATAATCCTCAACCTTTACAAGCCCCTAAATCATAAAATTATAAAATCTAAATCCCAAATTCTAAATTTAAAACCCTAAATCTTAAAATCCCAAATTCTTGAATTATAAACTCTATATCCAAATTCTAAATTTAAAGCCCTAAAACTTAAAACTCCATATCCAAAAATTATAAACCCTAAACTCTAAATTTAAAATTGAAATCCTAAACCTTGAAACCCCAAATCTTAAAATTATAAGCCCTTAACCTTAAATTATAAACTCGAAACCCCAAATTTTAGGATTTAGGATTTAGAGTGTTATAACTTAGGATTTTAGGTTTAAAATTTAGAGTTTGGGCTTTATAGTTTTAGAGTTAAAATTTTAAGATTTTAAGGTTTCAAATTTAGAGTTTGAGATTTGAAATTTAGGATTTATAATTTTAATGTTTAAGATTTTAGTTTTTAAAATTTAGTTTTAATGTTTAATGTTCAAGTTTAGAATTTGTGTTCAGGGTTTGAGATATTAGAATTAAAGATTTAGGGTTTCAAGTTTTAAATTTGGGGTTTAATATTTTAATTTTAAGATTTAAAGTTTTAGAATTAAGAGTATATGGTTTCAAGTTTAGAATTTGAGATTTAGGATTTATAATTTTAGAATTTGAGATTTTTAGATTTAAACTTTAGTGTTTCAAGTTGAAAATTTAGAGTTTAGGGTTTATACTTTTAGATTTTAAATTTATAATTTAAAATTTAAAGTTTAAAATTTATAAAATTAGAATTAAAATATTCACTGAGACCGTATAACTTATAAGAGTCTTTTACTTCTTTTTTTTTTGGCATAGAGGAGTTTTTAACTTAAACTTACCACTTTTGTTAGTAAAATGAGTAAAAAAAGGTTGTTGACATGTAGAACACATGTAAACATATGGCATGACAATAAGGTAGTTCGTATGCTACATATTGGATCCATTTGCCACCTCAGTGTCATAATAACAATATTATAATAAAATATGATATTAGGGAGTTGCATGATGGAGAAAAGCTTAAAAATTAGCTTATAAAATTTTAAATTATAAAGACTTGCTTGAAAAGTTAATAACACTATAAGGACTTATAGAGTAATTTAACTTATAACCTATTTTCCTACAATTGACTCTTGTATGATATATTTGGGTTCTTCCGTTAAGTTTTCATAAACTAAATAGAGTTGATTTAGGTGACCAGGTTTAAAGTACTTACTTGTAAGGTTTATACTTAAATATTTTTGCTAACAATTGTTTTAGGTAAAAAATATTAAGTAATATTGTAAATCTTCATTAAAGCATATCACCTACTTTAACTTTGAAATATAATGATTTATCCTCATTTTAAACTTTACAACACTAAAAAAAATCTCACTCAAAAATAAAATTCAGATAATGTCTAAAACGATACATGGGTTTATGAGAAGTTTTTTGCCCTTACTTTTCGGCAAATGCTAATTAATAAATGCCCGAATTAATTTTATTTTGCAATTACTCTGATTTTTATATTGCTGCAATAATCAATAGGGTACAGCTCATCAACGGACGAATAATCTATTGTGTTTCCCTGCAGCAAGTGCAAGGAGAGATCCAAAACTTACTTCATTTGTTTTTATTGGCTTATGACATAAGTTATTATGGTGGGTCCATAAATAGTTACCCCTTCTATGATTTGTGATTATTGGGAATATCCAATGGAATCTATATTCCTCACGTGATACATATTTTTGGTGAACATAGAAAATGCACTAAAAACACTATCGATAAAATTGAGTCATACAGTGTATATAGCAAATTCCATGCATCATTTTGACTAAACTTCCCAATTCATCTTCCTGGAATAGTTATATCTTTATGATTATTTATGTACTTTAATATAAACAATTAATTTAACAAAATAAAAAAGCCAATAATATATTTAACACATTAAATATATTTGTAACGTAAATGTAAGTAAATAATTATTTGTCACTTATTAATGACATATATCAATCCTGTCCTTTAAAATGAACGGCCCTGATTCTCGCTTAATTCCAAGCTGGCCCCGCCTTTATTGGTGTCATTGTAATTTGCAGCATATATTTCCCCTAAACTCATGAGTGGCGGAAGTTGAATAGTGTTTTCTTGATGTCTTTGTTTTGTTTTGGTGATTTTGTTAATGTGTTTGTTTAAATTATCGGAAAGGCTTTTTTGTTTTGTCATCCTCGTAAAAAGGGTCGATTGCAGCTCCTCACTTCCTCTCTCATCTCATCCTCTGTATTTTTTTTTGGTCCCTAAGCTGTTACATATTCTGGGACTGTGCAAGCGATGGACTCAAACCCCAACCCAGGCATCGGGTCTATCACATTTCAAATTTGAACCCCGTTTTTACCCTCCCTTTTGGGTCCCCATGTTCAGCACCTCCCCTAGCGCCCGCGTCTCTCTCGCTCTCTCTTCTTTGACCACCTCGGTCTCACCCCCCCACCTTGACCGCCCCCATTCTTAACCAAACAACCTCTCTCTCAGAACCTTCATTGAACACTCTACACGGCAAATCTTCTTCTGATTCATGGACAACCCACCACACAATGCTGAAACCAATGAAGCTGAATCTGTTCTTGGCAGCTGTGTTAATGGCAGCACTGGTTTTAGCCTGTGTAGTTGCAGTGCTTCTGCCTCTGAACACAGTGTGAGTAGTCCCAAGAATAGCAATTGCAATGTTGAGCCTCACAGGAGCACTGAATCTATGGCAGATGGTGATGGTAGTAACAAGAGTAGCTCCAGCTGCATAAGTAATTCCAATAGTTATGACCCAAGTGATGCTAGTTTTAGGAGCTTTTGCCCTTCAAAACCTCACAAGGGGAACGATATTAGATGGGATGCTATACAATGTGTGAAAGCTAAAGATGGGGATTTGGGTTTGGGGCATTTCAGGCTCTTGAAGAAGCTTGGTTTTGGGGACATTGGGAGTGTGTACTTAGCAGAGCTAAGAGGGATGGGGTGCTTGTTTGCTATGAAGGTAATGGATAAGGGCATGTTGGCTGGAAGGAAGAAAATGGCTAGAGCTCAGACCGAAAGAGACATTTTGAGTTTGTTAGACCATCCTTTTCTCCCCACTCTTTATTCTCATTTTGAGACAGAGAAATTTTCTTGCTTGCTAATGGAGTTTTGCAGTGGTGGGGATCTTCACACGCTCCGGCAGCGGCAGCCGGGCAAGCATTTCACAGAGCAAGCTGCGAGGTTGGTAATACAATAACTAATTGTTTAGTATTTATACTGATAAATTTCGTTACTGCTAACATTTGCCCCAGATAATGTGGTCAATTCCGTTTTCTTTGTTGGTCAATGATATGAAGAAGCAATCAAGCAAGATGTATGTGTAAACCGAAAAACCACAAATATAGAGAAGAGAAACATAATTGATCACTTTGCCAAGTCTGGAGTAAAGATTAGAAGGGGCAACTCTATAGTACAAAATAAAAAGAATTTATATCTTTTTTCTTTTTTATTCTTTTTTTTTTCTTTCTAAGAAAAAGATATATTTGATCTAATCTTTGATGAATGACCTTGATTACATGAACCTGAGATAGGAGGATCGATAGAAACAGCTGAGAACACTTTTCGTAACTTTAAAAGTTGTACATGATGAGGATTACCTTTGAGACTTTTGATTCAGGTCAGTTTACCAGCATATAACTGGTATATACAAAATGTCTAAATGCTGGGTTCTTATAGGCAAAAGATTTTAAAAGAATCCAGATTCAGGTCCATTAGATTTTTTAAAAAAAATTAGTTAAGTGAAATATTATATATAATTCTTCTAAATTCTAAGTAGCATCTTGTTAGTACTCTGATGCTTGCTTAATTAACAATGTCATGTATGTGAATTTACTGTTTTAATTCTTCAGTAACTTAGCTGGATTCCTTACAATTGCCATTGAAATACTTTCCTGCTCAAAATATTTTAAATTAATTTCTGACTATCAATTTTCTGTTTGCAGGTTTTATGCTTCTGAAGTGCTTCTTGCTCTTGAGTATTTACACATGATGGGAGTGGTGTACAGAGATCTAAAGCCTGAGAATGTTCTGGTGAGGGAGGATGGACATATCATGCTCTCTGATTTTGACTTGTCATTAAAATGCTATGTGAGTCCCACCCTCGTTGTGTCCAGTAAAGAGCCATCTTGTCAGATATCTTCCTATTGCATCCAGCCATCATGTATTGATCCAGCCTGCAAACTACCTGTTTGTGTGGAGCCTTCATGCTTGCAGCCCTCCTGCTTCAGGCCCCATGTTTCTATCTCCAAAAGGGCCAAACCAAAGAGTGAAAAAGTAAGCTTAGCAAATTCAGATTCATTTCCGGTACTTGTTGCCGAGCCAACTAGTGCGCGCTCTATGTCATTTGTTGGAACTCATGAATATTTAGCTCCTGAGATTATAAGAGGTGATGGCCATGGAAGTGCTGTGGATTGGTGGACATTTGGTATTTTCTTGTATGAGTTGTTATGTGGGAGGACACCATTTAAGGGTAATGGCAACCGAGAGACATTGTTCAATGTTGTTGGCCAGTCTCTCAAATTTCCGGAGGGTTCAAGCATCAGCTTTGCCGCAAAGGATTTGATAAGGGGTTTGCTTGTAAAAGACCCTCAAAAGAGGTTTGGGTTTAAAAGAGGCGCTACAGAGGTCAAAAAGCATCCCTTCTTTGAAAGTATTAATTGGGCTCTCATTCGCAGCATCCATCCTCCAGAGATTCCAAAACCAGTTGATCTTGCATTCTTGAATCACACCTTCAAGTCATCACTGCCTCCAAATGACAAAGGTGCTATTGATTCAGACAGATCATCGGGTTCTTACTTGGATTTTGAGTTCTTTTAGTATTAACTTCTAGCCGCCAAACAACATTTAGCTGTGACCCTTTAGTGGCGGAGATACATTGTTGGCATTCTATTCATTTCATCAAGCGAATATTTTACTCATGATTTTCCTTATTCTTTCCACATGAACTTTTGCTGGTGGGTATTAAGGAACAATTTTTTTCCTGTGCAAAACCTATGGCAGCGAACAAATGGATAAAAGAAACAGAAACAAAAAGAGCAAGCAACTTTTACTTGTGTTTTTGATCCCATTGTGAGGGGTCATCTACTGGTGGGTCTATCAGATTCTCCCTTTTGCTTAGTCACTGTTTGTCTGATGTCTGAATTGTCCCTGTAAATCTCTAAAACTTTATAAAGGGGTGAACTTTGTAAAAGGAAAATCTGAACTAGACAGAACACAAAAAAAAAGTTATACTGCTACTGTCATCTGGGACTACTAAGCATTTGGCAACGTGAAAATGCGGTGTCTCTGTCTTGCTGATCCATTGTTTTCTTATATTCGCTTAAAAAGTATAGGATGCTTGCCTGAATGGTTCCAAATGTTGCTTTATTCCTCTGCAGTTACAGCTTTTTTTTTTTTCTCAGAAGATGATGATACTTTAACCATTGCATTGCTTTTCCTGTAGGAGAAATAATCAATTGCAAGCCTGGACTAAAGCAACTGAGCTACATTGTAATGAAAGTAATGCTATCTTTCTAAATTCTCCTGGGTGGTCACTGCTTGCCAGAACTCTAGAACAATGAACCTTCTACAAGTTTATTTTGATTCAACTTTGTGATATCTTTATCTTTTAATAGAAAATTAATGTTCTTTCGAGTAAAAGTTATAAACTATACATTTTTCTTAATATAACTTTAAATTCGGATTCATATTAACAAAATTGTTTCAAGATTATAAATTAGAAAATGTCTTCTCTTTTTTTTTTTTTTTTGGATACAAGAAAGGAGATAAAGCCCAAAGACACCAAAAAAGACCAACCACTGCTAACTAAACGGGTCCTAGAGCGGCCACTGGAATCTGCCCGGAGTCGTTGAAAGAAACCAGGGGGAATGTCACCGTACATTTGGAGGCCCCTTTCTTTTGCTAACCGCCAATTTCGCTAGCCAATGCGCACATTCATTGGCCTCTCGATAGACATGCGAAAATGTGAGCTGCCAACTCCATTGCCTACAAGCTCGTATCCGAGACAATAAGAGAGTCTCCCGAGCAACGCTGCTAGAGGAAGTGAGCAGCGTTAGGACTTCCTTAGAGTCAGTTTCAACCACCAAATGTCGAACAACTTTTTGCCAAGCATATTCAAGCCCATTCAGAACTGCCCATGGCTCAGCTACTATAACTGAGGAAATTCCGTTAAACAAAAATAATATCCTGATGGCTTCTACTCATGTTTTTAGTCATATTTTTAATATGGTTGAAGAGATAAATATTAAAAAAATAAAATAAAAAAATAAAAATTATTTATATAAAATTATAAAAATAACATTACTCTCTAATAAAATATGAGAAACCACCTTGCCATTTACCTTAAGCATCCTCAATAAACCCTCACATCCAGCTTCCTCAAATTGGCCCAACACCGCGGCATCAACACTGAGTTTTATCCAAGGCTGTTGCGGAGGATTCCATCTTATAGAAATCTGAGTTTTGATTTTATTTTACCCACTATACACGCGTGGCTTCGACTTTTTCCCACTAAATGCCCAAATTTTTCTCCGGATTTACACTAAACCAAAATTCAAACGTCATTTTTGATTAGTCTTAATCCCCAGACGAGGCCCAAGCCCAGTTAAGAAATGCGCCCAGTGAGTCACCGGAAGCTTGCCCAGTCATTACGACTATGAATTCTGCAGAAAAAATTATTTTGGCCATAAAATAGAATAATTCTTTTTTTCAAAAAATTGTTTAGATTAATTAAATTTAAATTAATTTAAATAATTTTATATCTACAATTTTATAATTTTACAGAAAAAAATCAGCAAATTCAAAATGCTATATGATATGAATTAAATAGTACCTGGGGGTATTTTAGTATTTTGTTTGTATAACTGAAAGTTAGTTTCTGCTTCTGAGTTAGTTTCTGCTTCTGAGGGTACTTTCGTCTTTTTTTTGGGAAGTTAGTTGCATGGGTTATATGATGCGGTTGCTGCATCAGTGTATTCTTCATGTTTTTGCCTAATGTGAATTTCTCTTAATCTTTCCCTACTCTATTTCTTTTCTGCTACTTCTCCTCTGTTTCTCTCTGTTAGCTTCTTCTTTCTATAATTCAGATTCTAGAACCTATCATCTGGTATCAGAGCAGAGATCCAGTGATGGCGGAAGGCACTCGATCTCAGGTGGCACTCAGAGAAAATGAAGAACGGGAGCGGAGTGCAGTGGAACAGCGTATGGTCGCATTAGAACAGCAGTTGACTGGGTTACAGGAGCTAGTTGGAGGACTATCGATTCAGTTTACGGAAATGATGAATCGGAATGGCGATCGTGATCGGAGACGGTTGAACGGACAGCAAGGTGATTATCATTTTCCTACTCGATTTACTAAAGTCGATTTTCCTAAATTTACTAAAGATGATGTGAATGGATGGATTTCAAAGTGTGAACGATTCTTTGTCTTGGATGGTACTCCGGAGGAAAGTAAGGCAACATTGGCTAGTTTAGCTCTTGATGAAGCTGCTTATAAGTGGTTTCAAGGCTTTGAGGAATTACAGAATGGGAGGGTTTTGTGGGGAAATCTAGTTGCTGCAATTAGAGTCCGATTTGGTTCACTATTTGATGATCCTATGGAAGAACTCATGCTGCTTAAACAAACAGGGGAATTAGATGAGTACCAAGAGGCTTTTGACAATCTTGTGTGTAGGGTGGAATTGACAGAAGGCCAAAAACTCAGCTGTTATATTGCAGGGCTCAAACCAGAAATGGCGGTGGGAGTTAAATTGTTTCATCCAACCACATTGCTTGATGCTACCAGGCTTGCTAAACTACAGAACTTAAATTTGAGTTTACTTCATAAAAAGCACTCTGGTCAACTCAATTCTGGAAGTTATAAGGGAGCTTCTAGCAGTCATGAGCCACCCAAAAGCAGTAGTACTGACACTAAGAATTGGAAGAGCAATAGGATGGCGTCAGGGGGAAGTAATGACCAGAAGGGAGTTCTTGGTAAACCGACAATGAGATTCCAACAGAAGCTTTCACCTGCTGAAGTGGAAGAACACAGAAGTAAGAACTTGTGTTATTTCTGTCATGAGAAATATACACCTGGACATGACTGTCCTCAAAGGAAGAAGATGCAGATTTTCCTTATGGAAGTAGAAGAAGAGGTGAATGATGGAGACAAAGTGGTAGTGGCAGAAGAACATGCAGAAACAAAACCAGTGGTTGAGGAGTTGCAGACAGAACCCATGATTTCTCTGAATGCTCTACATGGCACTAATAATTCCCATAGAACTACGATGTATCCTACCATGAGGATCACTGGTAAGGTGGGAAAGAAATTACTGCACATTCTAATTGATACAGGGAGTACACATAATTTTTTAGATGCAGCACTTTGCAAGGAGGCTCAATGGAATGTTAAGCCCATGGAAAATGTAGACATCACTGTAGCGGATGGAGGGAAGTTGCAAGGAAAGGGAAGGTGTGAGGGGTTGAAATGGGAATCACAAGGGGTGGAGTTTGAAGCTGATGTAATCTTGATTCCTCTTGCAAGTTGTGACATGGTGTTAGGCATGCAATGGTTGAGGACACTTGGAATTATTCAATTGGACTGCTTGAACTTAGTTATGGAATTCACATTGAATGGGAAAAGGGTGAAGCTTACAGCAGCAAGGGATCCAAAAAACAGAATTGTCAAGGAAGAACGATTACAAAAGTTGGTAGATAATAGTCCAAATGCATTTATGATTCAGATTGTACCTCATCAGCCGGGTTTTTCTTGTTTTGCAGTTAAGACAGAAGCAAAAGGTGAGGTTCCAGCAGTAGTTAGTATTTTGTTGGAGGAGTTTAAAGACATTTTTGATGAACCAAAGACCCTTCCTCCTCATAGAAAGAATCATGATCACCAAATAGTGCTGAAAGAAGGTGCAAACCCAGTGAATATTAGGCCATACCGATACCCTGCAATGCAAAAAGATGTTATTGAAAGGTTGATAGATGAGATGTTACACAATGGGGTGATTCAACATAGTTCATCCCCTTTTGCTTCACCGGTAGTCTTGGTTAAGAAGAAAGATGGCAGTTGGAGGATGTGCATTGATTATAGGGCCTTAAACAAGATCACAGTGAGGAATAGATTCCCAATTCCTTTGGTGGAGGATCTATTGGATGAGTTGGGGAAAGCTAGGGTGTTTTCCAAGTTAGATCTTCGATCGGGTTATCACCAAATACGTATGAAGGAGGAGGATATTTACAAGACAGCATTCCAAACACACTTTGGCCACTTTGAATTTTTAGTTATGCCTTTTGGCTTAACTAATGCTCCTTCCACCTTTCAAGGAGCTATGAATGCCATCTTTGAAAGGCAATTAAGGAAGTTTGTGTTAGTCTTCTTTGATGATATATTAGTATATAGTAGCAATGAGGAAGAGCATTTACAGCATCTTAAGGAGGTGTTTGAGATCCTACGAAAGCATCATTACTTTGTGAAGAGGAGTAAATGTGCTTTTGTTGTGACAAAAATTGAATATTTGGGCCATTTCATTTCTGCAGAGGGGGTCTCAACAGATCCACAAAAGATTAAAGTGGTGGTTGATTGGCCTAATCCCACTACAGTGAAGCAGTTGAGGAGTTTTTTGGGTTTGGCTGGTTATTACCGTAGATTCATAAGAAATTACAGTATAATAGCTAGGCCCCTAACTGATTTACTAAAGAAAGATGGCTTTCATTGGGACCCAGCAGCTGAAACAGCATTTCAAACTCTCAAGTCTGCACTAGCTACTGCTCCAGTATTGGCACTGCCTAATCTGGACCAGCCTTTTATAGTGGAAACTGATGCTTCTAACATGGGCATAGGAGCTGTTTTAATGCAAGGTAAACACCCAATAGCTTTTATAAGTAAGATGTTATCCCCTAGAAACAGGCTATTATCTGTTTATGATAGGGAATTGTTGGCTGTAGTTCATGCTGTGGAGAAGTGGCATCAATACTTGAGTATACAACCTTTTACAATCCTCACTGACCAGCAAAGCCTAAAATTTTTATTAGAACAGAGGCTTTCTACTCCAGCCCAATATAATTGGGTGACAAAATTAATGGGTATGCAGTATGAGATAGTCTACAAGAAAGGGAGAGAAAATGTAGCTGCTGATGCTTTATCTAGAGCCACACATGGGGAGTTATTACAATTGTCAGTTTCATCAGTTTCTACTGAATTGTGGAATGAGATTAAGCGAGGATATGAGCTAGATCCTATTTTGGGACAGTTAGTGCAGCAATTGAAAGAAAATAGTCTTGCTCATCCAAAGTATAAGTGGAATGGTTCAGTGCTAACAAGGAAGAATAAGGTAGTTATTGGAAGTCAAACTCCCAGCAAGCAACTGATTTTGCAGTGGTTACATTCTTCTCCTCAAGGAGGGCACTCAGGGGTCAAAGCCACTTGGAAAAGAATCAAGGCACTCTTCTACTGGAAGGGCATGATTAATGACATTAAGAGCTTCATTAGCAAGTGTGAGACATGTCTTAGATGCAAATATGACACAGCAGCATACCCTGGACTGCTGCAGCCATTACCCACCCTCAATAGTGTTTGGCAGAGCATTGCTATGGACTTTATTGAGAGGTTACCTAAATCTGAAGGGAAGGATACCATATGGGTTGTGGTAGATAGGTTGAGCAAATATGCTCACTTTATCTCTTTAACTCATCCTTTTACTGCTGCTAAGCTAGCTCAGATGTTCCTTGATAATATATACAAACTACATGGAGCTCCTGCTAATATTGTTAGTGATCGAGATCCTTTGTTTACTAGCAATTTTTGGCATGAATTTGTTACAAGGTTGGGGGTTACACAGTGCTTATCTTCTGCTTATCATCCTCAATCTGATGGGCAAAGTGAAGTGCTGAATAGGTGCTTGGAAAATTATCTCCGAAGTCTGGCTTGGAATGCTCCTCATGAGTGGAATAGATGGTTACCCTTGGCTGAGTGGTGGTATAACACTACTTTTCACACTTCCACTAGAGTTACACCTTATGAAGTCATGTATGGGCAACCTCCACCATTACATATTCCTTACCTTCCTCAAGAATCATCTATGGAGGTAATAGATAGAAGTTTCAACACTAGAGAACTCATGTTGAAAAAGCTTAAGGAGAATTTGAATTTGGCAGCAAATAGAATGAAGCAACAGGCTGACAAGAGGAGGTCGGAGAGGGAGTTTAAGGAAGGAGATTGGGTGTTCTTGAAGCTGCAACCTTTCAGGCAACATACAGTGGAGAAAAGAATCTCAGAGAAGCTGTCCCCTCGTTATTTTGGTCCATATCAGATCATTGCAAGGGTAGGAGCAGTGGCTTACACTCTGAAACTACCTCCAACTTCCAAGATCCACCCTACATTCCATGTATCTCTGTTAAAAAAATGCCCAGATGCTGCTGTGATGCCTCATCCATTGCCTGAAGTCTGGGCCTCTCTAGAGACCAAAAGAGCTCCTGAAGTTATTTTGGACAGAAGGGTGGTTCAACGAAAGAATAGACCAATGACTCAAGTTCTAATTAAATGGAAAGAGGAACTGGAGGAGGAAGCTACTTGGGAGTTGTGGCATAAAATTCAACAGCAATATCCAGAGTTTGCCCGTAGCACTCACCCTTGGGGTCAAGGGTCAGCTCATGGAGGGGGTATTTGATATGAATTAAATAGTACCTGGGGGTATTTTAGTATTTTGTTTGTATAACTGAAAGTTAGTTTCTGCTTCTGAGTTAGTTTCTGCTTCTGAGGGTACTTTCGTCTTTTTTTTGGGAAGTTAGTTGCATGGGTTATATGATGCGGTTGCTGCATCAGTGTATTCTTCATGTTTTTGCCTAATGTGAATTTCTCTTAATCTTTCCCTACTCTATTTCTTTTCTGCTACTTCTCCTCTGTTTCTCTCTGTTAGCTTCTTCTTTCTATAATTCAGATTCTAGAACCTATCACTATACATTTAAATTTGCGCGAAGAAGCCAAAAGCCTTTGGCTAGTTAACATCTGATTTCCAAATGAACCTGCAGTGCTACAGTTCGAATGCCAACCTTTTTACCGTTCACTACTCTAATCTATGGAGTCTACTGTAACTAAAAAAAAAATTTGCGCGAAGAAAATCAACAAAAATGGTTTCGCACTTAAAAAAACAACCGAATCTCGCTGTCGCGGAGGAAGCTTCGAGAAAGTTGCGAGGTACACAGAGTAACGTGCACACAGAAAGTCAGAGGAGACCAATTCTAAATCCAGTGTGCGCTAGTTGAATTGTGAGGTGAGAAAAACTGGAGGAACAGTCACAGAAATTTAATATTTACACAGCAATCCCCAAAGGTTTTATAAAATTCTGTATTTTTTTTCTGCCCCCTTGTGAATTGCTTTTCTTATGGATTCGCAGCATTTTCTGGTGATTTCACTCTGTTTACTCTGTTTTCTCCCTGATCTTTCTGTTTCTTCTATTCCATTGCCAGGGTTAGGTGAAGAGAAGAGCACGTAAGCCTTCCCATTGACCTCCTTAATTCTTTGTCTCTGTGTGTAATTGGCATTGCAAGAAAACCTTTCAACTTGTTCTTTGTCTTTTCAGGCATGGATCGGTGCTTACGTTGAAGAAAGGTGGCTCTTTAGCGTCGTTTGATCCCACTCGGGTAACTCAACTCTCGTGGCGTCCCAGGTTTTTACCCTTTTTCAGGTTCTTCTTTCCTATATAAGATCGAAAGGCTGTTTCGAATTTTATATTTATTAGGGGCTGAATTATGTCATGCAGGGCTTTTCTTTACAAGGGCTTTCTATCTGAGCAAGAATGTGACCATCTGATCCAGCTGGTTAGAGATTTTTTTTCTTTTACCTTCTTTAATTTCAATTGGGTTTGGTTTTGCTTGCTTTAATAGATGGTTACATGTCCTGAATTGTGATGGTAAATACTGTTTCAATGCTTGAATTCGTGGAATTAGGCCAAGGATAAGCTGGAGAAGTCTATGGTGGCAGATATCGAATCGGGCAAAAGTATAGAGAGTGAAGTCAGAACGAGCTCTGGAATGTTTCTTTCAAAAGCCCAGGTATAAGGATTTGGAGAGCCTCTCTTTATATTGCTGTACCTTTTTGGGTGATGCGCTATATTTTGGATAAGATGTAGGTGACATAGATTTGCATCTCTTATCTTTACGCTCTCCTGTTCATCATGTAATTAGAATATATAGCATAAAGTGAAATATGGTTGACAGAAACAGATTTTGCTTGAGGCCTTGAGCTTGGTTCTTGTTATTTATAAGGTTAGGCACTATGTTGCATGGGTACGGATACGTGTCCGATACGGGAACAAGTACATCCGTATGTCAATTTTGTAAAGAAACTTTTATTTAACTCTCATATATGTTTCATACATAGTATACGGTACGGGTACATTGCGCAAAATGAAGTTTAGGTGCTTTATTGGTTAGGCATCATTATAATTGGTGTTTAGTGATAAGAAATGCGCTAGAAATAAGTTTAGTGTCGCCCTCATCTAGTGAGTCCAATCCAGGGAGGGAGAGGAAAGAGAAAATTTTAAAAGATAAAGGAAATGGGACAGAAATTGTGCATTGAATTATCGCGTTGACAGTAATTGAACAAGCATTAGAAGGAAGCACTGTAAAGGAGAACACACTCCTAAAAGCCTGCCTGATAGCGGGAGAAGAATCTCCACTTTGAATGAAAATTGTATTTCTCACACCAGGGAGCGCCCTCCGGGGGTGAGGGAGGGTTTTGACAAACTAGACTCTGATACCACTTGATGTAAAGGAATGTCCACGTCTAAGAGCCAGGCTGATAATAGGGGAGAGACCTCACTATGTGGGAGTTCTATGTCTCACTCCCTGCTGGTAAGGTACTCACTCTCCTGTGTCAAAATGGAAACCCTATTGAAAATTCTAGGTCAGCTATGGATGTCAATTTCACTTTTATAGTATTCTAAGTAATGCAAGAACCTTTTGTTCAGAATAATTTCTTTCCTTTTACTTTTGGAAGGGGATGGTGGTAACTGGGAGGGGAGAACTCCATGAGGACAATCCCAGTTTTGTATTCATGATTATGTATAGGATTATACATGTTAAAGGACCATAAGGTTTTATTTTCTTTATCCTTGTTGAATCCAAGAAGATTCTATTTTAGTTGCAGGGGACGTCCTTCAGAAAATGGGGGCTGAAGTAGCATATTGGTAGATCCAAGGCCTGCTTTATTCTTCCTTTTTTAGTGTTGGGGGAGAGAGGGGGCAGGCAATGATGAGTAATTTCCATTATAATGCTAAAAAAGAAATAGATAACTTTTAAGATTTTTCTTTTTACTTTAATTTTTGGTAGTTATGAAATATATGTTTCAATTTCTCGATTCTGGCATAAACTTTTCAGTCTGTTGTCTTCTTGCAAGAATTAATAAACAAATAAACAAATACCTTGAATCATTTATCAGATACCATTGACTGTTAGATTTCATTGCCTGTATAGTTTTTCTTCTTGGTCTTGACCTTATGAAAAGTCTATATCAAATCAAAGTGTTGGATCCTAGTGTATGACATTACTCTAGTTGTTGTTTGTCTTAGAAGAGGTTTTTACAAGAAAAAAATTGCAAAATTTGTCAAGGGTTATCCCTTGATCGGAGGCCTTCATTTCAAAATCCAGTGCTTGCACTTCCACATACAACTGGCTTCTGTGGAGTTTCTTCTTTCTGGAAGTGAGATGTTAAATATTTTCCTTGTAGGTTTGGCTTACTACAGATTATGAGAATTCGTCTCCACATGAATATTTTTCAATTAATTGGCAATACATTAATTTCATCATTTTCATTTTAAATTCTCTCCCTTCCCAACGATGATATGTTTGGGCTGAAAAAAGTGGTGACAATAATATTGTTAACTATGTCAAGGATTAATAATCATAGTGAACTTCAAATTTCCCAACCTCGCTCTTGTTCATGTTTTATTTTTGTTGTAAATAAAGTTAATTTGGTACCATTCAGCGAAGGAAACCTGGTTATATCTGCTGAGTAGTCGATGAGAACCTTGCTACTGTGTGTCAAGGAGAATTTGGGAAAAATTTTGACAAGATTTTGTGTCAAAGTAGCTCTGTTTCAATGAGCTTAAGTTTTACTCTACAAAAGCTTTGTGACAGGTGTTTTTTATCATTGAATTCGGACGTTAATTCCCTTTCCTTTCCTGTTTTACCTTGAAGGATGAAGTAGTTACTAATATTGAAGCCAGAATTGCCGCATGGACCTTCCTTCCAGTAGGTTTGTACCAATAATTCTTTGGTTTATTTGATATTTTGTTCTCTTTAATTTAGTTTTATTTGCCTCTAAAGCCAATTATTTTTGTCAGAGAATGGTGAATCTATTCAGATATTGCACTATGAGCATGGTCAGAAGTATGAACCGCATTTTGATTACTTTCATGACAAGGCTAATCAAGAACTGGGTGGCCATCGGATTGCTACTGTATTGATGTATTTGTCTAATGTTGAGAAGGGTGGGGAGACAGTATTTCCCAATTCTGAGGTAAAGTGTTCCTACTTTCTCGCATGTTAGTCGATGGTACCTTTCAACAAAAATTTCCCCAAACCCAACGCCTCCCCCCTTTCCGCCGGGTGCTTCCCTTCCCTAATAACAAATCACTGATAAACTTATTTGTATTTTTCAGGCAAGGTTGTCCCAGCTGAAGGATGAGGATTGGTCTGAATGTGCAAAAAAAGGCTATGCTGGTATTTAATTAACATATTTGTCTTTCGTTCTTTATTTTTTATTTTGAAAGATATTGACCACATGAAGCGCCAAGCAGCCAATGGCCCTGTATCACATCAAATTGTTTATCTTTGTTGTCTTGTTTTTGCATTTATTTAAAATTTTTGGCCGGTTGATTTGGTCTTGGCCACTTATACTACTAGCACCCAGCTTTCATGCCTTACTGTTTTGGCATGGGATCTAACGCTTTCTGTATGTATTGTTGCAGTAAAACCTGAGAAGGGTGATGCCTTGCTGTTCTTCAGTCTCCATCTAGATGCAACTAAAGATACTAGGAGTTTGCATGGAAGCTGCCCAGTCATCGAGGGTGAGAAGTGGTCTGCAACTAAGTGGATACATGTGAGGGACTTTGACAAACCTGTCATTAAGCGAACAGTGGCCGGAGGCTGTGTAGATGAGAATGATAATTGCCCTAGGTGGGCTAAAGTAGGTGAATGTGAGAAGAATCCACTTTATATGGCTGGAAATGAAAAAGTGAAAGGATACTGTATGAAGAGTTGCAATGTCTGCTCTTCTTAGTGAGACTATGTTGCTTTCTCCGTTCTCAAGTGCATGTAGAGTCATAATACGATGTCAAATTTCTTGTATATAACATTCAACAATTTTGCTATATTCAAACGGGACAACGATAGTTGCTTAGCAGTTTCAGGTACCTGTTCATTGATCTAGCTACTTGTGAAGAAAAATAAAATGAGCCATATCCCATGGGCGAAAGATTGGGACAGGACTCATACCAGAATCTTAGTGGTTTTCGTATTGGATTGTATGACATTGATGATAGACCTCCGAACTTCTAAATTTAGTGGGAAAAAAAATATTGATTTGCCTACAGGGTTTGTAGATTCTTTGCCATCGTTCTTCATGCCTAAATAATTTAGTCTGATTATCTGTTTCTTTACTTTCTCGCCTACTTTCATCTTTCTGGTTAGATCGAAGACATGATAAATACAGCACTCTGCTCGCAGAGTGTGAAATTAAATACGGAAGGTGTTGTTTTGGTAATAGGAGGAGTCAACTTATCAAAATACACACAAGGTTCTGGATTTGAATTTAGGATATCAAAGAAAAAAAGTTTCAAAATAATAATGAGAATTACTATAACATTAAGGAAGTTGGCAAGGGTGTGTGTATCTTAAAAAGCAAGAATGTACAATAATAAATGACTTAGAGTACTATTGAAATAAATAAAACCAACTGCTGCTGATACTGGCTCTTTATTATGAAGCAAATTTCTGTACGATCCAAATTCCAAATGCAGTAATGCACCCCCTCTCAGGGTCTATATATTTGATAATTTCCTTTCGCAGGTTTAATTATCACTTATATATCAATATTGTTTGTCGAAGGGATATCCACGGTTGGGAGTGTGAAGTTTGGCACTGTACTGCTGAAGAGGGGCTTGTGAAGAAGCCAAGTCACATGGGAAGTCCGGTGATACACTAATAAGAGGATTCTGTTTCTGCATGTCATTCGGAAGTTTTTTGAATGAGTTAATTTTGATCACAGTTTAACCATATATATAGGTCATTCGATTTGTACCTGAAATAGATATAGCAGTTGGGAGCCAAGCATATGAGAGAGAGAGAGAGAGAGAGAGAGAGAGAGTAGGGAAGGAAAGCACTTGCATTATGTTTCTGATGTCATACAAATGGTTTTGGAGTTTAATTTTGTTTTCAGAAGATGAATACAATCATGCAATTGTTGTTAATGGAAGCCAAATTGCATGCTTTTCTTGCCTCTTCATATCTTAAACGTTACCTTCTTTCACCACTTTATAGTTACCTCCATTGCAAATTGCATCACCATTACATAATTAACTTACTCCTCCCCATACACCTCTGCCTCTTTCTCTCTTCCTCTCAAAATGGGAAGACCTCCTTGCTGTGATAAATCCAATGTGAAAAGGGGCCTTTGGACTGCTGAGGAGGACGCTAAGATACTTGCTTATGTATCCAATCATGGGATTGGAAATTGGACATTGGTTCCAAAGAAAGCAGGTTCCCTCAATCCCTTCCTTCAGAAACAGCAATTATGATGTACACATGAACTTCATTAAGTACAAGTTCCTTTTTTTAAATCTCTTTGCAGGCTTGAACAGGTGTGGTAAGAGCTGCAGGTTAAGATGGACAAATTACCTCAGACCAGACCTCAAGCATGATAGCTTCACTCCCCACGAAGAAGAGCTTATTATTAGCCTTCATGAAGCTGTAGGAAGCAGGTGACTGCTGCTTTGTAATATTTGTTTTCACTTCGTGACATTCCATGCACGTATTTGCATCATTTGGAATTTAGGGTTTGTCATTGGGAATGCACTCTCCTACTAGAATTCTGAGCCATCAGGCCACAATCTTTTAGAGGTGCAGCTTGCTAAATTTTGTTACAAAGATAGCTAGTCTTAGAATAGTAAGCATAATTAGCATGACAGAAAGTTATGCATTTCTCTGTTTATGACTTAAGGTACATTAACAGTTGGTTTATTGAGAATGAACTAACCATAAACTTTGGCCTGCATCTCAAATTTGCCAACTATATATGCTTTTTCTGTTCTTTCCTTTACGCCTTTATTCTCATATAATCTTTACTTTATAAAATTTAAATCATTATATTTATTAATTTTTATAGATTAATTTGTAGAACTCACAAAAATTAGCAACTCACAGCAGTCATTGTCAGAATTCTGTGAATCACAATGGAAATATGATTTCAAACCTTCTTTTCCTTCATTTTTGAAAATAAACAATCTCACCTAAATTGTGGCATCTCATAACAAACAGTGTCCAACTGGGTTATACAACTGTCTAATTGACTATTTTTTGTAACCAGTGCGCAGTTGTATATAAAATCAGCTCTCCCACTTTCTCACACTCACAAATTCCCATTGCTTGTGTTCAGATGGTCTTTAATCGCAAAGCGACTTCCTGGGAGGACTGACAATGATGTCAAGAACTACTGGAACACAAAGCTGAGGAAGAAGCTTATGAAGATGGGAATTGACCCAGTAACTCACAAACCTGTGTCACAAGTTCTTTCCGATTTGGGAAGTATTAGTCGCCTCCCAAGCACCGGAAACCAAATGGGTTTTGTCAATAAAGACTTAAGCAACATGCTGCCAACAAGAACTGAACCTTCTTCAGCCCAGTACTCGTCAAATCCTGCCAATGCCGGTACCAAAATGAATTCATTCATGGCAGAGCAAGCACAAGAAACTCAAGTTCAGTCATGGGAAAATCAGGTGCAGTTCCCAGTGATTAACCCGGAGAATGTCCAATTACATGTCATGAATGAAGCAGCATCTTCATGTTCATCATCATCTTCCTGTAATCTTACACAACTAAGCTCACCACAGTCCTATTCTTGCCAAACACCTCAGGCACAAATTTCTCCTCCTTCTTCCTCCTTCGATTGGAGCGAGTTCCTTCTCAGTGATCCATTTATGTGGACAGAGTTTCAACAGCTGCAACAGCTTGATATGCAGGGTGTTCTACAATCATCGGGTCCCTCAATTCTAATGCGAAACCAAATTCAGCTTCCTAAGAATACCAACTGCAATCACCATGACAAGCAAGGAGCAAGAAGTGAGGATTCTGGAGCTGGTGCTTACGAAGCAAGCTTGGCGTGCCAAATTAACAAAAAATGGGAAGGTACTTCATCTTCAGGGAACTCCTTCGTGGATGGGATTTTGGACAAAGATAGTGAGATAAGGGCAGCATTCCCTGAACTTTTGGATGGATCTTTTGATTACTAAGTGCTTGTATCACATCCTTTGCTGTTTTACATTTTTGTTTGTGATTATGGTTCACACACTTCATTAAAAGATAAATACTTTATATAAAATAAGAATTATAAGTTTATGCACAAATTTCATTTTTAGTTAAAAATTGTTTAACTCTATAATTTTACATTCTATATTATTATATATAAAAGTCGGTTCATGAATTTGTTTAGGTGACAATGATCAATTATTTTATCTATAATGTTTTTATTTTTACAAAATTTTTATAAATACTGTTGACATTAATTATATAAAAAGAAAGAAAAAAAAAAAAAAGAGCATCCCAAAGAAGAGAAAAAGGCGATCAAAGGATAATGGACTAACTATAAATTCAAGTACTTATCCCTTAAATATAGAATCACCACAAGTTTAGATAATGATACCTGTTAAATTCCAACAAAAGCGAGTCAAAGTTGTACGTGAATTATCCAGAAGTTGATAAGCCCCATAAATTTAGTAGGGTATTTACTTATATTAGCATTTACAAACTAAATGGATCAGAACCTCGTAGCCATTTCAAAATTTCGCCTGTAATGTTAACAAAGTCAATCAGAAAGATTGAAGCCACTGGAAGTTTTTGATCCATGACAGCCACACTGCAGAGGTCATCTTATTCATTTAGAAGACAGGGTTCTTCTGGGAAAATATGGACGGATCACATCCACTTTGCCGATTCAAAGGCCAACGCCATACCCACCACCACTCAACCATTGATGGGGAGAGCAGAAATCGAAGAACAGAATGTGACAAATTCAAATATCACCAGAAACAACCAGCAAAGGCTGCAAGGTGATGAAAGTGTGCATTCACATCCTCTCAGATCATCTTCATCGTCTTCCTTTAAAACAGAAAATAAGGTACATAGAAGTTTCTTGTCTTTGGTTTGTGGGCGATGTATGTGTCCTTCCACAACGTAGAATTTATTAGTCATTTCTCACAAGAATTTGGGAAGTTTTGTGGCCTTCTATTCATTGTATCTCCAGTTTACGGCTATAATTTCAATTCAACCAATTTTTGTATGACTTCTCTTTGTATTAATAGTTTCTTCGAAGCAAATATTCAATTGGAAAATGTATTTCCATTAATAAATTTTTGCAAAAGTCTCACAAAAAGTATCTAACGATGTTAGATTTATTTAATCTTAAATTTAATAATTTAAAATTTGTGAGATCTGATTTATTTAAAAAAAAGTAGAATATTCAATTACAAAATAAGGAAAAATAAGTACAGGTCAAATAAATAATTTTTTTTAAAAAAAAATTCAACCATTTAACTTGCAAAAACAGAGACAATGGTGGACCTCATAAGGCACCAATTTTTTTTTTTTAAGAAAAAATGTTTTTTAAATTTAATGTAAAATAAAATTTAGTTTTGGCCTATCAAACTTTTTCTAAAAATTAATATATAATTTTCAAAATTGATTCAAAAAATTATCAAATTAAAAGTTTATGTTTATTCAAATAGTGAACCCATAATAAAATAATTAATACTAAGTATTTAATTTCAAACGTAAATGGAACATTATTATAAGATAAATTTTTTTATATTTACAATAAATAAACAATTAAGAGTTAAATAGTAAGTTTTAACAAAATTTAAGAGCTTCTCACACTTAAACTTTCATTTGAGTCCTCAAGATGCATATAAATATTTCAACATTGATAATATTTACACTTTTATTGTAAAATATTATCTTGATGATTTTATCAGGCAAGATTAGATAATACTGAAGTCTCAACTTTGCATTTTATTATAAATAATACTATTCTTCAAAATAAATCTTATTAAATATTTACTTAAAAAAATTTATACCATTTAATTTATTGAGGACATTCATTAAACTATACAACCCAAAAAATCTTATCGTAAAACCATTATTTGTGATAATTTAATAGCTCACTTGTTAGAAAAAGTATATTTTTTCTTTTTTAAGATAAATTCAAAGTATCATAGCTTTTTAGATTAGAAGACTAATCTCCCATATGACATTGTCGGATACCTTAAAGTAGATTTCACTCTGAGTAAAGATTCAAATTTGGGTTCGCCACATTAGAAAACAAACTCCTTATACCCAACCCTTGTTGGTCATTATTTCTTTTATTATTGGTGTTTCTAGTCATGTAGATTTGAACTCGAATTCCATTTTTCCAATATGATATAGCTAGTCCATATTACTTAAACTTTATTTTTGTTTTAAAAATTTTAATACTTTTCCTCCACGGTAAGGTTATCTTCTTTTTTGTCAAGTTTTGATTTTTAATTTTATATATCTCAATTACTCTTTAAGTCAAGAGATAAATTCATATAGTAACTATGTTACATTATAATAAAAAAAATAAAGTCTAGATCATAATTGAAAAGTCATATCATATTAAAAAAAATTTAATAAATAAAAAATTAATTACTCTAATTATACTTGTAAAGAGATTAAATTATTCAACTAAAAAATTAGAAGACTAAATGGTCTTTTGAAAAAGTAGAGTATAAATAATCCATCCACTCCACTTGAATTATGTTGTGTTATAGTAAAAAATAGGCAAATTCAAAATGCATTACTTGATTGATCAATTGATACACTTCATATTTCACTTATGAAAATAATTAAGACAAAGTTACATAACAAAATGAAAGATTATTTTCTTACAAATTACATCATAATTAATATTGAGAGAGAAATAGTTGAAGCTTTTATTATTGATTCAATTTGTGAAATAAACGACTTAAAAAGAAAACATAATTTGACTTTTTTCATTAAGTTAAATAAATTACCAAGAAACAAATGTAAACGTGTGTTAACCGAAAAAAAAGTGTAATACAGATGGATAAAAGTGCTAGAGATATCAAAATAAATCAGAATGTTTATTAAATTGTGTATATTATTTTATAGTCATTCAATTTCTATTGTAAAAATAATCTTTCAACCTCCTCACATTTCCCTTTCACCTCCCGATTCATGTGAAGAGACTTTCCCTAAAAACAAAAAAACAGATAAAGAGAGATTACAAGAAATAATGAATGAACTCAGAGAAAGCGAAATGATTTCATATAAATCCAAGACTATATGGCGCTTTGTGCTGTGGAAACCTTGCAAAAATTATTGCAATCCAGAAACATGGAAGACAAGGTACTTGAGTACAAGTCTATTATTCTCGTCATTGTACAAGTAATTTCACATCAATGAATATAATTATTCGAAGATACATAACTGATTGCTAAAAATTTCCCTTTCAATGATCAGTAGGATTATAAAGTAAAATGTGGAGATTAAGCCTCCAATTCTCCTTACAAATTACAAACTTTGAATCAATTCAATCGAGCTTTGAATCAAGCTGGCCTGGCTGTAACTGACTTAGTCAATTTTGTTCAGCCGAACTGCACATAGTACAAGTAACTGCTCTGGTATCAGTCTACCAAAAGCTTTGGTCAAAAGCTGAGCTGGTTGTAACAGGAGTAGTCAATTTTATTAAGCCGAACTGCGCATAATATATGTTCTGGCAAGTCTTCTGCCTTGTTTCCCTGTTTCAAGAAAGCAATAAAATAAATATATCAGATACAAAGATATGACACGACCCTTGCCCAGATTTAAATTGAATGGCAAAAAAAAAAATAGTTATGTTATTTTCGTTAACAAAATTTTTTAATTATTTATTTAAAAAATTTATATTATTAAATTTATCAAATTATATAAATTAAATTACAAAATTCAACCATTCAAAGCTGCTACCCCATTAGTAAAGGCTTAGTAACCTTCTTATTTTTTAGAAACACATTTTTCCAAAAAAATCAAATGGAGGTCTCAATATTTCTATACTCTTACAAAGCTTGAGTGATTATAATAACAGATCCTTATTAATTACAACAGCATCAACGACAGTTCAACAGGGGTGTTTGCCAATAACTTAATAAAGAAAATTACCTGAATTGTCAGACCAAAATCCAGGATACATAGCTGAAGTCTTTCAATGAAACCTTCGAATCCTTTTCGGGCAATGTAGCTAAATCTGTGCACATCCAAATCAATCTCAAAGTAGTTTTCTCCCTGTAAAAGTTTAGTGCATTTATGTAGCATGAGGGCAGGAATCTTTCACAGATTTTAAGATTTTCAAGATAACTCAACCATACTTCTGATCACAGAACATCATGATGATTTCCCTTTTTTTGTCAGGAAACATACCACACAACTTTAAATTCAATTGGAATTTTTTAACATAACTAGCAACATTACCAATGATAACAGATATTTTACATGGTAAAACTATTTTTATAGAATCAGATCGTCATATACAGACAATAAAAAGATGTACTAGCGCACCAAAAAAATAAATGTAAGAGCATGTACCAGGTAGAATTCGTGTTGAGGTCGTGAGAGAACAGGTTTTTCATTGTAAGCGTTCATTAGCTTCTTTTCAGGTGTACTTAAATTAAGATTCTCCAAGTTTGCCACGCGACCCAAAATTTTTAATCTCTCTCTAAAGGGTGCAATAGTATCCAGAGGGAAACCTTTAACTCTCTCCACTTCATCATTGATCAATTTCTGTCAAGGGGAAAAAAACTCAAGTACATAACTTGTTAGTCAACTGCATAAAATACTATTCAGAGACGCAATATGTCTTCAAAGAAGAGGCAATATTATGAACAGAAAAACCAGGGCATATCCTCCATACATTGATATTTTCTCGAAATTGGTCTGGAAGGTCTTTAGAATACTTTTCAGATACTTTAAAGTACAAAACCACATTCATTCCTTCTCCGTCATTTTCACTTTGAAAGATAGTAGCGGTATACAATGGTATCTGCAGGTCAAAGAGCAAGAAAAATGTCACCAAATTCACATCATGATGAAACTGTATTACATTTTGACATTTTTTAGTTCCTATCAAATTATGCAAATTTGGTACAGACGTACAGAAAACGTAGAAACAATGTAATTTTTGCACCTCATTATTCTAAAAAGCACTATTAACTATCAGTTAAAGATTCAAGCTAGAGGAATAAACATGCAGATACCTGAATATTTACAACAAGAATAGCAGGCATGTCTCCAGTAATATTTACGGCAGGAAGTTGAACAAAACGAGCAATGTGATCAATCTTTCGTTGAGACAAGAAGATGTCAGCACCAAGAGGATAAAATGCAGCACTGTTTGGAGCAAAATCTTTCTTCTTATCCCTGCCAATTATGCAAAAATAAATATCAAGAACGGAACTATGGTTCATGGTTTAGAGATTATAGCCTACACCTGAATTCATCCTAACAAACATTCAGTAACTAAGAGGAAACCTGGACCTAACCAAAATGTGTAAACTTACCTAAAGTAGTTTTTTCCTCTGACTTTGAAGGAACTTGGCTCAATAGGGGACCAGGAACCCTCCATTTCCTTATCTACTGGACAAAATGGTATCATAGATCCTGCTACTGGTTTTTGCTTAAGTGCCTTTGGTGAAACTGAGGAAGATGAAAAATGAAAGAAAAGAAGCCAGGAATGAGTTAAATGTAACTAAAAACTTAAAAAGAGCTAGCAGCATTAACCTAGAAATCCGGAAGTGAATGATTCAGCAACACAGACGAGGAAGAGCTAACGAAAAAGGTAACTATTATACCTTTCACTTGTTTCTTTTTGTTTTGTTGTCATCATGGAGAAAGCAGTTAAGGAGGCTCATGTGTAAGTGAACATGGTATAATCATTTTCATAGTCATTTCAATTCATTTACTAGCATACAAACTGAGAGTGCAAGAGAACAAAAATACCAATTAAGAACACTCACATAAAGTCATATCCGCATATCCTTCTTTCCATTTAAAGGAGAGCTTTGAAAGAGATTTTCTCCTTGAAGTTAGTGTATCCGGACTTGATGGCCTTCTTCTCTCAACAGACAGAGCAGTAGACGAAAGACAAGGCAGGCATGTGTTTGGTATTAGTCCACAATGATCCGGGGTTAGTTTTTTGTCCTCTCCAATTTCATCCATATGATTATTAGACACTTGCCCTGCTGAAACTGAGGTTACCTCAGCTCGAGGGCCGTCCAATTTCGAAGTAGAATCTTTGGATTGGGCGTGATTCTTAGCACTCTTCAAAATAGAGTTGCTTCGACTATAATTATATGGATGCACTCTCAACTTCTGTTGTTGATCAGCAAAAATAGAACAATGCTTGCTTTCAATTAAGTCCACAGCTTTAGGAGATGAATCGCTTGGTCTTGAGGCGATTTCAGACCCATTTAAAGAAATACCATCTAATATTATATAGCATAAATTCATGTCAAAATCCTTCTACTAAGCTCTTATAAGAATAAGGAAAAGGAAATCAAATGTTTGGTACTTATAAAAACAAACTACATACCATCATAGACACTATAAAATTCGTCATCACATTCAGAATCCAATGCTGAAGTAGAATCAAACCAAGCAGCATCTGAAGACAGAAACGGAGCTTCAATCAAATGACCACTAAATTAAATTAAAATTTTCATATTTTGGTGAATAAGGATGTAACCTTTAAGTGGGTAATACACTAAGACAAACCAAATAAAGCAAAAACCAACTGAAAGAGGGTATCATTAACAACAAAAATAACAACTACCTGAGGCACGATTAGAACCTTGCAGTGCAGAATTATTGTGAGAAAGCTTCCTTTCGCCGAAGGAACGGACGGCGTCGATCTTACGAGACGAAACCCGTCTTCTGAGGATTCTCCTTCGCCTGCGATTCTTCTTTTTGGCCAATCCCAATCTACCCCCCTCAGTGACCTTCGGCCTCGACCCGCAAGCTCCCATATTGTTTAACTTTCTATCTTCCTCTGCGAGCCTCTTCTTCTTCTTCTTCTGGTTTATTCTTCTTCTCAATCTCAAAAACGAGAAATCGGTGGCTTTTGGCTGTTGGGTCGGGCATCAGAAGCGGGTGAGTATCAGATTAGACGGCTCACCGGCCTCGAAGAAGCTCGGCGGGTATACTAGTCTTGTTTGAGATGATTATTTAAGTGGCGCATAAAGTTGTGGAGCCCACGGGACCTATTTCATCGTTCTGATCAACGGTTCTTAGCAGCACCACGTAGGAGCAGGTTGGAAAAGGCCGGGAGCGGGGTCCACAGCGATTGGAAGGGGAAACCGTGTGCAGCAGAAATGCCGAGGGCGACTCTGTCCTTGTGTCCCCGAGTGTGGTAGCGAGGGAACGTGGCAGGCGGATCGTCAATTCGTGACGGAGTGCAATTGCACATAAGTCGAGGTCGGCATTCACTTAATTATAATGCGACAGAAAGTCTACTTCCTGCTACTTTACGGCACCGTTTAAAATTAAATGATTTTCTTTTTGGTAAGATATATGCATTTAGTAAATACAATAAGTAAAAAAATCATCAAATATCAAAGAAAATGGTAAGTGGACCCAAAAAAAAAGTGTAAGTCTATATAATATTTTCTAAAAAAAAATTGCACCTAAGCATATAAGATTCAACATCAAAAACGCTATTTTCACCTAAAAAAAAATATCAAAGGCGCTATCCAAATATCCATGCATCCATTGTTACTATATTTTTTAGACTTTAGTATTTGTAATTTTTTATGTGAATGTTACATATAATGTATAAACTAGGTGGTAGAAATAATAAAAATTTGTGAGTTATTTGTAATTATAAAATATTTAATAAGTTTATAAAAGTTTTGTTAAATTAATATAAAATTAATCATGTTTATGGTAGTAGTGTTAGATTTTAAAAGACTAAAAAGAATAAAAATTAAGAATAATAAATATAAAAAAATTGAGATGAATAAATAGATATATAAAAAAAATTTAAAAAGACAGCATTAAGAAAAAGTTGATATTATACCTTTTGAAAAAAAATAACAAAATTTTACTTATCATGATTTAGATAAATATAAAAAAGATTGTTAGAGGTTTTAATAAAAAAAATTAATTAAATAATTTTTAATTTAATAAAAAATAAAATAATACTAAAAATACTATTGAAATGATTATTAAAAATTTTAGACAATTATTTGTGAAAATTTTATTTTTGATAGAATTTAATAATATCAATTGATTCATATAACTAAAATAAAATTTTGCATATTATTATTGTTATTCAATCAGATTTATTATCAAATAAAAAGATTTATAAAAAATATTAAAATTATAAAATAAAAAAGTCAATGCATTTTAATCCATTCATTCAATTCCTCCATTCTAAAAATTAGATCTCACAATTTTTTTAAAAAAAATTCATATCTTTTTAAATTTATTAAATCTTTTTTATTTTGTAAAATAAATTTATTAAATCTTATTAATTAAATTATTAAATCTAATGAATTAAATAATTCATCTTAAATTTTATAAACATTCAGTAAACGTTTCCATATTCATTACACAAATTCTAGTATCCATCCATAAGGTAATCGTACAGGTGTAATCAATTTGTGGCTATTAAATAATTGCGTTAGGATTGCATATCAAAATAGAAAACGATTATTTACCAAATAAAAAATAAAAAACCGATTAACTAAGATTAACAAACACTACATATTGTCTTTGGACCCCATATTTGTCAAGAGACAGGAGCAACCACCATTTTCTTCTATCATATCATAATAATCTTGAAGGCTGAACACAACCAACAAATGAACTCGTCGGTCGTTACCTGAAAACACCAGCTTTAAACTCACGTCTGCTCCACCCTCAACCTTTTTCTGCCTCCGAACACGACGAAACAGTGCCCAGATCATCAAGAATTAAGGATCCCTGTAACATAGACAAGATAAGAACTCTTCAAATAATGGAGGACATCATGGTGAGGTACTCTTCCAATAATGGGCAATGCTAGCGAAGATTCTTTGGCTATTATTGAAAGCATGGCAATCTTCCCAATGAAGTGGATTCTGTGCCTGAGACAAAATTATACGCCATTTTAACAATGACAGTGTTTACATTTTGTTAAACACATACATAAAACACTAAGACAAAAACACCTGTTAGATTTGTTAATTACAAAATTTAATAATTTATATTATTTTAAATAAGTATTTAAAAAAATTCACTTAGTAAAAATAGCAACACTGTCTTATTTTTCTCATCTAATGGTGAACATCGTAGTATTGCACTGGTGCAACGGCATTCATGTGTTGCACCATAGAAGTGGCCAACCATATATATATGAGTTGGGATCCGTTGACACCAAATTATTCCACCAATAGGAAGATTCTAACATTCTACCATCATCTCTTTGAACAGATATTGATACTTGATCAAGAAAAATGTGATGCAGAATTACAGAAGTTGGGATTTGATTGAGATTTATAAAGCGAGAAGTATATTTTATATATAAATAATTATTGATGAAAAAAATTAACAGTATAAATTATTAAAAATTTATAAATTATTATTTATTTTTTTATAATAATTTTTATTATTAATTATTTATTAATAATTATTTATTTGTACTTTATAAAAGATACTTTTTATTTTAAAGAATTTAAATTGACTGAAACCAATGTAAAGAATATGACATAAAAAAAAGAGATAATTAACACACGAGATGAAAAGTGATATGTAAAAAAAGAAGATTTCAACAATTCAATTATTTCAAGAAGAAAACTCCAATAATACATTATAGTAACATAATATTTGTGTTATGAACGAAGCCATAAAACCCCTCCAAATTCAATTGCTAAAATCACAAATCAAACACACTATACTAATTTAAACCTAAACACCTTGAATGAGGACCTCAAAGAAGAAAACTGGCTTCCTCCTAGATTTGAACCTGGGCAGCCTCTCTATTGGGAGGCAATTTTACCCTGACTGCTCAGATTGTTCCAAGATAGGACATCAAGTTAATAAGGAAACTAGAAGCAAAAAATTCCTGAACAGTTAAAATACTTACAGTAACAGCCATGTGGGTAAATGGCTTTAATTCTTTTGGCTGTTCAACTGGAATTGGAGGGTAACTCACTTCAAACTTGGATTTGATCTGCTACACTGGTAACAAAAAGCCAGCGAATTTGTTTACTTTCCAGGCTTACATTTACAAGAATACCAAGTGCAAAGGAGGCAAACCTCATAAAATCTTCAATAGGATATGATTCTTCATTAAAATTCCAAAACCATGTGCCTTTTTGATGTAATTTTCATGACAGCACATGAGGATGACAATGAACAAACAGATATAAGGATGTATTAATATGACCAAAAAAAAAAGACTATATCTGGATACAGTGTTGCTTAATGTCAAAGGTCATCTCATCCTGGAAGTAAATAGGCAACAACACCTATCTTTTGGATCGCCCAAGTGATATGCAGGTACATAAACATCATCAAAGAATCCAAGTGATGCGGTCAAACATTGGATTCAAGATTACTACACAGGAACTATCTTCAAATAACTAATCATTAGACTGTCAGCAAAATTTATAGTAGTCTGCCATGAAACGGAGTTAAAATATAAATTTAAATAACAAGTTAGTTGCATGACAGGTATAAAATTTAAAGCACATAACTAAAGTAGTGTAATAATGCCATGTAGTTGGATACGCATAAAGGGATATGAAAATACAGAAACAAGACTTGACCACAGCTTCACATTTCAACATGCAGAGTCATCCTTTTTATTTTCTTGGGAAGTTTTCTGAGCTTCAATTAAACTATCACTGATTCCATTATGTTCAAAATCATCATGATCAGTGAATAAAAAGAAAAAGAAGAGGGTACTAGCAAAGACATGAGAGAGTAGAGGAGTAAATACAAATTTCGTTTTGCCTAGTACCAACAATATTAAAGTCACCACATACCTTAAACACATAATTAATTTGACAGAAAGGATCTGCCTCAAGGAGTGATAGCATGAAAAAAAATTCCATATTTTCTACCTACTAGATGAGTTAATAATGACCTGCATCAGGCACCTTTTTCACAAAGCCAGCCCCTAAAAAAACTTACAAAAATTACCCTATCCTACAAACCCCAAAAACAAGTAAATAAATCTGCATTCTGCTATAAGTAACATACATAAATGTGATTTCTATCAAGCAATAACAAGCACCTTATAATATATGAAATAGGTGGAACAAAACTATGCTTATTAGACAGAAATCACAATCAGAGAAGTACAGGAAAATCTAAGCCATACAGCGTAAACCATCAGCAGAAGATGTTAGAAGTTTTGCAGATATGAACTCCCATAAATGGATGGAACACAATCGAAGTAAACACGCCAGCCAGAAATCAAAACAAGGTTGCCATGTTGTAACTGAAATAATTTTAGCAATTAATTACAAATAAGTATATAACAGCAACATCTTGGCTATCAACAAACCACAAATTGGCATCTTATACATCAGAAAAGTGTAAAGCTGTTACCGATTCCAGAGATGCGGAAAAGAACTCATTATAACACAAAAATATGACATTCAAATAGCCAGCAATCAGAGTTTTATGATTGACTTCTGAACAGCAGATTTTTGTCACTCCTGATAAATTCAAAGTTATTGTGAAACTATTCAATCTAGTGGAGGCAATAGTTTATTAGGTTTAAAATACTGCAAACCAACTTCAAATAATATGATCTAAAATTATACAGTTCAATGGTATGTTGAAAAGTTTAGAGCCAACCAGATGAATTCATATGTGAACACTGAAGTGTGTATACTGACTGGTTGGAGCATTGTCGCCAGGGAAGATAAAGCCACCCTTAATGGATTTGATAACATAGACAGAAACGCAAAGCCCCAAATTTGCAATAGCGTTCATCATTGAAGAAATCCAGAAACCCATCTCAGCCTTGGGAGTAATTGAACTACACAGAGACGAACTAGATCTAAATTAATGCATTAAAAAAACCCTCAAAATAATTAGCCAGCAAACCTTAATATAGAATAGCTTCTCAAGCTCCTTTTGTGTAGTTTTGCAAATAGGAAAGCTAATAAAATGTGGAGACAAGAAAAATATGTGCTCAATTCTACTGAGGTAGAACATAAGTGTAAAAGTAGACTGAACCATATAGAAAATTATTAAAATCATAATAAAGAGAAGCACACCGAGACCAACAAACTGACTTACAAGGGATTTTAACAAAAGCTCTGGACGTGCAAAGTACAGATATTTGGAAAAGAGAGAAAACTAAGGAACGAGATTTGAATCAAGATTCTGAGCATATCTTACACCAAAATCATTGGTTTTCCTTTTTCCTCTTGGAGATTTCTATGTATTTATCTATCTATAGTTTAAAAAGAAAGACTAAAATGAAAGGAAAATGATGATCATAAAAAGAATATTATTCTATAAAGCAATTAAACTATTTCCATTTAATCTTAACAATATAAAATATAAATTATTAAATTTATTATGTCTCATGTAATCAATCAAAGATGTTATACTCAACAGATATAATAATTCACATTTAAATTTGTTACGTTGTGCTCCAATTAAGTAGGAATAGATTATCCTAAATAAGGCACCTCTGCTGACTAGTCACTTAGAACCATAGTCGACTCGCAAATTATCCCAGATAACCCTAGTCTGCATTGTCATATGGGGGAACCTAGCTTGAGCTTTGCAATTTGCATAAAAGCTTGGTAATTTGATAAAAATAACTAATAATAATAATTTCACACAAAAGGCTATATCAAATTATATTTCCAACACCCAAAGTTATTGTTAGGTCCGTTTCAGTATCAGACACCATTGATGACAGGGAAATTTGTTGGCTATCAAAATCACAATTCACTGTTAGAATTCACGACAAATAAAACAAACCACATCAGTAGCAACTCATTCTTAGTTCTTACCAAATGCAGATTGCCAAGCTTTTTGTGGTTTTGCGGGATATGGATTTGGAGCTGTAACTGACAATTTGGGCGTCTGATCTCAAGCAGCGAGGCCCGAGAGCGAGGGACTAGCAGCGGCACGAGACCCAAGGCACCAGGTCTGACACGTCAAGTCTGCAAGCCACATCTCTGTATTCTTCTGTTCCAAGCGGTCTGGTACCGTACAATGTCGTGTGTGTGACTTTTTTTTTTTTTTTGTTGGGTACAAGTGACTTCTTGTTTTTACTCAGGGAACTTGCCCAGCTAAACTTGAGTTACAAAATATCTCAAAATTTAAGATAAAGTATAAGATTATTAATTTTTATAATTTAAAATTTTAACAAATATAATAATTTCAATTTTTTTAATGAAATTTTTATAAAATTTATAAGAATAAAGAAACCTTTTACCTATTATCTCAAGAATTTTATAAATGCTCCTGTTATATTTTTAAGGCAAATAAAAAATTTTATCTTTAAAAAGCAAAAAGAAATAATACATTGATCTTCCCAGTATTACCTATTTTTCCATTTCACCCTAAATCTTTTATTTTACTTTCAAAATGCTTTTATTGTCATTCTTTATATTCATGTTATAATAAGAAGGAAGTGGTTGGTTCAAATTTGGAGGTAATCATGACTCACACATATAAAGAAAAGAAAATGATCACAATGATTTGTACATTTTTTTTATTTCACATATTTATAGAAAAATTTTTAAGAAAAGTGATATTCTAACCATGAACATATACTTAAGAAATTGGCCAAAAAAAACTTAAAATAATTATATTATAATGAAGCAAAGCTCAAAAATAAAATAATAGCGTTTGAATGGCATTGTCACAAAATAAAATGGACCAAACTACTTTCTCCTAAAAACAATCTGAATTTTCTTGTCATTAAATTTTCTGTAGAAGAAATTATGTGCTCTTTAACTCCTTTTGGAGCTATTAAATTTTCACATAATAATTTAATGAGGTTTTCCAGTATGCGAGAGTTAGGGAGATCATAATGAGGTTCCTTTCCTTGTTACGTGAAAATGCACATCTGAATGAAAGATGACTAAAGTGTAACGTGATATTATATTTATGTTTTTAAATTTATATTTTATTTATAATATATTATTTATTATTAATTGCATATAATTTAATTTTTAATTTTAAATTCACATTTATAAAAAGTAAATATAAGAACATAACATTAATTTTTTAATCATGCTCTCTTCACTTTTGCTTTTACTTTTATCTTTTTTTAAGTATGTTAACTTTATTAAATATTTATTAAAATAATTCAAATTATTAAATTAATTAAATTTTATAAATTACCTATAACATTTCATTGATTTTTTTACTATAGTTAGTTTCGTGGCAATTTTATCTCTTTTATGTGGTGGGACCAAACATTTCCTTTTTTTTTTTTTTCTGTTTCCTCTCCTTCTTTCTCTCTCACACACTACACATCCATCGAAAGCAGCTGCTCTGCTCTTGTGCCTTTAAATAGAGCCAATCACTCAGTGCCCGCCAAGTTAAGAACAAAGAAGCAGTTCATCAAGTTGTCTTTTCCTGTTCTGCCTCTTCTTTTCTTCTCCTAGTTTCTCTTCTGTTCCTTTAGTCAATGCCAAAATGACATTGTTGTTGAAGATTTCTCATATCTTTGCCTTCAATAGCCAGCACTTCTTACCGAGTGGAAAGCCGTAGTGAGAGGAATTGAGATATGGGTACTGGCGGTGTTAGGAGTAGAAGGTTTCTTTTTGCAGCTTTGGTATGTGTGGGAGTCATCTGGTTTATGATACTTGCAATCTCAGTTAACAGGACAATATTAGTTCCAGCAGATGTCATTATTTCCAAGCACTTAAAGTTGGTTGGCACAGAGATGCATGCCCTGCATTCTAATTCTGGACTGATCTTTGTCAGCAAGAGAAGAGTACCTAATGGACCCGATCCCATTCACAACAGGTACATACCTCTTCCACACTCACAGCTGCCTTTGTCCACGTTGTCTGTGTGGTCCATTAGACACAATGGAAAGGAAATTGTGAGTGACTAAGAGTTCATTTGCAGCTGCTTGACCATAATTAGGGGATTGCATCTGGGTTGTGGTTCAAATTTTTTCTTCTTTCTAGTATTTCTGAAGGGAAATACTCACAAATTTTAATTCACAAAATTTTCACCAAACACAATTAGAAACGGATCTCTATTATGATTTTTCCCAACAATAAATAGAAATCAGTTTCTTATTTATATTTAACCTAACTCATTTCTAAATGAAAATAAAAAACTAAGTGGAGAAAGATGCCATTTGTTTCATTGCTGATTTAGTTTTCTGACTTGTTTATCTGCAACGTGGTTTTGGTCTGTTCAAGATTAATAATAAAAAAATACAATCTCCATATCCATTTCATTCTGTCCTTTAAGCTTCTAGGCATATCCCTGGGCATGTAAAACATATTTCGTCAAGTAGCCAAAGGGGAGAACATTGGACTCATACTGAGAATTCTGAAAGGGTGATAATTTTCAATCCTTATCAAAAGCTTCTTTAACTACCAATCTTTCTCTTCTTTTCATGAGGAACCAAAAAAGACATTGGGGGAAGAACTGTTCCCACTTTAGTTACTGGAGGGAAGATAATACGTGGTTCCTTTTACTTTCTATGGAAAGCTTGATTAATTTATTGAAGGATCATGAACTACTTTTAGCCCCATTTGAATACAACAACAACACAATACAAGTGTCAGTTCAAAGTGGAATTTGCTTATTATGGGCATAGCACTCATAATTTGAGGTCCCAGATTGATAATCCCCACTATTGCAGAATATGAAACAGAGCACTTTACATTTTGTGGCATGCTATTTTTATGATTTTATTCACACTTAATTGTTATAATTTAGAATCTAAATTTTTAAATTTATTAAATTTTATAAACTGAATTATGAGATGCACAAAAATCAAAAACTCGTAAATTATTGTTATTTTGATAATCTCACCACAAGTTATAAGAGTAGTATTTTTCTTTGTCAAATTACCAAAATCTACTTCGTTTTTGTTGATATTATTCATTTTTTTTCTTTGTTGCACACGTCCTTTTTTCTACCTATCATATTCCGAATATCTTTCTCTGTAATTCGTGACTTCAGGAGAGCAGTAAAATCTAGACAGCCTCCTACGCGAACCTGAGCATTGTGAAGCTCCACAGCTAATGTGAAGAAAGAAGATATACAAAAATTTGTGAGACTGCCATTCTACTGTGGAAGAACTCAGCATATATTCTATGAAATATTGTCACCCCAAACTAGTGTGAGTGTTTGAGAGCTCTAAGTGTGCTCCAATCCTTTTTTTTTTTCTTTTGATATTGTTTTTATTTCATCTTTGATCGTATTGTAAAGCAAGGCCTTAGGTATTGAATTGATCAAAATTTATCAAATCCTTAAAGTGAAGTGAATGTGAGATTTATGACTTTAGAATTTTTATCAAAAAAATGTGAAATAATGACTATTTAAATTTATGGGATAGGTCTCATAATTTTATTTTATAAAACTTAATAAATATTATAGTTTAAATGTTTCTACACCAGAGGATATGACTATCCTTATCTCACATATTTCACGTGCAAGAAACTTGAGAAAGATTACACTTCTGAAAGCAACAAAACATTTGCTTTTGTCCCACTCAAATCTAGAGAGAAAGAGAGTGATTTATGGATAGAAATTTACTTTACAGGTAAAAACCCAAGACCGAAACCATATCAAATTGGAGCGATACCCAAGAAAAGCCTAGTCTCCATGCATAATATAATCAGGCTTTTATCAAACGGAAATCTTTTGGTATCCCATCGATGGTGGTACCTCTTTAAATAGACAAGTGCCATGAGTTCAACCAAAGCAGTTTCCTTAATTTCTGTAACAATTTCTTTACCTTTAATTTCCCTTTTCTGCCTTGATCTATGCATCAAATTAATATGGATTCTCGTTGCTGTCTCATGTGGAATTATAGTGATTAATGTCGCCATTTAATTAGGCAGGCAACATAGTTACCTAAGTCATAGAGAATTTTTTACAAAAGCGGACCTCAGAAGAAGTTGAGATGCAGGAATTGGTGATGCAAGAGTAACGGGGTAAAAATCTGATGTGAAAATAAGTTTACTGGCTATAATATCACTAACATTGGCATTTCTTTGGTTGATTCTTTGGGAAGCTGCATCAGATTCTTCTTCTGTCTCAATCAGCTTCTGTTAGCCATATCTTTGGAAATCCTACAGAAATGACTACGGATAGATTAATGAGAGGTTGCAAATTTAGGTGTCACACAAAAGCAATATTAGCAAAGGAGCAATCTTTGCCAGCTACTTTTTCTTTATCTTTCTTTGCTTTTCCTTTCTGGTCTGATTTCTATGGATTCGAGAAGGAAGTGACTCGGTCCAAAGCGAGATTCAAATTAGGAACCCTTTTTTGGTTGCATGGGAGACAGATTCTCACCCGGTGCAGTTCCTGTTTCTCTTTTTTGAATATATTGAAAGATGCAAAAGATACAAAACCAGATGACTCTGCTAAAAGTTTCCCCGGGTTAGATCACAATTGTCCTACATGCTTCTGTTTACAATTATCGTGAGCAGGCGGATCTTACTAGAGGTCCCACCTTCTAGCTTGGGTTTTGTTTCTATTTAGTTCTGTTTCCTGCGCAACGAGAAAAACTAGATAAATAGCACAGTAGAGATCACTAAACAATAATTTCATAATGGTAATTTATGTGAAAGAGGGTGTTTTGAGAGCATTGAAAAATGAGAGAAATTTAGTATCCCCACATATAATAAGTTTTCATTGTTGTCTAAGACTTGCCTCAAGTTACAAAAGAGAAGAACCCCAATGCCAGAAAATCCCAAGCCCACTTGTACGAGTACCATTCTTCTTTTTTCTAATGAATTCTTTCATATTCTTCATATTAAAGATCAATGTCATTGAGTTTTCTTATTTATATAAGTCATAGTTTAGCTTGATTGTTAAATGCATAGTCTACATTAGTTGCTTTCTTTTACTTTTCTTTGCTGATTCTTGTACATTTTTTTTTGGTACAGTGATTCTTGTACATTGACTGTGTCAATTCCATCCAAGAATAATATTAAAAAGGAAAATGCCCTTCACACGACGCATGGCTTTGACTCTGCAGAATACACGGCGAGCACATCAAAAGATGACGCGGTTCTAATTGGCCTATGAGAAAGTTGAATCTGCGCCATAATTTGTATAGTTGTGATATTTCCACACCCTATTCCATGCCATTTGACGGATAGAATTTGTTTGTGACAATTATGTGTCAATGAAGATGTGAGAGAAGCTTTTCTCTAATTTGTACGTTTTCCTTCCTGAATTTTATAGAGAATAACATTATCATGCTAAGAGAATGTCTTCATATACCCCAAGAGCATAGTTCATCAGTAAATCTTTTGGGCTGAACCTATGCCACAGTTTCTTTCTATTCCGCTCTTTGTTTTTAAGGTTTGCTAAAGCTTTGAAAAATGCTTGGATCTTTTGCGAGTGACTGTTACACCATGATTTATCAACAATGCTAAATATAAAAACAGCCCACCCTCCACCTAAAAGCTTCTAGGTGAGTTGTGGTTCGTGACAAATTATTTGGTATCATGGGTTTGCAACACTACAAAGACCAAACTGTTGTCCAAGTTTCAATTTTTGTACTTACTGTTCGATTAAATTGATTCCAGGATTGGTAGAGCTTTTGAACATCTTGGGAGAAATTTACTTTGCAGTCAGTTGATGTAATTTTAATAGGATAAAACTTATTCTAACTCAGACAATTTACATTATTAATAACGAATAAGGTTTGGTGCCTGTAACGGGGCTCGTGTCTATTTATCTAGTTTTCAGTTGCAATATGCTTATTGATAAAAAGAATGGCTCCATTGACTTCTTCAATGGAATAGTGACACCCATTGTTACTTTAAGTTTTCTCCTTTAAATTTTGATATGTGCATTAAGTAGCTTGTGTATATATATATATAAAAGAAAGAAAGAAAGAAAGATAATTGGTCAACACCTCAAATCTTGTTCTAACCCTTTATGCGTCTGCTGCACTTGAAAACCAAGGGTTTTTTCTATCTATAGAAAGTAATTGCTTCATAATTTTCAACCCATAAGATTTGAGGAACAACACATCTTGATCAGAAATCTATACAGAACATTCAGTAGCGTTCCATTGCTCATCTCAGTCTTATATTTGAGGACACAAGTGAAAATCATATTCAGATATGATGGACCAAATTTGAGGAAGCGTTTTCATACAACAACAGTGAAGCACATAAATTTCCTGACATGCAAGAATCTAAGCTACGATATAGAAGTTTATTGTATCATACAAACTATACCTGATTAGCCCTGACAGAAATGATCAAACCATATACATTAGGATTACTTGAGATCTGTCCCCAAGAAACAGGAATTCAGCATGGGAAGCTTACGTAACTTTTTTTTGTGCTGCCATTCTTGCTCCAAAACTATGCGGGCTCATTATCTGGCTTACCAAAGATCAATGGAAATTCATCATCATGTTCAGAGAAACTTTGGTCTTTGGACATACTCTTCAAGGAATGATAAACCTGGTACATAGACCACCTATCCTTGGGGCGAGAAACCACACAATTACATGCAAATTTCAGGAACTGCAAAATCTCCTCATCATGACCCCTTCCGCATATGGCCTTATCAATGCTATCCTTTATTCGACCAGAATTTGAAAGCATATTTACCCAATCCACGATGTTGCCCTTAAATTCTTCCTCTCCATTGCTGACATCAAGAGGTTTGCGCCCAGTGACCAGCTCCAGAAGCACAATCCCAAATCCATACACGTCCCCTTTTAGTGAAGCAACCAGAGTACTTGGATATTCTGGAGCTATATAGCCAATTTCCCCCAAGTCCCCATTAACAAAACTACTCCCATTAGAGTCAGATGTCATAAACCTAGCAAGACCAAAGTCCATTAATCGGGCATCAAAATCTTCATCAACAAGAATCACATTGGAACACATAGTTTGGTGTATAATTGGAGGATGGCATCCATGATGCAGCCAAGCAAGACCCCTAGCTGCGCCCAAGCCTATCCTAAATCTCATTGACCAATCCAACGCAGTACCATTTTTATGCAACAAGGAATACAATGTTCCATTTGACATGTGCTTATAAACAAGAAGCTTTTCCTCTTCCACTACACAGTATCCTAAAAGGGGTGCCAAGTTCGGGTGCCTGACTTGGCCTAGCCTATTCATCTCCAATCGAAATTGTTTCTCCCCAGTTGTACAGGTGTTCAGCCGCTTGACTGCAAGTGTTGACCCATCAGGAAGATCTGCTTTATAAGTAGTCCCTGTTCTCGTAGAAATAATGATATTTTCTGCACTAAAATTATTGGTAGCTGCCATCAAATCGCCTAGTTTAACCTTCACAAGGGGCTTCTGAAACAGAGTAACTTGAACAAGTTTATGGCCCCTCAACCTCACAGCCCAATCATCATTACCTGTTCCAAACCCAAATCCTCTCGTCTTCCTGCTCAACCTTAAGTGATACCACCACCACAGACCAAAGGCCAATAACAAAGAAGCAGCTGCACCAAACACCCCAGCAGCTACAATAATAGCAAGGTTTTTCTTACTTAACCCGCCACACTTGGATCCAAGAGGACGCCCACAAAGCCCACTATTCCCAGAAAAGTCCCCCTCGTCAAAATTACTAAAAAACAAAGGAATCGTACCAGAAAGATGATTATTCGCAACAGAAAAACTACTAAGCCTACCCAAACTCGCAAATTCATAAGGAATAGCACCCGAAAGTTGATTGCTTGAAAGGATTAACTCGTTCAAATAAGTGCAATTCGCAAGAGTTGGCGGTATAGGCCCGGATAGATCATTCTCCGACAAGTCCAGTGTAACTAAAAATGGCAACCAACTACAAATCTGAGATGGGATTGTACCAGAAATTTCGTTAGACCCAAGATCCAATTTTTGCAGACTTTTACAATACTGCAACGACTCTGGTACCTTACCCGAGAGTTTCATATCCTTGAGCTCCAGACCGAGGACCCGATTCTCCTGTGGGTTCCAACACGTAACACCCACGAAGTCACAGATGAATCCGACAGTGGTGTTATCGAATCGCCACAAGTTAAGCTTCCCCTGAGGATCTTTGAGAGAGTCTTTCAGACCCTTGAGGCATTTCACGTCATCGCCCCGGGAAGCAGTAAAACTCCAGAAAAATATCAGGGTACAGAGCAGCAGCAAGCAATTCCTGAGATCCAGCGTGTCTTTTCCCATACTGAACAATCTCTTCTGGCGATTAAAGCTTCCCTTTTTACGGTGAGCTTGTTCCTATGAATATTACGGGGCTTGCGCAAGGAAAAGCAAGAGAGGCTGAGATGTCATTACCCTTCTGGGCGTGTTCGGGGCTAGAAAATAGCACACCAGAAGTACAAAAAGTGAATGTCAAAATGGCAGTGGCTTACGCTGGAAGTAGGTTTTTCATTTTTTCTTGTTTCATTTTGGATTGGGCGTAGTTGCTTGCTTGATAATAACAGCTTCTTTGACTGAAGTTATTTATTAGGTGTGTGTATTTGACCAAAAGTTGAAAAATGAGTTCAACAAAAGGAAAATTCTACTCCACCTAATTTTCACTTAATTATTATAATAAATTAAAATAATTATTAAATTAATTCAATTTTATAATTAATTTATAAAAATTTAATAATTTAATTAAAAATTATATAAATATAAAAATAAAAATTGACAAAAAAATATATAAAATTAATATAAATCCGTTGAATTCATCATTTATGAAATTTAATAATTTTTAAATAAATTTTTATAAAATTTAGATTGTAACAATCAAGAAATTGAAATTCTTTTATTTGGGTCCGCGGTCCACGAATGGTGGGTTAGGTAACAAGTAGCAGACACCATAAAATAACTAAAAATATGGGATGCTAAGGGCATGGATTCTCGGAGTGCAAGAGGGATGAAACAAGAAAATTTAGAGAAGAAATAATAAAAGAAAGAAATGAATTTTATATATTAAATTATAAAAAGTAATAAAAAATTATTAAAATGAATAAAAATAAAAGTAGAAAATTTAAATTCAGAATACTAGACTGTATTATTTGATTTAATCTTTTTTCGTTTTGTGTCTTGTACAAGCAGAAATGCCACATTTGTAATTACATTTACAAGTTAGGAAAATTTAGCTCTAAAATATTTGTTCATTACTAGACTGCCAATTTCCTTCGATGTTCACTACTGGTCCTTTTTAATGAAAATAAAATAACAAAACTTTGGAACTCTTTGATACCTTTTTGACTTGTTTTCACCATAAAAAAAAATCCTAGTTTGATATTTTGTGGTGCCCGGGTCGTATTTTAGTTATTACAGTCACATAATGTATTATTTTTATTTAAAATTATATTGTATAAATTTTTTTTAAAAACACTTCTTTTTAAGAAATAAACCTTATATCATTTAAATTATCTATGGAAAGGCTTGCAACCAAAAGCCAAAGCAAGAAAAAAAGTCAAATACTGACTTTTTTCTAAAGCTAAAAACTTGTGTATTTAAAGTAAGCATTTACGGTAGAAGAGAAAAAAATATTGATCTTGCGCTCTTCTCTCTGGTGCCTTACACTTCTCTGCTCTTTTTTTCCTCGCCTTTGATTTTTCTCTTTTCTTCTCTCTATTATTGCTGAACCAAATCGTTGTGGAGGAAAGTTTCAATTGGTGAAAGTCTCTGTTCCCATCTTCTACATTCGCAGTAATGGCGACCAGACGCTTAAGTGGTTGCCGTGGAAGTAGAGCAACGGAGGAGCCTTTGGTTGGGGAGGAAGAGAGGCGCAGAAATATTGGATTCAGGGCCAGTGATGGTTTCATCTTTGGATGAAACAAAAACATTTTGGGGGTCAATGGGAGCGGGGACAACTTGAGCCTCTCAACACGGCTGTCTTTGAAGATTTGGAATATAGGGGAAAATTGAAAGCCATGGGAATAATAGGGTCGACGGGGTAAATAGAAACTTTTTGGGGGTCAATGAGTTGCTTGGGTTTGAGTCCACGGGAGACAAAAACAATTTTAACTTATAATAAAAGTCTTTTTTTTTTTTATGGGAATAATAGGGTCGACGGGGTAAATAGAAACTTTTTGGGGGTCAATGAGTTGCTTGGGTTTGAGTCCACGGGAGACAAAAACAATTTTAACTTATAATAAAAGTCTTTTTTTTTTTAAAAAAAAAGTAATACATCCAAAGTATTTCTTGTAAACCACATTCAAGCGCGGCCTAATTCCATTGTGTAATTGCTCTCTCTCTCTTTAGTTGTAGCACTTATTTACTTCTAAGCACGTAGGAGTAATGTTTTTATATAATTAATGATGCTTAGAAATGAACCCACTTATTTTTGAATTTATTTAGATTAATTAGATAAAATATAATTCATTAATTAATTTGAATGATTAAATTTCTTTAAAAAAATTGATTATTTGTTTTTAAAACATCGATTCCAATTGAATTTGAGCATCTTTTTAATTGTACATTCATCTTAGAGTAAATTATATCCACATTTGAGACATTGTATCCCAATTTCATTCAAAAATTATTCTACAATCTAATGACTTAACTAATAAAATATACCTAGATGTTAATACAATATTCAATTAATGATGGATTAAATTATAGTTTGCACACATGTTAAGATTAAAATTGCTTTTTCAGTTTATTAATATATTAAAACTAAAAAATTGTGTATTCATACACTTAATTCTAATAAGGTTGTTGCATCATTTAATACTAATATTGAGAAAATTTTTCTTATTAAATGCAATTTTAGTTGTTAAAATAAGTCTTCAAATTAAAATAGAATAAAAGACATTGAATATTTTTACAATCATATATTGAATATAAAATAAAATTTTTATGTTTGTATTAATTTTTTTCATAATTACACACATTATTAAACTTACACATTATAATAAATATAATTATTTAATTAAAAATATAATATATTATCAATATTTTAGTTATTTAAAATAATTAATTAAGTTAAAATATAATTTTTAAGTAAAATTATAATAAAATATTTGTTTAATATTTCTCTTATAAATATTTTGCTAACATTTATGTATATTTTATTAGTTAAGTAATTAAGGTGAAGTATAATATTTGAATAAAAATATAATGAGTAAAATATTATATTTAAATAGTAAAAAAATAAATATAATTTATTGTAAATTTTATGTTTTTCAATGCAATCCACATTAACACATTTTTTTTTTTGAACTTTTTTGTACTCTCAAGTCCCAAATTTCAACCTCAATTTTTTTTTTTTTTTAGTGTTGAAAGTCAAAACAAGCACCAAACCAATGTTACACTGGTGGACCCAAGCGGTCCTCTTCCGGTAATGAATGAATCGTGAGAGGTTCTTCAATTTCAAATCATTGACACTCAATCTGCCACTCACAGGCATCCACTTAAAAGATACCACTTGACTTTCAATCATACAGATTTTATTTCCTCATTAAAATGATCACAAACCAACCATTTAGGCTTTCAAAATAAAAGTAGGATGCCTAATGATCGACAAATGTTATGCGGCATTTGAATGACCTCTTTCAATTAGGTTACAGTAGATGCTATCTGCCATATGTAATTCCACAAACATCACTGCTTACCCAAAAAAATAAAATAATACCATAAAATCACTTAAAGATATTATAATTAAAGATATCAAAATTGATTAACTTGTTCTATCTAGTAATAACTTATAATTAAATAAAATAAGACATGCCAAAAAATATTAAATCATTCTGCTTTTAATATAGGCAGAATAGGTCAGTTTATAAATTTTTATATTTTTTATATAAAAATATGTTAATATGCATAAATTTATCGTTTAAACAATATAAGACATGTTAGTCTATAATTTTAATAAATAAAAAAAATACAAACTCATCTCATCTTTTCGGCAATGTGAGGCAAGCAAGCATAACTGACTTAACTTTGATAGCACTAACTACAGCCTACCAGGATTTAGTAATTTTTTCTATCATAATACAATTTAAATAAAAATTATCAAATATTAAGCTTTATTCGGTGAGAGAATTGACTTAAGTTTACATGAAGTTTCACTTCAATTTGTCATACCATCATATAAGAGTAAAGAATTAATTTAATCACTTTGTACCAAAAAAAAAAGAATTGATTTAATTACAATTGACAATACAGTGAAACTAATCAGATAGATTTTTTTTTTAAAAAAAATCAATCTTATTCAGTTTGATTGTCAATTTTTTAATTTAAAAAATTACTTATAACTGATCTAATTGATATATTTTATGTAACATATATGTCATATTCTTATTTATTAATAAGAAAGAATATATTATATAACGTACTATACCCTAAAAATTTATAATCTTAGTAATAAGGTGTTGTCTAATAAAGATGTCCACTAATTATGTTAGGTTGATTTGGTTTGGATTTAGAAATGTTTTTTTTTTTAAAAAAACTTGAACTGACTATTAGTGAATTGGGTGGTGGGTTACCCAATTAATTTTTTTTTCTTAAGTTGAATTTATTAATTTAAATCAGACATAATTATTTATATTTTAAATCATAAATTACATAAATCATAAGTGAAATAACTAACAATAAATGTGGTGCAATATGCCGCAAGCCCAATACATATGCCACAACTTTAACATATATGTTTTAAGTCTAGAATTCAATACAACCATATAAGCGATAAATCTAATAACACAATTACAAGACAAACAACGCTTATAAGTCCAACCATTGCTGCGGGGTTTCTAGCACTCATGGCTTTGACTTTAACTATATTGTTAAAATCTTATTATATTCAACACCTTATTAGTTATTAACAAAGTTTTAATATTGTAAAACAAGAGTATACATATAAATTGAACCCCATCTTAACTGCAATTGTCATAAGAGAGATATAAGAAAAAAAAAAAAAAAAGAGAGAAGCAAAGACTGTAAAATCAGAAAAAAGTAAAATGCTAACAAAATTAAACTAAGACAAGTTTGAGAAAAATGAATATGAAAATCAAACAATTCAATTATTTCAATGTAGTTAGGACAATACTCTTTCCTTACCAATAAGAAAACCATCAATTAATACGCTTTATAAATACAAGGTTACTCAATTTGCTATTCTTACTTTATTTTCTTTTAACATAACACAAATAATGATTTAAAGGATAAAAAAAGATGGGGTAATGTTAAATTAATGCCATTTCATCTTATTTCTTAATATGAAGAATGACCCTTTTTTTATTGATAAAATAATGTAAATAATAAAAAAAATTGACTTAATTTATAATATAAGAATTTGAACTCTTTGAGCATACATATAAAAAGATTAGGAAGAAAATGGGGATATAGATTTGTTTGCCTAGTTGGATTGAAATTTTTAATCCCATGACTTGACCTAACTTAATTGGGTTGATGGCTTTTTATTTCAATCAAATATAAATATCTGACCCAACTTAATGAAATGTGCTTGGTTTGATTTGTGTTTATTGGATTCGCGGGTCAATCAAACCCAATGAACATCTCTAAATCTAATTTATGAAATGGTTGTACATTTAATCAGCCTTGAGTTCCCCAAAAAATTTATAATATTGATATTTTTAATAATATAGTAACATACAATTATTTTTTAAATACTTCTTTTGCAAAATTTCAAATTAAAACTCAAGAGTTGCTTTTTTTTTTCAATAAAAAAAACCTCAAATGCCAACTAAATGAATAAATATAACAAATTAAAAATAAAAAAAGTGCCATCCTCTGCTATTTGTCTATTTCCCAAATTGTAATCTTCAAGTTCAATACCACCTCGGCTTAAAATAGAAATGTTGGGTACTGTGAACTTACATCCCACCGAAAACAAGAAAACCGGATACTCTTATCTGTGCGCCATCGAAAGCGACTCTCTAAGCGATTCCCTCTGCCTGCCATCCACAGAACATGAATCCACTGTCTCTTTCTTAATTCTATTGGTAAAGTCAAATTGTCTTTTTGGCCAAAAAGTAAAAAAAAAAAAAAAAATCCCTCTACTTTACCATCTTCTTCTTCCGCATCATAATCTGCGACATTCTCACTAAGCAAATTTGTTTGATTTTCAGGTATGATACCAATACTGAGTTTTCGCGCTTGCTATCATGGTGTTGGTTATTGTTCAGATTCACCATTTAAAAAAAAAAAAAAAAACACTCTGTGCAGTGTATATGTATTCTTTTTGAAACCGGGGTTCCCGTTTCTGTATGTGAGCTTGAATACAATTCGCCAAAGGCGTGGGATTTTTTTTTTGGCACTGATTCTGCAATATTGTTTTTCTTCATCTGTTAGTTCGTCTCCATGCTTTAGTCGGTGCTTAGAATTTCTAAAAATCTGAATGTTATGTGAATTGGTTAAGGCCTGCGGACCTCGATGAGAGTGTTTGAATTCTGAATTTACGGTAGCCCAAATGAAGCTATAGTTAAAAATTAAAATTGTACGGTTTGTGGAGACTGCTCACGGAGTTTGTGTTTCGGAGACCACGTTTAAACGTGTTGAGTGATTGAATAATCTATGGCTCCATTGTTTACTGTTGAGTGCCTGTGGAGTAGGAACAGTTTGAGTTTGTTTCCAATGTGCCATTTGGTGTTGTTAGGCATTTTTGTGAATTAGAACGTGCCTTGAGTTATAAACCTATGCTTCTGCTGAACAAATTCCTTAATCTGAGTTTTGTGGATGTTCTTTTTTGGTTGTTTTCTTTTTTTTGACTGAATGATAACTTTTGGAGGTGTATAGCCGTCTGGGAATGGTGTTTGGTTTATGAGATGTATAATGAGTTTAATTGAGCTGGTGCGAATATAATTTGATTTCATCTGTGGGCTCGGAAGATGCTAGAGTTCAGTGATGCTGGTTCTCTTAAGTTTAGACTGTGAGTCCTCTCCTTGCCATTGTGGTTGGTTGATTTGATTTGATAAAATGTTAAAAAGATGTTTGTTTAAGCTTGTCTTCAATATAAATTATTTTTGATATCTTGTCTCCAATATAATTGATTCCTTTCCAAGGAAGAAAGAGCTGCTATGTAAACGTCTTGTTTTTGGTGTTTTAAATATTTCAGAAAATTCCTTATACTTTTGGAATTTGTTTTAAGTTTTAAACCGCTGAATTCTCAATCTCAACTGTTTGTCACTCCACTCCTTATCTGCCCATGATTTATCCCAAATGCTTAACTTAACCTCAGTGATATTTGTGCTTTAAACTTCTAAGCAACTTCTTTAGCAATGTTTAATAATGTTAAAATAAGATAATAAATCACAATTTTTTGGTCAACTTTTTTTTCCTTCGAGCCAAAATAAAATATCAACTTTCTGGTCTTTCGCTGGAAGGCCAATAAGAAAGTCATTAAGGTTAATGCACGATTTCGGCTTTTATGTGCAAAAATTTAGAGAGGAAGCTTTTGATATTACAGAGAACTTATGTTCTTTACTTCTTTATACAAGTATCTTTGTTCATATTTATCTATCATCATCATTTGCTTTAGCAACTGACAAAGTAACTTAATTTCTCGTGTTACTTCTTTAATAATGCCAGATTTTGTTCTCATGTTCCAGCATGGCCTAATGGCCTCCAAATCAGAGGCTCAGATTTAGTGACAAATATGATTTTCTTTCCTGTAAAAAGATTATGTATATTTAATGAATAAATTTTGCTGCTTTACAAACAGTTAAATTTTGTCATATTGAATTGCGTAAAAGAAAAATCTTAGAAATAGTGATAATCATTTCATGTTGCTAATATACCTATCCTATCAACTTGTCCTTGCAACAAACTATCAATCATTTAATTGTATACATGCCTTTTCTCAGCATTTTTTTTTATATTTCCAGATATGGAACCTTATTCACTTTTCATACTTGTTATTGTTGCATTAATCATTATTGTTATAGACCATCACCAGAAATTGTGTTCGATTTATAAGTGTACTTGTTGAATTTGGATTCACTTGTGTTGATTATGATCCATATGGCATGTAGTTATTGTTTGCACAGCAGTTGTTTGAAATAGAGGTTTCTTCATATTTAATTTGTTTTTCTTCAACTGTTAATCTGTGTTCATGCTTTAGTGGATGCTAAGAGAAATTGTGGGAGTGTGATTAAAATTAGTTCAAAGACAATCAGATAAGTAAAATAATAAATGGTTGTACTAATCATTGCAGGCTATCAATTGTAATTTCAAATGGCTTCCTCCACTCTTATATGTGATACTCAGCCATGGAAGGAGTTGAAGGTAGCAGTACTTCTTATATATTTATAATGCTGAAATGTTTTGAAATATGCTATTGAGTGCAGCTGATTTTGTGCAGGCCCATGTTGAGGAGATCAAAAGGACTCACTTACGGGATCTATTGAGTGGTCTTGAGAGATGCCAGTCAATGATGGTGTAAGACACTAAATTTATGAAACTATAATTGTACTATCTGTTCTCTTTGTTTTTAGCTGTTGCAAACGAAACTAGATGTATACAAATTTGAGAATATAACATTATTGAAGGCAAAAGATACCACTTTGTTTGCATCCAAATAGTCTGAGCCAACACTGAAGCACTTGTAATGTGATAAATAATATTCTGACTTTTGTATACTGTGTAGCGAGTTTGATGGAATTCTGTTGGACTTCTCAAGGCAGCAGGCCACTCTTGAAACAATGGAGAAACTTTTTAAGTTGGCTGAGGTTAGTTCATTCCATCTAGATATTTGGAATGTTTTTTTTTAATTATTTTTCTGGCAATTAAGTTGTTCCTCCTTTATAAGAATAGTAAGATATCAATTGTTGCTTATGTTGTTATGTAGGCTGCATCTCTCAAACAAAAGATAAACCGCATGTACAGTGGGGAGCATGTAAGTGGTTACATGACTCTTATGTGACTAATCAGCATTAATCATTTTTTCTGGATTAATGGTCTTAAATGTCATATCTATTCAAGAAAACTGTGTCTAAATTTCCTGCCTTTATTCTGGAAAGTGTACCAGTCATATATATATGGTGGGTTCAGTTGCTAAATTTTTTCTGTAATTATTATTATTACTTTTGTTTTATCTTGGTTGCACTTTCAGATAAACAGCACTGAGAATAGATCAGTGCTCCATGTAGCCCTTCGTGCACCTAGAGATGCCGATATTCAGAGTGATGGGAAAAATGTTGTCCCAGATGTTTGGAAAGTTCTGGACAAGATTAGGGAGTTCTCTGAGAGGGTCCGCAGTGGATCTTGGGTAATCAATGACCCCCATTGTTCCATATATACAGTTATTGAACTTCAGAGTATTAAGCGGATTTTGGCAGGTTGGAGCTACAGGAAAGGCTCTGACGGATGTTATTGCAATTGGTATCGGTGGCAGCTTTTTGGGTCCACTATTTGTGCACACTGCTCTTCAAACAGGTTGGGAGATGTTTGCTAGTATTTTTTTTATAACAATGCTGCTATACATCTTTTATCTTCCTTTTGTACATATAGCTTCATGCTCACCTGAGTGGAGGCTAGCATTCTTCAGATTTTTCATTAGACAGAAAAAAAATCTCCCTCTTTTTTAAAATCATTCAAGCCCTGTGGATATCTAGGTCGATTTGTTTTAGTAATTTAAGCAATTTACTTTCTTCTTTTCTTATTTTTCCCCCTTGTCCTCTCTTTCTCTCTTAAGCATAACACTTATTCAGTTGCCCCTTCCTTTTTCTTCTTTATCCTAGGTTTCTATCTGTACTTACAATCCACAATTTATTTTTGGCATCTGGGAGTATCTTGATTTCCTCTTGGGAGCACATGTACTTAGTTCCCTCCCTTCTCTCTGTTAACCTCCACTCCCTCACTGACCTGCTCTCACTGAGTGAAAAAGTTGTGGGTCTAGTTTGACGTGGCTACAGAAAGACAAGGGCTGGGGTTCTCACCACTTATAGTTTCCGTCAGGCTTCTCCTAATCTTGTAGTCATTCCCTTCAGTTGAACATATCTTATTAGTCATAAATTAAATGCACTGACATAGACAACATAACATAGTTACCCGAATTTTTAATTTTCTTTTGATTCTCACTTTAACTGTGGAGTGTGGACAATATAATCATTTATTGACTTTTAAAATTTTTCTAAAAAATTGACCTTACTTTTGTGGCTAAGGAACAGTCCTTTGAGTCTAATTTCATTTGCAATGAGAATGAGAGTCCAAAATTCGCTTACAATTTACAACCAAATGAGGAACAAAGTTCTCCCATCTTGTTATATTTCCACTTCTGGTGATAAGTTTGTTGAATATACTTTAGTTTATGTAGAAAAAAATTGTGAGAATTTGTGATGTAAAGAAAACTATCGCCAGTCAAGAGTGAGAGAAAATCAATCCAATTTGATTGTCTACTTAAATTAAGATTGGTTAAAAAAGAAGAAAGTAATGTCTTTAAATTCCCCAATATTGATATTTTCTCTCTCTCATTTTTTTTTTGGTAATTTTAAAACATATTATGGATAGCTTTATCTTTTTAACTAATGCTTAAGACTTAAATTTTTTATAATTATGTTTGTATATATGTGTGTATGTATATGTGTATGTATGTGTGTGTTTGTGTGTGTGTGTGTGTGTGTGTGTGTGTGTGTGTGTGTGTGTGTGTGTGTAACTTTTGGTTGTATCTTAAAGCAACTGGAAGTGTTGATGAATATAAACTTATGGCCTTTTACAGATCCTGAAGCTATTGAATCTGCTAGAGGTCGTCAGCTGCGCTTGTAAGTATACAAACGTTACTGTGGATTCAGAAGTTTGGTTTCTCACATTAATTAAGTAAATGACTTGTAATATTTTAGTTTATGAATTTGTCTATGCAAGATTTTGAGCCACTCTTCTTTCCATGTACTTTAGTGGTGACAACAGACTAAGGCCAATTTAGATTTATATTAGAATCATTGGACCCAGTTTACTTAATGCACATTTTTCTTGAAGGATGTGCATTCACGCATGTGCGCGTGTGTATAAATGACTCTAACTCGATCTTTATTAGGTACCCTGCACGTTTATTTGTAATAGAAACAATACAATAGATCTACTACAAGCAATCTGCCTAAAACTAGGAAACTACCTCAGCTACTCGTACAGCAAGTAACCAAACCCAAACCCTCACACAAACCATTATCCCGAGTCTAACATTATTTGTAAAATCAAACTCATTATTTGTATGTATCTGTTTACAGTCTTGCAAATGTTGATCCAATTGATGTTGCAAGAAATATCACAGGATTAAATCCTGAAACAACACTAGGTAAATGATTATTCAGACCTTTCTTTTATATGCATTTTTTTAATATATAAAGGCTTCTTGTGTTCTACTCTGTTAAAACTCTTTATAATTTCAGTTGTAGTTGTTTCTAAGACTTTTACAACAGCTGAAACCATGTTGAATGCCCGCACACTCAGGGAATGGATTTCATCTGCTCTTGGGTAAGTACCGTATTATGTGTATTTGCTTAACAATAGTAGCTTATAGGAACTTTTGGTGTTCTGCAGTTTCATTACTTATTATGTGGAACTTTTCATAACATAATCTAGAGCTTATGCTTTTAAACTTATAGTAATTTATACCTTGCACCCCACTGTTGGCTTCATTTATGTTCATAGTTTATAAAAATTGGGGAATAGATATGAAAATCAACATGGAATTTATGCTGAAATTAATACCGACTCATGATTTAATGACCTTCAGGCCATCTGCTGTTGCAAAGCATATGGTGGCAGTCAGTACTAACCTCACGGTATAGCTATATGTTCTTTGTTTAATTTTCAACTCTTTGTATCATTTATATGTATAGATATCCATGGTTATGGCTGAACCTTCTGGTATCTTTCTCTCTTTTATCTAATTTTTAATGCAGCTTGTGGAGGAGTTTGGCATTGATCCTAATAATGCTTTTGCATTTTGGGACTGGGTTGGTGGCCGGTATAGTGGTGAGTATATTTTTTTTCTTGTTTATCTCCTTTCCTAATTTTCAAGAGTAGTAATTTAAAATATTGAACAGACTTAATTTTAATTATCTGAAATCCTGCTTACAGTGTGCAGTGCTGTTGGAGTGTTGCCATTATCTCTACAATATGGTTTCTCAGTAATTGAGAAGTACGTATTGTAGCCTGTTCTTTTAATTGGAAATGGTCTTAGCTGTAGCTTAAATTTTACTGTCTTCACTCTATATAAGCACTTATTGTCTAATGCACCCTAATAAGCATTGAAGATTAAATGGAATTTATTCTGATTCACTTTATTTTTTTCAAAAGGAAAAACGTTAAGAAATCAAAACACAACTAAATTTGATTGAAACTTTCATATTTTAATATCAGTTATTTGGTTTCTTACACATGATGCCTCTAATGCTTTTATCTTTTCTTTTTAATTCTAGCTAAAGTAAAAAGTAGGTATTCTTATCAGGAATTGCATTTAATTCCAACAAACTGAAGTAAAGATTTAGTCTTCCATCTATTCATTTTCTTTTCCCTTATTTTCATTTTCTCTTGTGAGAGAGTGGCACTTTTTGTTCTTCTTTTTTGGAATGACTTGTATATGATGTTGTATTTCTTTTCTAAAGGTTTTTAAAGGGAGCTTCCAGCATTGATCAACATATGTACTCAGAACCATTTGAAAAAAATATACCTGTAAGTTCTTTATATGAACCTATTTTGCCTTTTGTTTCCTTCACACTTGTGAATGTTCGGCACATTCATACATAAATAAGCTGATATTCTCTGGTGCTTAGGGTACTGGCTATTCTTCCAGATAAACTTATTTTATACAACCATCATATGGACTTGAGTTGGATTGTTTGTATGGATCTGCGCAATTGAGTTCATCTGATGCTTTAATATAGTATCCTGTTCTCATTGTCTTAACTTCTGATGAAAAGCAATATTAATACATGACGAGGAGGTTGGGTGGATTGGAATTTCATTTTCCGCAAATTTATCTCTTTCCTCTGCTTAAGGACCATACTTTACTGGTGTGAAGGGGGCTGCTTTATAAATTGCATGATGACTATCATTGTTTCAATGCCTCAGGTCCTTTTGGGATTGTTGAGCGTATGGAATGTTTCATTTCTTGGATATCCTGCAAGAGTGAGTACTTAATGCTCTCATTTATTTGAAAAGTGTTTTAGGTTTCTTTATTCCTAACCAAAATTTTAATTTACTGAAATTTCTGGTAAGCATTCAGGCTATCTTACCTTATTCTCAAGCCTTGGAGAAGTTTGCCCCACACATTCAACAGGCATGTTTATTGCAAGCCTTGTGCTTGAAGCTTCAAACATCGTTATAGTGCTATGTCCTTTTGTTCTTATACTTTCCTATAATCCTGTGTTTCAAATTAGGTTAGCATGGAAAGCAATGGCAAGGGTGTTTCAATTGATGGTGTCCCTTTACCATTTGAGGCTGGTGAAATTGATTTTGGCGAACCAGGAACCAATGGGCAGCACAGCTTTTACCAACTTATACACCAGGTGATCTACACATATGCAACCTGAGGATATGAAGTTGAGATATTTTAAATTTGTGGACCTTTTTTAAGTGGAGATTTAAGTTGTCAGAGGGGCTTACCAAAGTCAACTTTGTAAGTTAAGTCTGTCTTATTACTCTCTGACAAGTTGGTTAGACATAATAGACGCTTCTACTTTTTCATTTTTTTTGGGCCATTGCATTCTTATTGAATCTTGTGTAGATTTATATGATGTTGTTAGTATTTAGATTGCAAATTGTGTTCTGTTTGAATGCTCATTCTTATCTCAAATCAAATTGTCATGATTGATAGGGAATAATTATAATTTCATTCCGGAATTGCTCAAAAGCATTTCTATCCTTTCCCTCCCTTCCCTTGTAGTCAAATGGTGGTTAAGTTGTCAACATCCGATTTGCTTCAATGGTTTATCTTGAGTAAGTTTTCTCTTGTGAAACATAAACTCTGAAAGCAAAATTTCTTGGCATTAATTTCTTAAAAACATAACTGCATTCAAAATTTGTCCGTTTTAATAGAGCCCAGAGTTCTCATATTTGATACATTTATCCAGTCATAGCTATCAAAGGCATGCTGTAATATATGCTCATATGCAGCATTAACCATATAATAAAACCAAATTTTTAACAGGGTAACGTTACAGATGTTTAGGTTTGGCAATTTTGGAGCTTGTTTTCTTTTTATTTTTTCAAGCACAATTCAAAGGGGCTACCTTTCATCAAACCATATCTTTGCTTACATGATTTCAATAATGTTCACCCATAAAAGAACAGCAAACGGAATATTATGTGGCAGGTGACAACGATTGTTGTTCTTATTCTGTGACTGACATTTACCTTTCAATCTCCTTCTTAATTCAATGTCAAAATTAGCTTTACTTCTTTGCATGAATGAACTATGTTGTTGAATCACTCATCTCCTTACCTTTAGGGGCGTGTTATTCCTTGTGATTTTATTGGAATTGTGATAAGTCAGCAACCTGTTTACCTGAGAGGTAAAGTCTCTAGTTCTGTGATTAGATTTTATCATGGATGGCGGTTTGTTTGAAGTTTCTGCTCAGATACTTAATGAGCAACGCAACTTATAAATAATATGCTAATACCTTTTGGGGGCAGGTGAGGTGGTGAGCAACCATGATGAGTTAATGTCCAACTTTTTTGCACAACCTGATGCCCTTGCATACGGGAAGGTATATTTATGCTTGCTCCGTTGATGTACATAAAGTGGGCAAATGTCATCTCCCTTCTCAAGAAAAAAAAAAAAATGAGAAGATAAGGAAGCAGAAATGCATGGCACCTTAATAGTTAAATTCTACATGGATTATTAGATTAGGCCTGTCTTTAGTCTGATGGAAGGGAACCGGTTCACATTAATTAGCTTTATTTTAATTCTCATTAGTATATCTGAAAGCAAAGACACAGACACACAGGAGTGGGCAGCAGAAAATTTGTGTTGGAGAATATTTGTCAGTTGTTGACTACATTTCACTTTCATTCTTTGACTTAGTTTATGTAATTTGACATCAATTTCTTGTAGACCCCTGAACAGTTGCAAAAGGAGACTCTTCCCCCACATCTTGTTCCTCACAAGGTGATTTTTTTCTGTTACTATGCTAATTTTTGAGTTGCAGTCTTATTGCTGAATAAGCAGGCCATATTATACTTTATCTTTTTCCCTGCAGACATTCCCTGGCAATCGGCCTTCTCTCAGCCTTCTGCTTCCTTCATTGAATGCTTATAATATTGGACAGGTTCGTGGTTCGCCAGCTTCTTGTTTTTGTTAATTTAGAAGGAAATAATTGATTCCTTTGCACTGGAATTTCAAGTTTTTAAGTTCTTTTCTTTGGATTGATATCCGCTAAAGTGCATGGTATACTCTATAAAATAAAATGTAAGTAGATAATCGTTAATAAAAAAATCAACAGTAGAGATTGTTATAATATACAAGGAAATAGATAATTTATGAATTTAAAATAATTTACATTGTTAATTTTTTCATCAACAATTATTCACATACACTTTACAATGTACTTTAGAGGATTCAAATTCCTTTTCTTGCAGTTAAGTAATTCCAACCAGAAATAAGGTGGTTATCAGAAACTGCATAATTTATGCGCATTTTATAAAAGCTTATAGTTGTCATATACTAAGCTTGGTTTTATACTGAAGAACTCTTTTCAGCTGCAATGGATCCTAATTTGTTGCTATATTGAGGGTGATTTTCAGCTCAGATTTATTTTTTACTGTTGGGAAATGAAATTTGAATCTCCTTTTTCTTTATATGATCAGCTTCAAGCACAGTAGTTGATTGATTTTCTGTTCTTTTAGCTAAGCCGAAGGCCATTATAAATACTTCTCAGTGGTTGAGCCATTGAACCATTTGGGTCAATACAAATCATTTCCCCATGTTGCATGACTTTAGATCATCAATGTTATGTTGCATGTGCCCTTGATCCATCCAAGTTGGCTTCCTTGCCTATGGCTGACTTTGGTTACTTTAAAGTCATCTAACTTGCCTGCCTTGATCTAACCATGATGTGTTGCATAACCAACATGGTTCATATATCAGCCCATGAAACTTCATGTATGCATTGGCCTGGGAATTTGGTGAGTTTGAGAGTGGTATGGTTGAATGAGGCCTTGAATGGTTATAGCTCCATGCCTTTACTCCTCTGGGAAAAATCAAGCACATTATTTTTTGAAAGTTTGTATCATGTTCCCAAATATTTCCGGTAGTTGTACTAGCAATCCTATTCTGGCTGAAAATTATATAGGCCATTCCTACTTCTGTTTATGATGGAAGTAGAGCCTCCATTGACCTTTATAATCGAGGACACTCTGCATATTCTGCTTCAGTAGAAGCAGTAGAAGGCTTGAGAGTTATTCCAATTATTAGAAGGCTCTGTACTAAGTACTATATATCATTACATGAAAACATCTATTTGGAGTATTAGTCCTGCATTGGCTGACATGCAATGAAATTTCATAGTGCCAAACCCTTCCTCATGAGTCAGCTCATTTATGATTTCTTCTCATAGTTTTCACCACACTATTACTGAGTAACTGTTTTCCTTTTTCTCCAATCAACCAGGAAGACATGTGGAACTTGGATTTTACAAAAATTAGATAATTTCTTTAAATAAAACCTGTGTTTGGTGTAAATGTACTGCACATTATGCAAGGAATAAATCATATTTCTGCAGTTATCCTTGTTGCACATCTAGTTATAATTAGTAATGGCAATAAGATCGAAGAGCATTCTCATGGTAAGGATCCCACTGACAACTTTGATTTGGCTTTATTATTGTTATTATTATTATTTTTGTATATTGTTTAGTCTGTTCTGTGATGCATCCATTATGGCATTTAATCACAACTTAGCCGATTAGCATGCAAGAGATTTCTATTTAACTACTAGTTTAAGTTAATGAATTTTGGCTTGCTCCCTCTTATTTGTATTGTTGTCTCCGCATCACCAGTTTTCCAAATGGCTTTGTTGATAGAGTTCATGTTGGCGATGTTTGAGCATTACTTCTTTATGAGTTGTTTACTCTTCTGCCAACTAGTATTTGATCTTGACGGTGCATGCACATACTAAGTGTATGTTTTCTAGCAATGAGGTATTTGCACATTAACTTCTAGGCACTAATATTGGCTCTCTTTTATGTTCTTTAGTTGTTGGCAATCTATGAACATAGAATTGCTGTAGAAGGTTTCATATGGGGCATCAATTCTTTTGATCAGTGGGGAGTGGAGCTGGGGAAGGTATGTATAACTGACTTGTGGTCTCACCCTTGTCTAGAAATTTGATGTCATGATTGTCACTTTCTGGTAGATATTGTCTATGTTTCTGTAATCTTGATCTTACTTTTCCCTCATCTGTTTGCGTTTCAGTTTGTCTCATTGTATTTGTTGCATATATGTTAATGCAGTCACTTGCAACCCAAGTCAGAAAGCAGCTTCATGGATCTCGTACAAAGGGAGAAGAAGTACAGGGCTTTAATTTCAGTACCACAATAATGTTAAAAAGATACCTTCAGGTATGATAAACCCTAACTCCGTTCCATTAAGAATCAAGATGACGAAAAAAGAAATATTGATGTAATCCTTATCCCTTATTCGTAAGCCTAAGAATGGCCGATGCTAGTTTGATGTTGATATTTGGATGTTACAAATTACACTTCCGTTAACTATCATTTGACATTTAAGCTTGGTTTCTGGATTATTATTCTCATAACTATCTGATCCATAGTAGGCATAACTAAGTGAGCATAACATTTCTGGCATATTTCTAGAGTTAATTTGTCTGCTTTTAGGATTTTACTGTTTTACGTTTGTTTAACAATAACAGTAAGGCATATTTGAAGAGAATAATGTCATGGCCTGAATTTTCTGTTGGGAACAGATTTTATCAATTTCCATGATAATTTTTTTAATATATATATATTTTTTCACATGGCAGGCAAGTGCAGATGTCCCAGCTGACCCTCCTACTCGTCTACCGCTGATATAATATAAGCACTTTTTACTGTAAAGTTGTGTGTGAGATTGAAATCTGCCTTGATAATAGGGGCTGATCCAGAGTGTATTATGTGGACAAATGCCCCACTAACCTTCAAAATATTCTAAAATTGCATCTTTGGTAACTATTTATTACTTATGAAATAATGCATTTTGGGTGGATAGCATTTTGGATATCGTTTTGTCTATACTTACAAAAAATACTATGCAATTGTCATTTGAAGTAAAAATTTTTCTTCCTCTCCATTCTCTAAATTAATTTAAAATAAAAGACAAAAAAAGATGGTTGGTTGAAGAATCATTTGTCGTAATTTCACTAGGAAGGGAGGAGTTTGTGGAAATGAAAAGGTAACATCTTATTATGTAGTTAATATTATTCTATAAAAAAAGACAATAAACGTCTATTAGTGAAAAGTTATTACCAATTTAAATTTTTTGTATTCTATATTCTATATATAAAATAAAATTAACACTTATATCAGTGCATGGTAATATATGAATTTTAATAATTCCACACAAACAATTATATTGACATTATTCAAACAAAACTCTTTAATCTTTTACACTTGAAAACACAAACACATTCTTATAAAAAGATATTTTGTATTTTTGAAGCTAATTATTTTAAATAATTTTTTTTATTTTAACAAATAAAATTTTACTTAAATCTATTCTGATCTAATCTTACTATTATATATAAATTTTTGTAAAATTTTTATTAAAATCTTTCAGTAAAGTATATATATCTTTTTGAAACATCACAAAAATTTTTTATACTATTATTAGGTGAATTTGTGGAAATTTAAAATTAAATGATTTCATTTCTTTTAATAAAAGTAATTTTTAAAATTTGAATTTAAACATTTAAATTAAATTTTAATTTAAAATATAATTAAATTTTTATGATGCTAATATTTTATTAATTTCTCAAAAACACATATTGTTGGTCCGAAAAGCAGTCTATCATTAATTAATTAATTAATTTATCAAAAATGTTTTAAGCTCCGAATTTTAAGTGAAACACTTGTCCCGTCTCCACTCCCTTACGCATCCGTGAGCTAACGACCCGGCCAACGCGAAAGCCATAGGACGGACAACGGCCAAAAAAGTGCCATTTTTCAAATTTTAAATGTTGAAAAATGGTTCTCAATTCCGCGCGTTGCGACTTCCGTGAAGACCCAAAACCGGCTGCACATTCATCTCCACTTCTTTTGTGGGCCCCAAAAATGCCCTTCCTCGCCTCCCCCTCGCGCGCCTTCGTTAATGATTAAACCCTTTATTATTCGTTCAAAATAGAAAAGCGACCAACAGCCATTCTGCCGAGGCTATAATAGGAAAACATCGTGTTGATCAGCGTCGTATCTTAATGACTGAACGGGACATCAACGGAAACGTCAATGACTGATGGAGACGTTCCCGTAATACAAACATAGAGACAGGGGTACGTTCGTAAAAGCATGAGGCGAACACTTTCTGGTTTCTAACAGACACTGGTACAAAGAGGAGCAGCAAAAAGGGGGAGGGAGAAGAGAGAGAAACTGAGAGGGAATCCTTCTCATCTCAGGTGTTCTTAACTGCGAAGTTCGATTTTACTCGCATTCTTTCATCGTCATGGAAGACGAAGCCCAGGTACTTATCAAAATTCTCATTTTTAACTGAAATCAGGAAAAGTAACCTAACTACCTAACGACTCCTTCTCAGCCACCGTTCGTATCACCGCGGTTGACGGCGCCACCATCTTCGTCACCACTTGTCGTCACCACCTCTCTCTGTGACTCAAGGCACCGAACGATAATTTTTTTGAATTTTGTTTATGTTATCTCCGTCCTAAATTCGAATTTTTAATTTTTCTTTTGCGAGATTTTAAGGTTATCAAGTGATTTAACGTCATTGTATCTACCGATTTTTTGTTTGCTGTTCCTGTTTGTTTGATTCATGCTGAATGTGCGTTTAAGTATGTGTTCGGCTTGGTATATGTTGCAGAATATGATGGCTTTGAAGAAGGCTTACGCGGAGATTATTCTGAACACGGCGAAAGAGGCAGCGGCGAAAGTAATGGCGTCAGAGAGAAGAGCTCTTTGCTTTGAGCAGGAACTCAGTTCGACAAAAGACGAGGCCCTTCGGATGCTAGTCCGCTTGAAGCAGATGCTTGATTCTAAGGTTTTCATAATCTGCTGAACGCACTTTTTTATGGTCATGTCTTCCAATTGTTGCAAGTGTTTGATTTGGAGTAGGGTTTATTTGAGTTGGTTATGAAGATAACGTGTCTCTCATTTGATCACATTGCGGATCAACTAGAACTATTTGATCATTTAGTCTGTGTTGATTGACAATGTAAAATTTTCAATGTAAATGTCCGCTTGTGGGGTTTTCTTTCTTTACCGATAATCTAAACTATTGAATGTGATCAATGCATATTTTGATTGTTTAAGTGGAACTGCTTTCACTGTTTGGATGAACAATGAAATGAAAGGTTATCAAAATTTTTTTCTACTATATTCACTGTTTGGATGAACGATGAAATGAAAGGTTATCAAAATTTTTTTCTACTATATTCAAGTAAACATCAATTTGTTGGCTTTTAATTGACAAAGACTGAACTCGACTTCTTGCTCTGATTGTATTATGTGTTAAGTTTTTTAAGCATCTTTATTTTCTCTGTTATCTTTGCTTCACTCCTTTCTATTCTGGGCATATGATTAAAATATGTTTTGTATGATCTGATTTAATCTTTATTCCCCTGGCATGCTTGCATTTCTGTGATTAAAGCTGGGTGTTAGAAATATATGGTCTTATGACTGGCTTCATTTGACAAGAAGCCTCTTTCCCCCCTCATGTTCTTTGCCTATATAGGATATGGCCTATACCTTTCAATTTCTTGAGGAACTGATAACTGGCTTATTACTCACTTCTGTGATGAATGTACTCCACAGTCATATTCAAATTTAGCAACGTTCTAGCCTAATAATTGCTTGACTTGGAACTAGAGCGTTATTTTCTAATCACTATTAGTGTTTGAATTTGCTTTCTGCACCACTCCAACCCTTCTCCTGCCTTTAGTTATGTGTTGGAAAGACAATGTTGCGATGTGAAACTGTTGAAGAATGAAGCATATTCTTAGCTTCTTCACTGGCCATAAGCAAAACAAAAGGAAGATTTTTTTTAAAAAGTTTTATTCCTAATGGCATCTAGTATCTTTTGTGCCATAATATATAGTCTAGTGGTTGCTTGCTATTGCAATCTTATGGCAAATTTTGTCTTTCAGTGATACTACAGATGAAACTTTTAGCTGCGGTGCTATTTTTCTTCCTTTGTCGTTTTTTCACTTTTTGTTTGAAAGTCATGGGAAAACTTTATTTTTTCCTGCTAGTGTAGTAAGGTAACTTTCACGCCAATAGTTCAACTTAGATATATTTATTGCCCCTAAAGTTGGATGCCTAATTTTAGATCAAATAAGCATACTTCTAATCATTTATACATGCCAACACCAGGCATATGCGGACTATCATTTATTTACATTTCTCTGCTAGCTAAAAGTGAAAAGAATTTGAGTAAAAAAAATATATCAAGCTTTGTTAATTGTGAGATAAATGAGATAAGTATGATGAGATTTTTTTTTTTTACTTAGGACATATAGACTGCTGCTGTTAATGGGATTTTGGTTTCATGTCATTATCTTTTTTCCTCTGAAAGATTCATGTTGATTATATGGTTGAGATTTGAGTTCATGAAGTGCTTAGTTGACCTACTGTCTCTATGAAGTTTGGTGCTCATACATTGTCAAATTTTCTTGTCAATTAACATTATCTTAAAACCTTTATAAACTGAATTATGATAAAGTGAAAGAGTTAGATTGGGCAGGTCTGTTATCTTCCTAAAAATATTGCTCCATGGCACGCTTTGTCTTTGGACTCTTGCTTTTTGTAAATTGATGATGACATAATTCACTATTATTTGAACTTTGGAAGAATTTCTTTTTTTAATTTGATTGAACCATGATGGAAGTGTATCCCTTTAATCACTGTTGGCTCAATTTTTTTATAAAGTTGAGTCACGTGCAGGTGTTGAGAGAAGCTGAAAATACATTATCATGAAATAGCATCACTCTATTCACATGATTGTCTCCTTAACATTCCTTTTTAATATGTCACCATGATGGACAAGTTCTTGTTTACTTTTCCCCACGGTCTTGGGTAGTCAATAGAGACAAGAAAACTGTGTTTTATTCCCCTGTCAGAATCTGTATTAAGAAGGAATTCTGTTAGATTATCGTGTGTCTGGAACTTATTTTCCTCTGGTCTGCTGAGTCAAACCCGTGGCCTTACAATTAGATGTAAGACATCATAACCAGCAAGGCACACGGGAAACTGGCTGTCTGGAACTTATTTTGTTGCTGCACTTAATACTCTTCTTAATGTATCTAAATTTAATACTATAACTTATGCATGAATGAAAGAATTATTGTATAGTTAATTTGCTTGCTATTCCTACTCTGATGCACTTTACTGGTATTTTTACAACATGGTGTCATTGATGTTTTCCTTCACAGACAGCTGAAGCAGAGATAGCTTCTTTGAAGCAGCAGCAAAAAATTGAAGAGCTTGAAGCACAATTAAACGAAGCAGAGGATGTTATAACAGATCTTCGGGCAGACTTAAAACAGGTATGGCTTGAGTTAGAGAAGAAAAAGAATAGCCAGGTCCAGTCTTTCAATGCACAGATTATAAAGCACGCTGTGTGTTTTGAGGAGAGTGCTAAACCTGTCGTAATAGTATCCTCTCCTTCTAATCAAGAACTTGAATTTGGGACAGCATATGAAGTGAACAAACATTTGAATTCAAATGGTTTAGATGATAAGAGCTGTAATGCAACAAAGCAAACTGAGCAATTTTGCGTCTCTAATATGGGGAGTTATGCTCAAGACTCTGAAATTGCTTCCATCATCATAAGAAGCAAGGAACCTGATCTATGCAAAAATGGATGCACTCAGAGAATTCGTGCATCTGAAGGAAACTTGCTAGATGAAAAGCTGCTCACTCAAGATGTACATAATCAACATTTTGGTGTAAAAAGTGGGTTTGTCATCAAAGATAATGATGGGGATATTGAAAAATCTAGTAAACCCTCTTCCAGGGCCAAGAAAGTGGAAATAAAAAAACAAAAACTTAAGTGCAAAAGAAAACAGAAAAAGATTTTTTCCTATTGCAAGTCTTGCTTTGTTTCTTTTTGTAAATCACATACTGATGGGAATTGTAAATCTGACAAAGGGTCTTGCTCTCTACCTTTTGTCAAGCATTGTAACGTCAATAAATCAAACAGAAAGAGAGGAAGACACAGGCATGTGATAATGGAATCTTCTGTTTGTGAGCCTTGTCAACCCTCATTTGTTCTTAAGCAGTGCTCCTCAGTCTGCGATAACAGCAAATGTTCTGATGATGAATATGATATAAAGATGAAGCCTGTGCCCTACATGACTGATGTAGAACCTGTACATGGGTCTAGTAGTGTCTCTCCAAGTGACAGGGTAATTAATAATTTTGGATATGTCCAGAGGAAGGCTGTGGAGAAGGATAATGAGTCACATGTTTCGATGAATTTGGAAGAGAACACCTCAAAGAATTCACCAGGACCAAATTATGACATGAAAGTTGATGTTCCATCTACAAATACTGATTTGGAAGATGCAAAAGCATCTGAAGAGAATAATGTATCTCCTAGTCAAGCAGATGACAGCAGGCTTCTCAGGTACACTTTCCGAAGGAAGCGTAGAAAGGAATTGTTGGGAAACCCTGAAGATAAGACTACTGAGCAAAGCACAGTGAAGAGGAGGGTGGAGGTGAAACAAAATGGTGAATCAGAACCCCAAAAGTCTAGCTTGATAGAAGAATCTTCCAGAGATAATCGGCGACTGGCTCAAGTTGCTCGCCAGGTCTGTGTATCTCTGAAAATGATTAAAATAACTCAACTTCCATTTGGTCTTGTGCCATTGAATCATGAATGCAGGCATAGATAAGAATTGTGTTCTAACGAATTTTTGACTTTTATAGTCAAAAATTATCTACAAGTTCATTGTCGATCTTGAGTGCCCAGGATTAACATTACTACTTGATGCTTGCTTTGATGACAATTTCTGCAATTAAAGTTATAGATACATCTCAAAATGGCATCTTTGTAACAAGATTGCAAAAGAAAGTTGTCTTGCTGTGTTACAACAACAACAACAAAAAAATACAAAACTTTATCTTATTAAGTGGAGTTGGCTATATAAATTAACGTCACCATAAAATTCTATCTAAAACCAAGTTTTTAGAAATATCATTCAACTAAAAGTTTCTTTTAATAATCTCTCTAATTGTCCTTTTTTATTTTCCTTTACATCTCTTCATTGGGGTAAAAATCATTTAATCAACCTTTCTCATTGGAGTCTCTTGTGGTCTTCTTTGTATATGTTCAAACTACCGTAACCGAGTTTCAGTTATTTTCTTCTCAATAGGTGTCACACTAACTCTCTCTTAAATACAATCATTCTAAATTTTATCTTTTTTTATATATCCATTCATTCATATTAATATTCTCACAGAGCATAATTGTTCTAATAACAATTTGGTAAAATTTTTCTTTAAGCTTGTTAAATATTTTGCGATCACAAATGATCTTTGAGGCATTTTTCTATTTCATCCACGCAGTTTAAATCCTATGTGACATCCTTGAATTTTGTCTTGTTGTGTTAATGTACTAAAAAGCTATGATTGTTGCTTTGCTTTCAAAATCAGTGCTTTTAATCTGATTGAGATCACTACTGTATCATTGTATGTCTTCCATACACTCTGGTGGTTTACTTGGTGCGCATGGTATCTGACTGATTATTGAACTCCTGTCTAAAGTTGTTACCTTTCGTGCAGCTCATATCTTTGTCTGCTAAAAGTTGGTGATATCAATAAGGATGCTTAATACTCAAGCAAGTCAACTATAAGGAGCATTTGAACTAAATCTCACACTGAAGGTGGTTCTAATCTCACAGACATAACGTACTTGACAACTCGCTGCATTAGGTGCACAAGCACCAGCATATAGACAGAGTTCTCATTGATAGCCAGCAGTTACTGTTTGTTAATGGCCACGCTCTATGGCCTTGACAATTTTTGTTCTTGGAGTGTTCCTGTACTTAAAGTTAGTTATGTTATTGTATATCATTTGCCTCTTGATGAGGGATGTTCAATGATGGATCCACCTTATGTAATGTGGGGGCAGATGCTCCCACTAGAAGATTTTCAATGAGTATATGTACAAGAAACCATAATTTGTTACTGCGTTCTTCAATCAAACAAATAAAGGATATAAGGACGACTAAATATGGTTTTTCATATACGTTCAATAGATGAGACCAAAACAAGTTCTACAAACTTGCAATATAATTGGAAGGCGGATTATGCCAAAATTGTCTTTCATGCGATTTCGGCATAGATGCTGTTGATACTGAGTTCTGACCATGAGGATCAGGGGTGTTAGGTGGTGGAGACTTGTAGTGGCAACGAGGAATTCACTGAGATCTCGGAGGTTGAAGCCTCTGGAGAGACTCTTGATGCTTGAGCCAATTTTGAGAGTGAATAAAACTGAATGAGTCACAGAACATACCACCAAGTACCCATAGGTGTGCCCTCAAGAACCACAGTGGTTAGTGAGCTTTTGCCATTGGACCGGGACTTTAGCAATAAGGATGTAATTCAAATTTAAGAGACTTTCTAATAAGTCGATGATGGTCTCTGTCGAATACATGCTAAGAGCACTCATGAGGTGTTTGTCCACTAGTCTAGGTGATTCAGGTGGGAAAGATCCTCAACACAAGCTCTCAATTCACAAGTCAGCTTGCTGGTAAAGTGAACTAAAAAAGAATACATGTTGGGTCCTTAAAGATACAAAATTTACATTTTTGTAGTACAACGTTTTTTACAACAAAACTGTAACTTTTATTAAAAAAACTTTAACATATTACTCATATCTTCACTGAATAATGATATACATATATATTAACTTTATATATAGACTGCACACATTTATATTTCATTTTACTTTTTTTCTTCTTTCAAAAAAATTATATCTATACATTGCAGGTAACATATTTCTCACAACCTTATTCATTGACTATTAGATAACTGTAACTTTTTTGTTCAGTTCAAATTGTGAACTATTGTGGACATATTGTTTCTCAAGAAAAATGTTTCCATTGTACATTTATCACATCTTGTTTATAATTAGGTAGTGTGTTGTGTTAATTTGTTAAGATAATTTAATAAGTTTAACTTAACAAAATTAATGATTTAAATTTATATTATAAAAATTAATGATTTAAATTAAACAAAAATAAAATTATAACAATCACATATTTCTCAATTCAACCCTTCTACGGAAAAATCTAATATGTACTATGTTTGACCACTTTTGGGTATGCAAGCAAAAAGGAAGAGGGAACAAAGGTTTATAGTGTTTAGATAGATGAGAATGGTCGAAAAGTTAATCAGTGCACTAAAAAAGAGAGAAAAGAGAGGAAAGAAATTAATGTAAAAAAATAAGATTTATGTATTAAATCTAAATGTAGAATAAAAAATGAATAAAATTACTAAAATTACTAAAATTAAAAAAATGGAAGGCAAATTATTCAGATCATCGTTGGACATGTGGGGTCATTCTGTATCTTAATGTGCGGATCAAGCGTGCTTTTGGGCCGTCACGTTCCAATCCTTTCTGTCTATCGTTCAGCGACTATGGTGCTCTTTAATCTCCATGCTTTCTCAAAAGGCTTGCAGTATGTATTCGATTTTAAGTCGAAGATTCCGATTCTCCACTTCCCTATGTGCTTTTCTAGCGTTACTTCTACATCATTATGTTCATTTTCCTCCACAATATTGTTAAAAAATTTGTGCACTAAAGAGTTCAAAAACCAAAACAAAAATGAATTTTGGAGTGAAGTGGCTAAATAGCAAGTTTCAATGAGGAATTGTTGTTGTAGCAATCGCAATTTGCCAATCACTCTTTGGGGCTGGTGGCCATTGATGTGCACGCCAAGCCCAAACACACGCCAACTTACAAAGCTAAATCCTTACTTGGAGCTGGCAACCATAAAACAAAGAATGTAGCTGTTGTGGCAAAGCAGCAGGCCTTTTATGTATTGTGTTTGCTTGTCTCCTCAGCAGCTTACACCACTCACCAATTGCAGTGACCTCCTCTCATCATCACCACTTTAGCTCACACAGTGTGTTATGCAGTCCCTCGCATTACCAACAAAACAATCATTCTTGCCCAGGAACCACTTTCTTCTAGAGATATATGGTCAAGCGACTCAAGCCTAACTCAGTTCTATTAAGGGTGCAAGCCCAAAGTGAAGTGCTGCATGACACCAAGACTCGGTATGGAGTTGAATATGTGGGAATGTGAAAGAGAAGCCAAGGAGATAGGGCATGAGGATGAGGAGGATGCTATACGCACAATTGTGATCACAGCAGGTACAGTTCTGCTAATGTCGTGTCTAAAACGCTTTCCAGTTGAGCCATTGCGAGCTCGGGTGTTCCTAATGCTTAATCTCATCCTCTTAGCCATTATATTCATGTCTGAGGCCAGGCTGCTGGGGTTCTGTGTTCTGCGGCAAGTGGAGGCAATGTAGAAGAAGTATAGAATGGCAAGGCCGCGAAGAGGAGGCCATGTGCGTGTTCCCAAGAAATTGAAGAAGGAAAAGAATGCTACAAAGAACAACGTTGGACAAGTGATGTTCATGTTCAGATTGAAAGGGATGGGGAGGAGGCAGAGGAAGAGTTGGTGATGGTGGAGGAGGTACTGCCATGAGAGGGTGGAAGCTTTCATCAACGTGTTTAGGCAGCATTTGGTCTCAGATGCTAACCAAGCTGAAAATTTTAGGTTCCAGAAAGACTCAAACATGACCCCTAAAGCAACGAAGTGTCCTGTTGTGGAGGCTTAGGTCCAGAAGACAACTACAATTTTGTATTCTATCTAATTTTCCTCTGAATGAAGGCTGCCCTTTATTACATTCTTTAGGCTTTCCCAGTTGGCATGCCTCTGGTTTATTCTTTCATTACCCTTTCAATCTTCACTGATAACCATCAATGCTGAAATTTTCATGATTTCATCCACTCAAGTGTGGTATAGAGAATTTGCTGAGAAATCCCTCAGCATGACTACTAACTGGTGTCCCTATGCTCTGCCTCTGCTTCTATATCTTAAACCATTAGTAGCCCAATTCTACTTCAACATGAGAAATAAATTCAATTTTTGATACATTATATTACTTGTAGTTAGATAACAGTTAATTTCACTCAGAATTGGAGTCCATGACACATTTGCTCATCATGTGCTCTAATCACAATGGGGAGGTAACACTATCCTTTTTAATTAAATATTACTTTTAAACGAAAGGATCCCAAATTTCTATGCTTCATTTTAAGAGGTTTTATTAACTGAACTAAAAGACACTGTTTTAAGAGAAAGCCCAGTTACACAACTTCAGCTTAAACAAAAACCAAATAAGAATAACAAGCCAGCTACATGGCATTATTTATTTTGTGTAGATAACCCTACAGGCAATCAGACAAAAATTGCCACTAATGCATGTTTGGGTTCTTGGGTATGCAAAAGGTGTACCAAATAGAGTCTAAAACATTAAAACTAGCATATGTGCCAAAAAGGTCTGAAGAACATTTCTTCACATTCTTTTTTTCCTGAACAATTATTTTTAGTACTTGGAAAAAGTAAGCTTACCAATCATTGACACAATTAATTCGATCATGTACTATACCTGCCAAGGCACCAGGTTGGAAAACCACGTGGAAACCAATCTTTGTTTACCTGATCATTTGTTTACAACTAGTTGCGAAGAAATGGGGAAAGATATTTCTACAAAATTGGATTTCAACCTGTGGTGCCAAGTTTTGTCCTCAACGTTGATTTCTCTAAAGAATTAAATTTCCGTGGAGAAAAGGATAGATATTGGGTCCCCGTCCTTCTGGGGCTATCATTATGATTAAAGGATTAAACCTATCTGCAAAAGGTCGCAGTCCCGTCTAAAGTAGTTGGAACGTCGCATCCATGATAGCAACACTACCAATTATTATGTCAAAAAGTATCATCCTCTAAAATTTGAAATAAAATAAAATACAATAAAAATTTTAAAAGAAGTTTACCTCTCTTGGCCATGTCTTCATCGCTGGCATGAAATAGGATGCTACACTGTACAAGAAAACAAAGACAGCTATTCTCTAAGGCAGGCTTAGGGGGTCATTCAAGTGCTAAAAATATGTGTTTTTTTTCAAAAAATTTTCATGAAATATCCTTAAACTTGGTAAGTGTAAATTAAACAGTAAATTTTTTTTAATAAAAGTAATTTCAGAATCAAACTTGAACATATAACTTATTTTAAAATAACCTGAGATACATCCAATTATTACTGTACTAATAAATCACTTATTGGTGTGCTAAATATATTTGTTGTTATACACATTGGCTGTAAACGCATAAATATTAACTGAATTCTATAAGCTTTGAGCAGTAGATGTATGTTAGAAGAGATAATGATACTCATGAAGATACAACTGCTGCATCCCGAAAGATAAGTGATTTCTGATATTTTACTAATAGATGATGTCTTAACGTGAGGTTTAAAACTAACAAAGTAAAGATGCATGATTTAAGGTGCACAAATATGCTAATAAAGATAGCCAAATACAACAATAAAGATAGTCAAGGTAACGCTGGCAGAGGAAGTACATCAAACATTGGGGAAAAAAGGACCGGCAAGAAGAGAATAATCTTAAAGCTACTTCTTTATTTTTTTTTAAATAACTGTCTTTTATTTTTAGAAAATAGTTTTCCTTTTAAAATTTTTTTCTTATTTCCCTTTAATTATCATTTTCTTAAAACTAAAACTTCATGAATTATTTTTTCTAAGGTTGTTTCGATTTGATTCACTCCTTAATAAATACACAACCAACTTTTAGTAAATATAATTAACTTATCTAGTTAACTTTTAGTAATTGATTTGTATATAAAAGGCATTTTAGTAAAAAAATTTAATAGCAAAATAATTTATTATTTTTAAATTTTGTATATCTTTCTGAAAAAAAAAACTATTATTTATGATAGGTTATGAGATTTCCTCAAAAAAAATTTTCAATCTAGTGACTTTGGAGAGAGTCAGAAAGAATAAAAAAAAAATTTCTACATGAGTTTTGTCTTTTTCTCGCATTAACTATTTCATCTTTTTTTCTCTTTTTCTAAGATTTAAAATCAAAGATCCCAACCCACCGCCTTAACATGGATTTGAATTGCATGGTATTTTTTTTTATTAATTTTGGTGATTTTTGTTTAGTTTTTTATATAATTTAATGTGTAATCTATTTTTTTCATTACTTTTTTCTTTATTTTTATTTTTTATTTTTATTTTTCTTTTACTATATATTCTAACTTTTTAAAAAATCAAAAAATTGAAATCCACCCTAACTTGGTGTGAGATAAGAGGAGAGCCAGGAAGATCCTATATTTAATTGGTCACTTTGATCTTACAGGCGGTCAGCCTGGGTATTTATTGTAAAGCAGAAAATCAAATACGTAGTTGCTTCATTTGTGATAATTACAGGGATTAAACTTCTTGTTTCGTTGGAGCCAAAAAAAAAGAACTCCTTGCTTCGTAAGCTTCTTGGTTACAGGAAGCATGTAATCAGAATCCTTTAAATTAATTTTTTTGTAACAGTGATTCACTTGATTCATTTGAAACTTATTTTTAATATATACTTTTTTTAAAAGATTACTTTTCTCAAGAAAAACCATTTAAGTGGAGAATCATTTTGGAAAAGAAAAAGAAAGCTCAGTTGATAGGGCCCAGGAAGGGAGATGTGAAGTAAGAGAGGTTTAGATCGCGGAAGAGAAACGATATCTTGGATGAGGGTGATTGCATTCGTGATTCGGCCAATGGGATGGGATTGATGACGGCGACAAATGAGAGAAGGGGTGTTAGGTGCTGCTGGGAGGGAGATCCATAGACAGTCGGGAGCGTTGGATGGATTCAGAATTGAACTTCCCAAAAGAAAAGATTATTGTGTATTATTCGTGGATTGATATGATCCGCTTGAGTTAGGGGTAAAAAAAATATGGAATTAAGAAAAAAATCACATATTAAGTTATAAAAGGAGATAAAAAAATTAAAAGATCAAGATTTACAATTCTTTACAGTTTTTTTAATTTTAATAATTTTTTGTTTTATTTTATATTTTAATATAATTTATTAAGTTATTTTTCTCTCAATTATTTTATAATTTTTTAAAAAATATTCATATTTCTCACTTAATTATGCGGTGACATCATATATGTAAGAGAAAGGAACCATATTAATTCCACAAATCTCACAAATTCATGAAACAAATGTAAATTATATAATTACTAAAATTTTTATAAAAATTATATAATGATTTTATTCATTTATGTAATTTTTAATCCAATTCAGAGAAAAATATAATGTAAATAGTATAATATAATCATTGTAAGGTCTAAAATATATTTCTCCAATACAGAAGTGGATCAGAGCTTCACATAAAAAAACAAATCTTATTTATTTAGTAAAAAAAAATGAGGGCACAAATACAAGCAAAGTCAATTTTTGAGACATACACAAAACAACCTGGACAGCTAGCACTATAATCATATGAGCTTACAGCAGGAGATTATATTATTTAGGCTAACATATATAAATTTTTATGATATTTTTACTTTATAAAAAATTTTATATTTTCAATTACAATAATAAATATACTATATTTTAAAATTATAATAATTTATTTTTATTAAAAAATTATTAAAAATCTTAACAAAATACATAACTCTTTACAAAAAATTGAAACCTTTCCTATTTATTTTTGTTAATAAAATTAAATTTTATGCAATCAATTGTTAAAATCATAATCAAATAAAAGTTTGTAGCATTGAACTTTTATCTACAATTACACAATTAGGATACTTACAACCTTCAAATAAATTATTTTTAAATACTAATATATCTAGTTTTGCTTTCATAAGAAGATTTTAATTTTTTACAAAGAATCATGTAATTTATTAATATTTAAATAATTCTTTAATAAAATCGATTAATTGTTATAATTTTAAAATATAATATATTTATTATTATAATCGAAAGTATAAAAATTTTTTTGTAATAAGTGTAAAAATGTTTTATATATTTTAACTTATTTTTTCTTAAATTCTTAATATATATATATATATATATATATATATATATATATATTCTTGGCTGGATGAAATTGGGCATACAAAATTATTTGACTTAACATGTAATAATGAAACAACAACCATGTCACGTAGATATCCACGAGACATACGTGACCAGCACCACCTAATAACCCCTAATAATCAAACAAATGATGGAACCTTGTGAGGCCTATATCCTTTTTCTGTGTGCATTTGGTTCTACTCATTTATTACACCCCAACCTCAAGCGTGGGAGAAGCTTCTTAAATTCCCACTTGGCTTGATGCATTTGGCTTAGATGGGTGCATCATCTCTCTCGTGTTTCACGCTCACATATTTAATCCGTCTTAGGCTACCTCTTTGTTTTTTCCTTCCTGTAAGTGTGCAGGGCGATTAACACTAATCCTCTACAGCAAATCCTATATTGGTGTTCGCGCCCAGAAGGAAGAAGATTTTATATTGTTGCTGAGATAAGTGAGAGCTTGCAACAACTTTCAAAGATAATCAAGCAGCTTAATTCAATTAGATGTAAACGTGAGTTGCAGCAAGCTTACCTGCTTCTTGTCATCGATGTGGCCTGCATTGACTTGAACCTCTTCCTGATCAGCCATGGACGTCGAGAATCAGATGCCAAGGTATCGGAGGTTTCGCAATTGGTTGTCTAGGAAGCACAAGGAAGACAAAGCATCACACAGCTTTCATCTCGAAGGTTTCTCATATATTCACTTGAGAAGAAAGATAGACACAACTAAGTTTTTTTTTTATTCATGTTCTAATGATGGGTGATCTTGTATTGCAGTAGAAGCTGAAGGCGAAAGCGATGACCCCGAAGGCGATATTTACCTTCCATCATTGGAATATGATCCATGCATTTTAACCAATGAGCTAAGGTAAATTTATAATTCTTTCGGTGTAATTGAGGGAAAGATCTGTAAGAATGGAATCTTTTTTGCAATTGGCTTCTGTTTAGGTTAATATGTAAGTCTTTCCATATTTCAGGATCTTTGTTGGTACTTGGAATGTTGCTGGTAGGTCTCCTGTAGGAAGCTTAGCTGTTGACTTGGATGAATGGTTAAATCTCAAGAACGCTGCAGATATATATGTTCTTGGGTATGAATAAGGGAGTCAGACTAATTTAGATAAAATCCTTTGTTTTATAAAGAAACTCCCTCAGACTGAAAGGTTTCTCAATTTCAGATTTCAAGAGATTGTTCCGTTGAAGACTTCAACTGTGATAGGAGCAGAAGACTCGACGGTGGCAACAAGTTGGAACCGGCTTATAGGAAGAACTTTAAACGACAAGTACGGATGCCCATGGTTGACACCGATGATAAATTCAATCTCAGGCGACAGCTGTCACTATATGGAAGACCCCAATCATAGAAGCCAGGCAGGAAGAACTCCGATGACACCAGGATTTAAGGCCCAACATGGCAAGCCTAAAGATATAGAAGGCAGGTACGCGCCGGTCGCTAGCAAGAAGATGGTTGGAGTATTTATCAGTGTGTGGATAAGACAGGAATTGCTCAGAAAGTACAGTATCACAAATGTGAAAGTTTGTTCGGTGGCATGTGGCATGATGGGCTACTTAGGAAACAAAGGTTCCGTGGCAGTTAGCATGGTAATTGAAGGAACAAGTTTTTGTTTTGTAGCTGCCCATTTAGCTTCTGGGGAGAAGAAAGGTGATGAAGGCCGAAGAAATCACCAGGTTTCGGAGATATTTAGGCGTACTAGTTTTCCTAGAACCCCTCAAGAAGAACATTATCCTCATCCTCTTACTATTTTAGGCCACGAGTAAGTTGGCTCTTCATTCCCTCCACTTATTTTCCTCTTTGCTTTCCTTTATTTGTTTAGACTTCCTTTCCGTTGGTAAAGTGAGAATTACACATGATGGGTTAATCAACCTAGAAGTTATACTATACCCATTAACCCAAACCAATTCAAACTAGAGTTAAGTGACCAACCAACTCTATCGGATGAGATTGTGTTGACTATTGAGTTTGCTCCCAGTTTACGCCTCCTTTACGTCTTGTTAATTTTACTAGACCCTCGTGACCTGCTTGCCGGCCTGCAGGATTACACATCTATCCAGTAAAATAGATTCTAATCACTAGCAAAAACAGTATAAATTTAGAAAATGTGATATAAGTAATTTTTACGACAAAAATAGAGAATATGACATAATTTTGTATATGATGGAGTTGGGCCCAAACCTAAAGAAAAGTTTTTTGGAAATGCTACATTTACACTATTTTTGTCACAAAAATTCACAACCTAATAATGTGAACTTATTAAATTTATAAAATTTAATAAATTTAATAATTTAAATTTTAAGTTAAAAAAATTAAGAATAAAATTATAAAAATAATAATACTTTAAATTTTTTATCTTTTAAAACAACAATTTGGTTGGCTTTTCAATTCAGTCACAAAAAAAGCAAGTTCGACTGGGCTGGGGTGCTTGTTTTGGTCAAATTAATAATTCACTTCTCTAATATAGCGCTCTCCTCTATCACAGAAACCTAATTTTTAGATGATTTGTCACACAAATGTGTGTATGTGTGTGTATACACATACATAGCACTTCTATATACAAACATTCATACATCTGTGTGTGTACGTATATGCATCACACAAATGCATGCGCAATTCTTGAAAATGGTGTGCAACTATTCCTTTCAACTTTATTTCTTTCGCCATTGTTTTAACTTAGTAGTATTAACTGTGGAACAGTCGGATATTCTGGTTTGGGGATCTTAACTACAGGCTATACTTGGAGGACAATTTTGCCAGGCAACTGATAAGAGAGCAAGAGTGGAAGGCGTTACAGGAGTTTGACCAGCTCCGGAGAGAAAAAGAAGGTGGAGTATTTGAGGGTTGGAAAGAGGGTGACATAGAATTCGCCCCTACATATAAATACTCATCTTCAAATTATGATAGATACTGTGGTGGCCTACCAAGTAGATACGGCGAGAAGCAAAGAACTCCAGCATGGTATGGTTACCACTTATGGCTTGTACTTCTTTCTTTCTTAGTCATAAGCCATGAATTTGTTTATAGTATTAAGAAAACATAGTTTCAAAATGGGTACTTAACTACGGTGGCAGGTGTGACCGAATTCTATGGTACGGGAAAGGAGTAAAGCAACTACACTACTTCCGCAGTGAAAGCAAGTTCTCTGACCATCGCCCTGTTTCTGCGCTGTTCTCTACACAAATTGAAATCAAGTCATCAGGCAGAGGATTTCTAGCAATGAATGATATCGCATCAACCATAATACCTCATGAATCTGTAAGTTCTCTCTGCTAGTTTGACAGTAAAGATTTCCATGAAGAAACTTATAAACATAAAGTATGGCTTCATTGAAGTTTGAAACCTAGTTCTAAGATAATGGCTCACCTTAATCATGGCAGGCAATGAACAAAGGAGGTGAAGAGGGAAAATCTACATTACTATCCCTTTTAACAGAGGAGGTAGAAGCAGATGGCTGCTAATACAAGCAAAATTGTAGACAACAAACAGATGATACAGGATGCCCCCCAGACATTTACAAGAAAAATAACTCAGTTCGTTTCCTAAATTTCTCTAAACCTATATGGAAATTCAGAAGGTTAAGAATTAATACTTGATGGCAAGTATAGTCAAAATCATTGCTGCTGATGCTGCAGCTTAGCTGCTTAGGTTCAAGATGCATCTCACCTCTAATGAGGAAAGGTTTTACCAAGGCAATTGGAAAAAATTACAATGTAGAAAGTTAACTGTTATTAATTTAATGGATATTATTCGTCAGTAGCTATAGCAATCTACTGAAAGACAAATATAAGAAAGAACAATTTGCTTATTGTGTACCCATCAGTTTTTCTTTTCAATCCTTTTGTGCTAAAAAGGTTCTTGGTTGACATTTGACAAAATGCAAGTTCTTTGCAAAGTTAGACCTCCCAACAGGAACAATGTTCAATCTCATTGCAGCATGATAACAGTAAAATTCCAAATCTTTGGTCAAGAAGTAGGCTACTTACAGAAGATCAGTTCTCCTCATTTGCCTGAAGCAGTTCATGGACAGCCTCTAAATTATCTAGATGACACCTAGGACACAAACAACTTCTTTGAAATTCCTCACCAAGAGAACTGCATGTTGCTTCTAACTTAGAAGTCTGCTTGTTTCCAGTTAAAGTTACAAATTCAGCAGCTCTGATGATAAAAATCAGTTCACATCCTTATGCCCATTCATAGTATTTATATCACAATAACCAGCAGAAAATGTACTGGAAATAGTTAACAAAAAAAAAGAATGTAGTACCCAACCAAAAAAAAAAAAAGAAAAAGAATGCAGTAGCAAACTTACCTATTCCACTATAAATTAACAAAATAATTTTCAGCGTTTTATGGGAATTAACAGGGTGTCAACACAAGTAACATCTAGATTTTGGTAATCCATCTTACAAGTTTTTAAGCATGAAATTCAGCATTACAGATATAAAAGTGCAGCTTGCAAAAAGAAACCATACTAACCAATTACTTAAAATTCAGTTTGTAAATGGTCAATACTGATTAATCAACAGAAGTAACATATGTCTTCAAAGGAGTGCTCATATGTGTTATACCCGTCAATAGCACTTCTCTAGACGTTGCTATATCCAGATTGGATAAGTGTTTTAATTTTCACTTCAGCAGAGCAAAATTATCATACCATTTCAGAATGTGTAAGCAGTACGGAAGAAACTGTTGAAACAACAGTATTATTGTATTATTAAGGATATAAGGTTAGATCCTGCAGTGCTTTTGTTTCTCTGACTATCATCTCCATTAGAGACACTTTTCTTTCACAGTCAATGAGTTCCTGCTGGATCTGCAGGTTGTCCAAGACAAACATCTTGAGGAAATGTGAATATCAACAAAATAATGAGATAATAAAGAAAAAGCTGGCTTTTCGAAATTTAATTCTCAGCTTACATTCTTATGAAAGTTCTGTTCTTCTTGATATTCCTTTTCCTCTTTAGTTGTTTGAGATATTATCTCCGCAAGCATCTTTTCAAGATCACTCAAAGTAACTTCAGCATCATTCTCTTTCACGATTCCTTGTGATGTGTCTACAACAAAGTCAAATTGTATCCTTAGTTTCTGGATACATGTCTTTAATAGCAAATGTTAATACTGACATACTGTATGAGCAAGCTTACGTGTAAAAATTGAGAGGTAGAGAGCGAGAGAGAGAGAGAGAGAGAGAGAGACAGAGGAAGAAGAAGAAGAAGACAATAAAAATGAGCAGCGCACACAGGGTTTCTTTATATGATACTAGCCTACATAAATACACCTCCTCTTAAAATTATACAGCTCAGAACAATTTTATGAAAAAAAAAAAAAATTGTGTAGAGTTTTTCCAACAAGAGTAAGATCAAAACCTTTTATTGAAGTCATTAAAATAAGAATCAATATGAACATATTTTTTAATCTCATCCTACAGAAGAAAGTATGTTTAATTGACTATATTAGAGGGGAACAAACAGAGTAAGTAATCATCTTCCTCCCTTTTATTCCTATGCTTCTTCCTCTTATTTTCCTTTCTTTCCTTTCTCATGACAATACCTCTAGTTCTTTGCTTATCACACCCTTCTACTTTTCTTATTTTCAAGCACAGGCTGAGAATTAGGCCATCTTTCAGAATCTTATCATGCAAAGATCATTTTCTACACACATATACACACAACAGAATGAGAACAGATTGTGTTATGAGAGGCAAATACAGAACCTCTAGGAGGTGCACAATCTACCACATCAATGTTGCACGAATAGCTCTCCTGGAATTTCCTGCATATAATTTTAGTCACTATGTTGTGAGGTCGTAGAAATTGCTTCTATAATGGTATGTTTTAAATTGAAAAGACACTTACGAACTTTTACATCGAGTGACATGAAAGATGAAACATAAGTAACTAGGTGTAGCATACATGACAGAGTACTATTAGATAAGGTTGAAATTAACAATCATTTATTATCAAGGTTGAGATATGGCCAAATTTCAATACATACGTGATAGTGTGAAAAATTTCATAACATGTGGATAAAATAAGATTTTATATGCATTCTCATCAGTGAGTTGCCAAGCAGCTTTTAAAGGTTTCAAGAGATTGTTTGAGGATATATTGCAGTCAAAGGCTTCAAAGGTCATGCAGCATTGAAAGACAATAGTTGCTTGGAAAAACCTTAAGTATTAGACTACTAATACAATGTTATACACACACAAGACTGGGAGCTAATTCCAACAATTCCAAAAGCAGTTTTAAATTTAAAGATTATGAGAAAAAACTATTCATAGGCAACCTCATAATGCCAAAGAAGTCCTCCAAATAGTATAGACATGCATATGATAACAGTTTGTAACTAAAAGATACCACCAAAGTCCAACAAAAATTAGAAAACGTAGGTTCAGAAGTTAGTCAGCCATTCTGACAAACAGATGCAAGACATGAAGCCTATAATAGAAAGACTTTGTAACAAAAGATGTAATTTACTACAATTTGAATATCAGAATTGGTTGATGCAATTATATATAGATGCCCTAAGTTTATGAAGAAGAGCTCAAAATGGAGAATGAGAGTAAATAATTTATACTATGTTCACTGATAAGATCAACCTTATCTCAAAGTTCAGCTCAAACATGCGCTTGATGAATTCCTCTCTGCCAAGATGTAAGAATATATATGTAAAACGCATGCAAGTATCAAACATCTATTAAATCAACATTTCATTCTCGAAAACAATGAAATGAACACTGGAGAGGGACAATTTGTTACCGTAAATTTGCTTCTTCATTCTTTACAAATGCAGGCACGATTTTGGAAATTCCATGTTCAATAAGAGTTTTAAACAGCATTAAAATATAAAACCATATGGCAGATTTAGTGTACAAATAGGAACCACAATAAGAAATACCTTGAGATTTTCTAATTCAGATGAGACAGCAGAAATCTTATCTTGAATCAAAGACACCCTTGCCTTTCATCATGATTAACAATTCAGAACATACTTAACAAGAGAATTTGCCGATGTCGCAATTCAATTTCATTACAAATGACATAAAAAAGAAAGTAACTACCTCAAGCGTTTGAACCGAAGCTTCACTCATGAGCAGTTGAACTTCAAATCCCTTAAGCTCTTGTTCAATGAGTTCTTTGCTGCGCTTGGCATCTTCAAACTCCGCATTTAGCACGCTCAGCTCAGATTTACGCTCCTCAATTTTATTCCTCAGAGTAACTACTCTTCGCTCTGCGCAATTCTATGCACGTTAACAAAAGAGTTTGATAATACAATAAATAAATAAATAAATAAAACATCTGGATATACTGAGAAAAATATATGAAACGTATAGAAATCTAGGTATTCATCAGACTTGTATTACATTCACAATAAGTATCAAATGTATAGTTTCTAATCGAACTTCGTGACCATAATATAGCCGAGCTGATTGATTATTTGAAAGGAAATTAGATCAAAAATCATATTACGAAACGACGATAATTATACTCGTGTTTCTAGATTTTCTCGGGAAACAAACAGCGAAGTAAAAGTGGATAACTCGCAGAGCACCTCCTTGAGATTTCTCAGAGGCAAAATTGCGGATTAGGCTCAAAAGTTGTTTCTGCGGATCACCTCCGCTTCCCGCCATAGATGTTTCCTTTAGGCTTCTTGCAGTTGCAAAAAGTGAGCTCTTCAAATTTTCAAAATTTGTCTTGTCCTGTGGTATGAAAACTTTCGTAGGCTATGGACTACTGGCCATTTGAGCCGGCCTATGCTATCATGAAGACTATCTATAAGAAAGCGGAAAAATATATTAAGCACAACCCAATATGCTATTTGACGGGCCTGAACTCTCATATCCTCCAGATGAGCCCACAAAATAGTAATTTCCGCAAATATTTTTTCTTGTCAGTTAAATTTGCAGAAAATGAAACATTATATAAATCGAGTAATATTTTATACAAAGATATGATTCGCTGTCTTTGAAAGATTCAAAGATAAAAAAAAAAAATAAGACAACATAAATACAAAGTTAATAAAAAAAAAGGATCAGATTTATAAAATATATTTTAATATAAATTAAAAAGTAAATTAAAAATTATTAAAATCACAGAATAATATAGACAAAGAATTCAAATCTTTTATATAAGGTAAACTAAATTTGTTTTAGAGTTCTCATACATTTATTTTTATAATTTTTATTTTATAAAATTTAATTATTAAATTTATTGAATATTAGATATTAAATTATAAGATTTAATAAATTTAAAAATTTATATTTAATGAAAATGTATATTAAGTAAAATGTAAAAAAAATAGTGAAAATTATTTATTCCTTTTTTATATAAATATGATATACCAACAGTGATGGATCTATGTTGTAATATAGGTAGGCAAGTGCGCACGTAAAAATATAAAATTTGTCATGTACATAGATAAAATATAAGAGTGCCTACATAAGAAAATTTGAAGTGCCCACATGATTTTAATTTATGTGAGATGAATGATGAAAAATTTTGCTTGATGAAATACTATCATTTTGTGACAAGAATAAAATTGTCGTCTTAAATATGATGATTTATTTGAAACTCAATGGAAATTAAGGCAAAAAGTTTTAAACAAAATTAAATTTACATCATTTTTAAGTTATATTATATTATCAAGTAATTAATAAATGATTTTAAGAGTTGAGTAATCATTTTAATATGATAAATATTGAATTACTTCTTTATATGGCATGCTTAAATATAAAAGATTTTTGTTTGTTACTTTCAATAAGGAAAAATTTCTACACTTAGCTCAATTTTATCCAAAAGACATATGTACAATTAAAATTTTTGCACTTGGTAGTCAACTTGAAGATTAATTTTTATGTGTACTCAAATAAAAAAATTTTAGAATTGAAAAAAATTATAAATTTCTTTAAAAATTGGTTGAGACAAGATAATATATTGTGGGTGTGTGGGTGTGTGTGTGTGTGTATATATATTAATGCACTTGCTTATTAAGTTAATTTTGAAATTTTCAATTGCAAACATATATATATATATATATATATATATCAAAACAACTTTCTCAATAATAAATTTATAAAGATTGAAATTCATGATCATCTAGGAGATAAATGTTAAATTATTGCTTTATCACATATATAGAGAATGACTTATTAATAATATAATGAATGAACAAATTTTATAACAGTTTTCAAAAATAAGATAACATAGAAAAAATTGAGAATATTGTTCAATTATTTTTTTAATTTATAAAATTGTAATTTAGTATTAGATATTATTATATACAATAGAAATAATTTTTTATGATTATTTTTTAGTGCCCACCCTAAAAAAATTTTCTAGATCCGCCACTGAATATCAGACATACACAACGCATATAATTAACTAAGTGAGCATTTCAATAGCGTGTGAGAAAGGAATGCTGTTAGTTGATCAAGACCAATGATAATGCGTTTGATAGCATTGAAAATGAAAAATTATACAACAAAAAAGTTGGAAACATATATATACAAAATGTTGCAATCTATAATCGTGCTGCTTGCTACAAATTTTTTAGGACACGGTGAGGCGAACATGAGACTTTTTTTATGTTAAAGAATCAATAGTTATAAAGTTTTTAAGTTATTATTCAGATAGATCTCTTACAAAAGTTTTGAGGTTTTAGCACTGTTAGGTGTTCAAACTTCAATCACTGATTGCATAAGTTTAATATGCAAGTGCCAAACAATTAATAGTTTTGACTAAATTTTATATACTTTTAAGTGCTCAAATTTTTGTATAAATAGACTTTGTGATTAATAAAATGGTAGTAGAAATAGGTCAATCTTATACGATCAGACAAAATGTTAGTGGCATGTTTAGGATTGTGAGATTTTAAAAGGGACAGACAAAAATTCACCCAAGAGATTACCTTTCAAAATGCACCACAATAAATTCTTTTAAGAAAATTACTCAACTAGCCTCTCAACGCCAAGAGACTCCCATACTATTAGACAAAACGTTAGTGGCATGCCTAAGATTCTGGAATTTTAAAAAGGAACAGACAAAAATTCACTGAAAAGATTACCTTTCGAAATCTAGCACAGTACATTTTGAAAAGGGCTGTCCACCAAAGCTTTGATAAAGCTTAAGCCAATTAAATTATGTTTTTAACATTATATACATATATATATATATAGATCTAATTTTATAAGGAAAAGATTATGAGTTACGAATCTTTTTCAAACGATAGATAGCAGCAAAGTGGGAAATGAATTTCCCAAAATGCTTTTTAAGCGAAAGTGAAGTATATATTCTAGAATTAGATTCCTACATTTTTTGGTACTTTAATTTTGATGACTTTATTTTAATTTCTCTTAAAACTAATTTATAAATTTATTTTTTTTACCTATTTTATAATTCTTTTAAAATATTTTATATTTTTCTTTTGCTTTGATTCTCTACAACTGCAGGAATCCGCATCCACATTTCCGCACTTATCTCTGCACTCATCCCACCTATATAAATAGCATGAGTTGTTGTTATCAATCAGAGACCTCGGTTGTGGAGATTTAGAAGAGGAGATCAATCTAAGATATAAAGTTAGTGACTTTGTGACAAAGAAATAACCAAATTTGGTTTGTCAATGCTACCATGATTCAACAGAACAAGGCTATAATGGAAGATAACATACGTTCAGGTGATAGGTACGTTGGCCTCTGATTAAAAAAAATAAAAAACAAAAAAGGAAGAACCAATAAAAGCTAGTAGAAAGCAAAGACCAATAATGTTTGAACTGACTATAGTATTAACAAAGTGTTACAATAGCGAAACTTAATTGTATTTTAAGTTAAAATTTAAGTATTTAATTTTAAATTTTAAAAATTATTTTTATTAAAAGAGATAAAATTACTCAACTTCAACGAGATTAAATCTTATGGCGCTTAAAAAAAAACTACTTATAATAATAATTAGAAATGCACCGTCTAGTAGCTCAGAGATCGCTAACTTTTAGTCGAATCTGCCTTTCTTAGTTAAAGAAATTGACAGAAGGTGCATTTCTGATAAGTGACAGGGAATATTGGTCGAGGGTGCAGTGGCACTCGTGTGATTCAAAGGAAGATGCTATTGCAGTGCAAGTCAGGAAGCGCACTTGATGGATTTTAGCATGCAATATGCCGCATCCATTAAGTTGGACCACCTCCCATTCTCTTATTTTGCTAAGCCATGTGGATTGAAGGATAATTAAAACAGAAAAGCTATTTTCATCAAAGAGATTTAGCATAAAACTCATAGAGTTAAAGTGGTTATCACAATAAATCTTTTTTTTTATAGCTTTAAAATCATTACATTGCAGTTGTCACTTCAATCTATTGTAAACTTTGTATAAAATCTTGTTTTAAAAAAAAATTGATTATTCAAAAACAGGAAGATTTGATTGTTTTTGTCAAAAATTAAACTTGACGCATCTCCAATAATTAAAAAAAAAAAAAAAAGCGGAGCATAAGTTGCACTGATGTGTTAATTTTTGGATTTAATGAATTACAAAGCATATTTATCTAATGAACACCTAAATGTAGTGACGAATATATACCATGGGTGTGTTGGAGGCAACTTTTGCATCTTTTATATTTGTGCTTCTTGCACGTGGTTAGTCATGTATCTTTGTTAATTTTTATTTTATATATTGAACAGGATTATTCTCACAAGTTTTTGAAAACAGAATTCTTACAGAATTTTGTGGAAAACTCTGGGATGTGATGTGAATGTGGAACTCACTCCACATCTAAGAATTTCCCTCAAATTAAATTCTGGGAGAATTCTATCATCAGGATTCTGTGAAAAACTTTTGGATATGGTGTACAGCCAAGACTTTTTATAGAATTCTACTTTTAGTTCCACTCTTTTTCCTCCTGATTTTTTATTGGAATTGCTCTATACACAGAATTGAGATTTTTTTTTAAAGTGTATAGTACATTTTAAAGAATAAAATATAAATAAATAATTATTAATTTTAAAATTAAAAATTAGTATTATTATTAAATATAAATAAACAGATTATAATTTATTATAATTTATAAATTTAATATAATTATAATTATTAATTTTTTTATTAATAATAATTTATTTATACTTTATTCTTTAAAATATATCCTATATTTTAGAGGATCTAAATCCCTATATGCCACTCTTCTCAGGTTTCAAGAATCGATTAGTTTTGGGCCAATATTAAACTTAACGCATCTCCTGTAAAAAATGTCGAACATAAGTTGCACTGATGTGTTAATTTTTGGATTCATTGATTTGCAAAGCACATTTATCTAATCAACACTTAAATGTGATGAATATATGCCATGGGTGAGTTGGAAAATTCTGTGAGAATAGTTCCACCCTTTTTTTCTTCTGTATTTTTCGCTGGAATTGCTTTACTTCACTTTTATCAAGTTTTAAGATTCCATTATTTTCGGCAAAAATTAAACTTGACGCATCTCCAATAAAAAATGTCCAACATAAGTTGCACTAATCTGTTAATTTTTGGATCCATTGATTTGCAAAGCTCATTTTCTAATATACACTTAAATGTAGTGACGAATATATACCGTCAGTGTGTTGGAGGCAACTTTTGCATCTATCATGTGTGCAGGACAGTTTGCCTTTAGAAAGTAAAATGAACGAACAAAAAATGAGTTAGATACATGATGAGACCAAAAAAAAACAAAGTAATTAATTAGAGAAAGCGTTAAACATGATATTCTCTTTCTAGGGTTTTTGCGCGGGAACTTTTTTCTCTTCTCATTTAATTCTATATCTCTTTTATTTGTGTTTCTTGCATGGGATTAGTTGTGTCTCTTTAATTTTTATTTTGTTTATTGAACAGGATTATTCTTACAAAATTTTGTAAAAAGCTATCACACCGATGGTAGTGTGAATGTGAAATTCATTCTACATCCAAGAATTTTTCACAAATTAAATTCTATGAGAATTCTATTCCTAGAATTTTTTTAAAACTTTTTACATAGTGTTTGATTTAAAATAGAAAAGGAGAAAGGAGGAAAAAGTAAGAATTATTTTTTTCCCTCTCATTTGGTTAGTAAGAGGAGAGATTTTAATTAAAAAATAATATACTATTATATTCTCTTTCTATAATTTTTGTGAGGGAACTTTTTTCTCTTCTCATTTAATTATATATCTCTTATATTTCTGTTTCTTGCATGGGATTAGTAGTGTATCTTTAATTTTTATTTTATTTATTAAACAGGATTATTCTTACAAAATTTTGTTAAAAACTATCACACTGATGTAGTGTGAATGTGGAATTCACTCTACATCCAAGAATTTTTCCCAAATTAAATTCTATGAGAATTCCATTCCTAGAATTTTGTTAAAAACTTTTACGTAATGTTTGATTTAAAATAGAAAAAGAGAGAGGAGGAAAAAGTAAGAATTTTTTTTTTCCTCTTGTTTAGTCAATAAGGGGAGGGATGCTATTTAAAAAGTAATATACTATTATATTCTTTTAAAGAAATTCTATGAGAATTCTACATCCAAGAATTTTGTAGTGTGAATGTGAAATTCACTCTACATCCAAGAATTTTTCACAAATTAAATTCTATGAGAATTCTATTCCTAGAATTTTGTTAAAAACTTTCACGTAGTGTTTGATTTAAAATAGAAAAAGAGAAAGGAGGAAAAAGTAAACATTATTTTTTTTTCCTCTTGTTTAGTTAATAAGGAGAGGGATGTTATTTAAAAACTAATATATTATTACATTATTTTAAAAGAAGATAGTTGTTAAGCTATAGAGATATGAACAATTTTAAAATTAAAAAAAATAATTAAAAATAACTTGATCATTACAATTCAAAAATTTTAATAAATTTTTCTTTTCCTTCAAATTTTTTAATTTTTTGAGAAGAGATAAAATGGAAAAGGGAGAAATTTTAGATTCTTCATTTTTCCTCCTCTTCTCTTTAAAAATTTGAACTAAACAAAAGATTTTAATTAAAATTCCTTCCCTCTCTTCTCCTTCATTCTCTTTCAACCAAACAAAGGTTTAGATATGATGTAGATGAGCGATCCGCACCACATCCAAAAGTTTTTTAGGGAGTAGTTCCACACCTTTTCCTATGTATTTTTCACTAAAATTGCAGTGCACAACTCTTTTCAAGTTTGAACAATAGCTGAAGTGATTTAAAAATTATTGTATTTTGTGATTATTGTGTTAAAGCGTTTATACAATACATTTCAACGATTAAAAATATAATATAAACACAAAATAATTTTAATTTTAATACTGTAAAATCAGAAATTTTTATCCTTAACTTCATCAATGTATATATTCTTTAGCGATTGAATCAATTTTCTTGTATGATTTTCTTCAACCATTTTGAGTGTTAAAGTATGAAATTAAGTACATTTTTCTAGTCTATTATTTTTCCATCTTTGTTTCAGATAAGTGAGTTTTCTCTGATTTTTTGGGAGGGCAAGAAAAAAGAGATAATTGGCCAGCATGCGTGACATGTGGTTATGTGAGGTGGGTATCTGACAATTAACAAGTTAAACTAATGGGAAATTCTATACTATGCAAGTGAAGTTTACTAACAACCCACAAAATAGAATTATCATACTAAGACAAGATTGTTTAATGAGGAAACACAGTTTTACGTGGACTAATTATAAAGGACACCAATTATTTCAATAACATCCTAAAATGCTTGCACAAAATGAAGGTTTAAATGGATGAGATATCTTTACGTATGTATCATATTTATTATGAAGATGTTTTCCTTATATCACAAATTGGTCGGAGGTTGTCAGAAGCTTGTGAAATATGAGAAAATATAGTCTCACAACTAATAATAGTTGACGTGATATATTATATAATATTATTGAATGGTTGATGTAGAAATATATTTTTTTTATTTATTGATGTGATAAAATAATTATATTTAAATTATAAAATATATTACCTAAACTCAAACAACATATCCTATGTTTAAACCTTAAAATTTAAAAGGCAAAGGTTCATCTATTTTTATAAGTGGAGCAATTAAGTCTCTCAATTTTCATAAGCTTTAAAAAGCTTTCATAAATGCTAATGTGACAAAACACTAAATTTTAAATTTTAAAACATTAATATCTTAAAATCCTAAATGTTAAAACTTAAAATTTTAGACCTTAAAACCTTAAACACTTACTCCAAGAACTTAAACTCTAAAATCTCAAAATTTTAAACCCTAAACCTTAAAACTCTAAAATCTTATACCTTAAACTTTAAATTTTAAACCCTAAAATTTTAAATTTTAAAATTCATAATTCAAAACTCTAAACCTTCAACGCTTGATGTGATGCCATTTATGATTTTGGGATTTTAGGGTTTAGGTTTTTGGGGTAAATGTTTAAGTTTTAACGGAGGCATAGGGTTTTAAATTTTAGAATTTAGAATTTTAAGATTTATGATTTATGATTTTAGAACTTAGGGTTTAAAATTTTAAGATATTAGAATTTTAAAATTTAAGAGTTATGACTTTGCCATGTTAGCATTTATAAAACTGAGTTTTGCCATGTCAGCATTTATAAAACTTTTTAAGGTTTATGAAAATTAAGAGACCCAATTGCTCTATTTATAAAAATATAAGGGTCTATGTACAATTTATTCTTTTTTTAGGATTTAGGTATAGAATTTGTGGTTTAGGATTTAGATAATATATTTTATAATTTAAATACTATTATTTTACTACATGAGCTAATAAAAAAATATATTATTGTCATGTTAACTACTCAATAATATAATGTGCCACATTAGCATTTAACGAGCTACATGAGCATTTTCTGTTTACTCTTATAACAAAGCTTTAATAGTTTGACTCAATTGCAATATTTTAAAACTTTTTAGTTGAAATTATTGCTCCATTTATAGAAGTATGAGGACCTAAGGTGCAATTAAGCCTATTTTGTAACACTCACAAGCTACTCTATCCTGCTTAGTAAGCCTCTCCACATGCAATCAGGTATCCCCAGCCCAACTCATCCCTTGACCCTTGTCTCTTCATTTCTGTTTGTTTCACCGATTCTGGTTGGGAAGCTTTTACCCCCACTACCAGCCCACATGATTGTACTGATTTCTAGAAATAATTAAACGTATATATATATATACAGATTTTGTTCGTTTCGAGCAGGCTTGGCTTCTTCAAGGCCACCAAGTTTTGGTTCTGGAAACAATACTCTAAGGCAGAATCCACTGAATATCTAAACTGTTCTTTGTTTCTCAAGAAAGGTTGGGTAAAACAAACATGGATGGGGATCAGAAAACAAGCGTGGCTATGGTTAAGAAGAAGAAGAAGAAGAACGGGTCATTTCGATCTATTTTCATGCATGCCGATCGTCAAGATTGGTTTTATATGATTTTTGGCATCATTGGGTCCATTGGTGACGGGTTCACCACCCCTCTGACGTTGTTCATAAATAGCCGCTTGATGAACAATATTGGCGGTGCTACAAGCACTGAAGGACATTCCTTCCTCCATAACATCAACAAGGTTTCTCTCACTCACTTTCTCACTCACAATCATACTTAGAGATCATATAAAAGGAGCTGCTCATATGTTGAATTTGGCTTTGTGTTGGCAATGCAGAATGCAGTGGCTCTGTTATATTTGTCTTGTGGGTCATTTCTGGCTTGCTTCCTTGGTGAGTTTCAGTTCTGTTATGATCTTGAGCTTGTCTTCACTTTCATTTACTATCATGAAAAAATCCTCTAATATTGTCTTGTGACTCTTGTCTATTTTTTGTTGAGAATTTCAGAGGGCTATTGCTGGACAAGAACAGGTGAGAGACAAGCTGCCAGAATGAGAGCCAGGTATCTGAAAGCAGTGCTAAGACAAGAAGTGGCATACTTCGATTTGCATGTGACAGGCGCATCCGAAGTCATCACCAGTGTCTCCAATGATAGCCTTGTAATTCAGGATGTTCTCAGTGAAAAGGTAATATGCATAAAATTGAAGAAGACAATAAAGCTATATATATTCCTCTTAATTTTGGCAATTTGATCTTTGCATATTGTAACATTTACCAATTTCTTTCTTCTTTTTTTTCTAATTAAATTTCTTTCTAGGTTCCAAATTTCTTGATGAATTTCTTTAGGTTCATTGGGAGCTACATAGTGGCTTTTGCAATGTTGTGGAGATTGGCTATAGTGGGGTTCCCTTTTATAGCTCTACTAGTAATCCCAGGTTTAATGTATGGAAGAACATTAATGGAACTGGCCAGGAAGATCAGGGAAGAGTACAATCAAGCAGGTTCAATTGCAGAGCAGGCTTTATCTTCCATCCGAACCGTCTATTCATTTGTGGGAGAAAACAAGACCATAGCTGCTTTCTCTGCTGCTTTACAAGGTTCAGTCAAGTTGGGTATCAAACAAGGTTTAGCAAAAGGTTTAGCCATCGGAAGCAATGGCGTCGTGTTCGCCATATGGTCTTTCATGAGCTATTATGGTAGCAGGCTGGTCATGTACCACGGCGCTCAGGGTGGGACTGTTTTCGCGGTTGGAGCAGCCATAGCTGTGGGCGGATTGTAATTATATCTCCACCCATTTTTATAGTTCCATTCAATTCCTTTCAAAAGTTTCCTAAATTTTGTGCTAAAGCGCTTATGTTTGTTACTATTTCTTTGTGAAACAGAGCATTGGGGTCTGGTTTATCTAACGTAAAGTACTTCTCTGAAGCGAGTTCAGCCGGCGAACGTATAATGGAAGTGATAAAAAGAGTTCCCAAGATTGATTCTGACAACATGGCTGGTGAAGTTTTACAAGAGGTTTCCGGGGAAGTGGACTTCGATGGCATAGAATTTGCATACCCCTCAAGGCCTGATAGCATTATCCTGAGTGATTTTTGCCTGAAGATTCCAGCGGGTAAGACAGTGGCCTTGGTGGGTGGGAGTGGCTCTGGAAAATCTACGGTGATATCTCTTTTGCAGAGATTTTATGACCCACTTGGGGGAGAGATACGGCTAGACGGGGTGGCCATACATAAGCTGCAGCTAAAGTGGCTGCGGTCACAGATGGGTTTGGTGAGCCAGGAGCCTACTCTGTTCGCGACCAGCATTAAGGAGAACATCCTCTTTGGAAAAGAGGATGCCACAGAGGAAGAGGTGGTGGAAGCGGCCAAAGCTTCAAATGCTCATAATTTCATTTCAAAGTTACCACTGAACTACGACACCCAGGTTAGTGCCACTTGTCTGTTAACCAGTATCATTAAAGTAAGGTTATTTCGGCCTTTTTCGTCTTTCGTATATGATTAAATGTACAAAGGTCATTACCAAAGATGATCATATATTACTTTGAGTAAAATCATATTTTGATCCCTCAAATATGAATAAACTTCTATTTTAGTCTCTCATTATTAAATTTTTCTATTTTAGTCCTTTAGAGATCAATTAACTTTTATTTTAGTCTTTTATTGTCAAAAATTTCTAATTAAGTCCTCCAAAAATTAAAATTGATATCAATCAAGTCTCTCAATTAAGATGATTGTTGACGTGGCAAAAAGTGACTGACATGGATCATGTCACATCAGTCAAATTCTGCCACATCATCATGATACGTCAGCCAATACCTTGCCACGTCAGCAAATTTTACCTTTTCAGTATGCCACTCCAAATTCTGCCACATCAGCATGACATGTCATAATTTCTGTCACGTCATCATGACACGTCAGCATATTTGACCTTGTTAGTAATTATCTTAATTGAGGACTTGATTGATATTAATTTCAATCTTTGGAAGATTTAATTAGAAATTTTTGACAATGAAAGATTAAAATAGAAGTTAATTTATCTCTGAAAGACTAAAATAGAAAGATTTAATAGTGAGCGACTAAAATAGAAATTTATTCATCTTTAAGAGACTAAAATAGGGTTTTACTCTATTACTTTTGAGCACATTGGGAAGATAGGTGCCTTTTATAAAGTGGGGAAGGGTTACTTAATTTTATCCAACGAAAACTGATCAGCCACGTTTTATCAGACACATAAAGTTCCCTCCCGTTTTTCAAAGATACAAATATGCGAATGCCTTTTTTTGTATTTTAACATACAACTTATATTTATTTTTTTATTTTTCTATAAAAGATGATTCCAAGTTCCATTACCATCCCTTTGACCAATTCTTTTTCAATCTTTCCTTAAGAAAAAAATTAAAAAGAAAATCTACAAATGTCTCTTTAAATTAGTGACTTATTGTTAAAAAAAATTACAACACACAACCTCCTCTTCCTGATGATATCTTAATCCACCTAGGTTGAGCACTAATTTAATAATTAGAAGAGTGTTATTATTTCTATGCATCATATGCGTATTGAAATCACGTTTTATCAAAATATTATATCAAAATGTTATATAATATTTTGAAACAAAAAACAGCGTAATTTTAGAAAAAGAAACAGTGTCCGTCCACGAAGCTTTTAAAATAGCCTCACTATTAAAATAACAAAAAAGTGACTCCTTAAAAGATACAAAACTTGTCTATGTCTTGGTGCTCCTCAATAAATTATTATATGGAGAACCTTAGATACTCTTAGAATATTATTTCAGGGCACTAAATTTAAGTTATATTAACATCATCCTTTATAGGCTAATAGTAATCCGACACATTAAAGCTGTGTTACTTCTAAATTGAGATTGTAAGAACAATTAATTTAGTTCTTCAAAATATTTTTCTATTATTTTGGAATTATATTTTGTAATATAATCACAGGACTTGAACTTCCCATAACTTTTTATCAAGTGTCAATTAGTGTTTCAACTTAATAGATTTTTATGAAACATACTTTTAACAATTAAGCACCATTTTTCCTTTTCATCCTCTAATTTTATTATATTTTAATAAGAGCAAAGTCATTAAATTAAAAGTGAATAACTTTAAGCATCAATGTGATTTCTGATGGTTCAATGCACAAAACTTTTCTTCTCTTATTTCCCTTAATCCTATTCCTATATGTTCATAGGAAATAGAAAGCAGATTTGGAGAAAAAACAAAAGGGAAACTGTTAGTATTTTTTTTCTTCCATGTAGGAATCCATGAAACCAAAACCTTATTCTTACTCTTTAGTTTCTCTTTCTGTATTCTCACTTTTTTTCTTTTTATTGCCATAATCCAAAGAAACTCTCCTACAAACAAAAAATCTCACCAATTTAAGAGCTTCTTTATTTACAATTTTTATTTAACTTAAAAACTATTTTTTTTTTTTTGGTTCTCTTAATAGACTTGTAATAGATATTACAATTTTTGAGTGTTCAATAAAAAAAATCAAATAAAAAAACAAATAATTAATTTTTTAATTACAATAAATAAAATTTTATCACTTTAAATAAAATTGACTATATAGATTAAATTATCTTATCGAATCTTATACCAAATCAAACTAATTCCTTAACTATTTTGAAAAAATCATTTAATAAATGAATCAGTTAGACTTAAAATTACTCAATATTTAAGAAAAAAGTAAAATGTTAATTTCAAACAATTTTTATACGTTGTGATATTTTTCTCTAAAAGTTATTTCCAACTCTCTGTAACATGTTTTGAAGTTAAAAAGAAAAAATATATATTTTACATAAAAATATATTAATAATCATTATTATGTAAACAGGTTGGGGAAAGAGGAGCTCAATTGTCAGGGGGACAAAAGCAGAGGATCGCTATTGCGCGGGCAATAATAAAAAAGCCCCGAATCCTTCTGCTTGATGAAGCGACCAGCGCATTGGACTCCGAATCTGAACGAGTTGTTCAAGAAGCTCTAGACAAAGCCTCCATGGGCCGCACTTCCATTATCATTGCTCACCGCTTATCCACCATAAGAAATGCACATGTCATCGCTGTTGTTCAGAACGGGAAAATCATGGAAATGGGCTCCCATGACGAGCTCATCTCAAACGACATTGGAATTTATACTTCCCTGATTCGTCTCCAACAAACCGAGAAATCTAAGACGCAAGAAGAAATCGACCTTACCAGTGTGGCCCCTTCTTCAATATCAAACAGTTCAATCGCAAACGATAATGGATTTTACACTTCTTTGGTAAGCCAATCTTGCTCAGCCAGTTCAAACGCACTAGGCCGAGCTTCGCTTGCTGACGAAGACTTCGATAAAGGCGCCGAGGAAGATAAGAAGTTTCTTGTTCCGTCGTTTAGGAGATTGTTGGCATTGAATTTGCCTGAGTGGAAGCAAGCAACATTGGGGTGTGTAAGTGCTGTTATGTTCGGTGCGGTTGAGCCAGTGCATTCATTTGCGATGGGGTCCATGATATCTGTGTATTTCCTGACAGACCATGATGAGATCAAGGAGAAGACGAGGATTTACTCGCTCTCTTTTTTGGGTTTATTTGTGTTCTCATTGCTGATTAATATAAGCCAACATTACAGTTTTGCATACATGGGAGAGTATTTGACCAAAAGGGTCAGAGAAAGAATGCTTTTCAAGCTACTTACGTTTGAGGTTGGTTGGTTCGATCAGGACGAAAATTCCAGTGGTGTTGTTTGCTCTAGACTCGCTAAGGATGCCAACATAGTACGTTTTTCTATTCCTTTGTTTTAGCTGCTTTTTTATCTTCTTTTTTTTTTGGGTAAAGCTCTTTTCAACTTTGCTAGTGCCTGTGCCTATTTACTTTTACAGGTGAGGTCATTGGTGGGAGATAGAATGGCTTTGCTTGTGCAAACTTTCTCAGCGGTGATAGTAGCTTGCACAATGGGTCTGGTCATTGCATGGAGGCTGGCCATCGTTACGATAACGGTTCAACCCCTTATTGTAGTCTGTTACTACACTAGACGTGTTTTGCTCAAGAGCATGTCAAGCAAGGCCATTGAAGCCCAAGATGAAAGCTGCAAGCTAGCTGCCGAAGCTGTTTCCAACCTAACAACCATCGCTGCTTTCTCTTCCCAATGCAGAATACTGAAAATGCTCGAAAAGGCTCAAGAAGGACCAAGCCGTGAGAGCATTAGGCAATCGTGGTTTGCAGGTGTTGGGCTTGCCTGCTCTAGGAGCCTCACCACTTGTCCGAGGGCTTTGGATTACTGGTATGGTGGCAAGCTTGTCTCCCATGGCTACATAACAGCCAAAGCATTGTTCGAGACATCCCTGATTTTGATGAGCACAGGCCGTGTCATTGCAGATGCTGGAAGCATGACCACAGACCTTGCCGCAGGCGCTGACTCTGTGGGCTTAGTTTTTGCCGTTCTCGACCGGGACACAAAAATTGAGCCCGAAGACCCAGATGGGTACAAGCCTGATAAGATAACAGGCCAAATTGAACTCTGTGATGTCCATTTCGCATACCCGTCTCGGCCCGATGTAATGATCTTTCAAGGTTTCTCACTCAAAATAGAATCAGGTAAATCAACGGCACTTGTGGGCCAAAGTGGGTCCGGCAAATCAACCATCATAGGCTTGATAGAGAGATTTTATGACCCACTCCAAGGGACGGTAACCATAGACAGCAGAGATATAAAATCGTATCACCTTAGGTCCCTGCGGAAACACATAGCACTTGTGAGCCAAGAGCCCACATTGTTTGCTGGGACTATTAGAGAGAACATTGCATATGGAGCATCTGATAAGGTTGATGAAGCTGAGATCATAGAGGCTGCCAGGGCAGCCAACGCTCACGATTTCATTACAAGCATGAAGGACGGGTACAACACATGGTGCGGGAACAGAGGAGTGCAGCTCTCGGGGGGTCAGAAGCAGAGGATAGCGACAGCCAGGGCCATATTGAAGAACCCGGCGGTGCTATTGTTGGATGAGGCGACCAGTGCGCTGGATAGCCATTCAGAGAAGGTGGTACAAGATGCACTGGAGCGCGTGATGGTGGGGAGGACCAGCGTCGTGGTGGCTCACAGGTTGAGCACTATACAGAACTGTGATCTAATTGCTGTGTTGGATAAAGGGAAGGTGGTGGAGGAAGGAACCCACTCGTCTCTGTTGGCTAAGGGACCAACTGGAGCTTACCACTCTCTGGTTAGTCTTCAGAGGAGACCAGCCAACACTGCCCACAAAATAAACGACCAACTTGTCAACGAAGAGGCTGACATTTGAGTGCACTTAGACTACTTATTTCATTAGAAGGTAGATCATAGCTCATAATCACAACAACACAATGCGCTTTGTTAGTGAAGATATATATAAGTGAAAGCAACTGAAGAAAGTGAAGGAGGAGGCCTAGCACTTTCATGTTGCCTTACCTATTTATTCGCATTTTGTAATAATGCCTAAGTCACCCGTGCTCTATTTTAGATATACAAAAATATGCTTCCATAATAAATTGGAGTGAATTTTTCCTTGTACTTCAAGTTTTTTTTTTTAATAAATCCTTAGCATATATATCATTATATATAACGGGTGATAATACTGGTAATTATGGTAAAGGATGGCATGACAATTGCAACAGCAGTAGAAATAGCGTGTAGGCGATTTGGCGGTGCTTGATGGTGGGTGACGATAGCTGTAAGGTAATAGAAGTGGTAATAATCAAGCGTTAACAACAATGATTAAAGTGATGCGGCAAGGTAATTAATGGTTTAGTGACCTTAAAATATGTTTGGTAAGTTCCGTGCATAATCTACTCACAGGAATCCTCCTCTATCAAGGAGACCACAGACGAGGGTAAAGCAAATACTATGATTATATCTTGCTCATCAATTGGTCTTGGCAAACAAAAACAGAACTTAAAATGAGTTCCATATTGCTAAGAAAGAGAAGAAGCGAGTTACTATAAAACCTAATAGGGTGAAAACCCATAACCAGTGAAGGTTGTTCTTCTTGAGACATCAAAACAAGTAGAGTATCTCCACAATTTCGCTCGAAATGCCGATATCCTAAAACAAAGCTCAACAAAACTTTTGTTCCCTGCAATATTACCAAAACTGCTTGAAGAAAAGGGTATTGAAAAACCCATCTTGCTACCAGCCTTGTAAGTACTTCATGCTATGAAGGGCTTCCCATGCTTGCCTACTCCATGGTCACATGCTGCTTGGTTAGTTCACCCACCCCTTACAACTCAAACTGAGGATAATGCTATTTGTATGCTTTCACACATTAGGATCAGTACTCCAAGATCCATCATCAAGAAGCAAGTGATCGATCCTATTCTGACGGCACGATTGTTTAGGCAAATTTAATGAGTGAGGTAAGCTGGAGTTGTCTCTGCAACTGAGGGTCTAAATCTAAAGCATTTTGTGCTCAACCTATTCCTAGATGTAAGCATATGTGATGAGTTGCACATGTTGGGAGTGTACGAGGAATGTATAGTAATGAGTTAGATGGCTTGAGTTTCATCGTCATAATAAAGGTCTACAATTAATTTAAAAGACTTAAACCATCTAATTCACTACTTGTACACTCTTAACATGCAGCTAGCATTTTTCATCTCCTAAAGGGTGGGCCAAAAAGTTCTAATCAGAATTTCATGCATATTTTTTTGAAAAATGTTGCTCCCTACACATTTGTTGTAAAAATCTGCATACCATTTTACAATGGAAGGATTATAATGTATTAATTTATTTTTCAATGGAATGATTAAATGTTATAGTTTAAAATTTGACCCTCAATAAATTTAATTATTTATATTTTATAAAATAAAAATATTTATAAAAATTAAGATTAAAAATAAGACTATACTTTTTCCCAATATATAACCATGATATAAAAATTGGCACAATAAAATAATAGAGAAAATATTCATCTAAATTACTTGTATATTTTGTAAAAAAAAGAAGTGCAGTTAAATGTATATTTTTAAACGTACTCTAACAATATTTTTTAAAAGAAATAAACAATATTTAGTTCAATCTCTCTCTCTCAAACGTAAAGTACACCCAAAAGCATACTGCTACTATTTTTCAAAAAAGGTTATACAGCAAAAAAGGGAAAAAAGTTACACATAACGGGTTGTTAATAAAATTCTCAATAGTCACTGTACATCTGTCAATGGTCATCAATGACATTTTTGCAGAGTCATTATAAAGTCAAACATGGACTTCTCCCTCCTCACATTCAACTCCATCCTCAGTATGATAAGCCTCTCCACAAGCTATCAAGTATATCTAGATATTCTGACTCTAGAGTTAATAAAAAGAATAAAAATAAAATTTAGAGAATTAACAATAAATAAAATATCACTTATAAATGAAATATTTAAATAAAAATTATAAAAAAAATAGACATAAAATACTAAAATTATAAAATAAAGAACTTAATGTATGCAAATCCACTATCAGGTATTCTATAGCCCTACTCGTTCTTTAACCCTTCTCTCTATTTCTGTTTCCTTCACCAATGCTGGTTGTGAAGCTTTTGACTTTCTCTCTATTTGTTTGTTTCTGGCTGGCTTGGTTTCTTCAACTGTCAATATGATTGGTTATGGCAATTACAGTTAGTTGGTTATGAGACTGTTGAGCTTAACAGCACGGTCAGCATCTATATAAAGACTATTGTACTCATTCAACTCAATTCAATGAAATACTCTCAATGTTTCTCTTCATCTCGACTGTCTTACTTCAGTTCCCTAACATTGCATCAGAGCCATAATGGCTGATCCCAAAGAAACCCTCAAATCTTTCCTCTTCAAAATTCACACTCATCTCATTCACCCATTGCATTTGAGTAAAACTCGACTGCAAAAATTATCTACTTTGAAAACATGAAGTGCTTGCAGGCTACAAGCTGCACCATTACATCTCAAAAAGAAAGACCTATTCCACCAAGATTCCTTTCCGAAACAGATAGAAACAATGGCAGCCTCAACAAAGAATTTCTTAATTGGGAACAACTAAACCAGTTACTTCTGTCGTGGCTCTTGGCATCCATGGAGAATAACATCTTAATTCAAGTGCTTGACTGTGATACAAGCTTTGATGTCTGAAAGAGAAAAGAAGTTTTCTTTGCATCTCTAACGAAGGCCAAGGTAAAGCGATTCCGCCTCAATCCTTGCGACTCACTCAAGATCCAAGAAGTGGTAAACACGTTGTGCAGCAACAGAGTCACCAGAACTCCTTCTGTCACATCCCTTCAAAGGTTCATACAAAGATGCCTTTTCAGGAAGAGGCAAACGTGTTCGTTTTCAAGGAAAAAATGGTAATAAGCTTCAAGTTAACTCTAAGCTTAATTGCTACTACCAAGTAGGTGGGAAATTTGGCCATATGGCATGGTATTGCCATCATAGATTAGACCAAAGTCACCAAAGCCTGACATACCATAATCATTCTACAGTCCAAAACAGCAATCAGAATCAATATTGGGATTTCAATCCCTCACAGCAACACAATTATCCCTTAGGTATGCTGACCACGCCAGAATTCAATGCTGACCAGGCTTGGTACCTTGATTCTAGGGCTACTCAGCATGTTACACTAGATGTAGACAACATCGATCAAGTCTCAGAAAGTGCAGGGCAGGAGAGAGTTCTAGCTGGCAATGGCTTTGGACTACCTATCTAACACATCGGTAATTCCTATATCCAGTCTCCTTTTTCCAAGAAATCTCTATACATTAATCATCTCTAACATGTTCCAAAAATTACCGAGAACTTGATTAGTGTCTCAAAGTTTGCCCAAGATAATAGAGTTTTTTTTTTTTTTTTTTTTTTTTAAATTTCACCCTCTCCACTATCTTGTCAAAACTCATGTTACCAAGCAGATCCTCCTGAAAGGGACAGTCAAAAACAGCCTATATGTTTTTGACACCTTTTGTATTTCAAAGCCTAATCAGTTCAATCAACAGTCAAGGGCCCTAAAACAGCCTACACTACCCACTGCCTATAACACGAAGACAACAGAAAACATATATTTGCACCATTAGTCGAAGATACTTGGCATTTTAGACTAGGTCATCCATCCTTTGATGTAATATGTGTAATCAACCCTCATCTAGTAAAGTTAGCGTTTCATTTGGTTCCTCCTGTTGTATTGAAAAAGCTCACAAACTTCCCTTTTCTTCCTCCATTACTCACTACATTAAACCTCTTCAGTTATGCCAGGAGCCTTGTAGCTCAATGGCATCTAATGAGAGGCAGGTTCGATTCTTTTAGGTATACCCGTCCCCTTCTGTATTCCCATCCCCTCTCTTCCTCCATAACAGAGCTTCGGCCCTCCTATATTATCAAAAAATTTAATAATCTCTTCAGTTATAATTAATACACTCTATATGGGGACCTACTTCTTTTGTATCATTCAATGGCTACATGTATTATATTCATTTAATAAATGCCTACAACAGATACACGTGGATATACCTCCTTAAACACAAATCTGAGGCACTACGTACAGATCTTTAACAATTTCATACAGCAAGATGAACTTCAATTGGATCACAAAACGGACTAGCTAAAAGAAAACAAAGCCATAGTTGAAATGGGGCTCACTTTGTTACACAAAGCCTATCTACCTAAGAAATTCTGCGATGAGGCATTTAGAACTGCAATCTACCTTATCAACTGATTGCCCACCCCTACTCTCCCTCATCTCACCCCACTTGAAAACTTTTCAACACCAAACCCCAATACAATAGCCTAAGAGTCTTTAGGTGTGCATGCGACTCCAACTTGAGACCCTATAACACCCCAAAATTTCATAACAGGTAAGTACAATGCACCTTCTTGGGATACAATCTTAATCATAAAGGGTACAAGTGCCTTGACCCTAAGGGCAGGTTATATATTCCTAGGGATGTTATATTTGATGGAACCTCCTTCCCATTTTAGTTCATGCCTCCCACCTCCATGCCTTTCCAACAGGTTTAGCAATCTCTTCACTCTGCTAGACCACCTGTAATCTCCATCAATAACATATAAAATTATTCATGAGTTAAGTTTTTAAATTTATTAGTTTTATAATATAATATTAAATTTTTATAACTAAACAGTTAAGAGTTTGATTCTTATCACCTTATTTCTTAAATTAAAATTTAAATTTTAACACAAAATTTAATAGAGTTAAGTATTTTTTTACAATTCAAATCTAAAGAGCCCTTATTTGAAGGAGCATACTAAAAATATAAAATTATTTTTAAACATTTATTTAATAATTTAAACTTTTAAGTTAAATAGTTCCATTACACCACCAATACTCGAACCCGCCTAATTCCCTCACCACCTACTGCAATTACTCTCAATAACCCCATTGTCAACTTAATTATCACATCCTCCATATGAGCCCATAAAATAGTAATTTCCGCAAATATTTCTTCTTATATGTTAAATTAGTAGAAAATGAAGTATTATTACAAGTCGAGTAATTTACACCAGGTAAACTCAACTTGTGATATATATATTAGATGCCGGACATATACAGTACATATAATTAAGCATTTCAATTACGTGTTAAAAAGGTATTTTGTTAGTTGACTAACACCAATGATAGTGCGTTTGTTAGGATTCAAAATTGAAATAATTATACAATAAAAAATGTTGGAAACATATGTCGCAATCTATAATCGTGCTGCTCGCCACAATTTGTTTAGGACAACACGGTCAACATGAGAATTTTTTTTTTTTATATGTTAGAGAATTAATAACTACAAAGTTTAGGTTATTAATTAGCCAGGACTCTTCGTGCAGATGTCTTTATATTTGAGGTTTGAGCACGGCAAGTTGTACAAAGTTCAATCAGAATTATTAATTACGTGGGACTCACATTTTTGCATGAGAAAAGATAGTTTTATACATTTATTTTTTATAAAGTGGATACATTTTCTCGCAAAAAAAAAAAAAGATAAAAAAAATAAAGGAAAATATAGTGAGAGTGTAGCTATTATTAAGTAGCTCTATCACAGCTCTTTTTGCACTTTGTGTTAAGTACAAAGCAAATGGTTAAACCTACTCCGTAATTAAAAATAGTAATATTAAATGCATGTAATTTTATTTATTAATAGTTGTGTAAGATTAATGAGCAATTATTTTTTTTAAATTGTTTCAAAGTATCTTTTGATTGATAATTAAAAAATTAATTTATCAAAAAACAGAGATTAAATGGGTGACTATTCTTTAATAGTATTTGATAAATATATTGTGTTTATTTAGTAAAACATGTGTATATAACATTATTCAATTAGAAAATGTTGTGACAAATTAGAATTGAACTACTATGTGCTTTTTGCATGTGATTAGTTGAGTCTTCATCCATTTTTAGTGTATTTATTTATTCTCCGTGGTTTCTACTGAGATTGCTCTGTGCCGCTCTTTTCAGTGACAGCCAAAAGTGATTTGAGTTTCTTTTGTGACATTTAATCAAATCCAAGAATTACATTATAAACCTAATATTTTCCCTATGATGAAAACTTTTATTTTGATCCCATTGTGTAATGTTAAAATTATACTAATTTTGTGTTTATCTTTTATGTATTACGATAAAGAGTTTATATAAAATTTCAACAAGCAAATAAATAAAATAAGATAACCACAAGTTTATTTTAATTTTAATATTGTAAAGTTAGAAATCTTAATTTTAAAACATATATGCATTTCGAGGGATTTTTTTTTCAATTTTTGTAGAGTTGTTATTCAAGTATATATACGGTAATAATTGTAACGTGTTTTTAATTTCATGAATGTATTCTTTAGACATTGATTAAATTTTCTTGTATGATTTTCTGTCACCATTTTAAGTGTTCAAGTATATATTTAACTTTATTATATAGTTTGTTATTTAAGTAAATTATTTAAGTAAAAGTATTCTCACTTAATATAAAATTATTGTCAGATTTTATAAATTTTACAACTTAATTTATGAAATTTAATAATTTACTTTTCTAAATAAAATTTTCCTCTATACTAATTGCATAACTCCTATCATTTTTTCAACTCTGTTTTTAAATAAGAGAGTTTTTTCTTATTTTCAAGCAGAAAAGAAGAAAGAAATAGTTCGTCTCTAATTCTAGTTGTTGGCATCCCTTCTCCAAAGCCAATTGAAGGCCTTAATAGAGAGCCCAACACTCTGACTGAAAAACTGAAGCATGGCTACAAGATCTGTAAAATCCTGCTACCTACCCTCTATCATCTCTAATTAAGCCGTCACCACCACTCTCCCCATTATCTTTCTTTGCTCCATCTAAATTTAGTTTGAACCAGCCTAAAGGAGGTATTTGTCAATGAAGCATCTTCGTCACTCTCCTTGGCTGAAACGTAATCTCATTTTTTTGGTTAGCCTCATTTATCTGCTGGATATATGTCTTCATAACATGAACTCCATTTTTTGGCCACATAAAATTAGGATTTTGATAAGCTAGGTTCCTTCATCTCCATGTCCACCAGCAAGCCACTGCCCAAATAATAGACCAATCCCCCCTCTGATTAGCACCCAAGTTAGAGTTCATATCGCTTTCTATCCAATCAATAAACTGCCAATGATAAAAACTAGCCAATAAAAAGCCAATAAAGGTGCATTAACAAGATGTCTCCAAATTTGCTGAGCTTGTCTGTAATCTCAAGTGTGTGAAGCGTGGCCTCTATTTGTTGATTACGCCAAATGCAGTAGGGATCTCCACGGCTCCAATTGCTGGTATAACTTCTTGTCAGTATCCTATCATAAATTACCATCCACATGAAAGTACAAATGCGGTTTGAGACGGCAATTTTCCAATTTTTTTGCCAAATTAAATTGTAATCATTCCAAGTTGAGCCTGCCAAGTAAGCATAAGTGCTTCTCACCGAAAAGCTACCATCTGAACTAGGGAGCTATTTAAACTTATCATTTCCACTGTTATCATTAGGTGGGAAAATATTTTTATCCCAACTCACTGCTGTCTCAGAAAGAATGTTTTTCAAGCAATCCCAATCCCAGTCTTGTCCATTCACCACGAAATCTTTAGGTGCCATTTCTTTGATCTATTTTTTACTTTTAATTTCAGTAAAAACAAAAAATGATAGTGACAAAAAGGTAAAATTGTTTTGGGGAACAAGTTTTCTAAAATAAGGTAACTTTTGAAAATAATAAAAAGATATTTTTAGTGTATCATGTATAAAATTTTGAAAATAAAAAATATAAATTAAAAATATAATAACAAGTTTAAAATTATTACATAAATTTCAAACTCTAAATTTTAAAATTTGAAATCCTAAATACTAAATTTTTAAACCCCAAAATCTTATATTCAAAATTCATAAATCCCAAAATCCTATATCCTAAATCCCTAAAACCTAAAACCTAAATCCTAAAACCCCAAATCATAATCCTAAAATTATAAACCTTAAAATTCAAAAGCCTAAACCCTAAACCTTCAACCCCAAATCTTAAATTTTAAAACCCTAAACCCTAAAATCTAAAATCCAAAAATTTTAAACCTTAAAACCCCAAACCCTAAATCCTAAACCTTAAACTCTTAAACCCTAAATCTAAAACCTTCAAAATTTAAGTTTTAAACTTTAAAACCCAAAATTTTAAATCTTAAATCTTAAAATCCTCAACTCCAAATTCCAAAATTTCAAACTTTAAATTTTAAACCTTAAAACTCAAACCTTAAACTTTAAAATTTAAATCGTAAATCTTAAACTAAATATATTTTTATTATTTTTATTTTTAAAAATAAAATTTAATTGATGTAAATTAAATATATTTTTATTTTAAAAAAAATTATTTTTAATAAAAATAAATCTAAATAAAAACAAACAATATTTTCACAAATTAAAGGTATTATTGACTTTCATATTTAATAAAAAATAATAAAATTATGCACTTCAAATATAAAATTTTAATACATTCTTTTATATATCTTTTAAAATATTATGTAATATTTTAAAATTTTAAAATTTTATTATTCACCAAGAAGACGGAAACACAGGTCTATCGATAAATCATGAGGATCCACTCCATTAGCTTCCTGTATCCAGGTGGGCCTGTTTGACAATTGACACCAATAGAAACCGATAGTGCTGATCAGTGGAAGTGTACGACAGCTAAATCGGCGCTTTTCGATATTAATCAGCCAAAGTGCGTGTGGGAAATCACGGCTGAGGCGTGCCTTTTTTGCCGCAAAAGGAGGGACAAGACTCACGTACGGATGCAGATATTCTGTAATAAAAGTAAAAATATATATAATTTTAAAAAATTAAAAATAAAATTTACACATTTAATTATAAAAAAAATTTGAAAATTATTAAAATGAAAAAAAGAGGTAAACAATTCCGGGACCATGTCTAAATAAAGCTCAACTTAGCATAGCAAATCCACCCGAACAGTTCCCCTCATTTTTTACCAGATTCTGTTGCCGAGAAATATACAATAATAATACAAAGAAGTATCTCCTTTTTTTTTTTTTTTTTGATTCATGAAGTATCTCCTTTTTTCGCTATTGCCTTACTAGTCCTTGTATAAAGTTGATATTCATATGTTTTTATATTTATATTTTTATTATAATTATAAAAAATAATTAAATATTTAATTCTCTATCCTTTTTCATATTATAACATATACGAGTTTAAGACATAAATTTATTTTTTTTATTTTGTACTATCATCTCCTTCACCTGACTCCATATTTGTTAGTAATAATTTAGAATAAATTATATTAAATTTTTATAAAAATATAATATTTTATTTATTTTTAATGAAAGATTATATTCTTACTTAATAATTTAACTTAATTAATAACAGATATTCAAATACTAATTAGATATCCTTTCAAAAAAATAGTAATTAAATATTCAACTAATCACATCATAATTTACACAAATATAAGAGTTCAAGTTTTAAAATTTAATTATATTATAATAATACTAATATTAAAACTCAAAAATTTCTTGTAATAATTGTGTATATTTTAATCATACTTTGTAATAATTATCCATTCAAATTAGATTTTATATTAAATTTCATTATCTCTATTTCATAATAATTGTGTGTATTTTAATCATAATCTTTTCACCCATTTTATAAGAATTAATTTTTTATTTCAAATATTAAAATTAAAATAATTTAAAGTGGAACGATATAATTATTTTATAATTTAAAACTTTATTTTATGAATAATGAAATTAATTTTTTTAATTTTTTACAAAGTAACTGTATATGAATATGTCTTTGCACAAATCATTATGTATTTGCAGATGTGTCGCACTAATAGTTGTACTTGTTTAATTTAATAGACATTTGTGTAAGATGTGAGGAGTGCAAGAGAAACTATTACAAATATATAGTTCCTCTAAGGACAAATATATATATATATATATATATATATATATATATATATAGTTCCCTCAATTTGAGATCCCAGGCCTTAAATATTTGTTATAATTATTTTAAGACATCTTTTTAGTTAGTAGTTAAGAGACTAATATTTTAAAAAATAAAAATTGTTAAATTAGATAATTTTTTTAAACAATTTTTTTTAAATACATACAAGTTAGATTAAATTCAAAATAATATATTTAAAAAATTTAAATATCTGTCACACATTCCAACTTATGTTGGTCCATGTCTGAAATAGTTGGTCCCATGTAAAGGGGATGTAATGAAAAAGAATACTGCAATAAGGACATGTTTATATTATACAAATTCTACTTACTCTCTCTTTTTTTTCATTTTTTTATTTTTTTACTTTCTAAATTTTTCTCTCTAGACATGCCGCTATTGCTTTTCAATGGAAAAATATACCCTTCTTAGTTGCTTGCATGACCCACCTTCTAAATAATGGGTTCTGGTCCTTGCTCATCATTTTATTCTTCTTTAGATTTTAGTCTTTCGTATGAATGAGAATAGCATCTGCTGAGCATTGCAATCAGAAAAGAGATATTAATGAACGCATCTATTGAGTGCTGCAAATTTAGAATAAGAGTTAGAACAATGACTAGAGAATATTTTGTATCTATATTTTCCAATTTAAAGATGCTTTTTTAACCCAATTCACTTGCACAAACCACGCGGCCACATATATTATAGAGATAATATTAAAACCTAGAAAATTGTTAGCCACAATAAATTTTTTCAGTCCTATTTTTTTATAAACAAAATTTTTATTTAAAATAATTTATATCATTAAATTTATTAAATATATTTATTAGATTTTATAAATTAATTTGCTAGTTCAACATTTTGTGAAAGCAATGTTATTTAAATCTTTTTTTATCAAAATATCATAAAACGCATTTATTGGCCTTAGATATGGTATAGTTTATCTATAAATATGTTGAACACATCATATTTAATTATAATAAATAAGATTTATAAATTTTAATAAAAATTTAGTGAATAACATGCTTAGAAACCAAAATTGAAAAATTGAGTTCCATTCATAAAGCAGTCATTATTGTGGCACTTACAAACTTGTGCATGAAAGGAATTGTATGAGACTTAAATTTCGTTCAAGTGATTAAATTTAATTATAATTTTTTTTGTTAAATTAATTCTTATATTATAATATTTTTAAAAACTGTACTGATTTCAAATCTTAAGAACACTAAAAAATATTCACACTAGGTGACATACATACATATATATATATATATATATATATATATATATATATATAAACTAGAGGAGAGTTGGAGATCGCCGCCTGGAGGATGGTTAAAACTGAATGTGGATGGTTCTGTGATAAATCCAGGACAAGTGGCAGCTTGCGGTGGTATATTGAGAGATGACCATGACAGGTATTTGGCAGGTTTCGGAGGAAGAATTGGAAGCTCTTCAATACTTGAAGCGGAGCTTTGGGCTATTATAAAGGGCCTTAAATTTGCCTGGGAGTAAAGCGTGAAACAATTAATTTGGAATCTGACTCGTTGAATGCAGTGGAACTCATTCAGAATAGGAATGAAAGGAACTTGCATGTTCAACAGTTGGTTGATGTAATCAAATCCTGGATAGGGAAAAGTTGGCATGTCTCAATTAAGCATATTATAAGGGAAGGGAATCGAGCTGCAGACTTTCTTGCTCGTGTGCACGACCAGCAAAACTCATCGGTTGTATGTGGTGTGGTTGTCTAGTCACATTTAGGTGAGGATTAGATTAGCATCAAAAGGCAATTGCCTTTAGCAGCGCGGCAGCCTAGGTGAAATGCATATCATTATTTATTTTTATTTAATTTTTATAAATTATATAATAACGATAAATAAAATTTTATTTTAAGTAAAATCAGTAATATACATTAAATAATATTATTAAATTTTATTTAAAATTAAAATTTTAAAAATATTATTTAATCAAAAATATTTTTTAATAACTTCTTAAAATATCTTTTTTAATTTTCATCTAATATTTTTTATTAAACTAAAAATTATTTAATTAATTATTATCACTAGAACCTTTAATAATTTTCTTTACATATATTCAAGTTATTATAATTAAATTTTTATTATTTTTTCTTTAATAAATATAACACTGATTTTTTTTATTGTTAAAAGAAGTGTATTAAGTTTGTAGATTATAATTTAAATTATTAAATTTCATAAATTTTATAACCCACATCATTAAATATATAATTTTTTCCTAAAAGAAAAGTCCTTCTGTTGCTTTTCCATATGTCTCGCACACTAGCTACAAATCACACACTTCAGTATGAGTGGGGAGACACAAGATATTGCTAAAGTGGCATCAAGGACTCCCTAATTATTTTCTTTCCTTTCTAGTCAACATTTTCTGCTATTTGATATTCATTATTCTTCTTTTGTTAAATATTCATTGACAAACCTTGCTCGATCTTGTGGCAGCACTTCAGTGTTTAAAGCTGAAGCTTGGAAAGTATTCCTTAGATTATGCTTAGCATGGAATTGTGGCTTTTGAAAGCTTATTCTGGATGGTGACTCACAATCCATGAAGCAAAAAATACAGATTATGAGTCAAGGACTGAACAACAATTGATCAACCTCATAAAGTCTCTGATGAACAGAAATTGGGAGGATGTAGTTACTAATATAGAGAAGGAAATTTATATGCCAACTGACTAACGAATTATGGAATAACGTTAACAACAGGAGCATGGGTATTTTTTACTCCTTTATCTTTTTAAAATAGTGATTTAGTCTTTAAATTTATGTGTAAGGTAATTTATTTTTTTTATAAATGTAATTTGGGTGACTTAATTTTTTATTTATTAGATTCTCTTTTTTGATCGGGTGTGACTTATTGATTATGGATTAAATTTTATTTTTTTATTGTATTAGAATATAACTGATATGTGAATTTATTTTTTTATATAATTATATGAATTTATCACTGAATTGATAGAGTTATAAAAATGTATAAAATTAGAGTGTTAAACTTAATAAAAGAGAAGATAACTTCATATTAAAAAAAATGTGTTAAAATTTTTAGAACAAAAATAAATTTTAAGTTATCATTAATGAGCCATGTCATATTGAAAAAGAAAGATCTAATAAAAAATTAAATTTTTTTAATTACACTTATAAAAAAATTAAATTATCCCAATTATATTTATAAGAAAAAATTATTTCAATTAATTTATAAAGAAACTAAATTATTTAATTCAAAAATTAAAACACTAAATTACTCTTTCAATAAAAATTAAAAAAAAAAAGCATCTTTAGTACATTAACAATGGGAAAAATGATTGTAACTTATTCAGAAAAAGACTTGAAAATTCTTCTGCTAGCCGATATTACGAGAGTTATTTCGTTGCGCTCTATTGTAGCTAAATAGTTTTTGGCCTTTTTTTTTGGTGAACAATCCTTCTGGCTTTTTGTAGCCCCTTTTATTCCACAAAAACAAAAAACGAATGAGAAATCTTTTATCTCTAAGTCGAAGTAACACATTACGATTTCCTAAACACGATAATAATGTTAATTATTTTTTATGATTCATACATAAATTATCATACAATAATATTCGAAGTTAATTAACTTGAACTAAATTAATTTTAAGTATAATTAGTTGAATTTACATATTATTACAACAGGTTGAGCGGAGAGCAGGGCCGGATCTACATACAAGATTGAGTAGGTAACTAACCACATAATGTTTCCAAATTTTTAATATTATATAAATAGAAAATAAAGGAGTGTCTACATAAAAAAATTTAAAGTGCTTATCTAGCAAAATTTTTTTAGTTGAGGAAGATGAGGTAAGTAATGATCTAAGAGATGAAACACGTGTTTAGCTATATTTTGTCTAATATTTTAAGTTTGTATTCACTTTGCATTTGATAAAAACTATATGTATTAGTTACTAACAAATTGTCTAAAATACTACAATGAAGTAATCAAGACAATGTATCATTAGTTAATGTGTCAAAAAGAACTATTACAATTTATGAGAATGAAGGATGAGAGTTTTTCTGTGATAAGAATAAAATTTTAGTCTAAAATATGAATGATTTATTTATAACTTAAAAAGCAATGATGGCAAAAGGTTCAATAAATTTCAATTTTGTATTATTTTTTAATTCAATTATATTATCAAATGATTGATATGGAATTTTAAAAGTTAAATAATGATTTTAATGATATAAATACTGAATTACTTCTTTGTATAATTTGCTTAAATATTAAAAACTTATAGTTGCTCAATTTTATCTAAATAATTTCTTTACAATTGAAATTTTTGCATTAAGTAGTCAAATTAAAAGTTATATTTGAGATATATACTAAGATAAAAGATTTTTAAAATACAAAAATCAATTATCTTTCTAAAAAATTAGTTAAGATAAAAAATATAATATTATATATTTATTAATATACTTACTTATTAAGTTAGCTTTAATTTTACCAATATAGGTGCATCTATTGAAGGAACTTTTGTTTCAACAATAAATATTATAAAAAGTGGAAATTGTAATTATATGGAAGATAAACAATTTTAGTAGTATAAAAAGACGAATAAAATTTACAATAATTTTTGCATATATAACAATTATAAATATTACTAATTTATTTATATGTTATATGATTATAATTTAAAATGATATATTATTATAATATAATTAAAAAAATTATTTAATTATATTCTTATTGGGCCCACTTTATACAAAATTTTTAGATCTGCCAGGGCAAATATAAAAATAATTAAAAAATTGTTTTCTAATTAACAATCGATAAGGGAAGTAGCATTCATAGGCTCTAGTAGTTAATCACCGGGAAGGAAACTAGGGGCAATTGTACGGTAAAAAATTTTCCGTTTTCCGTAATTCCAATCAGTAAAGGAAACTAGTAAAGTAAACGAGTACAATAATAGAAGTTTTCCTAACCATTTCGACGAAGGCAACCGTAGTCTTCTTTTCTAATTAATTATTGGGTTGCCCCTCACAGGTCTCTTACATCAGTATTGAAGAGTCTTTTAATTTTATTTTTAAAATGTATTAATTTAATAAATTTAATTTTTAAATAAATACTTAATAAAATAAATTTTATAAAAATGACAGCAACGTTTGACTAGCATCAAATAGCCAATTTATATGAAGAAAATTAATTAAGGTTTTGTTTATTTTCATTTCCTGTATTTTAAAACAGTTTTGCAAAATAGTTAGGAAGTAATTTATTAAAAAATAATATAAAAATTTGTTTGGGACATCTGTTCTAATAAGAAAGTGGATTGGTGGGTTCTTGTTCCTCCTTAATAGCTCAATTATTGGGAGTGTTGTATAGTTTGTGGAATTTATAAGTTTACTGTTGAGTGTGACTCCTCAACAGTATATACTTTGCTTATTAATAGTGATAATGATATTCGAGAGATGCGTTTTGTGTCTCGGATTCAAGCCTGCACTAGGTAATAGTAGTGTATAAATTGGACTGATCTAAAATAATTTAAATATAATTTGTGATCTATATAAATATATTTTAATTAATAATAAATTATATATTTTTATTAAATTAAATTTAAATTAATTAATTAATTAAAATATATATAAATTTAATAATTCAATTAATTTAACTTTAACTTGTACATATTTTTAATTGATATTAATAAAAATCTTCTAACTCAAAATTATGTGACTCAATCGATTATTTCCATAATCCTAACCTAAAACTCAACCACACACATTTCTATAAGGCAATCTTGAGAAGTGCAGTTCAACCACATCTATAAAGAAACTAATTTTGCCTTACACACCAACACATATCTCAAATTTTTTACTTAAATGTCTCATAGAATTAGTTATTTATTTTATGCTGATTTTGCCGTTATTTGTAGGCCTCCTGCCATTAAAATTTTGTAATTTTCTCTTTGTTGATCCTTTAACCCTTTGATGTAACAAAAACAATGTCCTTAGCATGGCCTCACCGACAAGATGAGAAAGAAGATGTAGTAGATATTAGAATAGATTATATATGAGGTGAGTCTCTAATTAATTAAATTGCAGAACATAGACTGCGGGTTGGCAATTGGCAGCTGATGAGCATAGCAAGCATATTCTTCGCCATTGATGTATCTCCTCATTTACTATATATCATCATCTCTCTTCCTTCGTGCGTATGCTAATACGTCAGGTGAAACCCAAGACGCATCATGCGTATTATTATTTATAGCATGATATTTTAAAATAGTTTAAATAATAATTTTTTATTGAGTGTTTCAAGTTATATTAATTTTTAAAATATTTATGCATTTAAATATTAAAATTAAACTAAATGTCCCGCAACTGCAGATTAAAAGAAGAAAAAAATAATAGATAAAAATATTAATAATGAAAAATTATCACATAATGATTTTTATAATTAATATTATTATTAATAAAAGAAGATAAGACGCATAAAAAGATGGAAACCATTGTCCTATTCTTGTTGTCCCTCAACTAGGGACCAGTTCGATCAAGTTAATTTATTCGTGTGGTCTTGTATACTTCTGGAGTACTACTGAAGAATATAACGGTTCACATGCATACATATACAAAATATATATATATATATATATATATATATATATTGTATCAGTACAATTATATAAAGATTAAATTATAATTTTGTAATTATTAATTTATGTCTTAATCAAATTATATTAATTTGGGTTTAAAAATAATAAAGTTATAATTATTAATTAAAAATTATTTTTTAAATATAAATCAAAATAAAAACAATTCGTGCTTGTCAATATATTAATATAATTTGTGCATATATTTTTTAATATTCAATTATAAACTAATTTCATATATATATATATATATATATATATATATACATGCATCTTTTTTCAACTCGAGAATTGATTAGTCCTTAATTTTATTGAGACACCTATTATTAATGTTTAAGTGGGGTGAGGATGAGCTTAATGGGAAGAATAGTGTAAGATACATGGATAACGTGCAACACATATTACCCCAAATAAGGAACAAATATAAAATAAGTAGACTTTGAAATTTGAATTTGGCTGGGTCTCTAAATTGTCCTCCAATAAGGTGCTATCACATGCCATTTCACCACAAAAAAACACAGTTTTGTGGTGCAACCTCAAAAACCACATTGATTTCTGGTTTAGGTTTACCATTAAGACAAGCCTGTTTAATTGGGAAAATGACTGTTGTGCACATAGAGAGGTTATTCTCTGTGTATAAACAAAGATAAAAAAAAAAAGCTAAATATTATTTTTCTTTTTTTTTTCTCTATTTATGCACAAAAAGTAATCATTTTCTATGCATATATATCATCATTCATTTAATTGTGATGTTTGTCTTTGAGGGGGCAAAAATTTCAGAAATACCATATTTATATTATCTTTCATTAAAATTCATATTTAACGGCGTAAAATATTAAATTTATAAAATTTGATAAAATTTTTAATTTAAATTATGAAGTAAAGAAATTAAATAAAAATAAAATTATAAAAATAATATGACTATAAAAATTTTAAAATTTCAGAATTTCATGCACATCTTCCCCTTATGTTAGACCATTATATATAAAAGTTTACACCATAAATTAATAGGAATCCATGTATCTTGCTTGTATGGTTCTGCTCAAAAAACGTTATACATATCGGTTTATTATTAATTAAAAAAATTCTCAATTGTCCCTGTGAACATATTCATATCGTCATTAATGACGTTTTTGCACAGAGATTTTGAAGTCAAACACCCTCCTCAGTATAATAAGCCTCCGCCTCTCCACATGGTATCCGGCATCTCCGGCCCATCCTCTCCCTTGACCCCTCTCTATTGCTCTCTCTTTTTGTCTCTTTCACCAATTCTGGTTGTGAAGCTTTTGCTCCCACTACAAGCCCGCTCGAATGAACTGATTCCTAGAAATAATTAACGTCATAACATAATATATATACATGTTTGTTTGTTTCTAGCTGGCTTGGCTTCTTCAAAGCCACCGCGTTTTGGTTGTGGAAGCAATAAGCCGAGGCAGAAGAATCCACTGATCAAAGAGACACAAAGTGGTTCGTGAATCAAGACTGTTGTTTGTTTCTCAAGAAAGGGTGGGTAAAAAATATGGCTGGGGATCAGAAAACAAGCGTGGCTATGATTAAGAAAAAGAACGGGTCAATTCGATCCATTTTCATGCATGCCGATCGTCAAGATTGGTTTTATATGATTTTGGGTTTTATTGGGTCCATTGGTGACGGGTTGTCAACCCCTCTGGTGTTGTTTATAAGTAGCCGCCTGATGAACAATATTGGCGGTTCTACAAGCACTGAAAGAAATTTCGTCCATAACATCAACAAGGTTTGTCTCTTACTCACTTTCTCACTCACACACATACTTAGATATCATATAAAAGGAGCATCTCGTATGTTGAACTTAGCTTTCCGTTGGTGATGCAGAATACAGTGGCTCTGTTATATTTGGCTTGTGGGTCATTTCTGGCTTGCTTCCTTGGTGAGTTTCAGTTCTGTTATGATCTTGATTTTGTTTTCACTATCATTTATATTCATGACAAAATAGTTTAATATTGTCTTGTGACTCTCTGTTTTTTGGTGGGGATCTCAGAGGGTTATTGCTGGACAAGAACAGGTGAGAGACAAGCTGCCAGAATGAGAGCCAGGTATTTGAAAGCAGTGCTAAGACAAGAAGTGGCATACTTTGATTTGCATGTGACAAGCACGTCAGAAGTCATCACCAGCGTCTCCAATGATAGCCTCGTAATTCAAGATGTTCTTAGTGAAAAAGTAATGTACACAGAATTGAAGAAGACAATAAAGCTAGAGATATTCATATTCATCTGTATTTTTGCAATTTAATCTTTGCAAATTTTAACGTTTACCGATTTCTTTGTAGGCTCCAAATTTCTTGATGAATTTGTCTATGTTCACTGGGAGCTACATAGTGGCTTTTGTTATGTTTTGGAGATTGGCTATAGTGGGGTTCCCTTTTATAATTCTACTAGTCATCCCAGGTTTAATATATGGAAGAACATTTACGGGATTGGCCAGAAAGATCAGGGAAGAGTACAATCAAGCAGGTTCAATTGCAGAGCAGGCTCTATCTTCCATCCGAACCGTCTATTCATTTGTGGGGGAAAACAAGACCATAGCTGCTTTCTCTGCTGCTTTACAAGGTTCAGTCAAGTTGGGTCTCAAACAAGGCTTAGCAAAAGGTTTAGCCATCGGAAGCAATGGCGTTGTCTTCGCCATATGGTCTTTCATGAGCTATTATGGTAGCAGGCTGGTCATGTACCACGGCGCTCAGGGTGGGACTGTTTTCGCGGTTGGAGCATCAATAGCTGTTGGCGGATTGTAATTATATCTCCACCCACCTTTATAGTTCCATTCAATTCCTTTCAAAAGTTTCGTATATTTTGTGCTAAAGTGCTTATGTTTGTACTATTTCTTCGTGAAACAGATCATTGGGGTCTGGTTTATCTAACGTAAAGTACTTCTCTGAAGCGAGTTCAGCCGGCGAACTTATAATGGAAGTGATAAGAAGAGTTCCCAAGATTGATTCTGACAACATGGCTGGTGAAGTTTTAGAAGAGGTTTCTGGGGAAGTGGAATTCGATGGCATAGAATTTGCATACCCCTCAAGGCCTGATAACATTATCCTGAGTGATTTTTGCCTGAAGATTCAAGCGGGTAAGACAGTGGCCTTGGTGGGCGGGAGTGGCTCTGGAAAGTCTACGGTGATGTCTCTTTTGCAGAGATTTTATGACCCACTTGGGGGAGAGATACGACTAGATGGGGTGGCCATACATAAGCTGCAGCTCAAGTGGCTGAGGTCGCAGATGGGTTTGGTAAGCCAGGAGCCTGCTCTGTTCGCAACCAGCATTAAGGAGAACATCCTTTTCGGAAAAGAGGATGCCACGGAGGAAGAGGTGGTGGAAGCTGCCAAAGCTTCAAATGCTCATAATTTCATTTCACAGTTACCTCTGAACTACGACACCCAGGTGAGTGCTACTTGTCAGCTAACCAATATCACAAGAGTATCATGCCCATTAATGATATTTCTGCGTTGTTTCTTTCCTCCTTACATGATTAAACGGACACAAGTCATCATTAAAGAGTATCACTTAATCCTTTTGAGCACGTTTGGAAGATGTGCCTTTTATATAGTGGGGAAGCGTTAGTTAATTTTATATACAGGGGACAGTGTTGATTCAAAAAATTTACGGAAGCAATTGAGACACGTATTTCATCGACCAAATCCTCCTACGCAATAAAAAAACTCACCAATTCAAGAGCTTTACGTTGACCGTTACTCAATATTTTTATTTTTTTGATAACATAAGGGCCATAGTGGCTATAGGGGATAGTGAAATATGGGATTTGAACCCCCAACTGAATTCGTAGTGGAAATCACGGTGTGCCATGTGAGCTAAGACTCACCGGCACCGTTACTCAATATTTAACAAAAGATTAAAATGTTAATTTTAAATAATTTTTATATCTTTTGATTTTTTTTAGATAAAGTTAAGATGTCTTGGAATTCTTTATGTAACATGTTCTGAAGTTAAAAAAAGAGATATTTTGCAGTGTAAAATATTAATAATTCTTATTATGTGAACAGGTTGGGGAAAGAGGAGTTCAAATGTCAGGGGGACAGAAACAGAGAATCGCTATTGCGCGGGCAATAATAAAAAAACCCCGAATCCTTCTGCTTGATGAAGCAACCAGCGCATTGGACTCTGAATCTGAACGACTTGTTCAAGAAGCTCTAGACAACGCATCCGTGGGCCGCACCACCATTATTATTGCTCATCGCTTATCCACCATACGAAACGCGGATGTCATCGCTGTTGTTCAGAACGGGAAAATCATGGAAATGGGCTCCCATGACGAGCTCATCGGAAACGACAATGGAATTTATACTTCCTTGATTCGTCTCCAACAAACCCAGACATCCAAAACACAAGAAGAAATCGTCTCTACCAGTGCCGCCCACTCTTCCATATCAAACAGAGACATAAACAACACCAGCAGCCGCAGGTTGTCTCTGGTGAGCCGTTCTAGCTCAGCCAGTTCAATCGCGCCAGGCCAAGCTTCTCTTGCTAACGAAGAATTCAATGAAGGCGCTGGGGAAGATAAGAAGTTCCCCGTTCCATCGTTTCGGAGATTGCTGGCACTTAATTTGCCCGAGTGGAAGCAAGCAACATTGGGGTGTGTGAGCGCGGCTCTGTTCGGTGCGGTTCAGCCAGTGTATGCATTCGCCATGGGGTCCTTGATATCTGTATATTTTCTGACAGACCATGATGAGATTAAGAAGAAGACTAGGATTTACTCGCTTTCTTTTCTGGGGTTGTCTATGTTCTCGTTGCTGATTAATATAAGCCAGCATTATAGTTTTGCATACATGGGAGAGTACTTGACCAAAAGGGTCAGAGAAAGAATGCTTTCCAAGCTACTCACATTTGAGGTTGGTTGGTTCGATCAGGACGAAAATTCCAGTGGTGCTGTTTGCTCTAGACTCGCCAAAGATGCCAACGTGGTACGTTTTTTTTTTTCTTATAATTTTTTTAAAATATTAAAAAATTATAATATAAAAATTAAACCCCACAATAAAAAAGATAACAAAACTAACTCATATCCTTTTTTTTTCTTTTAAAGTTTTAACTGCTTTTTTATCTCTTCATTTGTTTGGTAAAGCTCTTTCCAACTTCGCCATTGCGCGTGCCTATTTACTTTCGGATCCGCTATTCTCACGAATGGTTTTAATACGAACAGGCCACTAACGGGACCGGTTTTATATGTTGTTAGTGACATGTTAGTGTTTTTCTTTTAGCTAAGAGTAAGTTTTTTCATTTACTTTTACAGGTGAGGTCATTGGTGGGAGATAGAATGGCCTTGCTAGTGCAAACTTTCTCAGCAGTATTAGTAGCTTGCACAATGGGTCTGGTCATTGCATGGAGGTTGGCCCTCGTTATGATAGCCGTTCAACCCCTTATCATAGTCTGCTTCTACACTAGACGTGTTTTGCTTAAGAGCATGTCAAGCAAGGCCATTAAGGCACAAGATGAAAGCAGTAAACTAGCTGCCGAAGCTGTTTCCAACCTAAGAACCGTCACTGCCTTCTCTTCCCAAGACAGAATACTGAAAATGCTCGAAAAGGCCCAAGAAGGACCAAGCCGTGAGAGCTTTCGGCAATCGTGGTTTGCAGGTGTTGGGCTTGCCTGTTCTCAAAGCCTCACCACTTGTACTATGGCTTTGGATTTTTGGTACGGTGGCAAGCTCGTCTCCCAAGGCCGCATCACAGCCAACGCATTGTTCGAGACATTCCTGATTTTGGTGAGCACAGGGCGTGTCATTGCAGATGCTGGAAGCATGACCACAGACCTTGCTAAAGGCGCTGATTCTGTGGGCTCAGTTTTTGCCGTTCTCGACCGATACACAAAAATTGAGCCGGAAGACCCAGATGGGTACAACCCCGATAAGATAACAGGCCGAATTGAACTACGTGATGTCCATTTCGCATACCCGTCTAGGCCGGATGTGATGATCTTTCAAGGTTTCTCACTCAAAATAGAATCAGGCAAATCGACGGCACTTGTGGGCCAAAGTGGGTCCGGCAAATCAACCATCATAGGCTTGATAGAGAGATTCTATGACCCACTCAAAGGGACAGTGACCATAGACAGTAGAGATGTAAAGTCATATCACCTTAGGTCAATGAGGAAACACATAGCACTTGTGAGCCAAGAGCCCACGTTATTTGCTGGGACCATCAGAGAGAACATTGCATATGGAGCGTCTGATAAGGTTGATGAAGCTGAGATCATAGAGGCTGCTAGGATAGCCAATGCTCACGATTTCATTGCGGGCCTGAAGGATGGGTATGACACATGGTGTGGGGATAGAGGAGTGCAGCTCTCTGGGGGTCAGAAGCAGAGGATAGCAATAGCCCGAGCCATACTGAAGAACCCAACGGTGCTATTGTTGGATGAGGCGACCAGCGCGCTGGATAGTCAGTCGGAGAAGGTGGTACAAGATGCACTGGAGCGCGTGATGGTGGGGAGGACCAGCGTGGTGGTGGCCCATAGGTTGAGCACTATACAGAACTGTGATCTAATTGCTGTGTTGGAGAAAGGGAAGGTGGTGGAGAAAGGGAGCCACTCAACTCTGTTGGCTAAGGGACCAACCGGAGCTTACTACTCTCTGGTGAGTCTTCAAAGGAGACCAGCCAACAGTGACCACTTAATCAGTTAACCAACCTGTCAACAAAGAGGTTAAGCCTTGAATCTACTTAGACTTTTTTGTTTAAAGGGTAGATCAGCTCAAAACTACAACACGATGGGCTTTGGTTATCGGTGATAGGTGACAACAAAACAATGGAAGAAACTGAAGGAGATGGCGCTGGCACTTTCAAGTTGCCTTATCTATTTACTTGCATTTTGTAATAATGCCTAAGTCATCCATGCTCTAATGTAGAAATATATATATATATATATATATATATATATCTATCTATTTACTTCCAGTTCTTGCTTATAAATTATTAGTGTATATATCATCTATGTCACTAACTTAACAGCTCTTATATCATGATTAAATAAAAATAAAAATTTCTCATGACACTTAACCTGCCATGACTAAGTTTAACTTTTCTCTCCATTTTTAAGAGAATACTTAATTTATCTGTTCTATAACTACTTACAATGAATATTTTTTTATTTTTTTAAATTATGTACTTATTTATAATTTTACTAAAAGAATCTTGCTATTCTTGCTTAAAACAATTCATAAAATCTTCACACATAATAAATAAAAATTAATCTTTATATATTATTATAAAAATATAAATAGAAATAAATTTTTATTTATTGTGTGAAAATTTTATCAATTATTTTAAGTAAAAATATGTTTTCTGTTATTAAAAATAAGGAATCATTAATAAATAATATGAGCACTCTTAACATTGACATGTACCGAGTCTAGTGTTAATAAACTATTTTTTAAAATTTCTCTCAAACATTTTTCATTTTTATAAAATAGGAGACTAATCTCTGTTTAAAATAAAAATTATGTGATTGAACCATTAAAACCCATTTGAGTCATAAAGACAGAAGGAGACCAATGAGAAATGGGTTTAGAAAACATTAATAGGGGAGAATTAAACAATCATGGCTTAATGTGTAAGCATAGTGAGTAAAAGTTCTGTTTCTCTAAGTACTCTAGTTTGTGTGTAGTTGGATGCCAATTATTTTTAGGCTAAAATTCCTGTACTTTGATTCAATTTTAATTTATTCTTTTCTTCTTTCAATTTAATTAATCCCTTCTATGTACCCTTTTTGGTACATAGTCGGGGCTGAACGCCCACAGCAAAGCAGAAAACCGCCATACGCGGTAAGCAAACACCGGCAGTGCCGCAGTCAACAAAATATTAAGTTCAGGAGGAACCGAGCTGAACACCATTAAGCCAACATCTTCGTCTTTAGCCTTCTTCGCACACCAATCCGCACACACATTCCCTCCGAGAAAAGTATGAGAGAAAGAAATGGACCACTCTCTGTTGCACCACCACCGGATTCTGGAAATCAAGTGCGACTGTCCCCCAACTTCCCTCTCGCTGTTTAATGTCTGAACCACAGAGGAGGAATCGCACTCAACCATAATCTTCGTGCAACCAAAGGATCAAGAAAATTCGAGGCCCTTTAGAACCCCCCACAATTCAGCTATAAAAGCTGTGCATCGGCCAATTCTGTAAGCGAACCCGCTCATCGGCCAATTCTGTAAGCGAACCCGCTCATGAAATGACCATCTTCAGCTCTCAGGACGCCCCAGTCTCTCGTATGTACTTTGAAAAGGTTGCAATTCACCCTCCCTTGAGAGATCCATCCAAATCCTAACAGAATTACAACAAAAAAAAGGTGCAAAATACACCTGTTATTTTCAAAGTTACCTTCAAAAGGATCAAGCTTCGCTACTCAATGGGCATCGAGAATACGTGGGAGGCAAAGTAGAAGAGAGTGGAAGAGAAGAGAAATCCTAAGGTCACCGAATATTTTGACATGGAATTCAGGGTGAATTTCGTGTCCAAATATTCGGGGTGCGTAGCGCTGCTCGGAAGAGAACCAGCGTTATTGTCTCATGAAAGAACAATTCAAAGAGGCTGAGCTTCCATTGTCACATGAGATTCTTGTGGGTCTCTCTGCTTAAAGAAAATGCTTTTGGAGAGAAACAAATCAAACCCCAGCAGTCTTATATCGAACTCAAAATCCAAAATCAAACCCAGAAATGCTTCTCCCCTATCCCATCCTCTCTCTCTCTAGCTTCTTCCCCTCTCTCTACTCTTCTTTTCGATTACGCACGCTATAAGCACGGTGGAAAGAGCTCTCTACGTCAAGCGATATTTATTTCTAATTGACAGCAATTTAAAACTTGTTTTACAGCGCAGGGGCAAATGAAATTGCTGTGCTCCACTTTTTTTCTTTGTATTCTCCATTACTGGCCTCTGCAGTGCCAACACTTGCCTAAAACCTACTGAATCTGGTCACGTTTCAACACTTTTCTCATTTAAGACGTTAAATTAATACCCATATTACACAGAAAGGGAGGGTGAAGAAAGGTGCACAACTCGTTGCTTGTCTTGTGGGAACTAGAATCGCAAAAGGCAGTGCTTTCGGACTAGCAGTAGTTATGGCGGAAATGACTTTGATGGGAAACCGGCTTAACCAGTGAAGTATCTTGGAATTGATTGAATTTTTGGACAATTTAGTTAATGGATTTGGACGGAACTCTAATGGAGAGGTGAGTTAATAATTTTCAATAAATTGAAATGGCTCTAAGCTTAGGAAAGTAATTTATATTTTAGCTTTATTTTTATGGTCTACTATAAATATTGGATTGTAATTTTAGAAGTTTAGAATTTCTAACTAAATCATGCATACTTTTGAAAGTATACAAAAGAAAAAATTTTCAGGTTTATGTATAATGAAGTTTTCATTTATTTATCTATTTGCACAAAAAAGATATACACAAATATATAATATAAGAATCATTGTCTCTTTATAATATATAATATATCTGATAAAAATAAGAAAAATGAGTTATGGGTATTTCTTCAAAATCCTTAATTTCTTTTGTATTTTCTTAATAGGACCCTTAGTTTCTTTTGTATTTCTTAATAAGAAATCAAAAGAGTGAATTAACTTAGACACGAATAATGCCAGTGAAAACACGACTAATAATAAGTGCAAAACTTTATATCAACTCTAAATTACTAAGGTATGACTGGCTTGTATGTAGCCTAATTTGTTGGTCTTGAATCAAACTTAGAAGAAAAATAATAGACACACATAAAGGTGCATAACTCTAATAGTTCTCTTACATATTTTTTAAAATTTAAAAAATTTATAAAGGAAAAATAACGTAGCTCAACTTAGAATACCTTCTATGCTAGGTCATTTCATTCCAGTTAGAGTTGGTTGGGTTGGGCCTTTGAAAGGGACTTTGTCCAAATATGTGCCCATTACAACAGTAAGTTTTTCCATATATTTATCTAGGATAGTGGGCTTTTTCTTTATTGGACATTATGGGAGAGCAAAACAAGTTTCTTAGACAATTAAGGTTTTATGTTGTTTGGCATTGCTGATTTATTGATCTATATCTATATTTATATACTTCTATACAAATTATATAAAAAAAATGGATTTTGAAATAATTGTTTTTTCTAAAACTTGTTTTCCAGGTGACAAATATGATCCACATATCACCCATTGGCTTCCAATGCTGACGAATTTTTTCTTATCAATATTTGCACATATATTTGGTTCTTAAACAATAACATGGCCTTCAAATTGGTAGTTTAAACGCTCGTTAAAAAAAAAAAAATCTAAGTAGATCAAAACTCCATTATATATTAAGAAATCCACCGGACATGTTTTATATTGGTTTAAATAAAATTGATTTTGGTAATATTAACTCGCGTGTACATAATTTGTGTTTGTATATGTTATTATTAATGAATTTTTTATTTTTTAAAAAAAGTGATTGTGCCCAAAATCACTTATAAATAGAAAATAATAAAAAAATAAAAGTGATACAAAATAAGATAAGAATAATGATACAAAACAAAATAAGTGCACTCTTAACTATATTTAAGAGCAAAATAGTAAAACGTCATTTTTAATGTGTGAATCAATTCAACCACAGGAAAGATAGGTGAGACATTATCATTATTCTCAAAAAAAAAAAAAAAAAGTTGAGCTGGTTGACCTGGAGAAATTATTCAATATTTTTCATATACCATGAAGCATAGGTAATGTAGTGTATAAATCCAATAACCAATTATCATTAAACCCAATATCGTGTGGCATAAGTGCACTCTTAAATAATTTTAAGGCTAAAATATAAAAATTATCTATACTTTTACTTGCAATAATTAATATATTTACACTTTTAAATAATAATATATCAACCAATTTCTATCGAAATTCTTATCCTGACCCTCTTCTCAGCTTTTTTTCCCATTCTGTGAATTAAGGGAAACTAGAAAGTAGAAACTGAAACTACATTCGGAGAGACTGAGATCTGCGAATGAATTCTAAGCGTGTGTGAGAAGAGGAAGTGAAAGACGTGCTGATGAGCAGAGTATGACAAAGGGTCCATTTATGGGAGTGACCCACCATAGAGAAAGGAAGCCAATGGGTGGGAATGAACGAATGCAGAAGCAAAACGGTGGCGATTCCTCCGATGGTAGATACATCTTCAGCGCTGAAGCAATCCATCATTCACCAAAAAATTCACAGAAGAGGATAATATTTTCCAGCAAGATCTATGAATGTAACTCTACAAATGAAGCTTTCATTCCAAACTCTCAAAAGGTGAGAAGAGGGTCAATACCTAAAAAAACGTGAGAAGAGGGTGGGTAAGAGCTCCTATAGGAATTAGAAAGTACAAAATTGGTTTATTGTTATTATTTAAAAGTATAAATAGGATAATTGTTATAATTAAAAGTATAAAAATTTGTTTGCAATAAAATGAAAATACAAGAGAATTGTTCATATTTTAGCCTATTTTTAAGGGTAAAATTGTAAAACACCATTTTCAATGTGTGAATCAATTCTACCACACGAAAGATCAAGGTGAGGCATTATGCGAAAAAAATATGTTGACCTGAAGAAATGGTTCAGTGATTTTGGTTATATTATCTGGAATAGGTGATGCAGTATAAATCTAATAATAAATTATTATTTATATTATTGCAATAATAAAAGTTTATAAATGATTATTATAATTAACAAAAATTGTATAAATATTAATTTATTAATAAATAAGTATATCACATAATTTATACCATTGCCACGTGATATACCAAAGAGTAATGAATAATCTACACTTGACCTGACTCTAAAATTGATTATGGCCTTGTGGTTAAGAGACTTCACCAAAGCATAATATTAGCCTCTATGTTTGGGGATGCAAATCCTTACCTTTAGGGATTTAAACATAAAAAAAAAAGATTTATAAAGTATATTTAAATATAAAATTAAAAAATAAATAAAAGTTATTAAAATTAAAAAATAACAAAGATAACAAATTCAAATATATATTTAGAGTGTCTAAAACTAATTTTAAATTCACAAAAAAAATTGATTTTACATGGCTAATAGGTCACCCCTGACACTCAAATTGTATATCTTTTTTTATCCACTATTTACATAAATTTTTTAAGTTAGCTAAATACATTATTTAGATTTCTTAAAAAAAATTAGTCTTGACACACATACATTATATATGAATTTTAAAAAAAAAATAAAATAAATAATTTTAAAATGAAATTAATTATTTTTTATTAAATATTTAATAAAAATAACAAATAATTTAAATTTATGATTAAAATAGAGTTTCATTTTCAATAAGAATGTTTTTTTACAAATTTTTGTCAAAATAATTAATCTTATATTAAATATTAGTAAACATTAAAAATATAAACATATTCAAATTTAATATTTAATAAAAATATGAAATAACATTTAAATGAGAGTGAAGAGAACACGTTAATAAAATAGAATTTTTTAAAAAATAAGTGTTATAATCTTTTAAGTTAAGATAATTAATACTATATTTAATACTTAAAAAATTAAATAAATTTATAATAAAATGATGTTTTGGTAAATAAGACATTTGAAAAGAGTATTTTAGTCCAAAAATACTTTTGTCATTTTCACTATCCCGTAAAAGCCATTTTTGATAAATTACCTTTTAATTAAAATGTCTGAATTTCTATAATATTGTAATTATTTAAACTTATTAAATTCCCATATTATTTTTCAAAAAATTCTATTTACTAAGTTAATGTAAGTGAATATTTCAAAATATTTAATTATCTTATGTGCTATTAAATTAAAACTTTCCTAGATATTAATCAACAAAAATACCAATGAGGAAAGTTTTAGTTGTAATTAATTGTACAAGCTGACATTATATCCACATGCAAAACTAGTTGTTACATATTTACTAAATTAAAATGTCAGCTTGTTAAATTCCCATATCTCTTTTTCACTTAATTTGAACTTTTTCTATAAACAATTAATATCTATACAAATTACTTTTTTTTTTTTTACACATTTTGGTAAGGATAGACTGTGTATAGAGATTAAAAAAAAAACAGAAGATAGGCTCCATATAAACCTTCTGGCTCTCTTTAATTTCTTTTTCTTATTTTGGTATTAGATATGGAAATAGATAATTTACAAAAAAAAGTTTCATTATCAAGGAAATTTAAGCATTGGTGACATTGGATAAAACGTAGAAAGTAAATTATGTTACTTTTAAAAATATTTTATTATAATAAATAATTTGTAAGATTAAGTTATTAATAAAGTATATTTTTATTTAGAAAAATACTTTTTTATGACCATCGCCAAATGGTTAAGTATTTCTATTGGCTTTTGCCGGATACAATGGAAGTTCCAAACATTAGAACACGTAACAACAATGCAAATGGACAAAGCAATTAGAGATGTCTACCATATTCCTATCTTCCGCGAAACTTCTACTGAGGTAGAGTTTTGGACGTCATGCCAAGCCAACTCCTTTGAGCTTAGTCAAGATTGTAACACGAGTTTTGACAGTCATTTTCCTTTTGACCAATAACTAATAACCACGATTATCACGGGTTAGAAATAAAATTAATAGTCATACATGATTAGGAATTCTTTTTTTTTTTTTTGTGATTTAGGAATTAATATTTGATACAGTATATCATGTTATAGTCTGGCTACGTTGTCAAATGGTTCTCTTCGTGATTCTTTGACTCTCAAATTTTTTTTTTTAATCAAATTCTAAAACACAAATTTAAATGCTCATTCTCAAATCGTCTCCAGAATGATTAAAAATAAAATAAAATGATAATCCAATGTGCTAACTTGATATTTGGTATGATAGGACCTAGAATTTATAAAACTAAGAATAGAATGATAAATAAAATTTAATGTGTGAGCTTTATTTATTTTTATCTTTCTTAATTTTATATTTATCTCTTTTACTACATACTTAATTTTTATTAAAAAATTTAAGAGATCCAAATTCACTTATGTAATATTGAATACTCCGTATTATTTTATTTCCATTCATATAAAATTATATTAATTAATTTTTCATATTATTCTTGAAAATTTGCTCTCTATTAGAGGAGATCACTCTAAATTTTAATAAAAAAATTCACATATTATAATTTGAATGAAAGTAATACTAATTATTCAATATAACATAAGGATTAAAGAATTTTGCAGATGATAATGGCGGTGGTGGTGGTTGGTGAGTGATGACAGGTAGTAAGATAATAAAAGTAGTGCTGATGTGTGTAAAATGTGCTTGGTAAATAGTAGTGTGTTTCACTGCAAAAAATTTAAAAATTAATTTACAGGAAATTCATGGGAAAATCTTACATATTGTCACGTGGTATATCAACTCCAGTTTTATTTCCAATTTGGAATTAGGTTTCCAAGTTTAGGCAGCATTAGTGTTAATCATTAACTTGGTAATATGACTAAATATGCAATGGAAAATGTTTACCTTACACTTTTATATTCACGAATAAAAACTATGTGCTTTGAAAACAAATAAAATGAAACAGTTGGTTTCATTATTTTTTAAACAAACGTGGAGCATTTGTGGGTTTGAAAATGGTATGCAAATGGCTTGGCAGGATAGATGGCCCTTATAAGATGGTGACAAGTATTGTCTAGGTGCATTCACACATGCCATGCATATACGCAACTGCAAAGGGGATGCAAGCAAAATTTGGTGATTTGTTGGCAATAGCATATTTTAAAATATTTTGTCCGTAAACTTAGATTCAAACCTTTTTTTTAAAAAATTTTCCTATATAATATTTTTTTCATTTTTATTGAATATGTAATTAATTCACATTCAAAACGAGTCACTTAACACCCATTCTAATAAAAATAATATTAAGATTCAAACTTATATTTTTAATTCCTAATTTCTTAACTTGATACAGGGATAACAAATACAAATATCTTTGTCAACGCTCTAAACTTTTTGTCAAAAGAAGAGCCACTTTATACAAGCCAACAGGCTGAAAACCCATTAGCAATGAAAGATTCTTCTTTTGGCATCAAAACAAGTAAAGTCTCTACAGTTTCGCTGGAAATACCAATGTCCTGAAAACGAAGACAAACAACTTTTGTCCCCTGCAATATACCAGGACTACCTGAAGAAAGGGTGTTGAGAAACCCGGATTGCTACCTTGGTGCCTTATAAGTATTTCATTTTTGGAAGCGCCTCTCCATTCCTCCTTCATGGTCACAGGCTCACGGCTAGCTTAGTTAGCTCACCCACCCCTTAATTACAACTCAAAACGAGGAGAATGGTATGCTTTAACGCATTAGGATCAGTACTCCAAGATCCATCATCAAGAAGCAAGTGATCAATCCTGTTCTGGCGGCATAAAATGTGTTAATGGGTTAGGTAAGCTGGAGTTCTCTGCAACTAGGGGGTCAAAATCTGAAACACTTTTTGTTCAACCTGTTCCTAAATGAAAGCAATTAAGCAAGAATTAAGCTTATTTTTAACCTTTCCTTCACTATAAAATCATGGGAAATATTTGGGGTACTTACTCTCCATGGTCGCCTCACAAAAAAAGAGTTTTTATTTTGACTTTAATATCTATTCACTACTAATTTTGGTGCACAATTGTAATTGTAATATATTGTATTTATAATTAAAAAATATAATCATTATTAATTTTACTATTCTCATAAATTAAATTTTATTAAATGATTACTTAAATGAATTTGGAGTATTAAATCTAGGGGACATTACAAATTGAATCATAAGGCCAATAAATCCAATATATCACAAATATTTGGTAAGACTTTAATAAACCCTTTTGCCTAAATTTTTTGAATCATTAATATAATTTATATAAATTAATCTGTATTTTCTTATTTAGTAACTTTTTTATGAACAGTAACTAGATTCTATGCTCCACCAGACAGGGAGGCATGGGATAATTGCAAAATTACATATTTTGTGTCAAATGACACTTGTGTTCTACAAATCTTACAATAATGAATTAAGATTACCATAATTGTTTCATTAGATTGGAGTGATGATTTAATTGGCCAAATATGCAGCATTTTAATGAAATATTCTCAAATTCAAATGTTGGTGACAACTTGTGAGTTATCACGATGTGTAAATGTAATCTAATATCCACTCTTTACTTATGGCTAAAACCAAAAGATTTTTATCCAACCCGATTTTGCATGAATTTTATTATTTTGGGTGCGTTAGATTTAGATTGCGATGGCTTTGGTATTTACTATAAAAACAACGACAGAGTGGTAGGAAAAACCATGTGCACAAGCGGAAAATGAAAAGAAAATGTATTGTAACATTAAAAAAAAAAAAAAAACCAAAGAAGATAAAGGGGAGTGAGACAAAAATAATTTTTTTAATTTTATACACTACAACTTTCATAAATTTTATTTAAAAAATTTAAACAATCAATTTTAATGAATCACGTTATTTAAATTATAAAATTTGAAAAATTTAATATATCATATTATTTTTTGTAAGACTTTTCTATATCTTTTCTTCTAGATATAGTATTTTTGAAATAAATAATATAATTTTATTATTTTTATAAATTAAATTTGTTTAACAAAAATGTTATATGTACATTTACGGAAAACACAAAAACAAATAATTTGAGAAGAGAAAATATAAAAATACATATGTATTTATTTATACATATATCATTATTTTTTTACTAAACAACCAAATTTATATCATTAATGTATTAAATACAATAAATTAAATTACAATACTTATCATTCTTACCGTCATCATTATCATTTATTACATGACCATTTTTTCTTGGACACTCTTTTCCCTAAAAAAATAAACCATGGGCAGAGGCTGGGTAGTTGGTGTCCATGGATCATGTTTAGACCCACCCTAAAAGCTGTCCGCAGGGAAGGAGGTACATATACACATAGTTCTAAAAGTTGGAGGAAGTTTGGCACGAACCCTCCATCGTAAGCTAATACCCTCGTTAGTTTTCGAAATTTTGCGTTTGACTCCAAAATTTGAGTTTGAGTTGCACGTAACAGAGCTTTCTTTTCTACACATAAAAATTTCTCTCCACCTCTATAAGTCTTGGTTTTCGAGTGTTGTCTCAATTCTTTCTTGTAACGCAAAAATAAAGAGAAACAGATAGAGAAACCTATTTCTCTTCCCTTCAGTTCTTCTGTGGGCGATCAAGCCCTTCACTTGTTTTTCTCTCATCCCAGAGATCTACTAACTCCTTTTCAAGCATATTTTCCCGAGAAAAATCTAGAAACTGGCTAAAGTACAATTTTTTCCCTTCTTTTTCCTCTTTCTATGAAGTTGTAGATATGGGTTGTGTGTTATCTATCTTCTATTTCCTGCTCATTAATTTCTAAATGAATTGCTTTTTGCTTTGCAGAGATGAAGAGAACAAGGGATGATGGTTATGCTGGTTCTGCCTCTCAATTCAAGCGACCCTTTGCTTCCTCACGTGGGGATTCGTATGTTTATCTCTTTTCGTGGCCCTCCCTTGTGTGCTATTCTCGTCTCGCAGTTTAGAATTGGTTATTCATCCTCTTTTTGGCGACTGTATCTCGTCATATTCTTGGCTTTTACTCCCCGATGGTGAATTTAAGCATGTCTGACATTGTTCGAAGCTTTATGTTTTCACCCTTGATGATTTGCCTGGTGATGTCTGATAATGAAATTTTTGTCGAATTTCTTTGGGGTTGTATTATAGTTTACTTGAATTGACTATGCTATGGTTCTTCTAGTGTGAGCATTAGATAAAAGGTACAGATGTGGATGACTAAGGCCAAAAAGATGTGGTTGGCTTAAGTAATGTAAAATCTTACCAAGCAAGTAATATATATAATACTCTAAGATAACCCCTTGAATAATTTAGAAGATGGATAGAAGCACTGTTTGCGTCTATGTTAGTACACTTTTTTTTTTTTCAACGAGAAGCTTACTGAAGGGAAAAATGTATTTTACATTTTGGATAGTATAATCATTCTACAAGTGATGCGTTTGATTCTAAACATAAAAGTAGCTTTTGCATTTTAGCGTGCCTTAAGTGTTTATATTCTAGTATCTGAATATGTGGTTGTATTCTATTTATGAAGCAATGGCCAATCCCAAGTACCTGGAGGAGGAGGGGGTGGTGGTGATGGTGGTGGAGGAGGAGGAGCTACGTCACAAAAATTGACTACCAATGATGCCTTATCCTATTTGAAGGAAGTGAAAGACATGTTTCAGGACCAAAGAGACAAATATGACATGTTCCTAGAGGTCATGAAAGATTTCAAGGCTCAAAGGTAGACCCTTCACATTTTTTCACTTTGTGAAAAGAGTGTTGTACTCAAAGGATTAGTGGGTCTTAGTATTATTTGTTACTTTGTAGGACTGACACTGCTGGTGTTATAGCAAGGGTGAAGGAGCTATTTAAAGGGCACAACAATTTAATTTTTGGATTTAACACCTTCTTGCCAAAGGGATATGAGATAACACTTGATGAAGACGAGGCTCCTGCAAAGAAAACAGTTGAATTTGAAGAAGCTATTAGTTTTGTGAACAAGATAAAGGTGAATGTGATTTTCGGTTGGTGGGTTCTTTTTTATTGCAATTGTTGGTTCCTCGCTTTAATTTGATGGGTTTTGCCTCCTTAGAAACGATTTCAAAATGATGAGCATGTTTACAAATCATTCTTGGACATTTTGAACATGTATCGCAAAGAGCACAAGGACATCAACGAGGTCTATAGTGAGGTAAAATGTTTAGTTCTAATTTTGGCACTCTTTGCTGGACAATTTCTCATTCTATTAAAGAACTTTCATATTGAAACATGTGCTCTTTCTCTCTCTCTCTCTCTCTCTCTCTCTCTCTCTCGCACTGTTATGCTTTAGGTTGCTAACCTTTTTGAGGACCATAAGGATTTGCTTGATGAGTTCAAGAGATTCTTACCAGAGAACTCGGCAGCACCTTCTACACAGGCACCATTTGCTCGAAATTCATTTCAGCGATTCAATGAGCGGAGTTCTGCAGTGCCTACAATGCGGCAAATGCAAGTAGACAAGGCAATAAGATTGTTTCTCTTCCCTTCTCTTTTAACTTTATAAATTGGTTTGTTAATGATTGGTGTACAAAATTTTTGTTTTTACAGCAACGTTGTCGACGGGATAGACTTATTACTTCTCATGATCGTGATCTTAGTGTTGATCACCCTGAGCTTGATGATGACAAAGCAGTGATGAAAGTGCACAAGGAGCAGAGGAAACGCGTTGAGAAGGAGAGTAGAGATAGGAGAATTCGTGATCAGGATGAGAGAGAACCTGATCATGATAATAACAAGGATTTAAACACGCAACGTTTTCCTGATAAAAAGAAATCTGTAAAGAAGTCTGAAGGTCTTGGGATGACTGCTGACTTTGCTTCTTATGATGACAAAGATACATTAAAGAGTAAGTGCCATCATGCTATATTGTTTATGTATCACAATGTTTGAAAACATATCTTTTGATTATTGTTCTTTAGATTCATATGGTTCTTTTGGTTTGGCAGTATGTTCATTTAGAATGTTGCCTTTGCAATTCAACGTTCTGGTGTTGTGGGCCATTATCAATATGCTTAAATTTTTGCTTAGTCATACATCAGAAAACAATTTTAGTGCACTATCGATTGATCACAGCTAAAGAAAACAATAACAAGAAAGGGAATTATTATTTCATGGGTCTGGTGTTAAACTGCAAGCACAGTGTATATTAGTGCAGTTGTTATAAATGCTTCACCAGGATAAGCATGTGGGAGAATGTATACAGAGATTGATTGTTATGGAACTATTTGATGTACCATATTTGATAATTTCCTTTTTATCATCTCTTTCCCTCTCTCTCTAATGTTCCAAAGACTGGTGTACATCTCTTGGTACTAATGTTTTGCGTTTTGTAATCTAATATTTAGATTAAAAATTTCTGTGCCTAATGAAATTTATTCACTGGCTGCTATCTATGCTTTGGAGTTCTTATAGTTCCTTTCATCAGCATTTCTTTATCCTCTTAATATCTTTGTTTATTTACACAATTTTTTGTTTTTCATCTGTAAATATTTAATGTGGGAAGATTGGGAGTTGGGTTATCATTTTGTCCCTTCTTATGCCTTCAAATGAGGAAGTCAAGCATGTTTTGAGATTTTGACATCTTTCTAATATGCTTTACCCATTCTAAGATGTTGTTTTAAGACCTTGAATGTTCACATTTTTTTAAAACTTATATAGATTTGTAACCTGGTTTTTTTTTTGGTTTTTGACTTCATTATGCCAGGCATGTATAGCCAAGCATTCAGTTTCTGTGAGAGAGTTAAGGAAAAGTTGGGCAGTTCAGATGACTACCAGGCATTTTTGAAGTGCCTTCATATTTTCAGCAATGGAATAATAAAAAGGAATGATTTACAAAATTTGGTATGTGATATTATTTATTAATCTATGAATTTTATGTGATTGATGGCATTGAAGCATGGGAGATTTAGTAGGTACTTGTGTCTGTCAAAATTCCAGAGCTATGCTGAGAAAAAATTATATTGCATGTTATTGCCTACTCAAAGCTCTAAATAACAGTATATGCTATGTTAGAAGAATCAGTTGGTATTTTTCTATGTAGCTATTATTATAGACACAAGGGTGTAGCAGAAAGGAAATTTGAAGGGATTTGTGTGTATCTATGAAGTTTTGGTGGTGATAGGAGCACACTGATGCCATCTTGGAGTGTCATATGTATAGCAGTTGGCAGGAACTGCGTATAAATATCAAGAGCCATTGGCTGTCTGTCTACTATTTAATCTTATGGCAATGCATCAAAACATGAATTTCTACAAGGTCACATGCATTTACTTTTATGCTCTGAGACTCCCGGTAGCATTTTCCTTTCCCACCAAATTAGTCCTGTTATTATAGATAACACTTTCTCTGAGGTGAGAAAATTCCAATTTTCTTTTATTTTAGATTTCTTGCCTTATTGTTTTAGCTACAAGATCAAATTTTCTTGAAGAATGTACTTTTAGTACAACGATTTTGTAAAAATTGACTTCAAGCCATATTGGTTGCCTATGGCTTTGTAAGGTCCTCATTCTGGTCTATGGTGTTCGGAGTATGTTTTGTACTTCAGATATTTAAATTAATTTAATCTCCCATAGTGTCACCTGGCGCATAATGTAACTGTTCTTGGGAGTAAAACTTAAATTTAAACTCTTAGTAAGAAGGGAGCATCAGAGTTTTCTAATTTAGCTTTTTTAGTTGTGAGTCGTAGCATTTACATCTAGCTCTTGATTTTTTCAGAAATTTCATAAAAATACTTGGAGCATGTTTGTATTCATTTTGGGGGCCTAAAACCCTTTTGGGCTTGCAAAATATGTTTTGAAAAATTTATCAAGTATGTAAGGAGATCTAGGTTATTATGGCCTTCTTCCTCGGCTTGAACTCAATGGTTTTATGAATCCTAATGAGGGTTCCATCATTTGAGGTTATTAGATTTGTGAGATTTTGTTGCCACTAGAATTAATTCATATTCTCTCATTTTCTCATTTCAGGTAACTGATTTACTTGGAAAATATCCTGATCTTATGGAAGAATTCAATGATTTCTTGGAGCGTTGTGAAAATATCGGTGATAGTTTTTCGACTTTTGTACTAATTTATATTTTTATACCTAATCCTTGAGTAGGTACCTGACATATTTGTTCTTGCAGATGGGTTTCTTGCCGGTGTCATGAGTAAAAGTATGTCTTCAAGATATAAATACGTATTAATTATTTACCTTTCTTTGCAACTCTTTTTTTTTTTTTTGGGGAGAGGGGGGGGGGGGGGGGAAGAATTGTATTACTTGTGTACTTAGTTCTTTACATGATTATATATTTGGTTATTTTTTCATGTTTTCGTTTTTGAAGGCATTGTTGAATATGCTCTCTTTTGTTGAAATACGATTTGCTTGGTTATGTTGTGGGTTAATTCTGACGTTGCAAATCATGTTGGTTTCAGAGTCGTTCTCTAGTGATGGTCATTTATCCAGATCTTCAAAGTTGGAGGAGAAAGATAAAGACCAGAAACGTGAGATTGATGGAGCTAAAGAGAAGGAAAGATGCAGGGAGAAATATATGGCAAAATCCATTCAAGAACTTGACCTTAGTAACTGTCAACGCTGTACTCCCAGCTACCGGCTACTGCCCGAAGATGTGTGAAATTTTTATTAATTTCTTGTCTTGTTTGCCTTGTCAGTATGTTTCGATGTTGTTGAACTCCCTGGTGCCTTTTACTTTTGCAGTATCCAATTCCTATGGCCAGTCAGAGATCCGAGCTTGGTGCTCAAGTACTCAATGATTATTGGGTATCTGTGACCTCAGGAAGTGAGGATTACTCTTTCAAACATATGCGCAAGAATCAGTACGAAGAGAGTTTGTTCAGATGTGAAGATGACAGGTATTTGTGCTGGTGTTTTAACATACCTTTTGTGTCACTTGGCTTATTATTTTGGTTTTGAGCTTCATGTTTGTTGGCTTTGACATGTTTTTCCTATGATTTGAATAATACTTCCTGCCTCCCCCATCCATGTTTTTAGTAGTCATTTTTTTGGCAGATAGAGAATTTTATAATTTGGCAAGTTGACAATATTATCTATTTTGTGTAGATTTGAGTTGGACATGTTATTAGAGTCTGTGGGCTCAGCTGCTAAACGGGCAGAGGAATTGTATAATAGCATTAATGAAAATAAGATCAATATGGAGGCTCTGATCCATATTGAAGATCATTTTAGTGGTTTGTATAAAAATAATCTCAATTTATTATGTTGATTTGAAGACTTTTATTGGTCTCAATTATTAGTGTTTTATCATAAATTTTTCTGTTTGTGTGGCTTCATATTTCAGCTTTGAACTTAAGGTGCATTGAACGTCTATACGGTGACCATGGTCTTGATGTTATCGACATATTACGGAAAAATCCAACTCATGCTCTGCCTGTGATATTGATTCGTCTGAAGCAGAAACAAGAGGAGTGGAGTAGATGTCGTTCTGATTTTAATAAGGTTTGGGCTGAAATTTATGCTAAAAACCACTACAAGTCACTTGATCACCGTAGCTTCTATTTCAAGCAACAAGATTCGAAGAACTTGAGCACAAAATGTAAGTTGAGCTTGAAATAACGAACTTTGAGTTGTAAGTTTGTCTGCCATCTTTATGGAGGGTTTAATTGCTTTGACATGCCTTGAGCCATGAACATGTATAAATAGGACAGGGTAGAAGTGGTTTAACTCAACACTTACCTAGGTTAGTTAGGCTCTTTCTTCATTATGATTTTAGCCAGTCTCTGGGGGATGTCTGTATGGTCAAGGGCAGATTTTTTATACCGGGTATAATACTTACTTTTGTATCTAGTAGTGGCATAAGCATGACAGGAATTTCTTCATGCATTAAAAAAAGTCAGACAGGAGCTCCCTTCCCTCTTCTTGAGGAGGGTCATTCAGTAAGAATTGCGTTGACTTTAAGATGCCCATCTGGTATCTAGCTCTTCATAAGTCTTACTTGCATGTTCATTGGTGAGTTAGAATTTGCTTTGGTATGTAGCAAACTTATAAGAGGAGAGCCATAGTTATTGTTGGAAGGTGTTATCAATGTGTCGTGTGTGCATGTGGTGTGAGGGTATTTATGTCTTTGTGTTAATTTAGTTCCTCTATACATAGAGGCCTAACGGTTATGCTAATGTAAGGAACTCATGAAATTTCGAGTTTGTGTTCTCTGTATTCTATTCTCTTTTTCCCTCTCTCTGCATTTTTTCTCTCTGAAATTCAACATGGTATCAGAGCAAAGGTATCATCCACCTTGAACCCTAACCCTAATTTAGTCTTTCTTCCTTCTTCCTACTAATACCTTCCAACAGTTATCAAGACATTATGGTTCACATATTAAATGCTTGGATATCTTCTCTGCAAGTCTTTCCCTTACTGGTGGAATACAACTTATAGTATTGCTGAGCTGCTATGTTAGATAATGAAAATTTTGTCTTTATTATTGGGATATTGCTGATGTGATATTTAGTATAATGTATACGAATTAGAATTTCTCCTTGACTTCTAAGTTCAACCTAAAACGTACTGTAGACGAGTTTTCATGCTAGCAATGATAGAATAGTTCCTATCATACAACATCTTTGGCTCTGCCACTGTTAAATATTGAACAAATTTCAATTATTATCAAGAGTGAAAGCGAATCATCCTATTTGAGGAGAAATAATCTGTATTTCATTTAAGATAAAAAAAATATATATAACATTTATTTTTGGAAGAGATTGGAAGTGGTCCTTAAAGAAAACTTCCTGTAAAAACACTAGTACCGGAGCACTGAAAATAATTTATCTTTTTCATAATTATCAAGTTTCTGTGGTTGCAGCAACTGATTATGTGAATATGATATTAGTCTTTCATTGTGAAATATATATACCACCACGGACTTTACAGATCCGAAGGTCTGTTTTTTGCCTTAAATTCTTTGGAATCAATTTACTGAAGGTCCTACCAATTCTGTGGGTGAAATACCACTTACTAAGATTACCGAATAACCTACTCCAAATATGTCAAGCGAACCAGACATATATCAGGGGATAAAAGTTTTTAGTAGATGTCACTACCTACTGGAATTTGTTAGTAGTGACATTAGTGAAATCTTAAGATTGTATTGTAAGCATTGTTTATCTTTGCACGTTTTAGTGTGATGATCCTGTTTAATCAGTTCTAATATTTCATCCTTGTTTCAATAAACAGTTTTGGTGGCTGAGATCAAGGAAATTAAAGAGAAGCAACAGAAAGAGGATGATATTCTTTTGGCTATTGCTGCTGGAAATAAACAGTCTGTAATTCCACATTTGGAATTCGAATATCCTGATCTTGGGATTCATGAAGACCTGTACAAACTTGTTCATTATTCATGTGAAGAGGTTTTCTCAAGTAAGGAGTTGTTAAATAAAATCATGAGACTTTGGACCACATTCTTGGAGCCAATGCTTGGTGTTTCTTCTCAATCTAATGGGACGGAAAATATAGAGGAAAGAAAAATTGGGCATCGCATTCCCAATTTTGTTGCGTCAAATATAGGTGATGGAAGCCCTTTTGAAGACTCCATTATTAATTCTAGGCTTCCAAAATCTGATAATAAGGAAGCTGATGGTAGAGTTACTGAAGTAAAGAATGTTCACCAGACCAGTTTAGCGGTCAATGATAAAGAAAATGGATCCCTTGATGGTGATCGTGTTAGTAGAGATGATTCTCTACCAAATAAAGGGCAGAGAAATGTAGATTATGGGGATAAAGTCTCTGGATCTGGTAAACAATTTGCTTCTGATGAACAAGGACCTAACTACAATGCATCAAATGCAGTGACAGGAGAAAATATCATGGGCAGAACTGGCCTGGAATTGACCTCAGGTCTGTATGCAAGATTGTTGCAACATTCACATCCTGCATGATTTTGGCTATTTGATAAATGTTGTCATTTTTTTTTAAAGATCCTGCTTTGATTAATGAATTTTAGTTTTGTCAAAATTCTAAGAATTGTTTAAATTTTAAGGCTGTGTTCTTGCTCCATCCTGACCTAATGCCATGCCAGGTGATGATGACTCTGTAATCAAGTCTCAGAGTGGTACTGTACCTTTGGTGGAGGTATGAGCTCATAATTGTGGCAAATTTCCACTCTTACGTATTTGAGCAGAAGTGCTTGTAATCGGTTATTATTTATTGATATTTTTGATTCATTTTTTTTTCTGATTTCTCTTAAGTCGAATGGTTTCTTTTTAAATTGATATAGACATTTTTTGAAATGCATATCTTGGTGATTTAGGGACGTGACATTGCGTCTCCAGTTCCATTGACCAATGGATTGTTAACTGAAAGCAGTAAAGTTAAAAACCATGACGAATCTGCTGGACCTTGCAAAATTGAAAAGGAAGAGGGCGAGTTATCGCCCAATGGTGATTCTGAGGAGGATAACTTCGTTGGCTATGGGAATGCAAATGTGCAAGTAATGCCTAAGTCAAGGCACGATAATGAAAGAAGGAAATACCAATCTAGGAATGGGGAGGAAGAATGTTGTCAGGAGGCTGGAGGTGATAATGATGCGGATGCCGATGATGAAGATAGTGAAAATGTTTCCGAAGCTGGTGAAGATGTATCAGGTAGTGAGTCTGCTGGTGATGAATGCTCCAGAGAAGAGCATGAGGAGGAGGAGGATATTGAGCGTGATGACGTTGATGGTAAGGCTGAGAGTGAAGGTGAAGCTGAGGGGATGTGTGATGCACAATCTGCTGGAGGAGATGGTTCATCATTGCCATTGTCGGAAAGATTCCTTCTGTCTGTGAAGCCTCTCACAAAGCGTGTATCAGCAGTTTCCCAACTTGAAGAAAGAAAGGATTGCAGAGTTTTTTATGGAAACGATGATTTCTATGTCCTTTTTAGGCTTCATCGAGTAAGGATAATATTATATACTAGTGTTTAATATTAGGAATTTTCCCTTGGTCAAGAAGTCATACACTCTTTGCACTTGGCAGATTCTTTACGAAAGGATCTTGGCAGCAAAAACAAATTCAATGAATGCTGAAATGAAATGGAAAATCATAAAGGATAACAGTTCTCCAGATCCTTATTCAAGGTATCTTTTGACATCTTGAGCTTTTCTGGAACAGTGCTTACTGCTTATTGCACTTCTGGATTGATTGTCTATGTACTCTTTAGATTCATAAATGCACTGTACAACTTGCTTGATGGATCTGCTGACAATGCAAAGTTTGAAGATGAATGCCGATCAATTATTGGGAACCAGTCATATGTGTTATTCACATTGGACAAGTTAATATATAAATTGGTCAGACAGGTATGTAGGTTTCTTTAGCTGTCTTAATCTGTTTCCACTTTCTCATTTCTTGTTTTCCTCCTAAGGTTTTAAATGTTTACTTTTTTCCCGCAGCTTCAAACTGTTGCAACTGATGATTTAGACAATAAGCTTCTTCAATTGTACGAGTATGAAAAGTCCCGGAAACCTGGGAAATTAATTGATTTCGTATATCATGCTAATGCACGTGTAATTTTGCATGAGGAGAATATATATCGATTGGAATGTGTAAGTCTTTGTGACTTTGTTTCCCATCTCAACCAGCAAAAAAAGAATAAAGAAAAAGTAGATTTATGAACAGAGTTATGTGTTCTCATGACTTCATAAATTGTGTTAGTTGTTCATGGATAGTGTTCTTTGCCAATGTTATATTATTGCAGTCCTCTACACCCTTCCAACTATCCATCCAGCTGATGGACAACATGGCTGAGAAGCCTGAGGTGTATGCCGTCTCAGTTGATCCAAATTTTGCCTTTTATCTGTACAATGATTATCTGTCAGTCCTTCCTGGCAAGAAGGAACCCCAAGGCATTATACTACGAAGGTATGGATCCCTGCAGATGGATCTTTTTGTTATGGTGAATTTCTCTTTTTCCTATTGATAAGGAGGGAATCCATCAAAATCTTTGAAGTGTTTCCACTCCAGAATCTAGTTTATATGCTATAAGATGATGCATAATTTGCTGCTTTTTATGTTGATCTAAACAGAAATAGGCGCAAATTTGGAGACTTAGATGAGCTTTCTGCAACATGCTCTGCCATGGAAGGTGTTAAAGTAATTAATGGATTGGAATGTAAGATAGCTTGCAACTCATCCAAGGTATGTTGCTTTTTCAAGCTTTGATAATTTCCCATTTTGGTGGTTTACTGCTTTATTTATAAGGTAATCTGATGCGTCCCTTCTATGATTCTGTGTCTTCTTGTGTTGTTCTTTACTCTCTGATGACATATTTTGGCCCTTGGACCACACTAGTCAAATTGGGAAAAGATAGTAAACTGAGGTTTACATGTCAGTTAGTCGCATGCTTTTCCTTATGGGGGGGCTCTCTCTGTTGGTAGTCTGTGGGGTTGTGGAAGGGATACTGATTCTGTGGCTTTAGTAGCTACAACTGCCGAGTTACCATGATGTTGCCGTTTGTTTAGGCCGGCTTGTAAATTATTGAAGTGCCAAGTGTTATTTAATAAATAAAATATTCTGGCGGGTGTGGATATGCATCAACTATCTAACAGGAGGATTGGGTCCATTGTATTGATTTGACTCACAAAAGACTTAGCAAGACATGGCACCTCTGGAGTTTTGGTGCTGAATGCTTATTCTCACGAGAATTGTGATCTCCCAAATGAGTTTGAATGTCTGATTAGAAACACCAGTACCCCCCCCCCCCCCCCCCCCCCCCAAAAAAAAAAAAAATTGTCTTACGTCATAACCGTTATTTGACAATTTAGGTCACTACTTAGCCATTTGTCACTCATTCTGCTATGTTGTCTCTCCTTTCTTTTGGGAAGAAAAAAAGAGGGGGGGGGGGGGGGGGGGATGACAAACAATAATTTTTTTTTATACTTACCTGTATCCTTTGCAGATCTCTTATGTTCTCGACACAGAAGATTTCTTCTTCCGCCCCAGAAGGAAAAGAAAAACATCAGGGACCACATTTTCCCAGTTTCATAGGGCCAGGGAGGAAAGATTTCGCAAATTTTTATCAGTCTCACAATGATTTTGTACCTTAATTTTGACCGGAATCCTCAAGGTAACTTCAAGGTTGCCTAGTTGATCTTGAAGAGACTTGCAGCCATACTCGATGTATTTGTAGAAGAGTTGGTGTGGCAACTTAGGAAATCATTGGGCTAGCGCTTGTTTCTTTATTCTCATAATGTTCCTGAATTGTCACATGAAAGTGGATGAGGGAAGTAGATACTGGAATGTAATATGTATTTCTCACTGGTGGCATTTCGGCCAACCCCTGTAAATAGTTTGCTGCATAATATATTTGTAGAAATCTGCTTACAAAAATCAACCTTGGTCATTACTAGTTTCAACAGAGATGCTTCTTTCCTTGTATGCATGCTTTCGTAGCGTTCATGTTGTTTACTTCTCTTTCTTTTCGACATGAAATAGATGTTAAAGTTGAATCGATCCTGAATGTGCTTTTATCTTTTGGACAATTTCTTTGAGATCGCTGTAACTCATCCATATTAAAAAGACTTAGCAATTAGGGGTGTCAATTTCTCTTAAAATATATATTAAAATGATAAAGAATAAAGAGAAAAATTTTATTTTGGTCTTTTATAGATTAACAAATTTTTATTTTGATTTTCATTGTTTAATTCTTTTAATTAAATTTTTTATAGATTAACTAACTTCTATTCTGATTCTTCATAGATTAAAATTGATATAAATTAAGTTTCTCAATTTAACATCACATAATGATATTAGTCTATCTACTGATGTGGCAAACGGTGATAATGTGGCACATATTTTGTCGTGTTACTTGCAATGTCATCTTGTCACATCATCATTATATGCTACGTCATCTTGCTATATCATCATTTGTGTGTTAAAATGTGTGCCACATAATCATCATCTGCCATGTTATCTTGCCACGTAATCACCATTTGTCAAATTGCACGTCACATCATCTCCATCTATCACATCATCTTGTTACATCATTATCGTATGTCATATTAGTAGATAGGCCAACACTATTATGTGATGTTGAATTGAGAGACTTGATTGATATCAATTTTAATTTGTGAGAGACTAAAATAAAGGAATTGGATAGTAAGGGATCAAAATAGAAGTTGGTTAATCTGTAGAGGACTTAGTTAAAAGAATTAAATAGTGAGAGGTTAAAATTAAAATTTATTAATCTATAGAGGATCAAAATAAGATTTTTGTCAAAAACAAAAAATACTTAACAAATTTTATGGTATAATAAAATAATTGTCATATAGTGTATTTATTTTTATATTTTTAGTTTTATATAATTTTCATTTAACACAATTTAACTCATTAAATTTATTAATTTTTATAAATCGAATTATAAAATTTTTTATCTCCAATGATAAATTTTAATTTTTATTATTCTTTAATAATATGGGTGCCCTCTATGGTAAGAAATTATTCTGGGAGAAAAAAAATTGCCAATTAAATCTACAAAGTCATGGGGAAGTGGAGGATTAGAAAAATTAAATTACAATCTACTTATTTTTTAGTATTCACAACAAAGTTAAAAAATGACTTTAGTAATCACTATTAATTTTATTTAGTATTTTTTTAAAATCATGTTTTAAGGACAATATGGTAATTCCGAGACTACGTAGTAAAGAGCCCTTGGTTGATGTAACTCTTCGGGACATGGATGGGTCAAAATCAAGAGAAGATCCACTCCCTCCCACCTTAGCCTTCCTTTCTCCCTTCCTCCATTTCAAATTAGTTTTGTTGGTGATGGTTCAGGGGATGGCTTTTCTAGTTTTCTGTGAGGAGCAGCAGTAGCAGTAGCATGAGTAACTGTTCTTTGGAAATCGTCAGTGAAAAAGAAAAAAGTAATGGATGCCTCTTGACTGGGGGCGCTGTTGCTGACGCTCCAATGCCGATGATGATAATCTGCATAACCTGGCTTCAGGGTCTCCGGCTGAGCATGATGTGAGTAATGCAACTGCCGGTCCCGCTGCTAAGAAAATTCTATAGTGGATTTGTCGAAGACAGTACGCTGATCAACTGTCCTTAAATCAGGTTTGAACTGTCGAGCTTGGAAACCTGATGATCTATTTCGTCCTCGGTGTTTGCCGAACCTATCAAATCAACAAGGTTCTCCTTTAAATTCAGACAGGCATGATAACCCCCAAATCTACCCCACGGTCATGGCAAAGCATCATTCCCCAGCCTTCTTTCTAGATGTCCCATCTGCTACGAGGATCTGGATGAGTCAGACTCAAGCTTTCTTTCTTGTCTTCTAGTTTAAAAAATAGTATGTGTTTTACACATCATATATAATAAAAATAAATTAAAATAAAAAATAAAAACATGAAAAATTGTAAAAGAATATATAAAATTTATATTTCTAGAAATATATACATAATAAAGTCACGTGAATTTCGTCTCTGCCGTTTTTGTCACAAAAAGATTCTTGACGCGTGTCCAGGCTGCAGGAAAATATACGACCATATCGATGGCAAGGTTGGATTCAATGTAGGAGATGCATCTTTCCACGTTACTCAATCATGCAGTGCGAATGCAGGGAACAAGATCTTAGAAGGTAGTTTGTGATTTTTGAAACATTTTTTAGGGAGTAAATTACAATCACTTTTTTTAAGCTATTTAATTATAACACTATACTCTATTTTTATTTAAATATTATATTATATTTTATTTATTTAAATATTATTTAAAAAATATATTTAAATATTAATAAAATATTTATAAAAAATATTAAATTAATATTTTATTTTAATTTTATTTAAATATTATATTTTAACTCAATTAATTATTTTAAATAATTAATATATTGATAAATTATATATTTTTAATTAAATAATTATATTTATTGTAAGGTGTTAATTTAACAATATATGTAATTATATAAAAAAATTTAGTACAAATATAAAAATATCTTGAAGGTGAATTTAGTTTCTCAAGATACCTTTACGTTTGTACTAAATTTTTTTTAATAATCACACGTATTGTTAAATTAATACCTTATAATAAATATAATTATTTGATTAAAAATATATAATTTATTAATATATTAGTTATTTAAAATAATTAATTGAATTAAAATATAATTTTTAAATAAAATTAGAATAAAATATTGATTTAATATTTTTTTGTGAATATTCTATTAATAGTTAGATATATTTTTTTAATTAATATTTGAGTAAATGGAGTGAAGCATAATGTTTAAATAAAAATAGAGTAGACAGTCATAATCAAATATCTTAAAAGAAGATTGATATAATTTACTCTTTTCTAAATGATCTCTTTCTTTTTGCACTAATTTGTTAGCTGTCACCCCACATCTACGCCTCGGCGGTCTCTCTTCCCAGACACTTCTAATGAGGATGTGAGTATATTCAATAGGATAGGGGTTTAAATCGAGCACAAGAACAAAGGCTATTGTTGAGTTCGCTTTGGATTAAAAATTTTTTGTTCTGATGTAGGAAACTGACGCTATGATGTTAGTACATAAAACTTGGGGCAAATTTTCTTTTCTTTTCTTATTTAGAATCGCACACACAATTGAGCACTGTTATTTTGATGTAAAAATTGGGTATTACAACTATATTTTTCAATTTATTATATAATTTTTTAATTTAATTGTTAAAAAACGTATTACAATTACGCAACAAAATTACGTAACTTTATCATACAACTTGCAAAAAGTATTCTAGAGACACCTGTGTCAGTTGTGGCGAAAAGTATTCCAGGGGAACCTGTGCAGTGGTGGCCAATATTTGTTTAAAAAAAAGAACTGGTTGTTGCGTTGTCTGTGTCTAGATCTCACAGTTGGAGCAAGATGTTGACCAAACCCTTAACCCTCCCTCACCATCTCTAGAAACTAGAAAGGTACCAAAGGGCATCAATACCACTGTAAAACTTAGTCCATAACCACGTTGCAAAAAATTATCTTCACACTAATTTCACGTAAGAAATGTAAGATTATGAACACCTATATGGATAGTTCTTCTGCATATCTAGACTCCAATCGACTAATCGACTAATACAAATTTCTACAATAGAAGGGAGTAAAGTTGCAGAAGAGGAAGGGGGAAAGACATTCTTTATTCACAATCTTTTTCTTTTTCTCTTTTTGAGAAAAGCCTGCACAATATACACAGTATTTTTTTCTTTTTAATCATCTATTAGCAAAAACCATATGATGAGATTAAAATGTGATATTGATTGTGCAAAAAACATTTTATTGTGCAACAAGAAGAACAGTTCATTTATTTTCATAAATTAAAGTTTATAAAAATTTTAGTTAAAATAATTTAAGATTTTATTAAATTTTATAATTAAGAATATAAAATTAAACAAATTTAACTCAATATATCAATTTTGTGAAGTTTAAGAAAGAACAGTTATAAAACTTTTATTACTCCATAAATGCAGTGAGGGAAAAGAAAAATATTATTTAAAGTAAAAGTCGTAGCTTTTAAGAGTAAAAGGTAAATGCATCCTGTTCACTTATATATTAAAGTAAACTTCTCTTAGAGTAGTCAATTTTTTATTTTTTATAAATTCATTAGGAAGGATTTGAATTAAAATTTTTTTAATACTATTTAAATTGTTCATCATCCCATATAGACATCAATAAATATGTGCATGTTACAAACAATTATGCTTAGTTGGACATTGTTTGAATGCATTGGAAGTTTTTGTGTTAGTATCCTTAGACAATCTGAGCTCGTCCTGTGTGTAAGGTCTTACCACTTTTCACCTTTAGTAACGTTTTCTGTTCTCATTTCAATATGGACCAAAGTTACGAGAAAGTTTTATTTGATTCAGAAAAGTGAGAAAACTTTCAGACATTCATCAGGTTTTGATTTCCTTAAACGCAATTCTAAACCTCGATTTCCCCGTTGTCAATTACAGTATTCCAAGAAAAAGGTTGGAGAGGAGTAAGTAATAGAGAGAGAGAGAGAGAGAGAGAGAGAGAGAGAGAGATCAACACAATAACCATTTAAATATGCAAAACCAAATTTTTTACATGCCACACAAAGAATATTTTTTAAAAGGGTAAGTAAGTAGGAGTCTAACAACTAATTCAAAGCACGTGGTCAGACTCAGCCGTCTGTCCTCCGAGTATTAACTGAACCGAAAGTGGACTTTTTTTAAGGTTTAGCGAAGAGATTTCTTCTTCCTTCTTCATTAAGATTAAGAATAATTCAAAGCCTCAAACCCACATGGAAGATTCCTCGAGCCTACCTCTCAACTTCAACCTCTGAAGGGTCTTACTTAGTCACATCACAACCTCGTTCCACATCCTGTTTTCCTTTTATATACAACTCAAACGTGTTTTGCTTTCTCAGGTTCTCTTCCCTTGTTGGATTCAACAGTTCTGAAATTTTCTTCCCTTCGTTTCCCTGCCAATTGCCCAGTACTTGTTTTAAACAGAGAGCTAGATATGTTTCTTTCCAGACCAAATTTTATGTTGGTGGTCTTGGTTTGCCATCTTCTCATTCATGCCAATGCAATTCGATCTTTTCCCTACAAAATAGGAAATAGTGGGTATGTAAGAGAGGGCATAGATGACTCTTTTATACAATTCTCTGAGGCCCCAGAATACAGAAACCAGCAGAGTTGCCCTGTAGTTGAAAGGAACAGTTTGCAAATGGCTTGTGACCTATCGCTTGTTCACATTGCCATGACAATTGATTGGGACTACTTAAGAGGATCAGTAGCTGCAGTCCACTCTGTTGTCAAACACACTTCCTGCCCAGAAAATTTATTCTTTCATTTCATTGCATCAGATTCGAGATTGGAGAACCAGGATGAGTTTGCTAGGATAGTTCAGTCCATCTTCCCTGCCCTCAGATTCAAGGTTTATCTGTTCAGAGAAAGTCTAGTTGATAATCTGATATCACCTTCAATACGACAAGCTCTTGAGAACCCATTGAACTATGCAAGAAGTTACCTAGCTGATTTGCTTGAGCCCTGCGTTAAACGAGTAATCTATTTGGATTCTGATGTTGTAGTTGTTGATGATATTCAGAAGCTATGGAAGGTTTCACTGACAGGAACAAGAGTTATTGGAGCTCCAGAATATTGTCATGCAAACTTCACCAGATATTTTTCCCAAAGATTTTGGTCAGATTCTGAGTTCTCTGACGTCTTTGCAGGAAAAAGACCTTGTTATTTCAACACAGGGGTGATAAAAATGGACTTGGTGAGGTGGAGAGAGGGTGGTTACACGAGGAAGATTGAAAAATGGATGGAGATTCAGAAGGATCGAAGGATTTATGAGTTGGGTTCTCTTCCCCCATTTTTGTTGGTTTTTGGCGGAGAAGTTGAGGCCATTGAGCATAGATGGAATCAACACGGGCTTGGAGGAGATAATGTTGTGAATAGCTGCAGGAATGTGCATCCTGGTCCGGTCAGTTTGCTGCACTGGAGTGGCAAAGGGAAGCCATGGGCAAGGCTTGATGCCAGGAGGCCATGCCCAGTTGACTATCTCTGGGCACCTTATGATCTCTACAACTACAAACTCAATCACTGGCCAAAACTTTACCCCCAACATCGCCTCAACAACCAGAGAACAGCTACAACACTCTAGGACAATGTCCGGATTCGTTTGAATAATCGGCCAAATTCTGTTTTTTTTTTTGGTGATTATCGGCCAAATTCTTTAATCTGTATATAGAAACATCAAACAGTATATGATACTGTATTTTATACTGTCTGATAATCATCTTTGTGTCTGTCAATAATTCAGAATATCACATGGCCTTGTCTTAGATGAATTCTGCGATTCGGCGTGAACATTTGATGCACAGAATTGAGTGAATGAATGATTAATAATAACTTTTAATAAGTCTCGTTCCGCTGGGCACAAGCACACACAACACAAAAGGGTAGCGGGAAAAATTGGAAGTCGGAAATTAAAGAGTTTGTTTGGGTAGGTAGACAATTAGTAAATTACTGTATTTTTAAAGAATTAATTGTACTAATCTATTTTTAGAAGGACAAATTTTTTTTGGGTACATGTATGGGGAGGGATTGAACTTTGGGAGCGAGAGAGACAAATTTCAGGTCGACTACTGACTTGAATGTTCAACTCAAGAACAAGTTTTTAAGTTTATAAATGTTCAACAAAAATAGTTCTATAAATATTGATTTTTTTTTTTTAAACTTAAAAACTAATTGATTTCTCAATCGGTCTCTCAATTGTCCTTTGAGAAACCTAAACTAATTATAAATCTAGAAAGAACCCCAGCACTAATTATAAATCTAAAAAATAACCATTTATTTTAAGATTCTATTAATCTATAAGAGTCATATTTGTTTTAAGAATTTTTCAATCAAGTCTCCACTAGTATTTGTTGAAAAACACTGCAACAGAGGTGGGGACGAGGTGAAAGAAGAGCCAATTCAAATATTATGTTAATGTACAAGAGAAAATTTTGAGATTTAAACTCCATCTTTCATAATTATTAATTAATAACTATGACTAATAAAACACCATTGACAAGGACCAATGAGTTTTGTATTCATAATGTTGGCTAATATCACTAATATATGCCAAGCTAATGAAAAAATAAAAATTAAAACCTGTCACCAATCCTTTAAGCTGCATTGAAAATAAGTCCCCCCAATGTGAGGACAAAAACGTAAATTGTTATCTGATTGTAAAAGGATCAGATGTGAATTGAAGCATCGTGATATATTTTGTTCTAAAATAAAACACAAAGTAAAACACCAGGTATCGTGATACTTTTTATATATAAAAAAAAGAAAGATGAACATGCCACATCAACTTGCAATGCATTTGCCTTTTCCAAAATGACTACTAGCGCGAACCAAAAAAAAAAAAAAAAGGCCTTCTCTCTCATCCATGATCTGAATTTAGCAGACATCACCTTCAACCACAACAACTCTTTGAATGAGGCAACATGGTTATTGTCAACAACTACATTACCCTCCTTCCATTTGTTTAAAATTCAGCTCAAACACAACCACTTCCACCCACTTGACAATCAGTCTAAAAAAAATATTTTTGTATGTATCTGGAAAGAAGGAAGAGGAAGAAGAATGAATGGGCTAACAGCAATATGGCTGACACAGTCGACACTACTGGTGACTAAGTTCCTGAAATGATAAGGCATCCATCTTATTATTCTTTTTGTTTTGGTAAACAGCACCTCATCTTATTAAGTCAAAGAAAAGAAGTAAAGCTTTGTAATATTAGAGATCAAATCCAAAGGGAAAGGAAGGCAAGAATAACGTCACTCAAACTTCTTGATCATCAGAAGGTCATTCAGCAATTTCTCAATTGCTTCTGCATCCAAGCGACCTTTAGCCTGCAATAAGGTAGTAATAAATAACCTTTAATCAGACTAAAGTCTAAAAGCATATATTACCATATTGTGGTTGTCAGGGCAGGGGGCACATAATCACCCAAATAGAGAAAGAGAGAGAGAAGGGGAAAAGAAGAAAACAAAAAGGAAGGAATGATTGGCATCAAGTCTCTCAGAGAAGTCATTCCCCTGAAGTGAATAAATATTTGTTAGAACGTTCTCATCAAGAAAATTCCATTATTGGTCATCTTGTTATATAATTTTCCTTGTATTTTTACTCTGACATTAGGAAATTCCATAACCCACACAAGCAATTAAGGGGCGCGTAGTTGCATGGATCTGCCATACTTGAGGCTAGTCTTAAAAGTAGACTAGAGCAATTTATCAGTTGTCAAAATAGCCTATCTGTAGTTTCAATAGAATTTCTAGAGAAGATATGTACAATGTATGACAAGCAGACTCTAAAAATTACTAGTCCTTCCATTTTGTTTTGAATCAGAAACTAAGACATAAAATGCGGCTACACTTAGCCACAGTAGTATGCACTTAAACTGAAGGAAACTTTACACTGACTAACCTTAAGAGTTGGCACAACACACATAGCTTCCTCCACTGTTTCAGGGCAAAGGTTTCCTAGCACGGCAAGCTGCACAAGAACAGAGTAATACAACATCAAGAAATTCTTAATATACTAAACCAAACATAGTTTATCCATTGATTGATCTGCACCTCAAACTCAGCCAACTGATACCTACTCAGAACTCTGAATATCGATCCGTTAAGAATCAAATAGATAAAGATGAACTAAAAAATGAATGCATATAACAATGACACAGAAGGATACTCTCGAACTTGCTTCACGGCATCTTGATTAGTAAAGCGGCTGAAGCGCTTGACATACTGCAGAGACTTCTCAAACACTCTGAATAAGCCAGAAATACAAAATTCTATCAAGACAAGTTGATAACTAAAATGTGTGGAGTATACAGCCAGAGTAAGGAAGTATCAACTGAATAATGCCGGCTTACATGTTAGTGCATTACTAATAACTGCACAGTAGCTAAATAGAGACATTGTGTAATGCACTTATGTATTATTTGTATAAATTATATTTAGTTGTGACACACAATTAACATACAGTATAGAATAGTAAAATTGAATACATTTAAATGATAGACAAGGTAACAATGGCTGGAACTTACTGGGGGGCAAGATTACTTGAATCGCTAGACATCTGCTTGAACTGCTCATATTTGTGCTCCAGAAGAATGGCAACTTCACTATTCATTAAACATTTGGCCTTCTCAAAATCTGAAAGTTGCAAGTAACATCTAGTTAGGTGAATTGACACATTCAAACAAACTTCTAGCAGTTTTGATTTGGCATATGGATAATTAATACATGCTTTACCCAGTACCGCAGGTCTCATATTCTACTATAGAACAAACATACATCTTATTATTTGTTAACACCTAACCCTTAGTCCCAACCAAAACTTCAGCTAACATTTTTCAATTATGCACCTTCAAAACACGGCACGACTTCATCTACATCCTACCCATTGTTAAAGATTCAGATTGGTTGCCCCCAGAAATCTTCAGAAGAAATTGAAAATCTTCATCGCAAATTGATCCACATTCTCTCTAGAAAGTAATGAGGAAAACCAAAGGAAAAACCGGTCAACAATATATTAAGAAAATAGTTCAAGAAAAAAAAGGCCCCACCATTATTCCCAATATATCAGAACCATACGAAAGCAATAATAATTACTAGGTACAGTGCAGATAAACTCACGACGTGGAACCCACACGCAACAATCCAATTCTAATGCTTACGGTGCCGAAACATCGAAAACACCCAAATAATTCTTCTCAATCTTCTGCAACTTGTTAATTATTTTATATTTTAGGATACAAATTTGAAACCCAGAGCCCATCAAACAAAAAGGATTGATCTGACATAACATAGACGTAGACACTCGAACAAACCGTAGGTTAGAATAAATCGACAGCAGTTGATGGAATTTTCAAGGTCTTGATATTAATAAAATATTGGGCAGAAGATCAAATAACAATAACAAACAAACCGCCTCCGAATTTGAGCTCTGAAGCATCCTCGTCCTCTGTCCTGGACATTATTATGCTATAAGGTGAGAGTTCTTGCTTTGCACTCTGGTTTTGATGTGTTAGTTGTTATGGTTTAGGCGTCTAAGTCGGAATTTTGGGTGCAAGTCACAACACAAGCAATAGGTCCCACTCTGGTTTTGGGAAACGTCGGTCTCACGAAGAATTTCACGAAAACCTGGTAAAACGGCGCTTAAATAGTACGGAGGATTTGTTACCTGCTTGGAACTCCTTTTACTGTGGATACCAAGTACGGAGCCAAGGGTGACAGACTCTTAGGTGGAGCCTTGTCCCCACAACTTTGAATAATTTTGGCATACCATATAAAGTTTTAAAAATCTTTTAGTTTTGTCCCTAAATTTTGAAAAACTTTACTTATATTTAGGTGTGGGCATGAGTTTCACCTTTTAAGTCTCATATGTCAAAACCAAATGAACCCAACTAGCGAATGTGCCAAATTTGAAGCCGGCTGAGGTGCAATGTGAAATTGAGAATTAATGGGTGCTTGGGTTGCTATTATCTCTGATGGGATGTTCCTGTTTCAGAGGTTAGAGTCGCAGTAATGGAAGCCAACCCTTTTTAGCGTTGAAGGCTCATGGTGAAGCCATCGATGTGTAGATTAATAGAAGAAACAAAAACAAACCTAACAATTGTCATAAAATGCCAAAATAAAAAAATAAAAAAAAAATCTCAAATACAGAATGATCTTCTTACTGAAAGTAAAGATTTATACCTTAGATTTTACAAAGGCAAAACCATGCTCGGGGCTGAAGATTGCTCAGCCTTCTTGGTAAACCATTTTTGATTTCTCACACCTTATATTGCATCTGCACTGTTTAGGCAATGAAATCTTCGATCTTCTCATCCCGCACCCTATTTCTAATTTGCATCAACATTGTTTCAAATCTCACACTTTGGTTTTGACATATAACTCACAATTTATCTCTATCTCAAGTGGGTTAAGTCATTCAAAGGAGGAGAATGGAGACTATCAATGAAGAGGAAACTTAGGAAAATATAACAAAATGGCGACAAAGATGTAAAAGCAAAACGAAAAATCTAATGTCTTGAGGAAAAGGAGAGCCAAGAGTGAGGCGAGGAGTTTGAGATGCTGAAGGGGAGGAGGGAAGAACGAAGAAGAACCAAAGGAGAAAAGAGAGTTGAGGGAAGGTTTTAAAGATGGGATTTGAAGAATGAAGAGATTTAGAGAAGTATTATTGGTTTCTTTAAATATATTAAAAAAATTTATTATAGAATTTAGTTTTATTAAAATTTTTACAGGTAATAATTAAGAAACTTGAACTCAATCTCATAATACTCAATTTATATTTTAGAATAACTTATAAGCCGAACCAACTCAACCTTATCATTTTTTAGGTGCCAATTTGTAATAGGTTTAGATAGGATAGACAATTTATGCCCACCACTACTTGTATCATAAAAAGTTTAGAAGATTTTAATTTGGCTCCCTTAAGTTTTGCAAAATTTTATATATAACTTTTAATAGCTTTAGAATTTTTCAAATAACTTCTTATTACTTTATCTAATTCTTTAAATTCTTAAAGTAACCCTATATGTTTTAAAATTGCAAATACAGTCATACCTCTTTACCAAGCAATATATGACTATACCTACACTAATTGATCACCCAAAAAAAATCCGGTCATGAAATAGTTTTTGTGTGGCTATCTTTTCCATTTTTTTCAATCTATGATATTTTATTCCTTTTAAAGGAAACTCCATATTTTTCTCTTAATACTCTCCTTGATAACATTTAGCGACAATTTCATTGATTTCATCAAATAAATGATTTTCAAACTTTTACTTATTTTCTTACTTCATTAAGTTTGATGTTCCGGCAAAAGTAAAAGTATAAGTTTAAAGGATTGAGATTTAGTGACTCTTACTTTGAAAGTTATCGTATGTAATAAAAGAAAAAAATTATTAAAAAAATTAAAATCAATATATTTAAGTGCAAATAGAGATATAAAAAAAGTTATTAAAGTAAAAAAAAAATCAAGTTAATTGATTTAAATTTGAGTTTAAACAATTATGACATCATCAATTAAAAATAACTATTTTTTATTTTTATATTTTGTAAAGATGGCATATGTTGCTAATTGTTTGTCTTTTGTTTGACAAAATTCTCATAAAATTAATTAAAAAAATACTAAATTTATTAAATTTTATAATTTAAATTATACAACATAATTTAATGATTTAGATTAAATTTTAATTTGCATGAATAAAGAGATGTATGAAATATATAACTTAGTCCTTTACACTCTCATAGTTATGAAGACAAAAGTATTAACCTTTCAAAAACTTGTTTTCTATGTGGACTTTTGAAACCTTTTAATACAAATACTCTCATATGTCAGAAATTATATTAGTTCCTCACATGTTATGAACTTGTTTACAAATTTTGCTTCCCATTATTAATTTTTACTCGTACTAACAAATGAGATTTGGATACTAATCAGGTAAGCAATTACTCAAGTCATCCCATAAACCCAACGTAGGAACATTCATTGTGGATCTGATTCTATAGATAGATGCAATAAACACGTAATTAAACTGCGTTTAAAAATATAAAAAAAATAAGACAATTTTGCCACTCTGTAGTACTGAAAGTTAACCAAAAGGTTTCTTTACCCAGATCTTCGGGCAGGCATCTCCATAACAAGACCAAATTCAAGATATCTTGGTAGTACAAATATTCCCTTGAATTGAATCTATATCAGGCAAGCTAACCAAGTAGCTGAAGGGATGATGATGGGGACCTGATATTTGCTATACCTGAGGCGGAGTTGAAGTCTATCATTCGGGCAGATAAACAGAGCACCTTCAGAGATGAGTGATCTGTTTTAGTTCTTTGCTGATGTACCCCCAAAAAAAAAAAAAAAGTTGCCTTGAATCTCTCAGTAAGATGAGTGTCCTGTCATTTAGGGACTGCAGGGGAGTACGTACCAAATAAAAAGTTGCCGAAATGGTGCATAGTACTTTCGCACCCGAAAAGTCGGACAAAGCAACAACAATGACAAATGTGAAGAGTGACTGGGGGCAGGGGTTTTGTTTAAAAGAGTTTTATTATGTTTATGTATTTATTATTATATATTTTGTATAAATTATAATAAAATATTAATATTTTATTAATATTTTTATAAATACATGAAAGATACATAACACTAAATACTCACTTTACATTTTTCTTATTCAAAAGCACGGTATCATTATGACAGAGTGCTGGGTAAGAGGAAACAAAAAAAATGATAAAATTATACACATATTTAATATAAATAATTATACTATCTCATATATAATCCCTGGGAGAAAAAAATAAAAAAAATGACAAAATAAGCAACACCACATATGTTTATCACTGCTCTAAATTAAACGGAGTACCTTTCAAGTCAAGTCATATATCACTAGACCTACACTTCAAAGATAATACTTTCAATAAGAACAAAAAAAATTATTAGGGGTTCTTAAGTATGCTTTGCGTATAATTTCGGGAGGGCATCGGTGAAAGACATCCTTTCACCCAATATTCTCCTTTCATTGTATGCTGAGCGTACTAAAAAATTTAGTGTACCTATAAGCACTAATAAGAAAAATAATATGGGTGCATGAAATTGTAATTTTTTTTATATTTTGTCATAACTTTTGAAAAAAATATAAATAAAGAGTGAAAATGTTAAAATTTATATAATTTATGTATAATTATTAATTATGAATTACATACTTATTTTACTTGGAATTATTATAACATTAAGTATTATATATTGTAATTTAAATAATTATATAATTATATTAAATATATAAATATATATTTATATATAATATAATTCAAAATAATAATATATATAAAAAATAACTTAAAAAAATATTACATTTTCATTTACAATTAAGATTGAAAGTTTCAAATAATAAACACTAAGCAACTTAATACTAAAATCATAAAAAAATTAAGAATATAAAAACACTAAAACACTAAGCATAACTAGTCAAATGAAACACAAATAAAAAAAGAATATAATTAATCATTTTGCTTCAGTTGTACTAAAATATAAATTACTTAACTCAAAGAAAACTTACTACACTATAACATAAACAAAAATAAAGTCAAATGTCACGTAAGGTAAGAATAAGAAACTTAGAAATAGAATTTCACCAAAAAAAAAAAAAAAAGGTAGAAACTTAGAAACAGAAAACAAAACGCGACATCCACGATCCAGCCAATACTCAGTCACAACGAAGAAGAGACCAGAAGAAGGCAGAAAGATGCTGCCACAGTGCTTCCGAGAGACCAATGATGCCTATCCAAGAGACTCAATTCACTAACCCAAGCATTTCTTAGAACTCCCAGCCAAAAACACGTGAAGGTGATCAATTTAGAACAATTACTCACCAATTGTTAAGAGAATAGAACAAAAACTCAGAACTCGCAACCAAAAAGGTGTGAAGGTGTGCAGTATGCAAAAAGGGCGTGGAGTCAAATGCATGGGAAAAATCAGGGTCAACATAGGGGAGTCCTTATGAAAGATATGATTTTACCTTTGTTTTTGCACAAATTGCGCTCGTAATTGAATCAGAATTGCACAAAATTCTGCACCATTATGCACGCAATATCACATAAGATGAACTGCGCAATATAATTGCATAAAAATTGCGCAAGGTAGCATTGCATCTCACATCGCGCAATTACGAACGCAAATGCTCGCAATTAATGACCAGGAGTTCACGTGTAAATTTATGTGTATGTCATTGTCCACCAATAATAAGAAATCGGAAATGTTACACACACCTAAAGTGACAGCATCAATTATTCACAAATTCATGGACCGTGAGATATTGTAGATTTCCCATAAAATTTAATAAATTTAAAATATTTTATAAAATTTATTTTGTAAAAAAACAAATAACATACAAGTATAATAATTTTCCCATATTGGCAAGTCATTTTCTTTTATATGAAGAATTATATTAGAGAAAGAAAGTACAACTAGGGAGAGGACACGAAATCCTCCAGTATAGAAGTTCCATTGACCTTTGCTCCTCTTTCTAATAGCCTTCAAGAACCATGAAAATGACTTTGCCTTGTTGTGGTTACACCTTAATACTCGGCGCCCAAATTTGTGCATGACTCCAGCATTCTTCTGTGCTTTAATATTCCAGTGTCTAAAAGCCCTCATGCTCCTTCCCTCTAGATTTCTTTGGAACCTCGTTATTCTCCACAGCTCCATTATGAAGTATAGGAACTATTTGAGATTTAAAACGTACTTAGAGCTACCTCTGCTAATTCAATACAAAGCTATATTGCAATTCATAAATCTGTGACCAAACAAATAGATTTGTTCATTAAACTCAGTGAATATGACCTACGCGACAGACATAATAGCCTCCCGTCATGATTGTAACCTTGAAGATTTAAAACCACCCTAAACCAGAAATAACCTTCCATACCTCAAACTTTTCCAAATCAATCCCTGGTACTAATTTACAAGATCGTTCAACAAGTACAACAGCCTCAGAAACAAGTTCAAACACTGATTTTAGGTTTCGTTGAAGCAACAATCAAACAAGAATATCCTGTCTATATGGAACCACCAAATAGAACTTTTTTTGTCCTGTTCTCTCTCAACAGCAACAGGAAGTTAAATAATGACCATTTGAAAAAAATTTCCAGAAAGAGTCATTTCGACCAAAGGGAAATGCTATTCCCACTGCTTACCCGTAGCTTAATCCCCACACCTCCCCTTGTGGCTTTGTGTGGGCTATTAATTTTTTGAGTTTCATAGTTTAATTTGTGGGTTTAGGGTTCAAGTGGGAATAAAGTTGTGATATAGTGGGACTGTCCACCAAAACCAACAATAGCCTGTTGAAAAGTTTTAACCCATTGAGTGACTATCACTTCATCAGCAACGCAGCCTGTAAATAGTAAAATGAGCAGATACAAGGCAGCTCCATCATTTGTACTATTGATAACCTATCATATGAAGGCAGCTCCAATGAAGCAACCAAGATATGTACGTGTTCTAGCAAATTCCAGTTTGAAAAATGAGCAGATATAAAATAGGTAAAATGTATAAAATTTTCTTGAAATATAAGTTAATTTTAAAAAACTTACTTGAACCTTAAAAAGGTTGCACAAAATCTTTCTCAATTATTAAAAAAATACAAGAAGACTCTTCCGTTACATTTTCTATTAAATAGTGAATGGTTTCCTTCAACTCTTGGTCAAATTCCAAATTGATCAAGAGAAAATGACCCTAACTTATTTCAACCCCACTTGCAAAACCCCTCTCCCCAATCTGAACCCTAATCCCCAATTGTTTAAGGTACATTGACAGCAAAGCCCCTTGTAAGTGGGGCAAACATCAGCCGGAAAGCCAAGAGTTTTGGTCTTTTTGGCTATCTTATAGTAAACTTCACCAATAGTTGCCCCATCTTCTACCCATGCAGTGCTATTTTCTATGTCTACTTCAATTTCTCGAAGGTTTATGAGATCAATGACAACAAATGAAACTTCAGAAACATATGAGAGACCCTCATAATCATGGCTGCTGCTTCGAGTCCAAATTTCATGCCATGGTGCTGAGAACAATTTATAACTGCTTGGATTTGAGAGAGTTCCAGGGGTGTCATAATGACAAGGGACTTGGGAGTTGTGGGGGATGCAAATCTGAGATTGTGAATGGAAAACTGCAACATGGATGAGTAAGAGGAGTTGGTTTGGGTGTAAACTACCTTAGAGATTGAGGTACAGTTAGGAGATTGAATGAAGAGGTATCAAAGGAAGTCTTCATGGGAATCTCCTGCAGATGAAGCCCTTGCAAATGAAATTAGCAGAGCAATAACAGCAGAAAAATAAAAGAGGGGCTTTGAAAGTGGGATTTAAGTTAGGGTTATTTTGGTTATTTTCTCTTGATCAATTTGGATTTCACTAAGGGTTTAGAGAAACCATCCACAATGTAACTAAAAATTTAATAAAAAGGCTTTCTTGCATGTTTTCAATAGTTAAAAAAAGTTATGTATAACTTTTTAAAGTTTAAGAAAACTTTTAAAATCGACTTATAATTGAAAGTATTTTTGTGTATTTTAACTTATAAAATATATAAGAACAATAAAAAAGAAAAGGGAAGATATCCATATGCTCTACTTGGTTCATTGTATAATTAACATGCAAGAAACTCTATTTTAGCTTCCATCAGATCACAAAAACACACATTTATGAGTAACAACTTAGAAGCATATGAAAAGAAAAAAATTTTAAAGCAATGCCAAGACTATAAACACTTGACCACAGGCAGCAACACAAAGTCAATTGATATAACAAACATGACTTAGCGAAGCATAAAACAAGATATTCAATTCAAGATGCATTTCGTCAAAGAGACACAAGGTATTATCTGTTCTTTCAATCTTCCAAAATCCATTAATTAAGATTCCGGTAATGATTGGTTTACATCTTTAGGCTTACGTAATCGTCTACGTTTCCAAAATCAAAATGAGAATTATTCCTCCTAATACGAATCGTTTTAATATTTTGCCAAAAAACGTATCCTATGCGTGGTTCTATGAACCTGGTTCTAGCACCACTGTTAAGATTCTACAACTCCAAACATAAAGTGCAAACTCCTTTCAACCGTGGTATCAAATAATTTTCTTGCATCATCTACTTTATTGTTCGAGCGATATAGGTTCCTGACCTCTTTCCATCATCGTATTACACATACCGTAGGCTTCAAAACGCATCCCACCTTTACATAATGCATCAACAAATATAAAAAAGTTACATATTAACATCTCGGTTGAAGTCTTTCATGTACCATTTCATCAAGCAATCGAGTAGCTTCCTTTTCATTAAGGATCTCCTTCAACGATCAAGCTGAATCCTTTCGTTGACCCACTATCAGAAACAATGCATAAGAGAATTCAAAGTGGCAACTGGAGAATTCTCTCCAACAATAACCCCATCGATGGCGAGATTGGCGAAAAGAAAAAGACGAGACAGAACAGGATATGAAAACAGATAAGATAGGAACACAATTACGGTGATAGGACGAGCTAGGGCAGCGGTGCCCGCTTATATATGTCCTTCTCTCCTCGAAATGCACGGAATTCTGGCAAAAAAAAAAAAAAAAACCAAATTAATGAATAATATAAAATTATACTTTGTTATTATTATAACTTTTTTTTTCGGTTGAGTAGATCGTATTTTCCTCCACTTGATAAGATCTTATCTTTCTTTTGGTGATATGCAAAAGGCAAATATTATATAAAATAAAAAAGAAAGAAATATTATCAATAATATTAAGTATGATAATTTAATTTCAAAACTATTAATTATTATCACATGTGCCATTGAGCAATTAGATTATAATAGAATCACTAATCCACTTAGAACACTGATTATCGGTCTATTAAGAATGAAACATTTATTAGACTGGAATAGATTGTGAAAATTACCAATTTCAAGGAAAATTGAAATGTAGTATGGTGATGGTAAATTGGTTAAAACTTAAGATGGAAAAACTAATATTGTTATCGCACAAGAATTAATTCACTTAATGTGAAAAATGAGAAGTAGGAGAGCAGTTATGTATGATAATTAAATTTAATTTGGAAAAAGTTTATAATTGTTTTAGTTGGGGTTTCATTTTGAACGTGTTGAAGGATGTTAATTTCCCATAGATTCTCATTTCTACTAACATGGCAGCTATATTTTCCATCAGCATCAGATTCATGTGGAATGTTGCGCGCATTGAAGGGTTTAAACCTAATAGGGGAATCGGACGAGGACCCTCTTTCATCTTATATTTTCGTTCTTGGTGTGGAAAAGTTGACCCATAATAATAGCATGTGCGATTAAGAGATAGAAACCAATCACAACAGGAAGGAAAGTGTCCAAAATCTCCTACTTAAAATGTTTGTTGATGATTTAATACTTGGTGGTACTGTCAGGCATCCGACTATTCACAGTGGTATGGTCACCTCATCCCCTTGGTGTTTACAAACTGAATGTTGATCCCACTGTACAATCATCAGGTCACCGTGGTGTTGGTTGGGTTGTGAAAAATGACATCAGTTTGGAGATGACGGCTAGATGTGAGCTTCTTTAAGAGAGAACGTTGGTGCAGATTACAGAGGCTTTTGTGAAGGTCTTGTGATGGCACTTGGGCTGGGTGCTTTTCATGCTCTCATGGTGGAGACGGACTGCATAAATGTTTTTAATGCATTAGGAAAACTTTCCTTGTCTGGTTCCTACTTTGATTTTATTTTTGAAGATTGCTAGTCCCTTGCTAGATGTTTCAAGTATTGCCTGGATCTGGTTATTGAATGAAATCTATGTTTTCAGTCCCAATAAATAAATAAAAGAAGAATGAAACATCTATAAACTGTAAAGTTCATCATGTTTTATTGGTGGATCAACAGCTATGGATGAGCGTTGAAGATGCTCTTCACATCAAGAAGGTTCAATTAAGAAATTGTATACAAATAGCGCACGTATTAATTTTCGTTTACAGGAAATGTTTATCTTTTTAATATCCTATCTCATCTGGTCATCAAGTAAAACCTTCAGACTGATCGGTCTATAATTCTTATCTCTTAGCCCGAGTGAGAAACCAAACGGTTACGAAGAAATTATCAGCGTTGATTATTTCAATTTTCAAGTAGTCATGCTCGAACACGTAGTAAGTTATTAAAGTCGTTACAAATGACATGGGATTTTGTCAGTGTAAGTTATGCCTGGCTGGAATATAAGCTCGCCAAGAAAAGGGAGAAGTAATACTACGTTAAATGCTTACCATCTTGGAAATAAAACGGAGACAATTCTAGCAAGACAATTGGGAAGTGAAACGGAGGCATCCCTTTCTGGCATTACATATGCGTGCGGTTTAACATGAAACATTCTACAAATAGATGCTATACTTCATTCCACAGGAATCCGAATCCCCTGAATTCCATTCAGAATTAGGATCCCCGACTTTAGGGTATCAAAGTCACGATGACTTTGTATCTATTTCTCCCTCGCTCCCACTTAATGGAATTTATTGTGTGGGCCTCTCATAGAAAAGGAGAAGATAGACAGAGTCACAATGACTGAGAGATTTCAAAGTCAGTAGATCCTGATCCATTAGACAAAGATGGTACAATCTACAATAGGTTTGCTTCTTAAGATGAATCAAGAGATAAGTGCGGAAAGGAAGAAGTACATGTGATTATTCCATCTTTTTCACTGAAGAATATTAATGTTATTATAGAAAATTGAAGGGAAATAGAAAGAAAAGAACAAGAGGAAGAAAAAGAATATACATGCCTTCAACCTTTCTCTACAACAATCCAACAACACAGCTTAGATGCAATCTGTTTTCCAACCCTCTCAAGTGATGACCCAATAGCATGCACCTGCCAGTAAAAAGAAAACCTCAATATGATCACAGGCACGAAAATAGAGACTTGACTGACTGAAAATCAGGCGCTCAAGTGGAAGGGAAGGTAGTGCACATCTATGTGCTTATATAGATTTGCGTGGGTAGATTTCAGGGGCGTGAAAAAGATTAATTCACAGATGACTTACTACACAATTTTTCAAATGCACCAAGAAGTACTAACCAGAAAAGCAACTTCGCAAGGTAATCTCGAGAAGTGTCTACTGTATCACGAAATTCATCTCCGCCATCAGGGTGATTATCTCTATTCCCTTCAACTGCTTGTTCCATAAAATTAGAGCTAGCTTCATCCCTGAAGAAACTCCGCAATATGCTTTGAACGAGTTGGTGGATTATGTCCTCCACTTCTATGGATGAACGCCGCGACAGTTCAGTCACCTGTCAAGATAAATTACATATGAAAAGATTTGAGGTCAAGTGAGAATTCAGCAGCTAAATGAATGGAAACAAGCAAGAGACTGCAATTGGAAAGGTTTGCAATTTGAATGGAATGTTTGAGTAATTACCATATCAGGATCCAGGGACCGTAGGTACTCCAACAAATTGTTCCTGTTCCCTCTGTCATATTCTATTTGCGCTATTTCCCGCTTGTGGGCATTTAGCTCCTGGAGAAAAAAATAACATTCTCACATCACTTTGGAGTAAAAACCTCAAGCTTCATGCCTCTAAATGATCTAATATGAAGGATGGAACCATTTCTTCTAAGAGATGAGGGGCAATTTGAAGCAATTATTGGACTACAAAACAAGGGTCGTGCCTCAGTCCTTGTCTAATTTGGGCAAAGGACCAAAGCCTCCTTGAGTTTTGCAATGAAGCCAGTACCATTAAGTTACAGGTGTATCGCAAGGCACCTAAAATATGTACAGATTGCATACTATTGATGCACAGTTTTCAGTGGGATATTTAATATTTGTCAACTTCCTAGAACAAATTACACAAAAACCATATGGATGCAACACGCAAGCGAGGATAGCAATTCACACAAATTATCAAAATCAGATATTGTAAAAATAATACTCGTACAAAATAGGAAAGAGGATATCATTGTACTGAAAAATAGACACCCAAAAGTGAAGCAAATTCTCAGTAGAAATAGCCAATTATAATTCGTAAGTAAGCCTTCAGAAGCCAAGGGAGTCATTTCTTTTTATTTTGGGTGAGTTGTTTCATGGTTATGAAAGAAAACCTAATCATGCTTCCATAAATCCTTCTAACTCAACAATAACAAGTAGAACCAATGAGTTTAATGCTATGAACTTCAAAAGTAATCTTTATATTCATGTATCAAATTCCTAATCTAAATTAGTAATAAACCCATAACATCAAGGAGAGGAGGAGAGCATTTGAGGGGAAAAGAAATTGAAGTTCTGCTGCGGTAAAAGTTCAAGATCAAATTACTAATAATGAAAACTATATTAGTGGGTCAAGGACACCTGACACACCCATAACAAGCAAAACACACAGAAATTACCAAGAAAAAACTCTGGCACTTATTAAGGAGAGGCTTCATCCCCACATTAACGACGTCAATTTAACTAGACATTTCCCTACTCAGAATCACACATTTCAAGTATCTATGGTTGCAGGTGCATTTACACTCATTACATACAAAATAAATGAATCAGAAGTTTAGAAGACGAAAAAACCAGAGAGTTACCTCCTTCAGGTCTGCTAACTCAGACTGCAATTGCTGAACGTAATTCAGAGCCTCAAGAGATAAATCCCCAAACACACGAGGGCGGCACCTTTCAAAATCTTGGAACCCCAAATCATAACCATCCTCAATTTTCCTATCCACTCCGTCTTGCTCTTCAGAAACCTCCGTTTGCGTTGGACCATTCGACCCCTTCGTACTACAAGGCGATATTTCCAAATTTCTCATCAAGGACATCCGGTACTCCGCATTCCACAGAGTGTACCTAGAAATCAGGCCAAACAAAAACACTTATCGCCAACAATTCACTGGAATTTTGAATTTAGACAAAAGAAATATCTTTTTTATTGCTTAATTCCAGGAATTGATCCCTACCCAGTGATAATTGAAGAGACGAGAAGACGATGGAGAGGGCGCTTAGAAACGGTAACAGTAACGGAGAACTGATCGGACGGAAGCAGACCTAGCATGGTGGAAATGGTTTGTTTCATGGAATCCTTGGCGGAATCGGAAACGCCCTTGGAGATAACGGAATTGTCAAGAGGTTCAATTCGCTTGAGCATGTTGGCTATGACGGTGAAGCCACGGTCGAAGCTGGATTTCCGAGTCGAAACAAAGTCGTCGGATACGCCTCCACCGTCAACGCCGGAGACTAAGCAGCTGACGACGGATGCCGATGAAGCGAAACGACGGCGTCTAAAAGCGGCAGATAAGAAAGGAGGCGAAGGAAAGAGGAGACGCGTAGGGGGAGGCTTGGGAGGACGGAAAGGGTTGAGCGAAAGGTCGGTGACGAGAGAGAGGATGAAAGCTCGGGTTGAGACCGCCATGAAGGAGCTAAGCTGTGCTGAGCTGAGCTGAAAGAGAGAAGATCGAAGCGGGTGGATGTAAGGCCTATCTCTCCCACTCGCGCCTGCGACGAATATTGTCTCCTTTTTACCCTTTCAAATGATCTGAGTCCACCAAATTTCGTTTTGTCTGGTAACTCCTTTTGATTAATTAATAGATGCGCCCCTGACTTCGTCTGAATTACAGATTCCCCCCTCGTGCTTTGGACTTCAACGGAATCTCCACATGTTAGACGTGGCTCTTCCTTGTTTTCCCAACCTCGCAACTTAAATATAAAAAAATAAATAACAATAAAGTAACAATTAAAAATTTTATTTTTATCAAAAAATAATAATAATTATTATTATATATAATGCTAATAAATTAAAATAATTCTAAAAAATATGCAAATTAGACTGTTTATATTTAAGTGAGAATAATCTTCAAAAATATCTTACAAATTTTGATCATAAGAATAAAAGTATATATCTAAAACGCATTAAGTTTACAAGATAATAAGTACCTCTTATTAATAACTAAAAATAATTAAATTGTAATTGACTGCTTCAGCAAGTTCAGGATTTACTTTTGGGCATAAAAGGAATATTGGCTCGTAAAATGAAAGAGTGAAAAAAATATATAAAACATACATGCAAAAGTCATAAGATTTAGCTGACATTTATGCTGGGTCTTGAAACTGTTTTTTTTGCACATGATTTTTTTTAACGTAAGTTTCACAAAATCTTCATAAATAATTATTTAAATTAGAGTATCATGATTAGGCATCCTTATTATTTCATTGGAGAAACATTAAATATTACCCTATAATGATTATGTCGGTTGGTCAGACTCAATATGCACAGCATCTCCAAAACAACTAGTTTTCGTTCTTAATGTTGGCTGTCACTTTTGGGAGCCAAAAAAAAAAAAGAGAATACAAACAATATAAAGGGGATACGTAGCTCTACATAATAACACAAAAGATGCTGTGCAATCTAAGCATGGAATTGTATCCACTAAGGGGATTTCAAACATTATTTAGCGATGGCAGTCGGCCAAGGGAAGTACAATTCCAGCAAATCACAATTCAAAATACGAAAGAGACTACTAAAGGAAACAAAACGTAGGCATCTAGGGTAGGGCCCTTTACCAATCCTAATCCTGATGCACCATAAAGCTCATTCGGCTCAAGACCGAAGAGTGGACCAGGATAGCCAAGTGGTGTGGCTTAGAATGATAATAGAATCCGGCTTCCACGGCCAGCTTCACGCCACATGTCACCTGATATTTAAATCTACTTTTCCTAAGCACAATCCTGCTGAGCCCAGTAGTAGTATGACAACTGACCTTTTCCCACACCAAAATGCTATTCAGCAGAGTGATGGGAGCCTACATAACAGATTTTATTCAAAACAAACAAGGTTCTATTCTCTTGGGAAACTTGGTGATATGTAGGCTGACAGGATAGAAAAAAAAAAGTCATATTTCATGAGCTCGGATAATCTTAGGATAATTGCGTTAGATGTGACACTGCTTTTCTTTTTAGTTTAGCAACTCATATTCTTGTAAAATTACGAAATTATCACAAAAACTTTACGCTAACAAGTTACTAGATTAGTCTTCTGCACTAACTGAAAAATAAATTAGGCATTACCGTCAAGGTAGCATTTCTGTGAGGCTTTCATAGCCTGCAGATTCGTAGTAATAGTCGTATTGTTCAGCTAATAGCCACTCACACACTAGATTGTAGATAGAGATAGAAGCCAAGGAACAAATACAATTCAAACAGAAAGGTAATTCACAGTGTGATTCCTAGATCTGCAGGAAGAAGTGAACTTGTTCTTTCTTTTTCTTTTTGTTGGCAAAAAGAGATTCAATAACAGCTAGCATTTTCCTTGTAGGATCCAGAGTATAGCCCCTGAAAATTCACAATGCCAGGCTCAGAAACATCACAACCACTCACATCACTGGCAGAAGAATAAGAAACAATGAAAATCCCCCAAAAATGCCAATTAGGGAGGGGTGTTAAAATTTCATGCATCCTAGAAAGTTATAGCTCAATTATGACTTCTTTGCTCGTGTACAAAATTAGCATTCAAAGAAACAAAGGAAAACAAAAAGCCAAAGACAATTTTACGCTAAGCAAATTGCTATCATAAGCAGTGACGCTATTTACTTGAAGCATCAAGAGCCCTGTGACCTCCCTTACCACTTAAAGGAAAAAGTATCCTTCCCTTCTCGTGTAGACGGAAAGGTGGTAAAAGTGCATGCAATTTGTAAACATCCACATTCAATCATGTTAAGTTAGAAAAGTTCAGTCCAGATAAATCAAGATGTCTGTAGCTGCACAGCCGCTTCAACATACCATGACTTCCAAGCCTCCATGTAATGAGCAAATAGGTTGCTCAGACCTGGCACATGATCAACAAAGCTCATCCATTATACTTGATTTAATGCAATGGTTCAAAGTATTATACAAGAGTCATGCTGAATTAACAAAACACGGGGTGAAATTTGATTCATGGTACAAAATTGAGAGAACCTTAGTACTCAACTATACCCGAATAGTTAGAATTCATTATACATTGCAAATAATAAGAAACTATGGCACCAGTTATGAAATAATTGCGGTCGAGTCTTAAAATGAAACATGACAGAATTTTCAAGTGAAACAAAAGCACAAGTCATTGGTTGAACATCTCAAATTCTGCTTGAGACTGCATCTTCTTGGAGGGAAGAGGAGGGGGATGAAACTGCACCTTCAACCAGAATGAGATTAAGCAAATATTTTCTAGAGGTTAGATACTTAAATCAGGAGTACAGATTTCTAACCACACATTTTTAAGTCGATAAGGCCTTTTTAGCTCTTCCTTCTTGGACTTCAACTTAAGGAATTAGGGAAGGAAGGACTAATAGAAAAGGATCAATAACAACTGGCTTTAATAATTTGCATGGTGCACAGGTGGTTCAACCACATTCATATAATCAATCTTATTAAGCACAATACAAAGGGGAAAGGTGGATTCTTCCCACCGATACAATGACATTCAAAAATCACCTTGGTTACAATACTTAGGGCAATTTTCAGAACTCATAATCTCCAAGTCACAAGCCCGTCTCACATTTTGATGGTCTTGATCTTCTCTTCTAAGCTTGACAGGGGCAAAAGGACCAAAATCTATCGCCTTTGAACTGGTTTTAGCTGGCTGCTTGGAGACGTTACCATTGTGTTCATTTTCCGAGCCATCTTGTTTTCCACTTATAGGCTTGCTCTTATTATGCAACTCCAAATTAACTAGAGAATCTGTCTTACTTCTCTTCAAAATAGAATTTGTAAGCTCAGTTCCAAACACCCTCTTCTTAGAAGTGTTTTGATCCAAAGTACCATCAGATCCTCCACTGCCTTTCCCTCCCAACCACCTATATGCCGTTTTCCTATTCTCGGGATGGTAAGTCTGCAAACATTTAAAATGAACATCAATCGAAGGATGTTATCAACCTATCATGAATTAGTATGTCAATTTTTGTTGTTGTACCTTCTCAATCAGATTGATGGAGGAAAGAACATTTGCAATATCATACAGACGTCTAATTTTCGCTGCATAGTTATGTAAGAATAAATTTGTCATAACTTCATTCATTTTCTTCCCTCCAATTTATAATAGAATATTGTATTAGGACCATAAAATTAGTTACTTCTCAAGGCAGTTAAATTCTGGGCATCCCCCGGCATTATCTTGGCAGCATCTTCAAGCAAGATAAATTCCACCTAAAGAAAGAGATGGCAGCGCAAAACCAATAAAACAACTTAACTAAAAAGAACAAAAATGGAAGAGTTTTGTTGTTGCAAATCATAGAGATTTCACATACATCTGAAGAGAGGAAAAGCTTTATAAAATTCTCTGTCAGAAGTGCTAGAGATTTATCTCTTCTGCTCTCTATAGATACATATACTCAAGTTAGAGCCATTTAAACATTGGAAATATGGAAAAAAAAAAAGATGTACCGTAGCTAACCAGCCCAAAATGAATATTGCTTGTCATTCATTTTGCCACATCCAGTGTCAATAAGGATAAAAGATGTTACCAGTTTTAGATGATACTGTGGGACAGTCCTCGATATCGGTATCCGATAACCCACCATTCTCTCTATTGTTCAAAGCCTGGAAAATATAAACTCAAATTAACTAGAAATTCTAAAATGAGAAGACAGAAGTGTGTGAATGTCATGCTGGAAATCCAACACTAACAATCTTTTCAAAAATATGACCAAGTTTAAAGCCCCTCTCTCTCTTTGTGCGTGGGTTGTTTGACAAAAACCTTAAGATATTTAAGTAAAATAAATAAAGAAACAAGAAATGTCCGAACATACTCTAGTAGAATAGCAATAAGCCACATCGAATTTTTTTCTGAAACCCTCTTCCTGTGTAGATAATTTAACTCAGATAAGTTCAAGTTAGCAAATTGAAACAAAAAGAAAAAACAATTATAGAGAAATATCTGTTTACCTTAAGCTCCTTTAAAGTCCCAGAAATTTCACTAAAACCTTTCCATAAATATTGGTTTTTGGCTTTTCTTGCTACAATCTGATGGTATCAAAGACCAAACCCCATAAATTAAAATAAAAAATTTGAAAGGAAACAAAAATAAAAATGAACACAAATTATGGCAAATCAATCTAAGATGAAACCAATACTTACTCCAACACTCTCCAATATGTTGACTACATCATACATACGACGACGCTGAACACCTGAAAATTTAAATGGGTTTTCAAGATCAGAATCAAGCCAACTGGTTGTTAAGAAACTGATTGACAGGAAAAAGCCTTTTGTTTTTCTTGCATTCTCTCAGCAACAAAACAAAAGGGAAAGTAAGAAATAACATTGAAATTGGAACAAATTGTAAATCAAAACAAATTGAGTAGAAAAAAACCTAGTCGGTTAGCAGCATCATCGAGTCCAATTATCCCAATTCCTTCGCGGTTATATAAGTTCAAGAAGCTAGTAACAGAAATTATATCCAGGTTAAGATAGAGAAATCTGAGAGTCCAAACCCAGAATTAAAAATTCAAAAGAGACAATAAAAGGGGTTTATTTACTTGGAGCAAAGTAATCCAAGAGACTTGTCTTTTCGGCTGTAGATCTGTGGGTGCGTTGAGTCGGATTCTTGAGAAACAGAGGAAGACATTTCTGAAATACAATCGAGGAAGAACCTCGTTCCAATTCTTTGAGCCTCGGAAGATGAAGGACTAAAGCGACCGTTAAAAGGAGAGCTAGATACTAGAAAGTGGTGCTTTGACGAGTTTTGAATTTGGAAAATGTTGATTTAGGTCATGGGGCTTTCTTCTCCGCCATAGACAGCGCAGACGATGGAATAGCTGTGAGATCGCGGGAATTCAAATTGGGACTAATGAGCGCGTGAGCGCGGTTTTTCTCAAATTACTCGCACATCCTTGCCTTAGATTCTGTAATGTGGTTGTTGGGAGGGTAAAATGGTGATTTTAGAGTAATGTTATTAGTATACAAAAAAATTTTTTAGTATTAAAAATATTATAATATAAAGATTAAAATAAAAAAAGAAGCAATAAAACCAACCATTTGAACTAAATTTAAATCTCTATTATATATATATATATATAAATTTTATACACTTTTTTTTATAGTCTTTCACATTTTCGTTCCATTCATTCATTCTTTTTTTTTTTTAAATTATGCAACCACTATTTTTCTTGATTTTCATAGTTTTAAGAGATTTTTTTAATCTTTTCCTATCATTTTAATTTCTCTTAAAAATTTATTATGCTACCCCCAATCTTTTCTTATAATATGTAAATTTTAGGATAGAACAAAAAATAGGAAATAGGATAAAAACAGCCATCTTTTAAAGGGAAAAAACTTCATTCACATAGAAAGTATGTCAAGAATTTTTCACAGGAATTATAGAAATTATAGCAGTTGTTCGATCATTTGAAATTCATTGGCTCTATGACTATTATTGATTTTATGATAAATTTATAATTTACTTCTTTACATGAGTAATAAAACTTCTTTCAGAGTGTTATTCTTTAATTTATTTATTTTAAAAAGGATTGTTGACTCATTATATCATTTACATTAAAATCTAATAAAAAATTTATTTATTATCGTTAAAGATGATAGAATTTATCAATAAATATGTTAGATCATCACACTAAAGACAATAAATAAATTTTATAAGGTTTTAATGAAATAAATTAATTGAGAGTAGTGCTGTCGTTTCTCAAGTGGCAGCCATTTTGTTTTTCATTTTGGGCTGACATGACTGTTTTTTTTCTCCGATATGTCCGCCAGGAAAGTAGTGGTTGTATCTGATGTAGCTTCTTAGAAATTACCGTTTCCAATGTCGTTCTTAAAAATTTATTATCACAAATCTAATCTCTAAACTAACTAAAAATTTTATTAAAATCCATCCATCAATTTGCTCCAATATGAGTTTATGAGCTCAAGGTAAAAAATATATTAAAATCATATTTTAATTTTTTATAAATTAATAAATCTTTATTTTACTTGTTTATTATTAAATTTTTTAATTAAATCTTTCATATATCCATAAATTTTTATTTTATTTTTTTATTATTAAAATTTTTTAATTAAACCTTCTAAAAATAAAAATTAATATTAATCAAGTTCTTATATTCATCACATAATAGTGTTAACATATATAAAAAAATTTGATTGATATTAATTTTAATTTTTAAAATATTTAATTAAAAAAATTTAACAATAAAAGATTAAAATAAAAACTTATTGATCTGTAAAAAATTTAATAATAAATAATTAAAATAAAATTTTATAAATTTATGAAGGACTAAAACAGTTATCCAAAAAATGTATACATTCTCACTCATATCATTCATATAATCTCTTTACCTGTTTACTTTTGAGAAAAATAATATAGGAGTCAATAATTATTAATTGAAAAATACATGTGTGCATATATATATATATATATTAACATAAAGATTGTCAAATTATTTAATATATATAATATTAAATTTTAATTTATGATTTTACATTAAAAAATTGCAAGATAATAACTTAATATTATTACATTATAAAAGATATTTATATACATTTTAATTGAATATCATTACTCCATAAAGATTATTTAATTGGTAAACAATAAAGACTATAATCAACACATTATCAACTCTCCAAAATTTATCCCAAGTCAACAAATCCTTGAAGTCTTGAGCACATAAAGTTGAAAGACTACCGTTGGTTGTCAACAAAATTAAAAGACAACCGATCGCTATAAACACTCCATAAAGTACTAACATCCATTAAACATTTAAAAACTTAAAATGGAAAATGCGTTATCCTTATAGGTTAGCCTGTGGGCTGGGCCGTGTAGGCCCAAGATATAACAAAGTCGTAGAGAACGTTGCCATTTAAAGTCAACATTCAAAAAATTGGACGGACAAGCAATATATAAAATTTAATATAATGCATTTAATTATTAATTGTTATAGTTTAAATTATAAAAATTAATAAATTTAATGTCATAAGTTATTTTAAGTAAAATTTTTATAAATCTATTTTATGAGAAGAGAGGGACTGTAGTCCAAAACAAATCCAACCTAAAAATCTTGCAAAAATCTAATTCATAAAAGCTTACTTGTGCCAGTTTCAAATGAGAAAATTAAGAAATTATGCTTTAAACATGTCTTTTGCTTTATTTTAATTATTAGAAAAATAGTTTTCTTAATTTAGTTTTACTATCCAATATTATGATTTAATTTAGTCTTATTATCAACTCAATTTAGACCGAGATCTATACAATTGTTTATTAGAGATACAGGTATGCAAATCACCCATTACAAGTCTGATTCGAATCGATGCAATAAAATCTAACTCAATTCATGATTTACATGTACATATAATAGACGACTATTGAGTTACAACTTTTTAAAGATTTTGGCCCAAAACTCATATTTACCATAAATACACGTGCATAGCCTATCAACTGAACTGACTTTAAATCCAACTTTTACATATATATTCAATTAGATCTTTAATTAGATTTGAAAGATAGACCCGACCTGATGTACATCTTTAATTAGAGATAAGTGATTAAAATTTTTAAACCCGAATTAATTTAACCTGACCCAACATGATGTACATCTTTAATTGGAAATAAGTGATTATTTGGAAGATAGACATTATTAATAATAGAAAGTTGCATGTGAAATTAAATAGCAATATGTGCCTGGTTTTAGGGTTGACATTAAAGGTTTTACTCCCCTTACCTAAACTCTTCGGTACAAAAAAATAAAGTACTTTAAATCATGCGTAAAAAATTCTTCTATATTTTTAATTGCACCAATTAAACCTATTTACTTTTAATATTGTGCAATTAACTACCCCTCCGTCCAAATCCATTTGTATCACCATTATCTCCCAAAACTCAAGTTGCTTATCAGCGATTGAATCTGAAACTCACATCTTCAGCCCCAGTTTGACCCACAGGAACCCTAGCATTGATAAGCTCGGGGATGCTGCTGCAAGGAAACAAGTAAGAGAGATTAAAAGGACCAAACCCTCAAATCCCATTAAATCGTAGGTATCCTGAAGATTGTTGGGTCCCGTCAACTCATGCTCTTCCATCCTCAATGAAGAATACTACTGCTGCACAGCCGCAAAGCCTTCATCCACCAAAGGACAGACAAAACCAAATGAAACAGATTATGAAACATCTGAGAATCAAGATCACCTTATTTGATAAGGATTTCCAATGGTTACTGCATCGATTGCTGTAGCTACAATTCGAGTAAGGAGGATGACCAATTCATGAGTTGAGAGAACATGTGGGTGGCTCTCTAGCGTTGGATAAAGTTAATAGCCCCTGGGTTACAGTGTATACTAGTAGCAGCTATATGGTATATGATTGAAATGACAATTTTTGAACTTGTGGCCATCATTGGAAGTAGAAATAGATGAGATTACATAATAGATAATTAGAAATACATGGCAAATGCAATTATAGATACATGTATTTATTAGTGAAAATTTATGAAGAAACAAATGGTTCACAACAAATAATGTATTAGAGGTTCTATGTTATAATATCATGATTCTTTGCCTCAGCATTATCTGAAACTAAATCATACTGCTTTCTTTCACTGCCATTCTCTGCATTGAAATAGCCATGGCAGGAACCCGTTGACATTGAGAAAAAATTTGGTTATCTCAGAAGGAAGAGACCAGAAGAGGCTTTGTGGTAAAGACAAAAAGAGCATACAATGTGTTTCAGGCTTTGGTTAGATCCTGAGGACTCACTTGCGCTAGGTGATGGCCAATGGCCCAATATAACCAATTGGAAATTGATCTTATTGCTTGTATTGCAGACATTGTTGCTTCTCTATGGAGGTCAGTTTCCTGAGGAGGACTTGTTTGCACTAGGGTTTCTATGGGTCGAATTGCGGCTGGAGATGTGAGTGTTTTATATTCAATCGGTGATAAACAACTGGTGTTTTGGGAGATAACAGTAATTTAAATGGATTTGGATGCAGGGACTTAATCGTATAATGTTAAAAGTGTAAAAATTTATTTAGTATAATTAAAAATAAAAGAAAATTTGTTACACATAATTTAAAGTATAAAAAAATTTTATATATTTTACTCAAAATAATAAAGCTTTTATATTGCACTTATAATATAAACTAAATTACATTTAATTCAAAGATAAACTTACAATCTTAAACAAATTTATTGTTTTAGGAAAAAAAATCATAATAACATAAGCAATGAATGCAACTTTTTTTAAACCTTGGTGCTTGCCCAAATTTATAAAAAAAAAAAAAAGTTCATTCGTGCTTAGAACTAAAGTATATAAAAGCTGTCTGCTGATCAAACATGTTTCCAAGTTTGAACAACCTGTCATACATTCTACATTGACAAATCCAAGGCCCCAAAAAATCCAAATTGATCAAACGGTCCAAATTGCCCCCTGCCTTGAAAAACTCTGCTCATTGATTGTGCACCGCAGGATTTACCCGTCAAGACTTGGAATTTAGAACCGAAGACTTCACTCCGCTGGGCCTCACCAAATACAAAGTGCCGTCGTCGTCTTCACTTTTCTTCTTCCCACCATAGATCCCATCTCAGACGTTTGCGCCTTATCTGACTGCGATGAACACTTAGAAAGATCACAACTTCGACGAAGCTACCGTTTTTGAAGGCTTTCATAGCCTTCATCGCGGTTCCAGGGAGGGAGCAATGGCCTTCTCTTCCTACATTGGCAGCACCAGACGTGGAGGCTGGGCCCAATCCATTCTTCCATCAGCGAACCCCAAACCTAAGCTACCCAGAAAGTTTCGTAGGCGAACTGCTCTGAAAGAATTCTTTTTTGCCAATTTCTTCACAATCGGCCTCTTGCTTTCCCTATTCTTCTTCTTCGTCATTCTCCTTCGCTTTGGAGTCCCCAAGCCCATCACTTCTCACTTCAAATCCCGCCCAACTCGCTATCGTAAACCCTTTAATCGGAAACCCATTTTGACTGATCATGGGAACTACTCCCTGTTGGCTGCTAACGTTGATATCACCACCAAGGACTTGTATGATAAGATTGAGTTCTTGGATGTGGATGGTGGGGCTTGGAAGCAGGGTTGGAGTGTGACTTATAAAGGGAATGAGTGGGATTCCGAGAAATTGAAAGTTTTTGTGGTGCCCCATTCGCATAATGATCCCGGTTGGAAGCTTACAGTGGAGGAGTACTATGATCGGCAGTCTCGGCATATACTTAATACCATTGTGGAAGCACTTTCCAAGGTAAACTCTGTTCCTTCCCTTATCATTTGGAGGGTGTCTTCGCAGCTTGTTTGTTACCTCGTGAAATAATTGTTAGATTCTATTAAATTGTTGCCAATTTGGAGTGAATGAGTTATCTGCCATTTTATGAGTGAAAAATGGTAAGTTAGGATGGTGGAATATTTTCTGATCAAACTAGTTAACTTGCTGCTTCAAGATCCAAAATAAGTACAGGTGGACTCTGTAATAACAAAAGTTGTAAGAGCTCAGATTCTTATATTGTCGAGTCCATATTTTCTTTAATTTGTGAATATTTAAATGCTACGGTATACAAAATAAATAAATAAATAGAGACAAGGTATTGGATAAATTTTTGTGAGGTTATGTAGCCAGATCCATTTAGTTTTTAGAATGTTTACCATTTTAACGTCGTCAATTTGAGAGCAACTTGATATTTGGTATTGACGGAATTATTGGGACTTGGACATGTAGGATAATCGCCGCAAGTTCATATGGGAAGAGATGTCATACTTAGAGAGATGGTGGAGAGATGCCACTGATACCATGAAGGAATCATTTATCAATTTGGTGAAAAAAGGGCAGTTAGAAATTGTCGGAGGTGGCTGGGTGATGAATGATGAGGTAATGTTGGTCTTATGACTCTCATATTTTCTGCTGAGTTTCTATATTATTGCTATAACTCTACATATAGTCTTTGTTCCTTTGGAAGTAATTATAACCAGAGTTGTGGGAAAGAGGTTTTCATACCGCATTTCTCAAAATATTGTTCTTGCTTAAGCTTTATTAATTTAAACCACTTCAATACATAAGTTTTTCCTTGTCCATGCTCTTCAAATGGTGCATATCTCTGAAATAATTGTGAAAAAATAAAACCTTCATTAAAGCTTTTCATTTAATCACGTTCGCCAATTTTTTATTCCAGTGGTTTATTTGTGGAAATTTGACTTATATATAACTTTTTACGCTTTCATGCAGGCCAATTCACATTATTTTGCTATAATTGAACAGGTAAACCAAGAGCTTTCTCTGTCTCTCCAATTGCATGCTTTTCTTGGCTTTGTTTTACCACAATTATTTTGTTAATTATTCTTTGAGTAATGCGGACAATCTAATTATGTTGAGGTCTTCCTTTCAACTTGTGTTACCACATATGAAATTTGGCATGCCTGTGGAAATTTTTTATTCCACTCTTTTTAAACCATCTAGTAAAATTACTAGTTCTTATGTGAATAGAAGTGATGAACTGAACTCTAAAGTAAGAAGTTCATATGAGAAATTGTTGCTGATAGTAATTTAGTCTATTTTGCTTCAATGGTGAATGGTCATCGTAATAAAGATTGGTGTATGTGTTGGTTAGTTTTGAGATGGGGGCTGAATATAGACAATTATTTTGAATTCTTTAAGTCAAGTTTTGATTTCTAACTTGTCAGTTGGTTTTATTTGAGATCTTTAAGGAGAGGGGGGAAGATGGTGAGTATTATAGTGACTTCATATTTCTTCGTTAAAATTATTGTTTGGTAGTGGAGTAATGAGCAAACCATTAATTTACATCCTATCAAGTACCTCATATGCCCATTATTGATTATGAAAACTAGAAAGTCATTGCTTTTTATACTGGAATCTGATCCTTTGTTTTTTAAGTTTAGGGACATTTTATATCAGGTTTTGTGATATGACTAGTAGATTGATGCAAAAATATATTTCTGATTTATGTTTTACCTTTTTTAGTAGCTGATAAGTACTTTTTTCCTGGTTGCATCTATATATTGTGATTTTAATTAATCAACTATGCTTTTTACATTTGTATAACGTATAAGCATGTTTTATGTTGTCTATGATGTATCCTACAATTTATTGTGAGATGCTGTAACATGTGCAGTTTATTTGCTAAATCTAGTTTATAATTGTAAATGGAATCTAAGACATGGTTGTTGGTGAAAGCAGTGCTGCCAAATAAGATTATATACCACATAAATGTGCTGTATATGTAAATATCTTTAGAGCAAGAACGTGGAACTTGTTCTCTTCTTAAGTTTGTGTATGCACTTAATATTTCAGTAAAAGAGCAAATTCTGTTTCCATCTTATGGTTCAACCCGTCTGTGTCATGTGATTTCATGTTCATATCAGATTATGAACCTGTAGCTTGAGATTTTTGTGTTATTTTGGGTTGCTTCTTAATCTTTGGAAAATTTGTGTATCAGATGACTGAAGGAAATATGTGGTTGAATGACACCATCGGATTTGTTCCTAAAAATTCTTGGGCCATAGATCCATTTGGTTACTCACCTACCATGGCCTATCTTCTACGTCGTATGGGTTTTGACAACATGCTTATCCAGAGGACCCATTATGAGTTGAAGAAGGAGCTTGCATGGAATAAGAATCTAGAATACATATGGCGTCAAAGCTGGGATGCCCAGGAAAGTACTGATATATTTGTCCATATGATGCCCTTTTATTCATATGATATACCACATACATGTGGCCCAGAACCTGCTATTTGTTGTCAGTTTGACTTTGCACGCATGCGTGGTTTTGCTTATGAACTATGCCCATGGGGACAGCATCCTGTGGAGACCACCCAGGAAAATGTTCAGGAGAGGGCACATAAATTACTGGATCAATACAGGAAGAAATCTACTTTGTACCGAACAAATACTCTCCTCATTCCTCTTGGAGATGATTTTCGCTATATTAGCATGGATGAAGCAGAAGCCCAATTCAGAAATTATCAATTCTTGTTTGATTACATTAATTCAAATCCCAGTCTAAATGCAGAGTTGAAGTTTGGTACTTTGGAAGACTACTTTCAAGCTCTTCGTGTGGAAGCAGACAGTGTAAATTATTCATCTCCTGGTGAAATAGGATCTGGTCTGGTTGGAGGTTTTCCTTCTCTGTCAGGTGACTTCTTTACTTATGCTGATCGGCAACAGGACTACTGGAGTGGTTATTATGTTTCAAGGCCTTTTTTCAAGGCTGTTGACAGGGTACTAGAGCAAACACTTCGGGCTACAGAGATGATGATAGCTCTAATACTTGGGTCTTGTCGGAGATCACAGTGTGAGAAGCTTTCGATGGGGTTTTCCTATAAATTGACCGCTGCTAGAAGGAATTTGGCTCTCTTTCAACATCATGATGGGGTAACTGGTACTGCAAAGGATCATGTAGTTATGGACTATGGAACTAGAATGCATACTTCATTACAAGACTTGCAGATATTTATGTCCAGAGGAATTGAAGCACTTCTTGGAATCCGCTATGACAAATTGGATCATAGTCCTTCCCATTTTGAGCCAGCCCTGGTGAGATCTAAATATGATGCTCAGCCAGTTCATAAAGTTATTAGTGTTCGTGAGGGAACTTATCAATCAGTGATATTTTTTAATTCTTTGGAGCAAACCAGAGAAGAAGTTGTGATGGTTGTTGTTGACAGTCCTGACATTACTGTGGTTGACTCTAACTGGACTTGTGTTCAAAGCCAAATTTCACCTGAATTACAGCATCATCAGAGCAAGATTTTTACTGGGAGGCACCGGGTGCACTGGGAAGTTTCTGTTCCTGCTATGGGTCTGCAAACATATCATATTGCTAATGGTTTTGTTGGTTGTGAAAAAGCCAGGCCTGCAAAGTTGAAATTTTTCTCCAAAGATAGTTCAGTTTCTTGTCCTACTTCATACTCTTGCTTAAAAATAGAAGCTGATGTAGCTGAGATTGAGAATCGGCATCAAAAACTAACTTTTGATGTAAGATCTGGTTTGCTACAGAAGATAATCTTCAAAAGTGGTTCTCAGAATATTGTAAATGAGGAAATTGGTATGTATTCTAGTTCAGGAAGTGGGGCCTACTTGTTCAAGCCCAATGGTGATGCCCAGTCTATTATTGAAGAAGGTGGGCAGTTACTGATCTTGGAAGGCCATTTGATGCAGGAAGTTTACTCTTATCCAAGGACAGCATGGGAGAAAGCCCCCATCTCTTATAGCACGCGGCTGTACAATGGAGAGAATACCATCCAGGAGTTTGTCATTGAAAAGGAATACCATGTGGAGCTTCTTAGTCATAATTTTGATGATAAGGAGTTAATAGTTAGGTATAAAACAGATATTGATAACAAAAGAATTTTTTATTCTGATTTAAATGGATTTCAGATGAGCCGAAGAGAAACTTATGATAAGATTCCTCTGCAAGGCAATTACTACCCTATGCCCTCTCTAGCATTCATGCAGGGATCTGATGGTCGGCGGTTTTCTGTCCATTCCCGACAATCATTGGGTGTGGCAAGTCTTAGGGATGGATGTTTGGAGATTATGCTTGATCGTCGTTTGGTAAGAGATGATGGGCGTGGTTTAGGCCAAGGAGTGATGGATAATCGTGTAATGAATGTTGTCTTCCACGTCACTTTGGAAGCCAATATATCTGCCACTTCACATTTGGTTTCCAGGTCTTTCCCTCTAAGCCCCTCTCTTTTATCTCACTGTGTTGGTGCTCGCCTGAACTATCCATTACACGCATTCATTGCCAAGAAGTCACAGGAATTATCTGTGCAGCCATCACCTAGATCCTTTTCTCCTCTAGCTGCTCCCTTGCCATGTGACTTGCATATAGTGAACTTTAAGGTTCCCAGGCCTTTAAAGTTTCTGCAGCAACCGCCTGAAGATTCTAGGTTTGTTCTAATTATGCAGAGGCGACATTGGGATTCTTCATACTGTCGGAAGGGAAGGTCGCAATGCACTAATCTGGCTGACGAGCCTGTGAATCTGTTTACCATGTTCAATGGGACTACAGTTTTGAAAGCTAAAGCAGTTTCTTTAAATCTTTTGCATGAAGACCCAGAGATGCTAGGATACACGGAGCAGTTTGGAGATCTTGCCCGGGAGGGGCAGGTTTCTATGTCTCCCATGGAAATACAGGCATACAAGTTGGAGTTACGGCTGCAAACTACTCACTACTGACAAATGCATTGGACTACTTTCTTATATAAAATCAGTGCAGAGTAGAAACTTTCTTCCATTCTTACTGGAAGTTAGAGGAGTTTCCTTGGTTGAGGAAGCAAGGCACTGGAGTTTTGTAAATTGCTGTTCCCAAAATATTTTTTTTTTTTTTTGGATACAGTGTGGGGTTACAACTTTCGAGGATGGAGAATCGAACTTTTGGGGGAGGGGAGGGGGAGAAAGGCCCGATACCATTGAGCCAAAATATTGACGAGATTCTAGCATCAGTTTTGTATCTGCCGCTCTTTGTTTAGCGGGATACTGTGCCATCTGTTTCCGTCTTCCTGAACTATATTCTGAGTTTTGCTTGATGGACTGATATGCTCTTGTAAACACGCCTCTCAGGCTAGTGCTAGATGTACAGATCCAATATGCCAAATTGCCAAGGAGCAAAATTTTCATCTAGTGTGCACTCAGCAATTTGCACGATGGCCTCTTAAATTTTCTCCAACTGTGGAAATAATTATGTAACATCGATGGTGAGACTTACGAGACAGTTTAAATTTGTCCACCCTTTTAGTCTGTAGCAAAATGTTCTTGAATATCTAGGCATGGTTGGTTTTTCTCGTCTACCAGTTTATATGAATTTATTTGTAACAACGTTGATAGTAGATTATTCAAGCGTCTCGATGGCATTTTCTCCGAATCTTTGGGCACGAGTCACCTCATTACAATGCTGCTTCAGGTACCCCAACTTGGGTGATCACAATAATATGAAAGAATAATACAAAATCCCCTCTGCTTTTGACTCTTCGCCTATCTGGGGAAGACGTTCATGGGATTTGATTGAGAAGGTAGGTGGTGGTGCGCAAATGACTTTGCTCGCCAAGTGTTTTGCGTAATTGCTAAATGCTGAGGAAGCTTGGGTGAAGATTAAGAGAAGATGAAGTCTCACTTGAATATTGCCGCTAAAGTTGTCATGTATAATATTTAAAGACCAACATAGTTGCATAAGGAAGAAAAGTTTTCTGAAAATAATGGAGCTAAAATATTCATATTAATGGTCTACTCAAAGAAATCTTAGTGAGTAACTAATGGAAAATGGCTGCAGTGATTTGCTCGAAAAGTCTCTTTATTTTTATAAACTAAAATTTATTAAAACATCAATTAAAAAAATTCAGAGCATTAAATTGATTAAGTTTTATAAATTAAATTATAAGATTTAATTAATTTAATAATTCATATATTTTATGAGGTGTTGATGATATTTTCAAGTGGGTTATCATTTCCCTTAGCTCAAAATTTGGTGTGTATAACCATTGGTTGCAGAGAGGTGGGAAATTCTCTCAGGTTTGGAGATTGCTTGGGTTAGTGGGACGGCCGTGTCACTGTAGAAAGTGACTATTTGGTGCTTGTTTCTTTGCTTGAGAGATGAGAAGGAGGACTGAATGAGCCTCAGCATTTTGGTGATACTCACGTGTAGAAAGAATTAGAAGTGGTTCCGACAAAGGTAGGATATGAGATTAAATCACATCTAATGTGACGGCAACCGGCGCTGTGACTGGTTAGCTAAGTTGCTGACCATTGCTTGTTGCTTGTACTTTGCCTGTGGGATTATCTTCTTCTTTCCATGGTGATCTTGGTGGGGTGTTCATGCCCTGCGTTGTTGCTGTGTAGTTTTCTTTTCTCTTGTGGGGCTTTCATTAGGAGCACATGCAGACATTCCGAAGCAACCATGAATTGACATAATCACACACTAGGGCACACTTAATAAAGTGCTAATAATATGGATGGAAGTGTGAACCCTCAAATGTTTGTTTACCAAGTGAGGAGCTATGATATACGTATACATATGTTTATACTACATTCTTCTTCTTCTTTTTTTCATTTTTTCTCTTATTTTTTATTATGAGGAAACGTACAGACTAAAATATGCACATAACATGTATATACCTCCATAATTTTTTTCAGATGAGTTTTTAACTGTTAGAACAACCGAAAGCGGACAAATATCCTCATATGCCTATACTTAAGGGCAATTTAGTTTTAATTTGATTATTTGAATAATTTTTTAAAAAATATTTATTTAAAGACTTTAAATCATTAAATTTATTAAATTTTAAAAATTAAATTATAAAACAATAAATTAACTGGGAATTTGACTTTTTCTCTTCAAGTTAGAGTAAACTCTTCCTTTGGGTTAGCCACTTAGCCTGAACAGCAGAATTTTTGCAGCCACAATGTTTCTGTTGACGGCTCTTGGAAAATTGAGATTTCATAGAATACTTTTTGGGACAAAGAACAAAGGAGGATTTTTCGTTTTTAAGGTAAAATTAGCCTAAGATTCAAAAATCTGTGGCAAGTGGAAAATTGATTAAGGGGTTGTAGATAGAGTTCTATTGGACCCAAGAGGGTGAAAAATCCAGTCTGGATAAAATGTCAGATGCAGACGCAAATACCACATCTGCCATCGTACCATTATTCCAGTAATTTTTTTTTGGGTACAAACCATTATTCCACTAATTATTCAAGAAAAAAATGACGTTCAAATTGGCAATGAAACAAATACATTTAATCACTTTGGATTAAGATTGTCTGAGACTGCCTTCCTCTTACAGAATATGAAAGGAAGGTCAATTTTTTTTTTTTTTAATTTATTTGGCCTTTCTCTCACCTTCTATAAAGGAAAGACGGTCTAACTTCTCCAAAGGGAAGTCAGACTGTACAGTTCCAATTATTATGATAACTTGCAAGAGGTGGTAGTACAAAAACTAACGTTAATATTGCCATGTTGCTGGACCCGAACTTTGATTCATTTAAAATTCCCAGAAGAAACAAAAATTAGAGATAAAATGGGGAAAGTGACATGGAAAACACCCAGTGAAACCTCTTTCTTGATTAGTAAAAATTTCTCTCCTCAGTATTCATAAGATGATCTCCTCTTGAACGCTGACATTGAGAGTCTTATTGGGAAGAACAATACTGTTAACCACCACCACCTCATCTTCAACCATCACAGCCTCTCCTAAATAATTACAAGAGCAAAGACGAACAAAGATCAGTGCTGAAAACTGCATCAGGATATTGCACATCTTATTTTTGGCCAGAAGATTTTGGATTTGAGAACCAGTGATATGAAGTACATGAGAAGGCAACCAAAAGGGTAAGAATGTATACCCAGAATGGTTATTCCAAGCTTTGCATTGTAGTCTCCCTCAGCCTGAACCATCAATTGACAATTTGTCAGCCGCAGAATCAAACCACAAAGGGTTAAACTATGGCCAAAAAAATTTAAGTCTCTCTGGATGTAATGATCGTTTATGATAATTTATTTATTTACAGGTTTTCTATAGATTTTGGCTTTGTTCTCTAAAGCAACATGTTGTCACTAGTTGAAATGTACAGTACTTGCCTGCACCCGTGACCATCTCCCAATCAACGACTTCCATCCAACTATAGAGTTTATAACTACAGCATTTTCCTGTCAGCAGAAACAACACATTTAGCTTACACATCGAAAATTTCACACCTTGTAATTATCCAATTCCTCACCTTAATTTCAACGTCATCTAATATAATACAACTGATTAGCCTGACGCCTGCACCTACACGAACATTTGCTGAGATAGAAACGTTGGGACCAATCTGCTCAAGAAAGAAAAAGATAAACTTTAGGTTTGTTTCAGGTATTATGCAAAGTACTCAGGCATAGAAAGATGAGCTAACCAAAATCTTTGGTTTTCCTTAATTATGCATAATTTTAATAGCAGTCCAGTACATTTCTAAATACAATAAGCACTGTTCATTCCACCAAAGGGGCTCAAGTTATTAAGAGTTTTAATAATTTTTGTCATCATCATCTGTGCATGAAACAGCCACTCTAACATGTTGATTCCTTAAATTCTGTAATGGCAACAATGCACCCAAACCAATTTTTCTGGGTGAATTATACTACACTGCTGTTCTTCCCACCCCACCCCCCGGCCCCCCCCCCCCTCCCCGCCAAAAAAAAAAACAGCCCTCACAAGTCCTTAACATGATTTCCGAAGAAATGTACTCAAAATTGGGTAAATTTTGTCTTAGAAAGGCAGTTTCAACTATTTATTCTTCTAACACTACTCTTCTTTCGTTACTTTTTACAAAGAGTAAGTTCCTCGACACAAATATGGTAAATTACATTATGAGACTAGGTTGCATGGACTCAAACAGAGTGGCATTTCATCACATCAATACAAAGAGACAAAACAGCCACATGACAAAACCTTCAGATTTCAGTCACATATACTTACTATCTTTTGATATGCTAACTGTTAATCACATGATCAACAAAATTTGGATATATTTGTATGTATTGGCATAGTAATTCATCTTTATAATAAATTGATATTGCTTTCTTACAATAAAACAGACATCCTAATGTTTAGTAAATTTTTTCGCGACTGCTACTGTATAACTTAGCTTTTTGCAGAGAGCACCATCCTGAAGGAATGCTTTTCAACTTGGTTGGGACTAATCTTAGAAAATTTCAACCATTTTTCAGAATTACTCTAACCAATTCCTATGCAGAGCAGATCATTGGGTTGCCAAAGATATTTATCCCAAACTTTTGTGTGATCTTTATCTAGTGGTTCCCTCATCAATAATTTACAATATATATTTTTGTCCAACAGTAATTCATGTTCTTTTATAATAACATTGCCACAACAGATTCAACACAATAGCTTTTAAAAAGTCACATAAGCCTCAATGGAGCCTTAATATAATCATGGATGGTATTCAAACATATAATGTACAAATTAAGCCTCAGCCTTATACGCATTGATCTGCTAATTGATGCCCTTCGAGTTACAACAGGTTATCACTGTTTAGTTTAGGTAGTTTAAAGTAGCACATGCATCAATATAATACTGCTATTTTACTTTGTTTCCATAAATGAGGGAAGGAATTCAATCTTATATAAGAAAGAATGGGACTACCTTTGCAGTTGGATGTACTTTTGCAGATGGATGAATATATACATCACCAACAATTGTAGCATTCCTTTTACCATCTCCACTGGCCAAAAGAGAGGGTGAAGTAGACCGGAATTGGGCAAGATACAACTCTGAGCATTTCAGAGACATTCTGTTCATGTCAAGTGGAAATTATTAGGTGGAGCCCAATGATGTTCCAAAATTAAAGCTTAAGGGCAATTTACAATGGTAAGGTAATCTCACCCCGGAGTTTTAATTTGCTCCCAGAAATCCATTGTCTCATATGTATACAATTGCTTCTTTCCAGCTAAAGGTGATAAAATATCTTGATCCAGTCTTATGAAATCTGTAGGAATAGTCCTGCAGGAAAATGAAAGTGTGAACACTTGGAGAAACCACAGCTTTTTAAAGGAAAAAAATTGTGCAAAGGATGACTGTGTCAGAAAGGATGCGACAGTCATGAAATCTTCTAGAATTTAAAGGATAAAGGGAAAATTCAAGGAATCATGTAGAGGCTCTATTACAGTGTACTTAATTTTGAACCAATATTTTGTTAGGATGTCTATCCATGTGTACCAGTTAAAAAATATATATGAATTCTGTTAAAACGAATTTTAAAATTAGTGGCATTAGGTGAACCTTGTGGCAGATTGGAGTGCTTCAAAGCTGGAAACCCGTCGTAGATTAGCTGCAGTCAAACAAAAACAGGACATTTTCCAACATGTAAGTTTACTGTGCATAGCATACAAGATAAACTATCCAGATATGTAAGTATTTACAATTCTCATGCTAGTTATGGATTTATCAAAATCATGCAGCAGACTTTAGCAAGTGATTGTACAACTGCTTTATACTCTTCACTTTTTATTTAATAAAAAAACTAAAAATATGAAGTGCCAAAGGGTCTGAATCTGCTTTATACTCTTGACTTTTGTTTAACTTGAATCATAATCAGTGTTTCAATTAATAGGATATTGGGTAGAATTTTGTCTTGGCTTTAAATGTCTGCTTGGCAAATGCGCTAGTTGGTCTAGCCAGTATAAATTTTACGTATTATCCCAAGGACATGGTGTCTCTTTCCCTCTTCACTTTGTCCATGATCATTTGAACAAATATCTAAAACCAATTATCTTTTAACTCAGATTGAGTAAAAAGGAAAAGGTCAAATCTGAATAACTTACATAAGATCTATGTTTTATTAACAAGATCCTGTCGTCTGTGGAAGATAGAATGGAGGAAGGAATACTTGTAAGGAAAAGAATGGATGTGAATGGCTGTGTGCATGAGTATGTGGTTGCTCTTGAAGGAAAATGCACGAAAAGGGAATGAAACCATAAATATTTTGATTATTTATTTGTTGCTAAAAAATATCATACATGTTGATCTCTAGTTTGTTTACATATGCAATAATGAAATCTAGTGTAACACAAAACTCATAAGGCTGAGGCCTGTGAAAATGTAATGGAAGGAGACCAACCTCTATCCTCTCGGTTAATGGATACACCTTGGATGGCAGTAAAGATATCAGGGGTGAAAACATAGACGCCGCAATTTATCAAATCACTAACCTACATAGTATGAAATGGTAAACCCTCTAGCATTGCCAGGCAAAGAAAGAAGACATAATAATGCAGAAAAAAGTAACAAGAAATAAAGAGGAGTGAAACAAACTAAACACTCACAAAAGTCTCAGGTTTCTCAGTATAATGCAGCAATTCATTAGTGACTGGATCAGCAACCAACTCACCAAACTGATTGGCGGATTCAGCAGAAACCTACACAAGTGACATGCCCAGCCCCCAAAATAAAAAAAAAAAAAAAGGACAATGAATAGTAGGGTTTTCAAATGAATGAGGAATATATCTCTCCATGGAGAAATATATCTATCTGTACTCAGTTGCGTGTAAATATGTATGTATATAATTTTTTGGATGTGCCAACCTTAATTACTAAAATTGTCCCCATCCCACCATATCTTTTATGAGCTTCTGCCAAAAGGAAACAATAAGTGAATTAGGAGTGCCATACTTCTCAGGAACCATTATAATTTAATTGAAAGTGAAACACTCTTACCAAGCATGGCTTGTAGTGGAAAACTGCAGCAAACATCACAATTTAGCAGAATGATATGTGACTGCAATCGAAATGTAAGATATGTATAACAACTTAGAATGAAAGCACTCTACAGTTAATCCACAATATGATGTTGAAACATTCGTAAGAGCAGATTTTCTAACTGGGCTATCTTCCATGATAATATCTCTGAAGTAGTATAGGCCACCAGCTGAACCATGTGGTTTATCCTCCTTCAAATATCTAGATTGATATGATTGGAGAACACTAAGTGAGATCCAGCATGCAACAAAGCTTAAGTGCATTTAAAAAAATATAAATAAATGTAGTCGTCACCTTACTGGTAATTTCAACTCATTTGAAATGGAAGAGACATATAGTGCGAATTCTCGCTCTTCATAAAATCCGATCAGATATATTTGAGCCAAATTTGGTATCTGTAAAAAGAAAAACTAGTAAATAACAACTCCAAATTTTTAAGTCAGCAATTAGTTTTAATCGAAATGTGTTTCATCTACACCAACTCACTAACGAAATTCGATTTGAATTTTACACTAACGGAGACCAAATCTGACAAATCAGAGTGAAGGATCTCAAGCTATTAAAATTAGCATGCAATCAAAAATCAAATTGCAAAGTCTTTCTAGTTTTTCTTAATCTGTTAAAGAAACCTGTGAATTGTAGAGGGTATTTGAAGACGTAAAGAAGCAAACCCTTTTACAAGCAGAAATGGGATGATGAACCATTGGCTGACCAGCCAAAGGAAAAAGGGGTTTGGGAGTGTTGAAAGAAACAGGTCGGAATCTGGTCCCTGCAAACAGAAATTGAACAGAGTCATAGGGAAACCCAAATCGCAAAGGAAAGAGATACGTTCGATCACAAGCAAAGCGTTTACCTTTAGTGGGTCCACCCACCATAATCACAGCCACCACCTTGTCCGAGCTCTCCATATCTTAAAGCACAGATCTTTGGTTCATAAACAGGTTCAACTTGGTTGCTCAAGAAAAGCAGGCAATTGCAGTATCGTAGAAAGTAATTGCAGGGGTGCTAAGTATTGGTTTCGGACTTCAGTGTGGAAAACGTTTGAATTCTGGGATCTAGAACTTCAACTCAACTCAACTCAGCTTTGCTTTAGGGAGTGTCCATTCCACGACAAACGCAGGTTGGGTTGGCTCTCTGCCCCAATGTGCGTATCGCGTTGCGTGGCTAACTTGACAGTTACCCAAAACTGCTCATAAAGCCGGTACCATACATAAATATATGGACGTCAACATATGGTGATTAATGGGGTCGATATATAAACAAAAAATAGATGGGAACATATGCGGTAAATTACCTGTAAAGTGATTTTATTTTTTTTCCTTTTACAACGAAAGAAGAAAGTAAAAAAAAAACCTATGCTATATGGTACCAATATTCATATACAGAAAAATGCTACAACCATGAAATGTAGCATACTAAAATTATACAAAAATTAATTTAATGTATTAAATTTGTTAAATTAATAAATTTAATAATTTAAATATTTATATGAGATATTTTTAAGAATAAAGGAACTACAATAAATACATACGAAAGGCTCCAAATGATCACATAGAATTAGGAGAACTTGGATATGAATATCTTGATTTTGGAGATTCAAAGTTAAAGGTATAGTAAGAAAGATAAAAAATAATATTAAGAAAAAGAAAAGATTAATAAATAAAAATAAGACTTTTAAATTGTTTTTAAATATAAATAAATAAGGATACTAAAAAAAAGTTTTTAAAATAAAAAAATAAAGAAATCCAAATTTGAATAACGTTATCTGTCATATCAATTGGAAAACACTTTCAATATTTGCATAATGAAAATGGTGTTCAATGGGTCTAATGACAGATTTCCACAACCAAATTAGTAGCTACTAGTAGTAAAGGTCAAAGTGTTGCTCATGTTAAATAATTTTCATATATCTGTTACCATATAAATATCATATTTTACATCAATCGTTTGTGATTTTTTTTTTTCAATAGCAAGAAGCTTTTGTGCACACTAGCATTGATATAATTCTTCGTGTGAACCATATTGTATAAAATCTAATATTAGCCAGATATTAAATATCGTATGATCCAAAAAATATATATACTAAATATGGAGGAGCTAAAATTAATGAGTGTGACAAGTATATGGTTAAGCTATGCATAAAAAAGGCTAAAGTTTAAATTATAGTGGTTCGAACACTATTTTGAATATGGACAAAAACATTACAAAATATCGGATTATTTTGAAAACTTCAATGCCACAATTCTAACAATCTAAAATAATTTCAAAATATTAATTTTTAATATCTGACACTCAAACATTATTCAAAATTAATCGAATTTCTGTTGGGTTTTCACGATATCCAGTGACATGTTTTGCTCCTCTTGGCTTTCTCTAGGCTTAGTTTGCAACCTAGTGGTGCGTGCTTTGTTTTGTTAGGTATACCTATGATTCCCTATTGTACCTACTGGTTTTTTAGGCTTCTTGCGTCTTTCTGTATCTTCCATGACCCCAATCCAATGAAAAACAAAAATCTGTATCAAGAAAATAGATAACCAAAATTTAACTAGTCAATTAACAGTTATGGGGCAAATGACAATAGGAATAACACGTATATACACCTAGAAAACTCAGTTAATAGAGGCATTTGCCCTCACAATATATAGGACACTCTTCAATGCTAACGAAAGCTATGCGGAAAGAAGCTATGCAATGCACTCCACCTGCAATGTTAAATCCTTAATTCCAGCTTCTTGTAAGATATGCGACACCTGAGTCTTGATGAATGCCTTGTCAGCGTCCGTTGACACATGTAGATGTAGTGTCCCAACAACCTCTGTGTTTGTTAAGCTCCATACATGAAACTTTTGAAAGCCGTGAACACCCCTTATCTTCAAAACATCACCTAGAGCGTCTTTCAACTCTTGCTCATGCACCCTAGGAAATCTTTGGAGCAAAATTTCAGCAGAATTTCTTAGTAAAGGTATAACTGATGATATAATTAAAACTGAAATGAATATTGAGCAGGCAGGATCAGCAACAAGCCATCCCTTGTACTTGATCAGTAAGGTTGATATAACAACTCCAACACTCCCCATTGTGTCTGCCAAAACGTGCAGGAATATTCCTTCCATGTTGTGGTCAATATGGTGATGGCTGTGCTCTCGAGGCTCTTTTGCATCAGAATATGCTTTCTTCTGATCAATAATTCCTGCATCAGTACAAACTCCCTCGACCTCGGATCTTCCAACATTATCCAAGGGCTGAACATGTGAGGTTTCATGACAATGGTGGTGATGATGATGGTGTTGATGGTCATGCAGATCATGCTGTTCGCCACAGCCATGGTTATCATGCTGCAAGGCATGGTCTTGGTGGTCATGATCCTTGGAGCTCTGAACCTGGCATTCAGCTTCCCTATGATGACCGCTGTGGCATTGCTGGTGGTGGTGATGGCCAGGATTGCTGGAACATGACTTTTCATGGTGATCACTGGAAACAGAAACAAACTCCTGCTGCCTTTCTTGTCCATCATGATCATTTTTACTATGGCAATGTAGATCGTGATGATGGTGGTGGTGGCTATGTGAGTGTGAATGTGAGCACGATGCAGAACCTCCGTGGGCATGATGATGCTCCTCATGAAAGAATATTAAGCCAATCATATTGACTACAAGCCCTCCTATAGACACAACTAATAAACTATTAGTCGATATTTCTTGAGGTTCTAAAATCCTCTCAAATGACTCCAACACAATCAATGCTCCCACAAGAACTAAAAAAACAGCATTAGCATATCCTGAAAGAACCTCAAATCTCCCACGGCCATAGTTATACTGGTTATTTGCAGGTAAACGAGATATATATGAAGCATATAGCCCAATTGCCAAAGCAGCACAATCAAATAACATGTGGCATGCGTCTGATATCAAGCCAAGACTATTGCTCATAAATCCAGCAACAAATTCCACAACCATGTACCCAGTGTTGATCAAAAGAAAAAGCGCAATTTTTCGGGACTTCCTCTCCCTCAAAATATGTCGGATTGGCTTCATAATCAAGCTAGACCCCTCTCCCGATTCAAGATAATTCAACCGTGAAGGATCTAACTCTCTGACAGCTATATAGAGTAATAAACCACAAAGTAACAAACCCCAGAGTGAAAGCTCAGGAAAATAGAAAAGCTCCAATACCAGAGTACAGACAAAAGTGACTAGAAACTCCCTTTGAGAGTCTTTTGGACTTACGAGCTTCTCATCACTGTAATTTTCACTCAAAAGTACACCAAAAACAACAGTGTTAACGAGAGGCCAAGCTAGGTTTCCAATTGAAACACTATCCTCTTCAGCTTCAAACACGAGGAAACTAATCACAGCAGGAACAAAAAGCAGAATTGTAGTGAAGAAAAGGGTAATCAACCGAATCCGTTTATTATCAAGTTGCTTAATTGTTCCCCAATCCGTTGAAATACGTTCATAAGAGCCCAAAAATCCCGACAGAAACGGAAGCAACATTGGCCAAATTCTCACACAATTCCCCCTAGGGAGCACTGTGTATGCCCATTTGTCAACATATGAAATAGATAAAGGAAAACATTCAATCCGATCCCAACTGAAAGATAACAAAAACAATCCAAAAGACAATGCCAGAAATCCGCGAACCTTAGGTGACCGATTTCCATTCTGATTTCGCCCCTCGGCAATGAACCGGGAAGCTACACTTCCAGTCAATTCAGCGAGGATCATCGCTGCAGTCCCGCAGTATCGAAGTGCTTGAAATCGAAGAAGAAAGACCAGTGCAAGCAGAATTGACTTGGCGACCAAAAACCTCAGCTGGGACTGTGTAATCAAGGTCAAGCCAAAAATTGGTTGATTTTGCTTATGTTGATGAAATGGATCTTTAGAAGACGAAGAAGAAGAAAAAGAGGAGAACAGAGAGAAAGTGAGGGTGAGTAGGAATGAGAGAAGGGATACGAGGAAAGAGAAAGGGAAGAGGGAGAACGAAGGGGAAGAGCGAAGAAAAGGGAGTAGAGAATAAAAGGAGCGCAAGGAGAAAAGAAGTAAGAAGAGGAAGGAGAGGGAAGTTTTGCCAGAGGATTTGGAATTGAAGGTAGAGAAAGACGAGAGACGCTGTTTGGAGGGAGTTGGAGTCGGAGTTGAGGATGCGTACGAGTACATAGGGTATGGTCTCGAGGTGGCAGCGAAGGCAGTGGGCGTCGCAGCGCGTGGCGGAACAGAGAGACGGTGCGGTCGATGCTGGTGGTGGCGCTGATCGGCCATCGTGGACTCTGGTTTCGAGAAAGAAAAAACCCAACGAGAGATCCGATTTGGCTCACACAAGAAAATTTCCGTTGAGGCTGAAGAGGAAAAGTGAAGAGTGAAAACAGAAACCAGTGAGACGACAACGTTTGAAGACAGCAGATCCACTTCAAGAGCCTGTTCTATTCACTCACTCTATTCCTAATCTGAAGGTAAGTTAGGAGACAAATTAACAATTTAAAATAATAAAAATAAAACTAGTAAATAATCTATGAATGTAATTTATCAAAATAAATATGTATTTATGAAATTGAAATGAGCATTAAATAACGATTTATAAACCGAAACAGTTTTCTTTTATGAAATTAGGACTATATATGTTGGTTACTTTGGTGTGGTGAAGTCCTTTTGCTCTGTCATGCCAATTGCTGCTAACTGGTATGATACCTTTAATGTAAAACCAAATGGTGGTTGTATATATTTTTATATACATAATATAAAAATATCATGTTTCAATAGTATTCTATTAAATATTAAGTGAAGAAGAGGACATGAGGGATGCTGTCATATTGCTCATTGAGCGCTTGGTTATGAATAGTAAAAATTATTGGTGCATTGGCTTGCTCAATCCGCAATAATTTGTGATTAAATAAGATAAATGAATTGATATATAATTTTAATAAATTAAAAAATATTAATTTAATTTATTTTTTAAATATGATAATGTAAACTAACTCAATAAATTAATATATATTTTACACATAAATATATTAATTTATTTTTCAAATTAAAAGAAATGAGACCAACCGGTCTATATTCTCTTACAAACTAAAAAATATAAATCCCCTCTCATCAACATGCTCAGTAATCCCAACCCTTTTTCCGATCCCTTAGTAAAAAGGTACAATCAATATTTGTGCTATTGTTCATCAATTTGGATGCCCAGCATAAGTTTGCATGTTCTGAGTCCACTGCATATGAATGGTAGCCATAGCTGATTTGAAACACTAGGCAGCAGAAATGACTATGAATGATGGCGATGAAGCACAAACAAATCTTCACCATTAGTTTCTTGTTATGCTTATAAAGACTTTTTTTTATATTATTTTAAAGTATTCTCTTAATCAATAATTAAAAAATTAATCTTTTTAAGAATAAAAATTATTAAAATAGATAATTTTTTTAAATAAATATTTTTTATTTATATAATTTAAATTAAATTTAAAATAATGTATTTAAAAAAATTAAATTCTTATCATCTTTATTGAAGTCGTATTTGTTTGCTTGTAAAGATTTTTATTTTTTATTTTTAGTAAATAAGAAGTCTTTAGAAGACTGTTAATAGGTAAGAGAAAGAAAATTGAACTTGAGACGCGATTCAAGAGACTACTGCAATTGTGCTGAGACTCACCCGCTGTAAAGACTTTTATTTGTGCATATACTCTGATATTTCGCATTTATCATATCTTCCACGAAGGGCCGGTCAACAAAAGTTGGTGTCAAGCGTCAAGACGCGGGCGAATGGGTTTACAACCTTACATAAGCAAGTTGGGATTGGGAAACTTGGGAGGCTTTAATCTGTTTGCCTTTCCTCAGTGTTCTGAGTTTGCATCAGCTGAGACTCAATTAAAACGAGTCCACCTTGGGCCCATGAATTAGCGAAGTTGTAATGGGTGGGCCTGTTTTTGTTTTCGTAGTTTCTCAGGTAACTAAAGTTGGAACCTGCTACAAACATTTTTCTATATTTTCTTGTAATTCTTATTTATAAAAGTAAATTTTTATGTTTTGTATGAGTTTTTTGGCCTATTTTTTGAAATAAAAAATTTTAAATATATAATTATTTATAAAATATAAAAAATTTATTTTCATGTGTAGCCATAATTTTTTATTGGCTCAAAGGTAACATCAGATGTAATAACTTAAATCATAAATATTATATCCTAAACTTTTAAAATTTTAAATTCTAAAATTTTAAAATTTAAAACATAATTTTAAAACCTTATATCTTAAACAATAAATTCTTAATTGTAAAATTTAAACTAAAAATGATAAAATTTTAAACCCAAAATCTTATAATTTAAGTTTTAAATTTTAAATTTTAAAATTCTAAAACTATATTCTAAACTTTCAAATCTCAAACTCTAAAACTAATGCTACAAGATAATTGTAAAATCCTCCTGCTAAACACCTCCTAAGAAAAAACTTATTCCACAAAGTAAAGTATAATATAAAATTTAAAAATTTGTGTTTTATTTTTATTAATAATCACTTACCTTATATGTATATATATATATATATATATATATATAGTGAGGACTGACTAATATTTTATAAAATAAAGTACTGTGCTCCTTATAATATTCAAAGCCTGAGATTATCTGTTAGTATCAAGTAAGGTTTCTTCTCATTGATATCTACATTTTTAAAAAATCTATAAAATTATAGATGTCCTTAAGATTAGATACCTCCTTAATTTAAAATTTTAATCGAAAACATTTTTTTGATTCAAATGCAAAAGTAAATTTTAATAAAAGATATATATCTTTTATTAAATAGAAGATATAGGCACTAAAATTTACTGAAAATTTTTTCCCATATTCCTCATGAAAGGTGTAATAACTATAAAGTACGAGATTGTCAACTTTGCAGGCGGGCAATTGAATTTTAACTTCATTGGAGGAGAGGTAGTAAAAATGTACAAAAAGCTTACCTTTTGTGGGATGGTTCCAAATTTTTACAGTCATCATTGTCCATCCATACTAATTTATATGGCAACACTCAGTTTAATGAAAGCGACGAGATTATGAAGGGTCATTAACATGATATGGATTTCTTCGATATGATTTTTTTTACTTCAACTACTATTGTGAGTTCAATAGTTGTTATTCATTGGACAAGTAGAGTAGCCGTTCAGACTTATAGGTGACTATTTAATTTGTTTGGCCCCCAACGATCATTTCACAATACTTTATTTTATACTTTTTAGAAAAAGTTTTGTTTTTAAATATAAGCAAACATAAAATGTGTAAGAGTTATGTTATCTAGACATATTTTTTTTGATAACATGTGAAGTATCAAATTACTTAATATATATACAATATTTTAAATTTAAATCCCAAAATTTTAAAGTAAAAACTCTTAAAATAACAACAATGCTACTATATCATTAAAAATATTGACTCATGAACCCAGATTATAATGGAGTTAGAATATACATCAAAAGAGAGACACAAAATTAAAAAAAAAAATAGTGAAAAAAATAAAACTCATATCGAAGACTTAATAAAAAAAGAAGAAAAAATGATTGAAAGATAAAGATAAAATCACTAAAACTAATAAAAAGGAAGAAAAAATTAATGTCAAAGACTTAACTAAAGAAATATTTATATTTAAGAATCTCAAAAGATTTATTTATTATAAAAATTAAGTTTGTTTAAAAAAAATTAGTATAAGAGAATTGCTCCTCAACTAGAATTTTGCAGTTCCATTTTTACCTTTCTATTTTGTTTAAAATTCTATTTTGTCTCTAATACTGAGAATACCTCTCACCTTTATAACTAATTTCTATATTTCTCTGTATGGAACTCTAACGCCAGAGGTGTTTCATCTCAAATGGGTCCTTGCTGTCTAATGCACTAAATGTTCTTGTAGTACAAAGCCCATATATCTTCAATTCTTTGCAGTTAAAATTTCTGCTGATAAAGAGAAGTGGCATTCTGCCATGTCTTCCACCACGTAAGACAACAAAATTTTCAAAGGTTGAGGAATTTTCGGCATTCGTGGCCATATATGGTGGTAGTAACGAGAATGAAAACTGGGTTCCAGTCGTGCCGCACAGCGCAAAGCATTTTAAATTGTATTGCTTGGTTGGGGTAATCTAGTTTTTACTTTTTATAGAAAACTCTTACTGTTATAATTGTATTCATGAAAGAAAATATTATTCTAAAGGCATCAGTGGTTGTGTTACGAAAGTTTCACAAGGTTATTGTGCAATTCCCAAAACCAGGCGAATAGAGATATTATATTGCCTTGATCGGGCTATTGAGAGCTTCTTTGAGTAAAGAGAACTGGCAATGAGGTTGCACACTCTCGTGAGTTAGCTTTTAGTTTTAGTGATTCAGTTTGAATAGAGGAAGATTGAATTTGTAATTAGCAAAAATACGAAATAGAATTGTAAATGAAATAAAATTGTAAAGTTTTAGTTGAATGGCAATTCTGTCACATTAAACTTTTGTTTATTTTTTAAAACAAATTTAATCTCCTATAATAATTAAATTTTTTAAGATTCTTAAACATAAATATTTTTTTGTTTAGATCTTTCCTTTGAAAAAAAAATCATGAGATTTAAATTTTTCGACTGGCACCTTACTTTTTCTACACTACTTTTATACATACAAATATTTTATTTAATTGAATTCATATATTTACTTAAATTTTTTTCTATAAAGCTCACATTATCTATACTTCACACATTACTTTACTCCGATAGGAATACAATGTTGTTGCCTTCTTTTCTTTTCTAATTTTGGGTTGCGTTACCTTCAATATGATATACATGTTCAATTTTTCAAAATTAACTTGGGAATATTCCACTTAAAGCAATAACTCAACCGGCCATATACTTAATGTTAGATTAGGAAATTAAATGTGTTCAACTCTAGAACATGATATGTTAATGAAAATTTTGTCCCCACATCCAACTCAATCAATAAATGTGAGCCTTTGAAGATTTAATAATCATAAGGTTAGGATTCCTTGATGACGCTGTTAAATCAACTTTAATGTAGTATTAATTTTTGGGGTTCTATAAATTTAATAATATTGATAAATTTTATTTGTGAAATTTAATTAATTTAATAATTTAAATTAAAATAAGTATTTTCTAACATTTTATTTTCTTTTACTAAGTTTTTTTAATGACATTGTTTAGTTTAGGCTAGGACATTAAATGTGTTCAACTTTAAAACATGATATGATAATGAAAACCTTTTTTCTTTTTCCACATCCTATGTCTTTTTCCGGTTTGCAGCATTAGATTATATGTATATTTAATCAATTTGAGCTTTTAGTAAGTATAAGGTTAAGATTTATTGATAAATCAATCTTAACATAGTATTAATTTGTAAAATTTAATAAATGTAATTTGTACAATTTAATAAATTTAATAAATTAAATAAAAATAATTTTTTTTAACCTTTTGTTTTCTTTTATTGAGTTTTTTTTTTTTTTTTTGAGTGACCTTCATAAGTTTAGGCTAGGACATTAAATGTATTCAACTTTAGAACATGATATATTAATGTAAACCTTTCTCTTTTTTTTTTTTTTTTTCCCACGCCTATCTCATATTTCTTTTTGTAGTTTGCACCATTAGGTGTATGTAAATTCAATAAATTTTAGCCTTTGAGGTTTTAATAATTATAAGGTAAGGATCCATCAATGATGTTGATAAATTAATTTTGATGTAAATTTAATTTATAAGATTCAATAAATTTAATAATTTAAATTAATATTTGTTAATCTTTTTTTCTTTATATATTGAATTTTTTTAATGACATTGATAAGTTTAGGTTAAGACATTAAATGTGTTCAACTTTAAAACATATATTAATAAAAACTTTTCTTCTTTTTCTTTTCCACATCCATCTGATATTTCTTTATGCAGTTGGCACCATTAGATCGTATAAAGATTCAATACATTTGAGCCTTTGAGGTTTTTATAAGGTTAAGACTTGACATTAATAAATTAACTGTATTAATTTTTGAGATTTAATAAATTTAATAATATTAATAAATTTAATTAATAAAACTTAATAATTTAAACAAAAATATATTTTGACCTTTTTTTTTATTAAGTGCTTTTAGTGATGATGATAACATCCATCTCATATTTCTTTTTGCAGTATGCACCATTAGATTGTATGTAGATTTGGTAAATTTGAGCCTCTGAGGTTTTAACAAGGGTAGGGTCCATTGATGATATTGATAAATTAGTTTTAATGCAGCATTAATTTAATGAATCTAATAAATTTAATAACATTAATAAATTTAATTTATGTGATTTAATAAATTTAATAATTATATTTAATAAGATTAATTTGTGAATCATATCTTTAATACAAGAACAGAAAAAAAAAAAAAAGGTTAGAAAAAGGGATCTTTGAACAATTCCAACGTTTTGGGATACCTTTAGCTTGTAACAAACTCATTCGCCATCCACAATCATCTCTCATTCTCATCACAAGTATTTTTTTTTTTTTTTTAAATTTCTTCCATTTAGTTAAACTGGAGTTTCTGCAATAACACAAGTAGTTCGATGCTTCTCTGTGCTGGAAACCTGATGGGTACTCTCAGTTTGTACTGTCTTGATGCTTCATCATCTACGGATCACTTTGAGCCTGCTTCAAATTGGGTATTCTTCCAACAAATCTGAAGGTACCAATTCACGTTGGATTTGTCATAACTGATGAGAAAAATCCTCATTTCATCTGCATTAATTAGTTGATCAGCATTAAAAATCATAGACTTATTCTATTATTTTACTTTTTCCAGCAGATATTTTCCCATTCTTATTAGTGTTAAACGAATTGAATAAACTGATGTACTTTCCCAGAAGATCTGCTGTGCCTCTTAGACACAACATAATCTGATCTGATGTGATAACCCACATTATTGTAATGATAATTTCGTTTCGTTTTCTCTTTTGCTTTCCGCCATCTTCAATAGACTACTCCCTGAAATGTACATGGGATGGTGATTCCTTAATATGCAATAAGATAAAAATAGAGATAAAATCAAGAAAAAAATTAATAAAAAAATTAAAATTCATAAATTTAAATGTTGAGAGAAATAAAAAAAAAGTTAATTAAAATAAAAAAAATAAGTTAAGTGATCTAAATTTCTGAAATGTATAAAGCAATGTGCTCTGTCTTTTTTAGGGATTCAAATTCCTTGCCATTGGTTATCAAATGGCAGGGAGTGGGTACAATTTTAAAAAGTTGAAAAAGATTCCTAATCTGCAATATTTAATTAAAATCATCAAAATTAAAGATTCTTATCGATAGGGATTTCAACTCCTTTTTAAAGACCAATAATCTTTTAATTTATGATTAAGAAACTTTTAAAATCACACTATTTTTATATTTTATTTTTATTAAATTTTTACGATACAAAATTTATATTATTAAATTTAATAGATTAATAGACTGAATTGTGGACTTAATAGATACAAAAATCTACACTATTTTGTGTGATGTCAAGTGAGATGGTGATATGAAAAATTTATTCTCCAAACTTTTATGGTCATTGGTAGCCGCCTCTCTGGGATCACTCAAGGAGAGAATCTATCAGCACAACTCAGTATTATACCTTGTAAAAGATACTTTCATTTAAAACCAATTCCCAAATCATATACCTCACAACATCGTTGCCACATTTAGTGGAAATTAAAGTTGGTCCATGAGTCCCTTTTGGCAAAATCATCAAGATAATGGTCGTTCACCATTATTTGATCGAATACCAGCACTTTCTATCTTAAAAGCTTACCTTTCCCATGAGTTCGTTCATTTGCGTGGCTGCTCTGCTTTGCCTCAAAGGCGTATATGGCCTACACTCTTGATTTGCATGGATAAAGCCAATATGTACCTCTATCAGATTTGTTAGTACTATTCTTTTTCTTTTGGCCATCAGTAGTGTGTTATGCTTACCGATTCTACTCTCTTACGGAATACAGTTTGAGTCCATATGAGAGATTTTAACCTGTCAAACAAGTAGAGAATTTTTTTTTATAAGAAAATAATATTTGTACGTGAAAGTCTTGTGGAAAGCCTTTCACATATGGACACTGGAAAAATTGAAGAGGGAAAAAGGAGAGGTAGAAGTCTCAGAGTGTGAGTATTTACAGAATTATTATGTATAAATATTAATTTTTTTTTTTGAATCTAAAAGAATTTTTTTTTTGTTTTATATTATTTTACCCTTTAAGGGGTTACTACAGCTTTTTCCGCCTTCTTTTTTCTTGGAAAAAGAGAAAGACTTGACTAGTCACGTAACCTTAGTGCCGGATTTCATGTGATAGAGTTGAATCAGTCCAAAGAGAAGTAAATTTATACTTCCACTGTTTCTTAATAACTGTTATTTTAAAAATTTTCTTTTCTTTTGGTGAGAAAAAAATTTAGCATGAAAAGAGATTACTCTGTGTTAAGATATAATAGGGACAAGTTGTCTTTAAAAAAAGTATTGGCAGAAAAAGTTTAAATTTTATAAATAAAATATTTAAAATTTTATCGTCTAAATCAAGTCTTATAATTAAAGTATTTTGAATTTTATAAACGGAATCAACCCTATTATCACTTTCTTAAATCCAAGATTTCATTAATTTGTTTTACCAACTTTACCCATACTTGATCCACTCTTTTAAATTTGAATTAGTTAATTTTTATATTTTTAACTTTTATAATTTTTTTATTTTTTTATATTTAAATTTGTGAATCTCAATTTTTTCTTACACTAATTTTTTTTTCTTTTATTTTATTTTTATCTCTTTCTTACTCCATATTGTGACTAGAGAGTGAAAGTCACTTGATCCAAATCACACTCTTGGCTCTTCATTAATTGCTCAACCAAGTCTCTCATCTTTTTTTATTAAAGTACAATTACTTTATCTTGTTAGCTTTTAGTATTTGAGTTCTTTTATGGGAATGGTACTTTGATAAAAAATATTTTTTAATATCATGACAATTTAATTATTTTTTTAAATTATGTTCATTTTTCTTAAAAATAACTTTTTAAGAATAAATAGAATATAGGAGGAAAATGGGGTCCATTACAACCTCAAAAATGAATGTAAAATTATATGAAATTTATTAAATTTAATTATTTAAAATTTTTTAAGTAAAATTTTTGTAAAATAAAGAAAAAGAAAAAGAATAACCCATATCATTATACTTTATTTTAGTGTAGATAAGTTTGGATAATATAATACTGGATAAGAGTTGGTGTACACCATTTCTAACTCATATTATAAAACTATAAATCTAGATCCTTAAAATCTTCAGCGTTTGTCGTCAACAAGATACACCATAAAAGTGCCACTCACAAGCTGAGGTATTTACCTGCATATGGAGTTTTAAATAAACATTTTAGGTGGAAACTGTGAACAACTTTCTTAGAGTGAAAGCAAAGCCACATATTCTTTTGAAGTTCAGTGAGTTTGAACATTTTTTTTCCCAGAAAGGCAAGACATGGTATAGGACAAAGATATTACGTACGCGCACTGATGCCAAGTTGCCTTTGTGTTGCTTGCATTGGTGCATGAATTTTTAACAAACGCAAGACAACCAGTCACGATGCTTGTTATGACAGTCGCTGAAAGATGAAACCCTGAAACCCAATCATGCATTTCACAGGGAAAATGATTGGCTAATGAATCATAGCATGGCAGCATAGAGTGGACGTGGGGCACGTACAGATTTGTTTTTTGGCACCAATTGATTCTGCCGCCCCATTGTTTGCCAATAGTGCCGCACTACTGGTGACCCCCATGAATACACAGAGTGGCATCCATCTCGCTGAACCACCCACATCATAGAGAGGAAGGGATATGTTTCACCTGCCTGCTACAAGGTTAGTTTAGCAAACATTGTTTGGATATTCCAATAAGAACAATACAACACAGAAAGACAAAGGGAATTCCAATAGGAATAATAGTAGGGAAATGAGAACGACAGGTTTATTAATAAATTTTATAGAATAAAAGAGAGATTAGATGGAAAAACTGATCATAAGAAGATGTCATATATGATTTTATATATAATTATCAAATTTCTAATATATCACGATTTAAGACTCTAAAACCATTTCGCAATGCATGACTTAATAAAAAAAAAAAGTTAACATAATTCAGACAGTAAACTAGTTCATAGTACAAGGTAGGAATAATGATTTTATGCTAACTCAAATTAAATATAGTTCAGTTGAATAGGTTTTAGTTCGGCTTCTGCACACATCATGACTCATGTGATGCTCCTTTGTGTAGTTAACTTTATCCCTTCTCTCTCTCTGTGTATGTTGTGTGTGTGCTTGCTTGTGTTATCTGTGTGCGCGTGTGGCGTGCTTCGCCCCTAGCACAGCGTGTTCTAGTTTGTCTCATACTTGCAGTTTTCCTCCTCATTAACGTCACGGTATTTAAAAGGCACTCGAAAACCCATTTCCAAGTTCCAAGGCAATTGTGGCTATCCAACTCTTTTTTTCTTTTTTTTCTTTTTCGGTACAACGGAAATAATACAACGAAACAAACTACATACTAGGGAACCAAGTCCCTTCTTTATCTTTATGCATAATCATGAGAAGCTCTCCTGAAGCAGACCTAAAATCCAGACGCTCATTCCCGAAACCTGGATACCTTCTTGCCAGAAAGTCAGCAGCTTGATTCCCGTCCCTATTAACATGCAAAAGCTTCACGTCCCATCACAACCGATAATCTCCACCAGCTAGCCAACTTTTATGCTTTGTCTTGATACGGAAAAATACGGAAAAGTTTAGGTTGGATGTAATAGGCAACCATTTACTCAAAGCTAAAATGGTTGAGCATAAAGGAGATCCATAACAATTTGAATATGATTGCACAGAAAATTAATTAGGCACCCTCACTGTAGCATTCTTCATATTATTTTATCTTGAATGCTTGATATTGATAGACTAGGACATCCATTTCTTCCTGACTCAAACGTGGTTTGGTCTGATTGACCATTTACAAAGGGCGTACTCATTGCTCTGTTCCGTAATCTTCCCAACCCCCTACTGGGTAACACTTTACACTTAATAATGCTTAATTTTCCCCCAAATCTTTGGTGATTGAATTGAAGCATATAGAATCCTAGGATTAGTGTATCCCACTACATGTTTGGATGCATATATATTATCTGGCTAGTAGGGTTACTTTAGTATATCCAGGTAATATTCCTTATAACTAGATGAGTAATATTGGTTATATATTAGACTTTTATATAATATCTGCATAACGCACAAATAAAAATTAATTATTAAATGAGTTAGTAACAATACACTAATATGGATCAATCTCTATTTTTACATTATATAAACATTGTATAAAAATTGAACGTGTAATTGATACTTTCCTATGCAGATCATCTTACCAACATGCTTGTATTAGGAATTTCTTCTTTAATGAGGTGGCGCAGGCTTTTGCATTGGACGTGTCAAGCATGACCCGTGTCAGTGAGGTGGAACATGCGAGAGGGTGCTACACAGAATATCCCTGTCCACCTGACTTCGGTGTAATGCCATAATGACGCCATTCTCAAACTGAAAGTGCGCTGTAACTTTATCTTTTTATCGTAGCATGAACATATTGCATTACAAGCAACGTTTTTGAGGGATGCTTTAAAGTTAGCGTGACAGCGTGTGCATAGATTGTGAGTGACAATCTAGTGTCCCATTAAGCTGTAAAAGACAAATCTTCTCCGGTATATAAATCTCCTATATAGGAACTCAGATCCTAAGTCAAGTCTTGAGTCATATTAGTGAAGCAAAGTGGTGATATTGGTGTGGGGTTACTCAGAATGACTACTGGTTAGGCTACTGCCTGAAAAGGCCAAAACGAAGTACTTTGCTCAGCTACACATAACACAGAATCTATCTTGGTTTATATTTTTGTTTCCTTCTTATTTGTGGTCCATTTGATAAACTTCTCAGAGTGCAGAGTTGCTTGAATTTCTCGGTGCATTTGGAATTTTCTATCTAATGGCCAATGGACACACGGCCCAGAGACTCAATAAGTCATGCATTCTCCTCATAGGTAACCGTACTCATCTTTTCTCTCTCATCTCTAACATATTACACAGAAGTTTACTCACAATCTTGCTCTTAAATGATAAAAAGGAAATGATCCCATTAAGGATTACCTCAAAAGGTCATACCCCACGTTTATTTCAGACATTATTGGGTCTCCTTATAATTAGAGCTAAACTGAAACTCATTCAAACCACAGAAAACTTGTGCTCATTCGAGCATCTATTTGATTTTTTAGAAAACTGTCAGTCAGATAATTAAACTAATATTCTGATATTGTTCTTGTCTTTCTTTTTTTATATTGCTTGATTATGGTTTATTGACAGGCATTGCTGGTATGGAGAGGTTTGCCTTCAAAGGGGTGGCATCCAATTTAGTAACTTATCTGACTGATGTTGTGGGCCTGAGCAACTCATCTGCAGCAAAGATGGTAAACACCTGGACTGGATCCACCTTCATAATGCCATTGCTGGTGGCACCCCTTGCTGACGCTTATTGCAACAAATATTCCACTATTATGGCGTCCTCTTTCCTAATTGTTGCGGTGAGTCACTCTGCACGAGAATTTATTCCCAATATTATATCAGAAACTAAGCACTCGCTAACTTTTTATTGATTGAGTTTATCAATACATAATAATTACACGTAAGTCTTTTTGATTTTTACATAATTTTTACTTAACAGAATTTAAATGATTAAATTTATTAAATTTCTCAATTTAAATTATAAGACTCTAGTCTAATGAAACAAAAGAAGAGGTGAAAGAATACATTTTTTTTATACTGTAACTTCACCAAACACCTTTTGAATTTGTTGGTCTCTTTGGAGTTTAAATATGACTTATTCATAAAGATGCACGTGATTGGTTATTTAGTTCCTCTGTCGACATAAAATATTGTTAGCTGATCCTTTAAGTTTGTTGGAGTCTGAGTCAACTAGTCTTATTATTGTAAGTACGTAAGTACACTGTACATAAGACTAATCTCGCTACTTCTAGTGGATTGATCAGAGGGTTTTGGCAGCCAGAAAAACACAATAACAAAACATGTAGTATCTGATGTTTCGGAAGTTTCAGGATGCCGAAGGATGATCCTTCTCAATTAATAAGCATGTCGCCATTTATGTCCCTCATAGTGCCACATGCTGGTTTACCTATCAAAGTCAGCTTCTACACTTTCTAGTATATATTTCCGTTTTCTTTTGTTATTGGAATAAAGGGAAATTCATAGAAAGAAAACATTTCAAGCTTTCTCACGATCTTGAATAGTATTATGAGTTTTCTTTGTAACCCATTTAGTAATTTTGTTTTATTTTCACGACTTCATCACAGCCACTTTTCCAAACAAAGATTCATCACACTGTTTTCATTTTAACATTTGCTCATATAGTTTGTGGATCAGTAGAATGAAATTGACACCAGACATCAGTGAAACAAGCTATCACAAACAACAAATTTCTAACAAAATATTAAAGCGTTACATTCTTTGCCTGATCACATTCTTTATAGCCTGCAACAAGCTACTTTCCGAACTGAATTTGCAGTTTGACTGCATTTCTTCTCCTCCCAGCTGACATGTTGACTCAACATTCCAAGCTACTACCTTTCCAATTTGACTGCCGCGAATGGATTATAAATACATGTTTGTGTGTGCTTAGAACTTCATCTATGATTACGAACTATTATGCTAGAATAATAAAATTTGATGATACGTTGTTTCTTGGAAGTAATACAATTGAACTCGTTACCAGTTGCGCACAGTACCATAGGAAGGCATGTGTTACAATGTTTCCTGTAAGTATAGTTACATAACTGTTAATTTCTGGTTATAAAGGAACTGCTTTTCTTGCTAAAGAATATCCATATTGTAATCATGTCATTTATATGCTGTTTGTTTTTTGGGCCATATGTTGGATGTGCATATCATTTCTGGCTAAGAAATCCATATTTTTGTATGGGAGGAAGGTGGAGATAGGTTTCCCCTGTGTGAGCAGTGAAAAATAATGAAGAAAAGTAAACTAGTCATATCTATAGAAAGAAATCATACGTTTTTAACCCTTTGGGTTGTTCAATTGAGCACTAATGAAACATTTGCTGAAAAAGGCTATCATTATCAAAAGTCATCAGCAAAAGGGCCTGAAATTATAAATCAATAGAGTTATAACAACATAATTCTGGTGTCTATAGGACCCTTTAAATCCATGATGCGAGATCATTTATGTTTGGAACAGAATCAGCAACTAATTTTAGTGAATACTGAGCTGTTGGTTTCTTAATATGTATACTACTGGCAATAGAAATTCATGAACGACATATTTTGCAAGAAAAATTTAATTAGTTGCATTATCGGTAACGATCCTTGATAAGGCACTGCGTACATGTGCACGCAGTAGCTAATGTTAACTTGAATCTTTTACCTTTTGTTGATCTTAAGTTAACTATGTTGTTTTGGTGTCGCTTACTTAATTAGGGATTTGCAGCGTTGACATCAACAGCAGTGGCAAGGTCATGGACTGATAGAAATAGAACAATGTCATCTTCATTTCTCTATTGGTCTCTGTATTTAATTTCATTGGGCATAGGCGGATATAATCCATCTCTGCAAGCCTTTGGAGTTGATCAACTTGATGAGGAGGAAGAACTGCCTTGTAGCAAAGAAGATAAAAAGTCCAATAAGAAGACCTTATTCTTCCAGTGGTGGTATTTTGGTGTTTGTAGTGGAAGCTTAATGGGTGTCACAGTGATGTCCTACATCCAAGATACCATAGGTTGGGTTTTGGGTTTTGCCATCCCTGCAATTTCCATGGCTGTGTGTATCTTAATTTTCTCATGTGGAAGTCCTATATACATATATAAACAACATGAAAAATGTGAAGCTGAGAGGCCCTTCAACAAAATAATTCATGCCATTAAAAAATCTGCATTGAAATGCTTCCATTGTGGAGTTAAGCTACCAGATAATCAATCTGAAGCGGTGGAGCTGGAGTAAGTTCCCAATTTCACATTCAAAAAATTATGTTTACTATAACTTATGCAAGTATTTACATCAGATTATTGTTTTCTTGTGATAGGCTTCAAGAGAGACCTCTTTGTCATGAAAACTTGGACAGCATTAAGGATTTGAATGAGAATCCTAACAGTAGCAGATATCTACTTGCAAATGCCAAGGTCGTCCTGCGGCTTTTCCCCATCTGGACAATGCTTCTTATGTTTGCAGTGATTTTCCAACTGCCTGTAACATTTTTCACAAAACAAGGCATGACAATGAAGAGGAACATTACAAGTAATTTCAAAATCCCACCTGCCACACTCCAAACTGCTATTACATGGTCCATAATACTACTGATGCCGTTATATGACAAGGCTTTCATACCAATTACTCAACTGATTACTCGCCAGGACAAAGGTATAACTGTAATGCAAAGGATGGGAATTGGAATGGTTCTGTCAATCATAGCCATGATTATTGCAGCTTTGGTTGAAATTAAGAGGCTTGAGATTGGCAGGGAAATGAGACGTGCAGGGTCACAATCAGAAACAGTGGCTCTAAGCATTTTCTGGTTGCTGCCCCAGTACATTCTCTTAGGCATTTCAGACATTTTCACTGTTGTTGGAATGCAGGAGTTCTTTTACGGTGAAGTTCCCAAGAGAATGAAAACAACGGGCCTTGCTTTGTACAGCAGTGTTTTTGGGGTGGGAAGCTTTGTGAGTGCACTATTGATCACACTTGTAGAAGTATTCACAAGTTCAAAAGGAAGACAAGGTTGGTTCTCTGATAACATGAATGAAGCACGCCTGGACAACTATTATTGGCTTCTAGCACTGTTAAGTTCAGTGAGCTTGCTGTTGTATGCATTGTTGTGTAAATTTTACCACACTAGGAGTGGTTCGGATAATGAATAGATGGATTTTCGATCCAAGTATTTTTTCCCCCTCGTTATTTTTTGATTCCAAGTCTGTGAAACTACATAACTTGATGTTCTATAACAATGATGATATGCATCATGCCAAAGATATAATTAAAGAGGTATATTATATAATTAATACGAGTGAAAATACTATGGACTAGAGTCCTTAGTATTGTTTATGTCCTGATTCATTTTGGAGGAAAACTGGGCTTTTGTGAGTACTTCTTATGAAGGGAAACCCATGGAAGGCTCAAATAGTAATTCAAACCATATTTATATCGGCTAGAAATGGTGTGCCTTAAGGTATTGATCAGATCTCAGTCAGCAATAAAGAAGCATTTTGTCAAGTGCTGCTGTGCTTGCTAGTTGCTAGACATGCATTGGTTGGATGTTTTGTTTTGGGTTTGGTGGGAATATTGAAAGAAGTGATTGGAAAAAAATGGTACATATGAGTGCAATTGTGCAGCCATTTACAACTTTGGGGATTTCAAGTGAGACACTAGAACCCTTGCTGCGGCATTTACAATGGTTCTTCCTCCTAATGGCCAAAGCTTTTGTGGAAAACTTCCAAAGAGGCGTTGGGATGGCCGTCTTACTATAGATTTCATTAGAGACTACATTATATCAAATTAGATAATCAATTTTTTTGATGGACAACGACAAATTCTATAGAAGTTGAATAATGAAGCCAATCTCATTTTTTTATTGCAAGTTTCTCACTTGTATATGCTAGTTCAACTCAAGTTAGACAAATGTTATTTGATTAAATACTAAATAAATGTTACAATATGCATTGGAACAAACTTAGATAGTGTCATAGGCTAAATAAAAGATAAATGTTAAATAAGAGGTAAATATTACAACATATATTGAATTTCACAAAGACCAACTCTAACAAGTTAAATAAAAGATAAATATTACAGTTAAATTTCATTGAATAAATTCTTTTACAAAAACATAAACTCTAATTTGTTTAGACTAGTAAGATATAAAAGAGAATATCTCAGACCGAATGAATGAATAATTTCAAAATTATTTTCACATAAGTCAAAGATACCATAGATGCAAAGGCATGGAATAGATTTTATGCTATGGGCTATTTAGAGTTGGCCCTTGAAGCTTGTGGGAATTTCCAACTCAACTTACACAAGTTTTATTAGGCTAAATAGAATAGTGCTTTCAACTCATGTCACATAAGTTTCTTTCAAGCAAAATAGAAGACAGATGTTATAAGAAACATTAGGTCTTAGGATCTTAGTCAACCTTTATCAAGTTAAACTGGAACATGCACAAAATCTCATTTAGGCTATGTCAGATTCAATAGGAGATTAATGGACAAATGCTATAACTATATCTCACTAATTTTAAACCATGCACAAGATTTCATTTAGGCTTTGTTAGAAAATACTAGACACGTAACAATTGGTACAGCTGTATCTTACTAAAGGGAAGTATTACAATATTTATTGAATTTCATACAAATTGTTAAACTAATTAGGAGATAAAGAAATAAATGTTATAGTTATATTTCATTAAGAATTTAAATTTCTTGTCTTTATCATATTTTAATTTCTTATCTTTAATTTATATTTTCATATATGTTATAAATTTTGTATTTATTTTTTTTATTACATTCCTTACTTTTAAATTTTAAAAACAAAGAATCCCAATCTATCACATTAAGTATAGTATTATTATATTTATATTTTTATATCTATAATTTTATTTATAATAATTATTTTTTATTTAATTTTTTAATTTTTTATATATTTTTAAATAATAAAAATTAAATCACATCAATAAAGTTACAAACATAGCTCCATCATTTATCCACTAAGTATATGGAACAAAGGATAAATATTATAATTATATCTTATTCAGCCACGAGACAAATGTTATAGCATGCTGGAGATCTAATTCAAATTCTGTAATTAAAAGAATAAATTGATAAATATTACAGCTGTATCTCACAAAAGTCTTATCTTATTAAGTGATCATTATTTAATGTTCATATTTTATAAATTGAATCAGAATTACTCTTCTATTGTATCAAGTGTTTTCTCAATTTGACACGATGAATGATCTATTTTATCGACTGTTATCATTTTCACATTTTATGCAAGGAGAATTGCAACCCTAACAAATAGGTTTTGTTTTCAAAAGAGTTTTGATTCTTAAAACACTTAAGCACACACGCACATAAACTAGCTTTACAACTACGGTTTTTCGGTTGTTTGGGGCGTGGACATGTGAAATCTATGGCTAATTTGTCAGGGTTGTAGTTCTCCTTGGCAGGTGGAATGTTAACAGCCGATAAAAGGGGTTCTATGTGTCTGAATTCGAGACTGAGACTGATCGGATCATAAGATACCGGCGACTGATCTAACTTCTCGTTTTGTGCTTTATTTTCAAACCACAGCCTTTAATTGCATCAGTTCGACGGTTGTGTCACTTCGAATTTGATTTGTGGCGCGTATGCTGATTACATGCTTCTTATGTGCTTTTCAGGAGTTGATTTTCACGTCGCCTTTTGGACTGCTGCTGCTCTCGCTTGCGGCTAACGCAGCTGGTGAGAAATCGGGGAAAGTTGATGTAGGAAAGCCGAAAAATTTATGGGCTAACGTTAACAGTTTCTTCCTACTTGTGTGAAGCTAGTTAAGATTTTGGCTACAGTCTTAATAGTTCTACTTTGAACATAATACTATCAAAAGAAAATTGCCCTTGGTTGTTCGTGCGGCAACGGGTGTGATTGATGTTACTGGCTTTTGGTTGTTTTCTATTCCGCGTTAGCCTTTCTGTTAAACTATGTGAGCTGCTTCTGTTTGCATGTTTGAAGCCTGAATAATGAACCGTCTTTTGTAAGAAACTGAGTTCATTTATCATTTTGTCACTGTATGGGAAATCTTAGCAGATTATACTCTTGTTGGTTCCACAATTTTCGCGTCGTTTAGCGATGCCATTGGATACAAGAATGTTTGTGTTGGACTTGGGGATTACAATCTAGTTGAAGGCAGAATATACTCTTGTCATTTCCACAGTTTTTAGCAATAAAGTTGAGTTTCAGAACGTTGGTGTTGGGGATTGCAATCTTGTTGAATGCATGACAGATGTTAAAACTTTTGCTTTCATAAGAATGTCAATAATTTGTTGTCAGCTTAATGAATTTGCTTGATACTCATTTAACCATTATCACTTATATTGAAGGTGCAATCAACTTTCTCCTTTGCTTCGTGGTTAATTAAGTTTGGTATACAATCTACCATTAAAAGCATTTGTTTCTTGTTGCCTAATTCCTTTTAGGTCTCTTCTATCAGTTGAAGGCAACATCACTTTTATAGTAGTTTTTTAATTGTTATGGTACAATATGTACGTCGAATTTGAAGAAAGCTGAATTTTATCACCATCAATAAATACCAGTTTTTCTAGTAACATAATTTTTCCATTTTCTTTTTCCAGTTGATATTTTGCTGATTTACATAATGGCTTTGAACTTGGATTTGTTATATGAAAAGCTTTTTGCATCTCCAAATGAAAACTCCTCATTTTGTGGTTCTATATTATGGGGAGAAAATTGGAAGAATCAAATGAGCATTTGTGCCATGAATATCTAAGATTTTGGTTGATTACATTGATCAATATGTTAAACTTACAATTGAAGTATATTGAGGAGCTGCTGATGTTGTTTATGCAATTTTTATCCACCAGATGTTGCTCTAGCAATGCTGACAAATGCATCAGTTTGTGGTAATTCTTGTTTGTGCAATTCATCTCAAATGTCAATATGTTCTCAAACATACATGCAATTGGGATATGTTTTGATGCACTTTAGACTGGAAAAAGTGTAATCATGCCATTAAAGTACCTTTGCATTGCCTATATTCTATAATGTTTTTGAAATTTTTTTAAGAGGTCACTACTGACTCAAGGTGCTTACATTTCTATCAGGTCTGGAGTTGAAAAGTGTTAACAAAGTTAGGGAAAGAAAAGTAAGAGAGAACTCTTTGAAAGGGTTACGCCAAATTGAATATTCAGCTAGGTACCCTCAACTATATATAGTGAATATTATTAGTCCAAGTAGGTTTAGTATAATACAAGGAATTAAGCCCAGCCCATAACCTATTATAACCCAGCAATACACTGACTTGAGACCTCTATTCATATTCCTTAACATTCTCCCTCAAGCTGGAAGCTTACTAAGCTAATAGCTTGTTACAACTTACAAATCTAAAAACCAAGACGCAACAAAACAAACGAGGTAAGAAAACAAACTCAAGCCATCAACCCATAAGAACTTAGGCAACTAGCTTCATGGCTCCACTTCATTGGCAGCTGTTTCCTTTTAGGGGAAGCTCCAACTAAGGCAGCCCTTTCCTCTTTACCATATCATCTCTGCAGGGCAGCTACACCTCATTGGCAGCTTGTGAAGAAAGAAATCTCTTTCACAAGCTGTGTGCAAACTGCTGATGTGGTTGTATTAGAGTTGAAGTGACCCTCCAACTCTTTTTCCTTTAAACTCAGATGCAGCCACGTTGGCATTTGTGAAAAGCTTGTGAGAAAAGGTTGTGTAAGTGGCATTACTTCTTCTTTTTTTTTTTTTTTAATGGATCTCTTGCTTGTTTTGGTTTAACTTTTGAAACCTGACTAAAAGTTGGGGTGTTGACTGGCAGATTGAAGAACGGAGATTGTGGCTGTCAGATATGGGTGACTTCTGAATGCTTTTTCTACCACATAACTTATATGGAAGAAGCTCCCTGGAATAATTTGCCTTGGTGACATAGTAAGTGCACAAGTACTTGCTAATAATGTCATGAGAATGGATCTGAAAGTAGGATTCATAGGTTGCATTATGATTGCCTGATGTAGAAGTGTTATTATTTGGCATCATAAAACCATCCAGAATGACCAGCTCTTCCTGAGCTTTTGTAGTTGTATGGATTGATCTCCAAGACAGTTACTAGCTGTTTGAAATGTCTTTTCATATTTCAATGGGCATTTACTTGACCCAGATACATTTTACACATGCATGATCACTGTTCAAACCGTATATTTTTGTTGATACAAATCTGGTGCTCATATATATTTTCCTCACAGACTTTTAAATATTAAGTGCAGTGTGATGGACAATTGCTAAATGACAAATTGCCCCTTCTCTCTCTGTTTCTTTCTCAAGCACATTCTCTGTTAGGGGGATTTGAAACTATGAAGTTGATTTCAGGCCTAAAATCTTTATTTGTTGACTATGATGGTGTCGAGAACCATCTATCTCAAAAGCATAAGTTGTTTGGTGCAGATTTAAAATGGTTTTATATCTCTAATATCTATACCACGCCTCCTTACATGAAAATTATCTAGGCTTGAAGTATAAATAAAGCATAGGCCTATCAACCTTTGTGCTGAAATTAATATAATTTTTGAATAATGGGGGCAGAAATGATCAAACTCTTGATCATTTGGTTATAGAAGTTCTAATACCATACCAAAAACCAATTATCTAAAAGTTTAAGTTATTAAGTACAGATTTAAGAATGATTTTATATGTCTAATGTCTCTAATAGATGGCATAGCTGCATAGAGGCTTCATATGCCCAAGATCTTTCCTTTTTTTCTATTTTGTTCTCTCTCTCTCTCTCTCTCTCTCTCTCTCTCTCTCTCTCTCTCTCTCTCTCTCTCTCTCTCTCTCTCTCTATGGAGGTATAACCTAAAGACATAAAAATAGGGAAATGTGCTTCTCATGGGATCTGTCCTAGTACAACCTGTCACAGCTGCTGATGTGGCTGCTTTTAAATGAGAATAGTGAAATGCTACATAGGACATTATTTATCCCAGCACAACCTCTCAACTGATGATGTGCTTTCATCTAAAAAAGGTTTGACGTGTAGGTAGCATTACTCAGATGCAGCCACAACAACAGTAATGCAGTTTGTGCTGAGTTAGTTGAGTATGTAGCATAATAATGTTGCTTAGTGGCTTAGTTTGTGGTTTTCACATGTTATTTGCACACAGTTAGTATCGTGTTCATGTGGAGCCAAGTTCATGATAATTGTCATAAATCTTCAAGTTGACATATTTGGTAACCACAAGTTTTTATATTTAAGAGTTTAGTATATGCTGGGCTCCAGTATTGAAATCTTAATATAATGGTCGTCATTTTTGGTTTACAATATATATGATCTCTGGAGTTCATAATAAATACTTGTAACTCGAGTCTGTCTTAATAAAATCCAATTTAAACTGGCATAAATTGGTTCATGCCTTATGGTATGGCCTAACAGATCAGGGATGGTTAGATCTTAAAGTGTACATGGGGAGACTTATGGATTGAATGTGATATTGCAGGTCATGTTGACATATTTTCTAATATGGAAAGTCACATGTTTATGGTATGAGAATTCCAAACAAACTAAAGTTCTTGAAGGTTCTCAGACGTTGCCTTCGCTCCATTCATGCAGTGTGTGGCTTCAAAGTTGCTATTATATCAGGGGGTGAGTGACAATGGAATTCTTCTAGGTTTGCTACTACCATATCATCTCTTTGTCTTGTTCAGAATGACTACAGATATGATCAAATGGTACACATTATCTTCTGTATGGTTTCACATGCACTACTGTTATGTTATCTTCCCCACAGCTCTCTGTCACAATTATTATCTTGTTATATATGGAGATGTTCAAAGTAGCATTTTCAAGTTGATTAGAATACTTAGATGATGGGCTGTAAGAGTTTAGTTCTTTGCTTACTTTCATACTTGTCTGCAATTTATTTCCATGTTTGGGTTGTGAACTCGCTGTGGATTTCTGATAAGGATCTTATTAATTCAGATGTAAGCAAAGATATAGCAACATATGCATACAAGAACCTGTTTCTTTCTGAGCCTGAAAACTAGTGTAACATTTTTCACTTCAATTTAAAAGGGGCTATCGTTTGGCTAAGTGATTGTATTTATTTGCGTCTCCATTATACTATAGAGAATGAAACTACATTATGAGATGTTCATCAGAATATGTGCTTCGTTTTACACTTTAAGAAGCATATTGTTTTCAGTAATAATGGAAATGTTAAAATTCTTGTCTTATTTCTGTCACTGTTGTGTAGCTGAAACTGCTTTGTTAACTAACAAGTAATTTGAATGTTTTGCAGCCCGAGGAACAAGAGCAACTTGAACTAAGACCGCAGTTATTATTCAGTAATTTTGTAGATACTGCCTGAAGAAGTTTGCATTCCCCCTTTGTTCCATTTTAACAGGCTCAGACGTGAATAGATTGAAACAGTATTCCATTGACAGCTCCAACCTGAGTAGATCAATGCATCTATGACGCAGCAATAACAAAAATTTGTAGCAACTAAATGTGGTTGTATGTACAATGATTTTTATGTTTGTCATTGGTGACATCGATACAATTTGACTCAAATGTTACCTTATCATGTACTAGCAAAGAATAACGCTTTACAATCATTTATAATAATGTTATTATGTTCATACCTTAAAAGCTTCATTTAAAAATGATAAGTTCAAATATGAATTATAACTTGAAAGTAAAACGAGAGGTAGGACAGCACATTTGTATTATTTGACAATCGCAGCAACAATTATAAGTCAAGTGATTTACGAAGAAAAATATATCAAAAGAAACAAGAATTCGAAGTGATTGTTGAAGCTTTGTATCATTTGTCTTGAAATTGGTCTATTTCAATTAGCGTACACAATATATTTAAAATCAATTATCGTCATCTAATTTAGCACCATAAATTTGAGCTAACATTTGTGACTCTGGGTCATCTTCAATTTTTTTTTTTTTGTAAAAAAAAAATGGTGAATCTTGGTTGAGCACCATATATTTATAACAAAATAATCACTTTAACCCCTGATAGAATCATTTTACAAGAAACCCACTAAATCTATTGGGGTTTGAGTTGTCTTCAATCCTACCCCTACTTTACCACAAACAATCATTCTACTCACATAAAAAATTCTCCCACAAAAATTAAACCTTTTACCTTCATATGACCAAACTACGTTGTAATGCGTGTCAGTGTAAGTACGGCTTCGTTTGCAATTTAAGTCAACAACTAACAACTCAAAACACATAAACAAATATCTAAAAAGATGTTTCCTTAGTATTTTCACAGCTTTTGGCCATAATTTTGAAACTACTATCTGATAACCACTCTTCCATTTGGTATTGGCAGGCACGTCCATTAATGAGCAGTAATGGGGAAAGGAGAACATATATAAATTATATAGTTTTTGGGCTGTGCCACTACTTGTTAGTTAACTCTCACTTATGACTTTTTAAATAATGATAGAATTACGTGATTATATTTATATTTATAATATAATATATAATTTAAGATAAAATTTTTATTATATAAAATTTTATAATATATTTAAAATTAATATTAAATAATATATTTAAAATTAATATTAAATAATATATTAGATCAAAAGCATAAATATAAATATATAATTCTATTATTACTTTGAATTTTCTATGTAGTTGCAGGGTCCACCACTTGTTCCTTTGCTTATTTATGAAGAAGACTTTGGATAACAACCACCACTAGTCAGTGATCAGTGAACTCCAGCTGTTTGCTGCACTCAGAGATCACCTGGCATCACTAATGTGGTACATGCACATGCTACACTCTGATAAGGCCACCCAGTTTCTATTGTCATAGTTTTCACACTTGAGTTTCCAAACATCTGGAAGCTTCAAGGAACAATCCACAATTCTGCATTCAATTCATCTTTGAAATTGAAGTTACCATCAACAAATGGAAGAGTGCCACTACCTTTCATTTCCCTTTCCCCTCTACCAAGTAGAAGAAGAAAAAAAAAAATCTTTTATTAATACATGATGACACAAAGAATTAAGGAAAATGTTAAATACTAGTTAATGAGAATTCAAGGAAAAAGTGTTAAATTTATTAACTTTATAATTTAAATTATAAATAGATTTAATATTTTAAATTATTTTAATTAAATTTTTTTATAAAATAGATGACTATAAAACTAAGTTTAAAATTTTTTTAAGAATATTTTTATCCTATGTAATTTTTTATTAGTTTATCATTAAATTTAATATTAAAAATTGTTATCTCATAAACTTGCGAGGCAATCCAGTGGCAATTTGCGACCTTTACTGGCTTCCAATTTATTCCCATTTTCCGCTTTTTCCCATTCCACTTGCACGGAGTAAGAACAGCCGGACATCCATTCATCTCTATAAATTGGCTCATTCTTGTCAAAATCCCCACCCCTAATCTTCTCCCTGCGGCTTCTTTCTGCTTCATCATCTGACAAGAAAGGAAGGAAGCAATGGGTGGAGGCAATGGCCAGAAGTCCAAGATGGCTCGAGAGAGGAATACGGAAAAACAAAAAGCCACTAAAGGTACCCGTTTCGTTACTCTCTAATTCACATGTCTTAATTAGGTTTGATGTCGCCTCTGCTAGCTGATCGACCAAGTAGCTGCACTGCTCAGAGCTAATGCCCAATCCCAATACCCCAGAAGTTTTCAGTTTTCCCTTTTTGATTTCTGTTATTTCTTTGCAATCCCAGTTCTCCAATCTTAGTTCTGTATTGGCAACATAGACTTGTCTCACTTCAAGGTTGATTTTTGGCTAACAAAAGTTCTTATCTATTCTCAGGAAGTCAGCTTGAATCGAACAAAAAGGCCATGACAATTCAGGTATCTACATACAAGTCTACTTGCTGTTGCTTCTTCTTCTTTTTTGGCATCATGTTGAGACTTGAACTGTATAAAATCAAATCCACTCTAATTTAGTTTAACTGAAATCAAACGAATTGAAGCATTCTGGATTTTTGCATATTCCATAGCTTTAGCAACTCTTTAAAGATTTGCAGGTGGAATATAGGGTTAAAGCATCAAAACAGACCTATGCAGTATTCAAACTCTGGTTGATGCGTATCAATGTTGCTATATATGTTGTTCAATTATCACACATATCTTCTAGCCAGAACAAAAAATTAATTTAATTTGACCCATTTTTGTGATCTTCCTCCTTAACTGTGGGGTTTCTTTTAATGAGTGGATTCTAGTTATCTTAAAGGCAAGTATTAAAGTCCAGTATTTGGTAAAATTATAGGATTTTTTTATCAGAAAAAGGAATGCTCTTGTTTATTTATTTAGTATATTGAGGAACATGTTTAGACGACGCTTCAATAGTTGTGCTTTTGTGAAGTAGAAGTAGCAGCACATTGAGAAGCAACACCAGACCCACCAAAAGCAGTTACATTCAGGTTTGATCATTGGTACATGCATATTATTACAGAGGAAAAGTATATTTCTACTTAAAATAACTAAAAAAATTCTCACTCATAACAAATAAATACTTGTTTTTATTTGTACTTTTTTATAATGGTAAGTAGGGACTGGTTTTTAATTGTTGTGTATGAGAATTTGGTGAGTTATTTTAAATGGGAGTAGTGGGGTTGTATTAGAGAACTCTGCTATGTGTCCTCTGTAAACAAATTTGACAAAAGTCTGCCTCTTCAAAGAAATAAATCTGAATGGATCACTTTTGTTACATGTGTTGATCTAGCTAACCTGATAGATCTCATTGAATCCTTCTTTTGCATTCGTTTAGCAGAAGGTTTATGTTCCAATTATTATTGAAGTATCTTGGAAATAATAAACACTGCAGTATAACATTCCTGCAAAGATAGGTTGGTGTTCTGTATATAAAATAGGCTGACCTCTCTTCTAACTTTTCTAAGTTGATATCAATTGTAGTGCAAAGTATGCATGCAGACATTCATTTGTACCACGTCAGAAGTGAAGTGCAGGGAACACGCTGAGGCAAAGCACCCCAAATCTGATCTTTACACATGTTTCCCTCATCTAAAGAAATGAAAAATGGTTCATAAGATTAGATATTCCAGAGATGGTTGTAATCCTCGTATGTCACATCCTATTGTGATCAAGTTAAATCTTGTCGAATGTAATTCCTCCAGGCTATGTATGATACTGTTTAACTTCAAAGAATTCGAGACAGATTTCTTCAACACTCTCATGCTTCTGAAGTTTCCTCAAATTTTTACATATGCTTAATTGTTGGATTGCTGCTTGTTATCAAGTCTCTTTTCTATAGGCAGGCACCAGGAAACCTTCAGCATGAAGTTAATGACCTGCAAATCATGCCTGAGTATGCAATTAATTAAATCAAAAGTGTTTAATCATGCTGTTATCATTGTTTTTATCATTTCTATGGCAAATTTTCATTTGTATTTGTCTTAGAACAATGTTTTAAGAATGCAATTTGAGGTTGAAAACTTAGGATCTCCATATCATATTGAACATTGTCTACACTACTATTTGCCAGTTTGCTGTTTTGTTTCTTTTTTCTTTTAGTGGACGTGGTTGGAATTTAAGTTATGAACTATGTAAAAATGAGAAATGAGATCTAGAAACAGCAGTAATGTTATTCTCACAAAAAGATGGGTGGGGATCCATTCATAATTGTGAGTGACCTATTGCATCAAGCGGTGATAAGTGCATTTAGTGAGCTTTTAAGTGAGAAACTTCTTGTAGGAGTAGAAAATAAACAGGAATAGTGTATATAATTCTCATGAACCACTGATGAGTTTTGACGGTTCAAAAGTTTTTGATGGTAACATGAAAGTTAATTTACCAATGACTTTGTTCAAGTAGCATTTCTCATCAGAGACTCTCTGTGTGTCAAGAGGAATATGAAATGGCATAATGCTTGCAAGAGTAGAAAAGTTATCAACTACAAATAGAGTACCATGTCATTGTAGCCGCACAAAACTTAGAAGCTCAATTAATGACCAAATTTAAATTAGGATTTCGCTAGGTTTGGGCTGGCCCTAACTAATAAATTGTCTTCTTGTCAAAAGACTTCAATAACCCTTCATGAGGTAGCAATTAAATTACTAACCGCTCATAGAATATTTGATGTTTGCATTTACTGTTTAATTTATAAAATTTAATAAATTAAAATATTTAATTTTTTAAAATAAAATTCTAATAAAATTTTATTTATAAAAGTAATAGAGTAATTTATCATTTCATTCATTACAAAAAAAAATTATTGGTTTAGTCCGATATTGACAGCTAAATTTTAAAACATCGAAAAATCCAACACTACACAACAGATTAGTTTGTTAGTGTCAAAGTTGGGTATTTTTAAGACTTACAGCAAAAATTAGGGAAAAGATTGAAAATGTGATGTCATGATTCATAAATTTAATAATACAAATTTTTTAAATGAGATTTAATTTGTGAAAACAGAATTTTTAAAATTTAAACTAATGATTGAGGAATATGAAAGAATTTCCAACAGCATAGCCGAAGCAGAAATCAGAATTTTTTGTTGAGAAAATCCATATCAGTGACATGAGCAAGCAAACTCTCCAAAAAACCATATTTGGAAACTAACTTTTTTTTTTCCAGCATTTTACCCTTTTGCTTATCTCTGCATTTGTTAGATACTTAGATTAATTCCCTCCACGCCAGTAACAAAATTTCCAGCCATAACTTTGCTTCAAGAATACAAAAGAAGATTTGAAAGCTCTCTCCTCTCGTTCGTTTTGACAAGGTCACATGGGGTATGGGACACCACTCATTGGCTGGTGTGAAAAGAAACAACAATCAAAGTTGTCCAAAGATCGAATAAAAGAATATTCTGGGCAGCTTTATCAACAGATTAAAGTTAAACAGCCACCTGTTGACATTAAAATATCTCATGACAATCAACTGACTGCCGTTTGCCCGAAAGCGACTACTGGTTGCTGTGAACACCCCAATTATTCCTAGCATTGATGATACAATCTCACCCAAGCCGGACTGATACCCTAGTATCTTGAATGATTATTAGGTTTTCATGATTTCAATATTTAGCTTTTTTTCCTCATATGTTTTGAAATGTCTGAAATATTTGTGAAAGAGTGAGGTTTAATCCTAAGTATTTTAGATGGGAGCTTGCTATCCCACCCCCTTATTCTATACTCTCTCTCCTACTTTGATGCTACCTCATAAGAAAATGACTATTTCATCTTCTATTTCTTTCTATTTCACCATCTCTTCATATATTCAGTCACTGGTGGAATATGAAAACAAGGAATAGGAAAACAAGGAGGTTGACATAACAAGACCCTCTTAGATGATAGCGTCAAACATCTAATTAACGTATCTATGAGATAATATTAATTGTCAGTAATAAAGATTACAATATATATATAACATCTCTTACTACAGTTTTCCTTAGTAATGTATTATGCTTCATAGTATTTTAATAACCCACTTGTCCAGGTGGGTAGTGGCAAGGAAGAATATATTATCTTGCCTTCCCAGAAAGTATAAGGGTGTCGCTGACAATTCTTTCATTGAAAACAAGGTAAATTTGCTACAAAAAATTGAGATCTATACGACTGATGGCAACAGCTAGCTTTGCCCTCACTTTCAGAATCATTCTTTGGTTTTTCCTCACCAATCGTGAATACAACTAATCATATTGTAGTGTTTATTTCAGATACCCCAATTGGGACGCCTAGAAAAATTCAGGCACGTATTAGAACTAATCTTGGTAAAGGACACAAAATTCCACTTCTTATTAGGTAGTTATGAAGCCTGTGTGATCTTTCTCTCTCCCAGTGATAGACTCTTGAGAATATGATAGGAATGCAAATTCAAACCGAAATCATTCCGGACATAAAAAACTTGTTTCACACTTAAAAAGATCGAGAGTAACACTTATAACATCAGGGTATTCATAGTAATTATATATATCTTCTGCAGAATACACATACTTTCTGATGCAAAACTAGTATCCATAACAATGGAATACAAGAAAAAGCCATGACAACATTCATGAATCTCTAGGAGTGATACATGAATGTCGTCTTGTACAGACCAAGAAGAAGCGCAGAACAGAACCTATTACACATACTGTTTGATTTCATAGATTTGAAGCATGACAAGTAGGGCAACACTTTAAGAAAGAGACGACCTGGTAGGTTGGGTTGATATCTACAGATGGTTGACTTGAATCAGAGAAGACGATGTTCTACATGAACCCTCTGCACTCTTTATTCCTGATGGCAGGATCCACAGTGAAACTTGTTTTCGATACAGCAGGTGGGTTTTTCTGGGGGGTGAAAGACTCAGGCAGCAAGATCAATAGGAGCGGCATATATATGGACTACACCTAGCCCACCTGACCAACTTCCAGTATTGCCTCTTGCTTTTTCTAGGAAAATGACCAGACTCGGTTTCGTTTCTCTTTAGCATCTCCCACATCACATGAATATCTTCATACTCACAAGCCCTTACATCACGTCGTAGCTTAAGTAGTCCTGCAAGTTTTCCATTCACAACATCTGACATTAGTATGTTGCAATTTTTCACATTTCACAACAAACTAGTGGCACAAGGTACCCTAACAGAACAACATTATCTTGCTAGCATTCTAATCTGTTTCCCCACTCTAAAATTTTTGGTAAATAACAAACAAAATTTTACAAAATTATCACTCAAAAAATTTGAATCATTAAATTTATATAATGTCACATTCAGAACTGTGAACCAACGGATCCAACCGATGTGCTTTGAGTTTGAATTTCAAAGAAGGTAAATTCAGCGTACTACGAGAGCCATACATTCTAATTGGTGGAACAGACAACCCATTTGCGGCACACTACCCGCACTACCAGATTGGTGACATCGGAGGAGAATTGTCCGGCAAAAGGCGGAAAAGGACTTACCGGTTTTGCGAATCCCGAAGCGAGTGGCGACGCCAATCCAAACCCGTCGAACGGGGTGCATCATCTTCTTCCACCACTGCATTTGCCGAGACGTGTTCCACTCCTCCATCTACTGCAGCTGGAGGAACTAAACACGCAGAGAACACCTGGAGGAACCAAACACGCAGAGACCACCCTCGCCACGAGGTCACAACGTTAAAACAACCCCCTTTCTCTGTCATCCCAAAAGGGAGAAACCAATTAAAAATTAATAAAAAATAAATTTGAATTTAAAATCAGAATCGTAACGATTAAAGAAAGACTACAGATTAAAAAAATAATATGACAGAAAAGAAAATTCAACAGTGGCAGAGCAAACTACCTTTGCCGCAGCTTCAAACTTGTCTGCTGACCCTTTCTCACTCTTCTCTGTTCCGAAGCGAAACGAGAAGGTCTCTGTGTGTAAAGGATCTGCTTCACAACACTTGGTTCAAATTCAACGCCCTCCAACACCATCATTGCGTCTTCCTTTGACACGTGGAATTTCAACGGTTTTGGCGATGATTGCGACCTTAGAAGGACAGGGTGGACACGTCGGTGAGTTCACCAATACATGTGGAGAAGCGCTATTGGTGGGTCACTTATCATGCATCGTACGGCCATGTGAGAATGTTATTCCTGGTGGGCCGCACTCATTCTTGTAATTTTCTTTTTGGATGGGAAGAATAATCTAGTGCCGTTGAAGATAAATCTGAAAGGGTACATTTTTTAAAGTTTAAAACAGTAATTTTATTTTAAAATTTTAATTTCATAAATTTTATTTTTAATACTTTAAATTATTAAATCTTATAATATGAATTATAAGATTTAATAAATTTATTTTTTTAATATATATTTTGTTAAAATTTTTAATGGATCCACTTCGTAAAACTAGCATCATTCAATTTGAAACACATTCAATGCATGTAAGGAGGTTACTGCTTGTGAGTGCCTCGATCTCAGTCTATCGTGAAATTGCCTTTTGAGTGACTTGATTAGGAGGCCCACATATTCGGTTGAAAATTCTGTCACTTTATTTTTTCAAATTTTCCATAGCAGCATCAATGCAAGTTCAGTAAACCCCACCAGAGCATTTCTACTATTCTATTCCATAACAAATTTTCCAAATTCTGTCACTTCTATTTCTACTATTTTTGAGCTTTTTTACAGTTATTTATTATCTTAACGGCTATATTTTTTATTACAACAATTGATTCTTCAACGGTTTCTATCAATGCCAATATCCTCGCTAGGATTCTCTATTTGTGGTACAAATATATTTTTGGTTGATTCTTGCTTTTGATTTGGAATCCACACAATCAGAGAATCTATTATATTATGAACATCGTCGCGCTAACTATCTACATTAAAGAAAGCGAAACACTTCTTGAGTGCAGTGTCATACACACGCCTCATATAAGATCTGTGCACTAACTCCCCATTGAATCTGATTTCAGTGTGATAGACCTTTACATTAGGGAGAGATCCACCACACAGCTTGAGCTTATGGACACCCCACAATGAGATGAGTTTCTTCTGCTTCCTCTTGATGATTGCTAAGGGGACAACCCAAATGATCCCAAACCATACCCCTTTTAGTCAGATTCCTGTTTACAGGCAAACTATGGTGCGGTTTAATCTTGGGTGTAACATTCATTTTGCAAACAACTCTCCATAAACGTTTGCGACTCTTGCAGGTGAAGAAATAGGGTTCATCACAAAGGAGCTTAACTGCAAGATCATATCCTAACTTTGTTGTGAAATTCCCGTTATTGGAATGGTGCCAATTCAAAACTTTTCGAGGTAGAGTTTGAGTTCACTTGGGCCTTGGATTGTTTGCCCCTTGTGGGCACCCTCGAGGTTTTGGAGTTTAAGGGTGAGTGACTGTTCAGTGGAATTTAGGGCTCTTGATTCAACAAACTTGAAGGGATTCACTACAAAGATTAATAGAGAAATAAACAATTTAGTAGACCTTTTATTCTTCAAACATTAAAAGCCATCGACAAAGTGGTGCAAACAAACCTGATTGGTTTTGATTGTTGTAATACAGAGTAATTCGGCAGTATGCATGGCTAAATCTATACACAAAATATCCCGGGTGTGATTAGACAGCGCACAAGATAGCGCCACAAACTCTTCATCTGTTAAGTCATTGGATATCAAACTGAAACTCGCTCAACATTTGTTTCAATGCGTGCAACTATCATTATTTTAAGAACACATTTTGAAGAAGACTTCAACATGCAGTGGATAACTTACGTATATACTCATTTTAGTTAATGAGGGCATTTGCTCCCATCATTACATAAAAAGAGAGAGAGTTGGGGGTGGGGCATCCCTCGTTTGATCTATATTTTACTCGAGCAAAAAGCAATTTTCACGAGACAAAGTTCTTCGCATCCTTTTTCTTCCACATTTAAACAAGGCAAAGGAATTTATAGCCAAAGTGTGCCCTTTAAACAACAATAAAGAAATAATACTTTATCTCAATAAGTAAAATTAATTATATAAATTAAATAATATTATTAAATTCTATTAAAAATAAACATTTTAAAAATATCATTTATCATTAAATTTTTTATAATAATTTAAGTGTCCTTTGACTTTTTTCACATAAATCTCTATCAAATTTTCTTTATACATACTATCATAACTAAATTTTCATTATTTTTTTAATAAAAATAATATCAACCCTCTTCTAAATATAATTTTTTTAACTTTTATCTTTTTTTTATAACTATTCATTTGCCTCAATATTCCCATATTTATTACTCTCATTTTTTTGCACTTACTAACTTTTCAATGCCCAACATGTTGGCAGTCGGCAATATCAACGGGACGAATTGCGCCCTTTAGACACTTCCGCAAAGGATGATGGCCCTGTTCAAAGTGGGATCCCAACTAAGGGTGTGATGGTTACATAGAAGTCCTGGCTACATGATTCAAAAGATAATATGGCTTGCCAATAATTTCAATCATTCTTCCCTAAAACCTGAAACAGTTCTGAAGTAATCATAAATGCATAGAGGAACTACTAATATTACTTTACAAATAGAAGTTTTCTTCACAAAGATATGGAAATAAGACATTTGTTCCTGTTAAGTTTACACTTTGCATTGCCTCCTTTGATACACTCCTTCAAAGATAAATTCCTTCAAAACAAATCAACGAAGACAAATGCAAAGTCCTTTCTTGCTCATTCATGAAAATGAGCTCATGACTCACATCATTCCTTACCCTGCAATACTCATACACAAACAAATGAGAACTACAATGACACAGTCTTCCTCTTGTGAGGCTGTCATTGACTCATCTCAGCTGTGTTTTCCCCAAAACATTAATAGCCTATATTTACATCAATCCAAATGCATCAGTCCAGGGATCTATCAAGAGATCAACACCTCAATGACTGGTAACTTAAAGGCACCTCTTTTATCATGTCTATATTTTTAATATCTTTACAACAACACAGACACAATGAACATAATTTAAGAACAGGCGTTTCATTGATCATTAACTGTGAGGCCAGAAACAAACGAAAATCTATCAAGGAAGCAAACAGCACTGGAATGTACTTCTGTAAGCACCAAAACTCTATTTCTTTCTTTCTTGCTTTCTTCTTCTCTTCTATTTAAACAAAAAAGAAAGAATCTAATATGCCAACAGTTATAAAATTACTGTTCTTGGCGCCATTACTTGGCACATATGATTGCTTTTAACAGTCCCTCACCGAATTTTAGTGTTATGCCATCTATTTCTGAAGAAGTTCTAAGGATGTCAATCAAGTGTCAAATTCCAAATAAAAAAATAAAACCCTTGGACAGCCACCGGGTCTGATATTACACATACCAGAATTCAATTTTTGCAACCATTACAATTATACACAGCTGTTTAGAAAGAACTAGCCACTCGATTTGAGATCACTTAAATCAGAATTCATCTTGAGAAACTGCAGGATATATTTATGTCGAGTGGACCCAAAAGCAACAAAACAAAGAAAGTGAAAACTAGTAATGAATCTATATAAATTCGCTTTTACAAAATGAATTTTGCTCTCCTCATGACATAAAACAGGTCAATAATACTATAATAACAAGATTGATCGATATGTCCAGATCTCAAATCTGGTAGATCCATCTCAATGATGAGAGCCATAACCATTCATACCCGATTGCACCACGATTGCCTTCTGCGTTGCCGTATTGTCTTCTTTAATCTCTTCATCAGCATCATCATCAGAATCCAGAGTGAATTGGGTTGAAATCTCCAATGACTGCATTTCTGCTCCAAGTGGCCTATACTGCGTAGCATCAACACGACCTCCATTTTTCCGCGAACTTATTGAGTAAAACCCAGAAAGCACTAAGACCATGAGAGCAAGATGGCAATTGAACTGAAGCGTGGCAATTGCTCTAGCCCTGTGATATTCTGGGTGTCCCTTACACCTCACTGTGTAATTCCCCATACTCACATGGTGCAGAGAACAGCCATGAGCAATCCAGGCAGAAAAAAACGACAAACCCATTTGAATGAACCATGTTCCTTGTAGAATCAACCCAACCCCGCGAGCCAATTGTGGAAGATTCGATTTCGGCGATTTTAATTCGAAGATTGTGGAGAATAGACAAATAGCGATAGGAATAAGCAACAGATCATAATAACGATTCTCAATCCCACTTGGGTCTTTCCTCTGAAGGTAAAACAACATAAATTCCTCCGCAAAAGCGAAAACACCAATCAAACCGAGCAACGATGAAGGCAAAGGAAAAGAATTTGAGAAATTGACCAACAGCCCAAGAACGGAGTATAATAAGAAAATCAAAGCGATAGCTAGAACCTGCAATTGAAGGGCTGAACCAACACTGTCGCGTGACTTGTTGGCGTCAATTACTGATACCAACGAGTTTATAATAAAGAAGAAGGAAAAAATAGAAATTACAATGAAAGACAAAGCAGAGTGAGCCGAGAATTTCTTAGCTTGCGACTCCGATATCAAAGATGGTGTTGGTGGGTGGAGAGAATTGGGAGGAGAAGAAGGCATCAGGGGTGATTTGGTCTCGGAGTTAGAGGCAGTGAGAGCTTCGCGAGCCCCTATCAGAATGAATCCACCGCCAGCTATTGCATAGGAAAGGAGACCCATTTAGAACTGAGTCTCAGCTGTGCCTGTGCGAGCTGCTTCACTTTACGTCTCAAGGGAAATCTGGATCTCAACGTAGGAGGAAGAGGATGAAGATCCAGAAGGTGATGGGTTTAGGTCAAATCCTGGAGCTCGTTGCTGCCGTTGTGTTTCAAAACCAGGAATCAGGGGGCTGTTTTGTTTATTTTACCTTGGAACACTTCGGGGGCGGAGTTTCCGGGAAACACGAATGCCGATAAAGTCAAGACACGCAGCCGCAGCCAGCCCCCACTGCTACTTGCAGTTGCAGGCTTAGCCCGGACCCGGACCCAATTGGTTGATAAGTTCGAAAGGACAGGTTCCAAATTACAATGGATTCACCCGTTCATCTTTAATATGACTTTTTTTTTTTTAGTATTATTTAAAGTGAATTATTTATTTTGTGACTCTGTACCTCATTTTTTTTAATTTAGTTATAATTATTAAAAAATTAATATTAAAAGATTTAATTTTTACAAAAGGTACACATAAATTATTCGTTTTCTTTAGTTATTTTTAATTTTATTTTTATCAAAATAAGAAATTAAACAAAAAGGTGGTAACATTTTTTAAGAAAGTATTAAATTTTAAATAAATAATTTTTTTGATAAGAATAAATAACTTTTTTTATCATGAAGACAAAAGTGTACTATAATTGATAACTTACCATCGATGAGGAATAACCAAAAAATCAGACATCTGTATCAGAGCAACTGCGTCCTAACAAGAGAATCAAAACCGGTAAAACATCCTTTCGAATGGAAGGAAATAAAGCGGAAAATGATTAAAAAGCAATGCAAATAAGAGAAGGTTATTGTTGTAAATTTATCAGATAAATTTGAAAAATTTACACAAAATTAAATAAAACTTTAATTCTTCACATATAAGATTATTTCTAATTTAATATCTGAAAATTAATTTCGTTAAATTAATTCTCTACTTGCTCGAAATTGCAACCAATCAAATCCTTCCATCTAACTTCTATTAATTGGTTTAGTTAATTGGGTGACATATATTGTTGAATATAACGTGACATGTTAAAATGGTGATCTGTCAAATTTTTGACATGCTGGCAGTCCAAGTTAGCCTCCCGCTGTGGCACCTTGTCCAGGCTTCAACCAGAGATGCTCCCAACAGCGTTTAGCTCAAATTAAATTTTAAAATCTGCAACTCCCAATGTCAAAAGAAAGGGAATCCTGATGCCTTAGATGAAGAACCAAGGCTTTCAGAATACGAGGAATTGAGATTGTGTAGAGCAGGGGAAAATTGTCTTTGAAATGATGCTACGAGAGTTGTTAGGAGAGTGGGAGTGGCAAAGAAAAAAGGAGGGATACGAGGACGAAGAAGTTGCTGGTGCAGAGGAATGGAATGGACATGTTGGGAATTGGAGTGAAACTGGAAATTTTTAGTGTAACTGGGAAGTGAAGGTTGGAATTGAAGGAGACGATGGATGAAGTGGGAGTGGCAAGTGTTAGATTGGTGCATAATTGTGAGGCTACTATAGTACTATGCAAGACAATGTAAGAGTGATTTTTCAAAGAGCTAAAATGAGGTTACTTCTATTTAAGTACTTCGGTTATTTTTATTTTAATTTTTTATAAATAAAATATTTTTACTTTGGTTTTTTATAGATAAATTTATTTTTATTTTTATTTTTTATTTATATTTAGAGATTTAATTGATAATTATTTAAATATATAAAGAATTTAATTAAAAAATTTTAATAATAAAAAATTAAAATAAAAGAACCTTATTTACAAAGGATTAAAATAAAATTTTTAATCTTTTTTTGATAAAAAAACTGTTGACCGAAAAATCCAGAAGGCCAAATTAAATTAAGCCTCCGTTTGATTTTTAGAATTACAATTAAAGTTTAGAATTATATTTCTATTTTTAATTTTGATGAAATTTGAAAAAACTCTCAAACTCATATCAATTCATATCAGTAACCCAGGCGAATTAAGTCGTTTATCCGTTGTCATGTCTTGTCTTCCAGGCTTCTGAGAGACTTTCAATAAGAATCCATAAAAGTCTTAGATTGACATTCTTTAAAATAAAGAGATGTATTTTATAAAGTAAAAAATATATAAATAATTATTAATAATAAATTAATAATAAAAATTAGTATAAAATAAAAAAATAATAAATTATTAATTTTAAATAATTTGTATTAAAATTATTATTAATAATTATTTATTTATATTTTATAAAATAAAATATATTTTTTATTTTAAAGTACCTATATCTTGTAATTTAAGTCATTGGAAATCGGTACCTTACAAGGGACATGCATTGAGAGGGTACACTGCAAATTATCGAAAGAATTAAAGCTCATGGTACCAAAAATTTACAGTGTTATAAAGATATTGATAGTTGATTATTTTTAAAATTTAAAACTTAAATTAAAAATATTTTAATATAAAAGTGAGGATAAATATCGATAAAATTATATGTATATTTTATTTAAATGAAAAACATATTTACTAGAATAATATTAAAAAAAATTTCTATTGGCATTTGCAAAGCTAACAACCCACGGATACATTCATAGCATTTGCCTTTTTTTTTTTTTTTTTGGCAAGAAATAATGGCAAATGTGGTGGCCAAGGATACAATGATACAGATCCTTTATAGTAAAAGGAAAAAAATAAAATTTATATATTAAATTATCAAGAGACATAAAAAATGTTAAAATTAACAAAAAAGAAAATTACAAAATTCAAATTCATTTAGAGTTATAACAAATTTTTAATCTTTATATTTTTAAAATTTTAGTTTTCAAGGATTGAGTCAAAAATTAAAATGTGTATTAATTAGTATTTTTTTAATTTTATAAAATTATAAAAAAAATTAGAATTTCAATTTCAATAAGCATTGTAAAAAACACATTTGAAATTAAAATGGTTAACTGCAAATCTTAAAATTAATTTCAATTCTAATTTTCACATCTAAATGGAGAGTAAAAAAATTTGGAAGGGCAAGATTTTGCCTCTTTTCTTCTCTAAATATTATTTTTTTAATTTTTTAAAATTATTTTTTATTTTTGATAAAAATTAATTTTTTTAAAATATATAATATAAAAAAAATTTCTTTTAAAAAAAATGATTCAACAAATTTCATTAAGATTCTTGAAGTGTAATTAATTATTATTATGTCAGTATCGTATCAGTTTAATGCCAATATCGTACCAGTTTATTTAAAATAAATTATAATAATATTACACATGTCTCTGAAAAGTGCTTTTATTATAAAATTCTTAGCTTCATTTGTGTACGCATGAGAAATTTAACAATATGCTGTAATATATTCCAAAATCCTTTTCAGGTCTGATGAGAAGACAACCTGAGATGACTTTAAGAACCACAATGAACTAAGACGGAAATGGCGTGATGCAGTTTACCTTCTTGCCCTTTTGCGGCCCAAAATTCCGAAAGAACACGTGACCCGCACACGAGAAACACCTTAACTCAGCATCTTACATCAAAGTAACGGATGTTATTCTTTCACGGAGTATCACTCACGCTGAACTCGTGCAAAATATTGCGTGTGTAAAGTTGTTAATTTTACTTTGGATTTTTTGATTTGTTTAAAATTGTTTAGTAAAAATTAAATAAAAAAATATTTGAAATTTATTTCTGCCCTGAATTGGTTCAAGATTACATTAAGTTGGCTTAATTGGTGTTAAGCCAGTTCGTTTCTGGGATTGCAGGATCCTGTATACGGTCGATTGCTCTCGATCCCAACTAAACCCGACCCAAGTAATGCTGCTGCCACCGCTCGTTGGTTGGTCTCCCAAAATTCCTGGGGTGTCTTAAAGTATACTCTCTCTCTCTAGGTCTTCAACCCCAGTTCATCTTTCTGCTTGGAAATTAATTAATTTTAATGCTACGCACTTTAGTCACATAATATGCAGGGGTTAATTGTTTTAGTTTAGTTTCTTTTGTAGATGGTAAATTATGATTATTGATAAATGGTTTATCGTATAGATTATGTAATCATTAGTTCAATTCCTTGTACTGGAATTGAACGTTTAAGTATTGTGCTCCGGGCTTCTAATTGGAAGTGGTGGAGGGATTGTTCTATTCTCAATTATCTCTCCTTTCAAAACGGGATTTGGATCCCTTTAGTGACTTTAGGCAATATAGTAAGAATGATAAAGATCAATTTCTGTTTGTGAGTCTCATTTTTTTTTTCTATCAGTAATCAAAGTTAGGGATCCGCATCCCTAAATGTAGGGGAGTTTCCTTTAATGTTCTGCAATTATTGTGTGACAGAAATTGCACCTATGAGGCTGCGTATCAAGTCTCTTTTTGCTAGAATGCTTTGTTAAATTAATTTTAGCTTCTTGTTAAGGGGTGCACCTCTTGGATGAACATATGGTGGAAAGATAGGTTATGACTGACAGAAAACCTTCTGTATTTGTATGTTTATGATTCGCTAAAGTTGCCAGCTCATGTTGTTATAATTTGTATTCTGTAATCTGTACTCTATTCTTGTTCAATTTTTTAATGTGGTTGGGAAACTCAAATCATGTAGCTCAAGTCTTATTTTCTTTGTTCCTTTTCAGTACTACCTCAAGTGACTCGGGTGGAGCACCCTTTGGGTAAATATTTCCTACTTCCTATTATTTGAATTTTTATGCCTTTTCCATGTGAGTGTCCACGCTGTATATGTTGCTACTTTTTGGAAAGAATGTTTGTTATGCCCTACTTTCATCTTAGTAAAGTTGTGATGACTGAGATTTGCTATTTCTTGGCAAGAATGTTACTTGGTTTTTTTGGTTTCATCAACGGGCCACTAAAAAAGAAATTATCTGCATTATGCTAATCGAATACTTCTCTTTTATCTGCTGATACTGATGTGGTAAGAAATGACAACTTATAAAATGGCATGAAAATTATTATATGCTTTTGCTGTCCAGAATGAACCCGACGACTAGTTTAAGTTTGCCACTACCTGGCGTTCAAGAAGGCACAGGATTTGTAACCTTACCTTATAACTAGTGAATAGAAATTTTTTACCTATCTGTTCATACACTTTTCCTGCAAACACATATTACAGGACGATCTATTTTGAAGAAAGTTTACCTGCCTGTAAAAGCTTGGAAACTTCTTTTGTTGCTGTGTGCGTATTATGTCTTTGTGAGAGACAAAGAGACACACATAGACATAAGTAATCTTATCCAATTTTTATTAATGTCACTCAAATTCTGACCATAAAATTTAAGCTTTTTTAACAGTAATATAGAAAATAAATCCCCACTAAGATTGCATTTAGTTAACCATTTTTTTATCTAAAATTTTCCTGGCTATACTATAAGTATCTGCTTTTTATTTTTCATGTCTTCATTTCCTTGAGCTTTCAGCGCAATTAGCCTTTCAGTTAATTTTTCCACTCTACATAACTTCATATTAACATCATATGCATTTTTAGGTTTCTTGGGTTAATGTTAGATAGAATGGAAAGTTTGATTCTTATATGTTATATATTCCACCTTAACAGCACTCTGTAGTTTCCTCTATCATTTATTTCTTAAAGTAGTAAAACAATTGAATTATCTACTTGTAGGAATGTGGTATCATTTAGCGATGGACTACCTAACAAAGGCAGAGGCATACCATACTTTTACTTGACAACTCTAGATCCAACAGCAAGAAATGCTTTAAAAGATCAAAGAGCTTCATTCACAGTCAGTGAATACCCTCTTGGGACTTGTGTCAAGACAGACCCAGAGAACCATACTTGTGCGTAAATGACCCTAACTGGAAAGGTGACTGGAAATATGTTTTTTTAACAGTGACTATCATACTATACGTGTAACCATTATGCTTTGGCTTAATTTATTTAATCTTGGTTGTGCTTTTGTGCTAAATTCTAGTCCTTAGCCTCACTTAATGTGTATACTGGTTATGGACTGCATGATTCACTGAATCAATTTGACTGTTTAATTAGCCCAACACATGATATTATAATTTTGAGATTGGTAACCCGAGAAAGGTTCTCAATCCTATTGTCTAAAGCTGTCCCTTTGATTTACTGATATAAATGTAAGCGTCATAAGTTATTTTCCACTAGAAGCAGAGACTTGTCGGTGTAAGTGATTAAATTCATTAGGTTTGGTGAAGGTACCTCCATGGTTGTATCAGAAAAGGTTTTTGAAACAATTCAAATTTTATTGAATAGAAACCTAGTTTCTGTTATCAGAAAAGGCTTTGACAACACTTCTTTGTGTTTCAGTTGAAGTTAGTTGATGGAAAGTCACTGGAAGCTGAATTTGCTAGACGTGCCTTATTTTCCAAGCATTCAGAGATGGAGGGTAATTGCCCAAAAATCAATGCATTATAAGCATATCTTCATTCATTGGTCTTGTGACCGGTTGCAGTTACCAACCTTTTTCCCATTATATATATTGATTGCTGAGAAGCAAGAAGTTGATCTATACTATTGTTCTTAATGTTTAACAGGCTGGCCTAAGGATCACAACTTTCAAGTCTTTAAATTAGAAATTGGAGATTTTTTTTTTAATTGATTGGTTGGGTGGTCCTAAACCTCTCACGATGAAGCAGTACCTACATCCTAAAATGTGAGTACTAGTGCAGAGATACCATGTTGAAAAATGGCAATGATGCAAAGCATGAGATCCCACCCCCCACCCCTAGAAAGAAAATAGATCTGGGGTAAAGAAAAAGGTTAAACCTGTACTGCCGAAAGGCTTGCAAATTAATAAAATTCAAATTTCTTAGCTTCTTTTGCTCATGTTTGCTGATTCATCTTTCTATCCAAACGTGTGTCTGGCATTTACGGGAACAATCTTACCTTCATTATATGAATGCTCTTCTGATTGCTGTTATTGTCATGAGATATTATCAACGTGCAGGGAATATACTTACAGCAATTGTAAATAAGGCACTGTCTCATAGGGGAAAAATGGAGACAGTAAGTCACTGACAATTTATGCCCTGCAAGAGCCTATTTTTTGTACGGTTGATGGCGTTGATTATACATTTGTACAGATGGCCTGAATATGTATGTCAGAATATTTCCATTTGTTTGGAATTATAAATTGCTTTGTGCCGTAAGCCACTGCTTTTTTTTCTACTTGAAAGCAAATGCTTAATATCATGTCAATAACAGTACTCTGTTTTTCCAAATATGGTAACATATTTTAGAGGAAACAAAATTGTTACTGTTGATAACAAGGTGCAAATGAAACCTGTATGTATGTGATATCTGATGACACAGCTGATCTTGGGCATACTTGATCAATGTGACCATCGCATTATACTGCGATCATGTGGTGCGTGTTGGTTGAGAGGTGTTCGAAGGCAACAGGATACATCAGATGATTAGAAACAGTGGCGTGCTTTTTTTCAGCAGTTATTACACAGAAAAGATTAATCGGAAATAACTAGGCGCAGACGTGCAAGAGAAAATATTAAGCTTTGGGGAGCTAGATACTGACAAGGTCACAATAGTTGAGTTGACACAGGACTTGTTTTTCTGGTCATCAAATTACTCGTTGATTGGGCTATGGTGAGATAGGGCATAAATATATCCAATTTTTTTGGCCATCAAATTATTAGATTGAGCTATGTTAAGGAAAGGCTAAAACATGTTCGTAGCAGACTCAACGTGCATATGCAAGAACCGAACAACACAATGAATTTCAGCACCCAAAAAATAAAAAAAGTAAAACCATTCAGTTAGATGAGCAGAGGAGGAAGAAGTAGAGTAGTAATATGGTTAATAACCAGCAAGAAGCAATGGAAAGCAGAGACAAAGCTGCATTCTCAGAGTCATCATATGCCAAGGTTTCAAAGCTCAATTTACACTGCAATTTAGTTCAAGACAAAATCTATTTACATCATGTATACATCTTTACTTATACACTACTTCTGTATTTTAAGAGTTAAAACTTTTGCAACTTCAAAAAGTACTGGCCTGCCCTGAAATCCATACACGAACTTAAAAAGTTGATGAATCACAAGCAGCTTAACCTACAGACCCCTCAAGCTTCAAACTCATAAGTTGGTTCACCTCAGAACCAAATTCATCAGGAAGCTCATTAAAGACATCGCGACAAAACCCAGAGATCATTGCAGCCATGGCTTTCTCGTAGTCAATTCCCCTTTGTTGAAAATAAAATAATTGATCTTCACCAATTTTGGAGGTACTAGCTTCATGTTCAATTCTGGCCGTAGGATTCTTCACCTGCAAAAGAATTGTTATATCAGGCTACACAAAATTGAAGTATCATGAAAAAAAGTTCTGCTCTTCTGCACACAAATTAAGCACGGAAGAAAGAAAAAAATATATAAAAAAGAAAACAAAAAAAGGGAGGTGTAAGCCGGGTTAGTCAGGAAATGCAACTCAACATCATATAAAAGAACTGATAGAACTAACTCCTTGCCCAATTATTGACAAACTCTTTCAACCAACAACAGGAGAAAAATCTAACGACCAAATTCCTACCCTAAGATTTCATCTACAAAACCTTTTGACCCATTGTGAAATAAACTTCGAAAAAATGTACCTTTGCCATGTTATATTTCAAAAATGTTCTTTGCAGTCAAGAGCAACCGCAAAATGGGAAGATGAAAAATCAGGAAGCAACCTCAATATCAAAATTCTAAAGAATAACTTCTAGTCCTCTTAAACAAGATCCTCTTACAAGAGACCACCTGTTAGGCTGTACTAGAAGTACTACTATAATGGCGTAGAGTATCCTAAAAGCTAATAGTTCTAGTGCATATTTTTGGCCTCCATAACTAAACAGGCTGGTACTGATTTCTTAGCAAGAAGCAATACACTTATACAAGGCATAAACATATAGATTTTTCACATTATATGTCATCATGGTTTTTCGTCTGATCCAGGATTTAATTCAATTACAATGATTTCTTATAGTTCATGAACTGTCTGCTGTTATTTGATTCTTAACTTATTTGAGTATTGTTTTATCCATTGAATTTAGGACTACATTTATAAATAAGACTTGATATAAGGCATATTTCCCTGAATCATTATTAAATTAATAAAATTTTAAAATACTTCTTTCATTGTCTTTCGTTCTTCTTCTCTTCTCTTTCTCTTCCCTCTTTTTACTCTGTCCAACTTATTTCATAATCTAAGCCTAAAGTAATAAATACTCATCAAGTTACTGATGTAAGAATAAACAAAAATCCAGAAATACTCGAAGAGGAAAAATAAAGACATAAGCAAAATGTTATGGTGTTACCTGGATGTAAGGATAGGTGTTGGCCGCTGCATTATCCCCAATAAGCATTGAGTCACATTGGGAGGAGTTTCGAGCATTATCTGCTTTCGACTGAACCTGAACAAGGCCTCTATAACAGTTTCTTGAATATCCAACTGAAATACCTTTGGAGATTATCCTACTTTTTGTATTCTTTCCTTTGTGTATCATCTTTGTCCCTGTATCTGCTTGTTGATGGTTATTAGTCAAAGCAACTGAATAAAATTCACCGACAGTGTCATCTCCCTCCAGAACAACACTTGGATATTTCCAAGTAATCGCCGATCCTGTCTCCACTTGTGTCCAGGATATCTTGGAGCGAGCCCCAGCACAGAGGCCTCGCTTTGTCACAAAATTGTATATTCCCCCATTCCCTTCCTCATCCCCAGCATACCAGTTCTGCACAGTGGAATATTTAATCTCTGCATCTTCTGCACAATACAACTCTACAACAGCAGCATGAAGCTGGTTCCTATCATATGAAGGTGCAGTGCAACCCTCCAAATACTCAACGAAACTTCTATCATCTGCAACTATCAAAGTCCTCTCAAACTGCCCAGTTTCCAATGCATTTATACGGAAGTACGTTGAAATTTGCATAGGACACTTAGTATCTTTCGGAATATAACAAAATGATCCATCACTAAACACTGCTGAGTTTAGAGCTGCATAATAATTATCCTCACTGGGCACAACTCTCCCTAAGTACTTCCTAACCAAATCTGGGTACTCCTTAATAGCCTCAGATATAGAACAAAATATAACACCTGCCTTCTCCAATGTCTTCCTATGTGTCGTTGCAATTGATACACTGTCTAGAACAGCATCGACTGCAACATTAGCCAAACGGTTCTGCTCGTTCAGAGGGACACCCAGTTTATCAAAGTACCTAAGAAGTTCTGGGTCGGCCTCATCAAGGCTATTCAAGGTGGGTTTTTTCTTGGGTGCAGAGTAATAACATATATGTTGAAAATCAATGGGCCGGTATCTGTTATCAGACCACTTGGGCTCTTTCATCTTCAAGAATTTCTCGAAAGCACTCAACCTAAACTGTAGCATCCAATCGGGTTCCTCTTTTAAGGTAGAAATCAATCGTATTGTCTCTTTCGAAAGCCCTTTCGGGATTGAAAATGAATCAATGTCAAAAGTAAAACCAAATTTCTTATCGTAGTCACGATTACGGAGAATTTCCCGGATTTTCTCATCAGAGCTAGTCGTTGAAGCCGAGGACTTACCTGGTGAAGAACTGAGATCGTACCCAACATCAGCACGCACCTTCACAATCCATGAGCTTTGGTATCTGGCTTTCGAACTTGGAAATTTGAGAATTTCGAGCTTTGGGTGAAGTCCTATGGGGAGTTTTAATTCGCAACTAGGTTGCTGAGAGAAGCTTAAGACGCCGTTGGTCAGAAGAGAAGCCATTGATGAGGTTTGGCGTTTGCTCAGCCGAGGAAACGTTCCCGGCTGGAAACAAGAACAGGAATTCGTTATTTCAATTTTTCTAAAATGCGAAAAATCAGAAGTTGCCAACTTTCAGACTATACATCCTTGTGTCTGTCTTCTGGGCAACACGCACCAGCTTGTGGCGATCGCATCCCCCTTTGTGTATTGGGAAATTACATTTCTATCATTTTAATGTTGTATGATATTTATATTTCTTTGAAGTATAAATTTTTTAATTATTAACTTTTATAACTTAATTTTTACATTTAATAATATAATTTTTTATATTATAAAATTTTGAAAATAATGAATCTCTTGTATCCTTAACTCTTAAGAAAATTTAACATAAATGCTTAGAGAATTATTTTTTTAATAATTTTTTTACACAAAAAATCACATTATTAAGTATAGATTATTAAATTTGTTAAGTTTTATAATTTAATTAATAAAAATTAATAAATTTAAGAATTTAAATTATGTGGTGTCAAAATTAAGTAAAAATAAAATTGTAATACTAGTAAAATTGAAATGCTTATAAGACATTGCATGTATGTTTGTAAACATAAAATTTTTTTAATAATCTTTACACAAATCAAGTATGGTGGTGACACTTGAATTCAAATATTGGTACATGGTAGTTTATTTACAAGTTGTCAAAAGAAAATCTGATACATGTTATTCTACGTGAAAGATATCCCACTGAAGTTAATCAATATAATTGTGAAAGTTAACGATAATTATTTTTGCGGCAAAGATAGCCATACTATTTTTTTGGCGCACAATCATTAGGACCAATATTGATTGCATTTATATCACAAAATAGCCACATATTGAGCCAAATGGATTAGCTTTTAACAAGTTTAGTATATACCAAGTAAGTAAAACTAAAGTCTAGATTAATTTAAGTACAATTAGATGCAGACATATGTATGATGGACAAAGTTAGTAGTGCATAAAAAATAAGACTATTTTAATAGCAAAAATTCATTTCGATATTGTGGATACCCTTATTGATACAATACAAGTGGCAAATTGCATATATGTATTAAGCTTAATTGCAAATTGATTCCTCCACTTTTATAAATGCAACAATTAGGGTTTTGTGATTGGAGCAATTTAATCCAAAACTTTCAAAATTGGAGAATTGAGCTCAAACCTTTAATGGGCCATTACTAGATCATTAGCAGCTTGTTGATATGGTACCTTTTCAATGAGATGACAATTTATATAGACATAAAAGTTAACATGGTACATTATAGAATATTATTGAGTGTCGATATGACAATAATATATTTTTTACTTGTTGATGTAGTAAAAATATAATATTAAAATTGTAAAATATATTACCTAAATCATAAACCATATACCTATGTCTAAACCCTAAAACAAAAAACTTTTATTGCATGTGAGTCCATGTGTTTTGAAAAATACAACACTTAATTTTCAAAAATATTAAAAGTTTTCATACATGTTGACATGGTGACATCCTTGTCCTAATTTTAAAATCCTAATATCTTAAAATCTTAAACCCTAAATCTTAAATTCTATAACATTAAAATCTCAAAACCTAAACAACATCACATTTAAGTTTCAATGTTTAGGGTTTAGGGTTTTAAATTTTAAGATTTAAGTTTTTAAGATTTGGGATTTAACGTTTAAGATTTTGGACTTAAGGTTTTGAATTTTAGGATTTTAAGGTTTAAGACTCTAAGATTTTAAGGTTTTAAAATTTATAGTTTAGTTTTTAGGGTAAATGTTTATGTTTTAGGGTTTTAGAGTTTAGAATTTAGGGTTTTAGATTTAGTGTTTTAAGATTTAAAGTTTTAGGATTTTTAGTTTAGGGTCTTAAAATTTAGGACTTAAAATTTTAGAGTTTAAGTTTTAGGGTTTTTATAATTTTAATATTATTTTTACCACATTAGTAAATAAAAAATATATTATTACAACGTCAACATTCAACAATATTATATGATGTGCCATGTCAGCTTCTATATTCATGTAGGTGGTCATCTCATTTAAAAGATACCATATTAGCAAGCTTCCATTTATGCCACATCAGAAAATATGTGTCCATGGTAGCAAGTTCATTTGGTCCATTAACAGCCTATTAAGGTTTGGACCCAATTGCTTTAATCTTGAAAATTTTGGACCCAACTGCTCCAAACGATAATTTAGGGATTCAATTGTAGCATTTATCAAAGTTGATAGACTAAATATGCAATTAAGTTTTTATATTAAGAAGTTTGCACTTCTCTTATCATTAAAAATATCTATTTCATATTTGGGACTCACACTCTTCTCTTATCAATAAAACAATCCATTTCATATTTGGAACCCACTTCTCTAAAGTCTGGATCTAGGGGTGTGCAACGGGTAGGTTCGGGTTAGGTGTGTACAAAATGTTAGTCAGATTACATATTATTGAGTAAAAGAACTTTTTGTCCACTATCGGCTAAAATGCACAGAACCCCCCTGAACTTTAACTCGATTTTAAAAAGCTCTCCCAAACTTTAAAAAGTTACAAAGAACCCTCCTGAAGTATGAAATTTTTGCAAAAAGCCACGTCCGTGACAATTTCCGTCAATAATTGGACGGAAACCCCATCCCCTCGGTCAAACCCCAAATTGACCAAGGGAAAATGACCAAAATGACCTTAAGTTAAAAGGACAAAAAAGACCCACCCACATGAGGATTGTTGAGAATAATACACAGTGGAGTGAAGGAATACTTGACATTTGGGATGATATTTCTCTAGCATATCTATCTCTTTTCTGTACTTTTTGTGTATTTAGGTGGAACACGGAGAGACTTGGATTTGGAAACATGTATGTGCATATCGCAACTTTTATGCTGTTCTGCATGGCACCCTTTTGGATATTTACCTTGGCTGTTGTTAATATTGATGATGACAATGTCAGGCAGGCTTTGGTAGCTATTGGAATTGTTCTTTGTTTTTTTGGTTTACTGTATGGTGGCTTTTGGAGGATCCAAATGAGAAAGAGGTTCAATTTGCCTTCCTATAACTTCTGTTTTGATAAATCTTCATTTTCTGATTGTACACTCTGGCTGTGCTGTTGCTGGTGTTCTCTTGCTCAAGAAGCGAGGACTGCGAATTCCTATGATATCATAGAAGATAAATTCTGTAGGAAAGCAGTGAATAGTGGTGACCAACTGCCAATTTCTCCTTTACCTCATGAAGATGGAGTTTTGGCGACTAGATCTGGCACAGGTTCTCCCCTGGGTATTAACTCTTCCCCTTTGAAGATGACAACATCTACTCTTCTAAGTTCAAGTAGTGTCTTAAAGGGATATAATAGTCCGGATAAGCCCCTAGCTACTGTAAAAGAAGATTGTAATGAAAGAGGTAAAGATGGAACAATGAGCCCACCACCGGTGAGTCGTGACTCTGATTGGGGGAGATCTAGACTTGATTAGTCCTGATTCGCGAAGCCGCTATTCTAAAACACCAATTGGGATCTAAAAGCTACGGTTCCAAGCACACAATCGGGGTGGGAAGTTTGAAACACACAATTAGGACGAATCAATTAGGACAAATTTGTGTTGTGTGATACAATCTAGGGTTCGAAAAGCAGAGCTAGGATCCAAACGCATGAAGATGGTTCCGATTTGGGGATGGGTAGTTCAAAAATGGTAGACGGTTTGGGAGTCTCAACGCCGGGTCAATTTTTGGGTTTCATTACCTATTCGGATCCTCATGTGGGTGGGTCCTTTTTGTCCTTTTAACTTAAGGTCATTTTGGTCATTTCCCCTTGGTCAATTTGGGGTTTGACCGAGGGGATGGGGTTTCCGTCCAATTATTGACGAAAATTGTCACAGACGTGGCTTTTTGCAAAAACTTCATAGTTCAGGAGGGTTCTTTGTAACTTTTTAAAGTTTAGGAGGGCTTTTTAAAATCGAACTAAATTTCAGGGGGGTTCTGTGCATTTTAGCCTTAAGTTTTTATATTAAGAAGTTTGCACGTCTCTTATCATTAAAAATATCTATTTCATATTTGGGACTCACACTCTTCTCTTATCAATAAAATAATCCATTTCATATTTGGAACCCACTTCTCTAAAGTCTAGATCTAGGGGTGTGCAACAGGTAGGTTTGGATTAGGTGTGTACAAAATGTTAGTCAGATTACATATTATTGAGTAAAAGAACTTTTTGCCCACTATCGACTGAAAATAGAATCGGTGGAGACTTTCAAGTTAGATCAATTTTTCATTGGATTATAGTCAAGTGAACAGGTTGAATGATAGTCAAGAAACTTGCCAGAGAGCTCCTTGTTGTGGAGTTAGAGGTTGAACCTTAAATTGGAGAAATCAAAAAAGATTTCATTTGTAAGATTATTTGAGTAAAGACTAAGGACTCATAGTTGAGTAAAAGATCAATTGTGTTAAGTAAAATCAAACCCATGAGCCCAACACCAAGAAGACAAAGGAAACAAGGAAAGGAACTTGTAGCTTTGCTTCATATGTGGTGTTTCAGAAATAAAAGCAAGGAGAGCTTGCTTCTCCTGAGTAGGCTTACATTAACTTCACCCATTTAGTTCACCAGTTGTAGAAGCTAAATAAAATGCCATATGAGAGGAAAATTTTGACAAAGGGAAGTAGTTGAGGAGGGTAATTTTGGAGGAATAAGGTTGTGGTTTTTCTAGCAAAATGACATAGAAGAAGAGTGACATTCTAAGAGAGAAAAATAAGAGTCATGGTAATGGGAATTGTATGCAAGAAATTATTAGTGTTTAGAATTCTTTATTTATTTAGTTTTGAGTCATGGCAGTGGATCTACTTTAAAGACCTTGACACCACCCCTTAGCATTTAGGAAGATTATGATGGTTTGACATAGTCACATGGGTGGGAAATAGACATATGAAAGAGAGTTGAGTGGGAAAGAAATGTGTGAAAGAGAGTTAAGTGGGAAAGAGACATGGGAAAAACTTTACCAATATAGTATGATGTCATTTGGGTAGAAAAGAGATATAAGTGTAATTTGAAAAAGTTCAAAAATGTTTGAATCTAAAGATATAATGGTCAATTGGGTTATTTTTTGGTTTTTATTCTTTAACCCGTAACCACACCGTAAAAACTCAAGTTGAAAAAAAACTAATCCCAAACCTAATAGAATTTATTCTTTATTTGGAACATAACCTGCTTATAAAACTCAAGTTGGATCAAGTTTAGTTGGTTATGGTCCAGTTGCACACTCCTATTTGGATCCTACAACTCATACCAATATTGTCATCTGCAAAGGTTAGTTCTATAAATGATGGTCATTTTGGCCTCCAAGAGGGGCTAGTAGTATTCAAGTGATTATGTATTTATAAGTGGAGATTCATGTCTCTTCTTAAGGGAGCAAAACTGGGAGATAGCTTAAATCCTTGAGCAGTATTGGGATTTTTGGAGAAGTGAATTTCAAAACTCACACTTGAAGCAACATTTTGATCTTGATTCAAATTTTTAGTTCCTTGTTCCCTTTGTAAAAAAGAATTTCCACCAAAGTTATCCTAGTTTTGCTAATTTTCAATGAAAATATTTCTAAGAATAGTACTTCTAATGTCAACAAATAGAAATTATTAATTACACATTATTTAGTTACTTCAAATGCAGCTCGCTTGGCTTCTTCTAATGCTATAGCATTTCAACTCAGCTAAAAAAAAAAAACTCATGATTTTGATATCGATTTCTACCTATGACGACACAAAAAATAGTATAAATCATTTCATTGCATTCAATCCCATTCATCCCTTTGTTTTCCTTGAGTAGTAGCTAACATAAACAAAAAAAGAGCAACAACGAAAGAAATTTGTCTAAAAATCGTAGTTGGAAATGTTAGAGTTATTCAAATTTGAAATAGCAAACAAATTGTATATGAAAATTTTGGAGGGCTTCGATAATCTAAAAGAAGAAACTGTGTTGTTAGGAAAAAATAAAACACCAATGTTGATATTACTAACAAATCCTTATTTTTTATGGACAATAAAATGGGAGGTAGTTAGGCTATGTTATTACTCCCGGCAAGAAATATTACACCTCGTTTTTGTTACTTTTCTTTATTAGAAGAGTCAAGTCTTTTGTGGTTAGAGCTATTAAAACAAGGGTTAGGCCCACCTTCCCCTGCTTGTATAAAGTGCGAGCGGGTTCATGTATATATACTCGTATAAGATGTAGATCAATTGACTCACCTTATTTAGCCCACGGGGAAGGGCAGAGGTGAGTTAACCCACATTTTTATGCGTAAATATATATTGGTACGTTGGTTGATCCATCTTGTGTTAAATAATAAATGAATTGAATTAATATTTTCTTAATCTGTCATAATTTTAACTCGACCTACCTTATTTAATTGTGAATTTTTGTAAGGTAACGGGGTGGACCATTTACTTTGCCACCCCTACATACGGTAAGTATTCAGAGGACATAGATGTGTCATCCTTTGCACATCTATTAGGCGATGTCAAGAGGTAATGATCAAAGAAGAACTCAAACCCTACCTCAATTAGAGTCAAGTCACTCATAGCAACTATTTAACCAACCCCATGGAGGCGTTACTAAGAAACCCTTAATCTCATGGTAAAGACAATGTGAGATGCCCTAAAACAGTAAAAAGACTCAAAAACACAACAGTCATCGTCATATGTTAGAAAGACTAGGGTTGTTGTTTTCATATATCAATTTTGATATAAGATTTTTACATTTTGATATAAAAATAGTTGATATAGGATATAACTACCGATGAGGTGTATGATTTTTTGTGTCGAAATTAGTATGACACTGGAATTACTCTGGACAGACCGCTAAAACATTCCAGAACAATTAACAACAGCTTGACACGTAAACAGCTCAACACTGTTTTAAGGAAAGTAAAGATATGCTTTCAATGGGAAAAAACCCCAAAAACAGTTTTTAGAATGTTGATAGGCCGGAGTCTGGGCTGGATAAGAAGTGGGCCGAGACTCCAAAGAACGCGTTGAATGAAAGTAACGTACGTGATTTGCAGACCGATTTTTAACAAATGAGTGGCGGACACGTCCTTAAACATAATCCTGGAAAAAAAAAGAAGAAAAGAACAACAGGAACTGCAGAACGACACAAGAGACTCAGGCCATAAAATATTAAGCAAGGGGCGTTTTTCCTTTGTATTTTTCTTCTCTTCCAACTCACACACACCACAAAATATATTCCTTACTTGCAGAAATCGTCGCTGATGAATTTGCAAGCTTCGTCCTTCGCCGTCGGCATTCCCTCCTTTGCATCTCCTCTCACGCGCCCCCGTAACCTCCCGGTCGTTCGAGCCCAAGGTAACTAACACATGCTTCAATCCCAATGCAAAATATTCACCTCTCTGCACTCTAATTTGCTTATACTTTCTTTTGAGTGACACTATTCACACATATTTTAGACACACCATTCTCGCATAATCATATGGTATGCACCCGCACCATCCAATGGTTCCACTAGATTATGTGAGGATAGTGTGTTTAAAATTACGTGAGAGGTTATCCTACGCTTTTTATCTGCTTGCTTAGTAACAAGTTTGACCAAATTGCAGTTTTCTCGGCTAAATTTGTTCTTATTTCTAGTTTTGAATTTAAGTGTTTCATGGTAGTATACATACTTTTATGACTTTGTCCAGACGCTGTTTGTAATATGCTCTAACTGAGTTCAGCGATTCTTCGTTTCCTTCTTATGTGCCCAATGAATTTGTAATACGTAAATTAGGAATTGGTACGAAGTTACAATTTTCTTGTTCTTCCAGAGGGACCATCAGATAAATCAGTTGAAATAATGAGGAAATTTTCTGAGCAATATGCCCGTAAGTCAGGGACATACTTCTGTGTTGACAAGGGAGTAACTTCTGTTGTAATTAAGGTATTTACTATATTTGTGACACATATTTTATCATCAGTATCATTTGCATAGATATTTCCTTTTCTTGTTTGAGTTGTGGCCATTAGCAAATAAACATCTCCTATTATGTTCTACTTTAGATGGTGATAAGAATCTTGGTGTGGTAAATCTTAGGGGATCAGGAAGTTGTGTAGCATAGTAAGTTTTTTAATGAGCGGGAGTAATGTGTTCATTATTGTTTATCAGTTGGCATGCTAGCATTGCAGTGGTTATTAGACATCTATTGTTTGTTCTGAATGTTCCTTTAACCGCCAAGTTGTTTCAACAGGAAACAGCTGGTTCAATGCAAATCAAATCTTAGCTTGCTGTTACACATTATCAAACTGCAGTTTCATGTAGAGCATCAAACTAAGCTAACTGGGATTTAGATCCCCTGACTTCTTACTTCTCTGACTTTGATGACGTTCTTTCTATTTCTCTCTAAAATTTAATAAATAGGACCCACTTTTTTCTCTCATTACTTTTTCTTTCCTTAGTTCTGTATTTGTCTCTCTCCAAAGTTCTTCCACCTTAACGGCAGAGGAGCCACACCCAAGCTAACTCAAGTGTATATAACTTGCAAAATATGCCAGAAGAAGAGATAGCATTAAAGCAATGATTGATAGGATCATCAAGACCTGAATATATGCTTTCTTTGGGAGTGTATACTTGTCTTTTACATGTCTCAGGTTAGTGTGCATATAGATCTACTCTAGTTGCCATACTGCAGTAGTTATACAAGGTTGAGTGCTCCAATTTGTGCTGGAATAAGTATTTGCTAGTATTCCTACTTTTCTTATTTTAGTTTACAAAGATAACATTTTCTTTATAGTTGTATAGTATTCTCATTGATTTGCAATGTTTTATTAATCCTTTTAACTCCTGCCTCCTCCTGTTAAATATCTGAAAATTGGGAAACTTCATTTTTGTTGAAGTTATGGATGCTTAAATTGCATCTGATGATTGTATGAGAATGTAGCCATCTTGAAAAGCCAAGAGATGATAAAAATAGTTGATAAACAATTCTTTGGGGTTCCCAGGATCTGTCATAAGGTTAGGTGTCCCCCTCCTTTTTGCCCCCAAAAGATTTGGAAAAAATGGGGAAATTTTTTCTGTAGAGGTTATGGATGCTTAAATTGCAGCTCACAAAACTTTTAGGAGGCAACATCTTAGCTTGTTCAGTAAGCCAAAAGTTGATTACAATACTAGGCTTTTCATGTGTTGTATGTTTCATTGGATGGCTGACCGTGATTAAAGCATGCATAGATCATGGTCAGCTACATGTTTAAATGATAAATTATGTGAAGTTTATGTAGTCTCATCACTTCTTAAAATTTATTGTTGCGATATCTGGTGTGGTTTTAAAAGTAGGTTATATGTTACTATTAGAAGCTTGCTTTTGCTATTTATCATTTCTTAACACTAATAACTCTTTCACACTTTACAATAGTAACATGACACTTGACCTGATACTAGTCTGAAAAGCATCTTCTCAATACAGTTATATGTTTTGCTTGGTAAAGCACTTATTGGAATTTTTAACTTTGTACTACTATGGATGGATGCAACATTCATATATTTCTAGTAGCTCAAGTGATCTTCTGTAGGGAAATATCTCAAAATTCGAAAATTACTGAGAAGCTATGAACCATAAAGTATTAGGAAACATGATTTGAAATGTGGAATGTTGGGAGTAGATAGCTAAATAGGTTATCTTGCCTAGTTTATTGCAATTCATTGCATAATATTTCATTTCTAAGGTAGAATCTAGTAATCTGCGCAATTAATTTGGAAAATTTTATCTTACGTTATGATATTAGTCACATAAAACCCTTTTGAAAAGAGAATAAGGTAGGTGAAGGGCAAATGCTTTGAATTTCCAAGGTTGGCTTAGTAGAAAATTACTAACAAGAATTACTATTATTATTATTATTATTATTGTTATTTGGAATTGAATGAAGCTATAGAATGTCTGAAATGAGTTTCTTAGCTTGTGGTAGTAGTATATTCCTGTAATAGGCTAATAGCATGTACTTCAATTTAGAAGGTGACAGATGAAAATGCAGATATACATGTTTGCGTATAATTTTTGCTCAGATAACTCTCTTGTCATGAGTAGTTTCTTTTCTAGCAATGTTTTCCTAATATAATTTCTTTTATGGAACAGGGGTTGGCTGACCATAAAGATTCATTGGGTGCACCGTTGTGCCCTTGTCGGTAAATGCATGCTCTTTTAACTTGTTTTTACAGCAAGTTTTGTCTTCATTTTATATGTCTGGTTGCGCAGCTGGACAGATAATTTGATCAGTACTCGTGTTACTTAAGTTTCCAACTTGTGCTTCAGGCATTATGATGATAAAGATGCTGAGGCCCGGCAGGGATTTTGGAATTGCCCATGTGTTCCTATGAGAGAGAGGTAGGCATTTCTTTATAACTACCAGAAAATGTGCCTTCTATTTTGGTAACTTATCAAGTTGGAAGCCAAGAGTTCCATAAGTGACAAAGTTTTAAAATCACACATTTGTTTCCATTGGTATATTCGTTACGCTGTTCTTAAATCTGCATCAATGAACTTGTACCGTATGCCTAGACAGCAGTACGATCGAATCTTAGCATAATTTAATTGTGACAAGTAACCAAAGGTTGCATGGACCAAGTAGTAAACAGCCTATGTAACTTTTTTGATTGATATCTTGCATTGATTATAATCTAACAAGAAGCTAAGAGATTTATCTTTCAGCTCGTTTGATGTAAACTTTTTCCAGAATGAATTCAATTACATATATACATATTTAGAAACAATAATCAAATAATTTTGATTCCATTATTGCTGCATGATGTTTTATGTGAATGTGAGGATTAAACTATATGAAGAGTAAGTGCCAATAACTTTGCTCTGGAATTACTACTTAGAATAGCATATTATGGTTTGTTTGAGTAGCATGCAATTTCTTTAGAGTCTTGATTAGGATAAAATCATTAAGCCTTACATAGAACATGTAGCTATCAGTTGGCTATATGTTCCATGTGAACTGAGATGTTGACAATGGTTGAAGGGACCGAGCATTGTGTATCTGGATGTGATTTCAATCATTGCATTGTATAGCTACACAGTATTTTCTCTTTTTTTAAACGTATTTGTTTAAGGGGTGGACCATGATCAATCTTGACAATAACTGCTGTGGAGGCGTTCTTGTGTACTACATTTGTAACTTGACTGCTTTCTGTTGAGTATATTTTGGTCAGACGTGGTCTAACTCTTCCAGAGTAATTCTTTTGGGCCTCCAGCAGTTATGCTAGTGTTATGATCTCTTCTGGAATATTTTTAGCAATAGATTCATTTAGATTTCTAATTTTGTGCTTTTGATAGTTGTTGAGAAACAAGAATTGAAAGGTTACGAAACTTTTGAGTTAGACCTCAACTTGTCCCGCCTGGATTTTTTTACTCAAGTTGTGATACTGCTTTGGTAGGAAGGAGTGCCACTGCATGCTCTTTCTAACTCCAGACAACGATTTTGCTGGCAACGAACAGGTAATTTCTTAATCCAAGGTGTTCAAACTTCAAACTTTGGAGCTCAGGGCGTCAAATGGAACACAGAACATCTCAAAACGATTAAAAATCTCATTTAAAGATCAGGCATCACAATAATGTTAAATGTCTTGAACGATGTTATTGGGACTGGAAATTTTTATGTCTGAAGTTTGGATGAAATCCTCAAACTGGACTTGGAAATTTCTACTTCCTTTATGAAACTTAGATTACTTCCATTCACTTAAGATAAAGGAATTTGTCCCAACATTTTGCTGCTGGTTTGGTATGCTGTGTGGCCTGGCAGGTGTTATGCTTCTGCTCATCAACATTGCGCATATATGCATAGTTTGTTTGCAGTATTCTTTTATCCTGATGTAAATGCAACATTTTCTTGCCATGCAGACTATCTCCTTGGAAGAGATCAAAGCAACAACGGCAAATATGTAACACAGAATAGTGTATTGACTACTGAGTTACTTATTAGAACATGTATCCTTTAAATGACAGAAAAAAAGCATGTAATAATATGTATCTATATTAGTAATTTTTCAAAATCATATGCATTCTTTTTTCCTTTAAATAATTTCCGTATCTTATTTTCTTCAAATTTTAATCAATTCGCTTCGCCATTTGTGGTTGCTTATTATAAAATGCAGCTAGTTAGTTCTAATCTTGTGCTGGAAAGGAAGTAACCTAGTGAACAAAAAGAAACAGAACGATAGAAGAACCAGACATATTAACATGATCGAGTAAAGCTTTGGTATTTACAATGATTTTGTAAGATGTTGTCGTCAGCGGGACACCCTTTTTTTTTTTTTTTTTCAGAATTAGTAACTTTTTGTCCAAGATCAAACAATTCTATTATTATTTTTTAATTAAAAAATGATAAATTATTTAATATACACAGGATTTTAACTGAAGGATAAACCTTAAAATGGTAATAAACGTTACTGCACAATTAAGAATATTAGTATCAATTTTATTTACTTATACATGAAAGATATCTCCTTAAACTAAAAGTGCTTAAACAGATGCTCTTTTTCTTTATTTTGTTTCGGGTAAAAGCTTAACTTATTTTCATGCCTGGTACTGTAACCAAAGTGGATCTAAATTTGCCTCTATTCAGTATTCGCATTTGCACTCAGTTTGTGAGATAACTTGAATAAAGAAAAACATGCTGTTTCCGATCAACCAAAAAAAAAAAAAAAAGATGTCTCATCTAGTTTCCCAAACCGTGATGTTTTTCCGAGAAACATATCGTTAACGTTGATTTAGGTGTCATTGTCTTGCAAGTTGGAGCCTGTAAGAAGCATTTCGAATGTAACACGCAATTCTCTAAGGTTAACGAGCGTAATTACCCTCACCAAGAATTGATAGAATACAATGTTTTCCTTTTAGCTTATGTATATATTTTTTGACATATAAATTTTATATATTTTTATCATTTTTAATTTATTTCTATATTTTTTAAAGATATTGTTAAAGATAAAAAAAAAATGTTAAAGATAAAAAAAATGTAACAAAAGAGGTACCAATAAAATTAAAATAATAATAATTTTTTTTTTAAAATGAACAACTATCTTTATTCTATTAAAAAAATAACAGAAATAAAATTGAAGTAACACTGCCCACCATTTTTTCTTCTTCTAATAATTGGAGTGCTGTCGTAATGTATGACGTAACACGTGCCAGTAATGCTTGCATCATGTGCACGTCACAACTGACAATAAAAAATGAACTTTTTTTTTTTTTACCGAAATGAGTTATGTTAATTATGATTTTCTTTTTACATTTTTTTAGTACAATTATAGATACGTAAACAGTAAAATTATTATTTATTTATTTTTAATTATACTTAAAGAGTAAAAAAAATTATGAAAGCATATTTTTCATAAAAATTATATGTATATATAAATCCTATTTACAAAATATACAATTTAAAAATAAAAAAATATATAAAATTAACTTATACAAATAACTATTTTATAACAATTGACGGAAGAAGCGTTTATCAGAGTTTCTATTTTCTTTAGTTTTTGAAACAGTTTCCGGTTTGTTTCGTGAGTAAGGAGAAATGTAAGTGAAGCCTTTTTCATAAAGACTTCACCTGCGCCCTTAAGAAAAAAAGTGAATTTGAAAGGAAAAAAACAAGAGTAGGAGTCAGAAACCAACACGCGTCGCAGGACTGGACGCTGATTGCACGTCCCTCGCAAAACTTTGTGAAACGCGCCCTTTCTTTTTTGAAGTTAAATTCCTATAATTGTGTGCAGAAAACGAAAGTGGACCCATGGCATTACTTATCGACAACGTAAGCTACTGGCAGATGAAATTAAAAAAAAAAAATTGTTTATTCTGATATTTTAAAAATTAGATTAATTAATAAATGAGTAATGATATTATAATATTTTTGAGTATATATATTTAGTTATATTAAAGATGTGATTAAATTTGTATATATTTTTTAATTTAAATTTAAATATATTTTTATAATTTAAATTTAAGATGTATATGCAAATATTTTTGCAAATGATGTATGAATATCAACGTCTATAATAAATTATTGGGATGGTGGGTTACTGTGAAGTCAATTCAATCAGTTGATAATATTGAAAATATGATTTATATATAAATGATATTTACTTAATTATTAAAAAATTTTAAAAATTATTTATTTATTTTTGTAAAATTAAAAAAGCTTAATTCAGTTGAATATATATTTCATTAAAATTTATTATTTATTTTTATAATTATTTTTATTTAGTATGACATATTTTATTAATTTTAGAGAAAATTAATATATTTAATTATTTAAAATTTTTAAATAAACTTATTGTAAATTCAAAATTAGCGGGATTAATTGCTTAGTAGGCGTAATGTGAACAAGACCATACTGCGGGCGAGGCGATGGGTAGACTTTGAGTCAACGGCATATGACGTCGTTTCCTTCCCTTCTTCGAAGTTAAAAGGAAAAAACAAAACAAAACGAAGTCTCCCAGTTCCGCTCTGCGGTTGTGCCTCTCTTCTTTTTTCGACGTGAATTGTTTTTTCTTTCTTTCTTGACTATACTGTTTTGGATGATTCACAAGCACAAACTCACACAATCGAATTCGTGCCGTCATTAGGGTTTGAGAGCATCTTCGAAGATGATCACCTCACGCATGGACTCCGCTTGAATGCCAATTTAAATATCCGACAAGCTTTCTCAGATTCTCTCCCTTTGCGTAATCACCGCAGCAGCACAATCGCGTTGACTCTGGAAGATGTCTCGGTCGCGGGTCTTCATCACCTTGGGGCGCTCTGGTCAGGTACATTCTGTGCATTTATTTCTGTTTTTGTTTGCGGAGAATCGTGAAGAAAACGAAGAAAAGACATACTACGTCTGTTATATTTCGGAAACAACAAAGAACACTCGTTAGCTGGGTTACGATCATTCGATGGCACTGTTCTGTTTGTTCTAGTTTCAGTGGTTTCTAAGTGAAAGCTGCTTGTATTTTTTGATATTAATAATAGTTTGGTTGCTGAACGCTGCATATTGTTGTACGATGACTGATGGCTTTTCGATTAGTAGATTCGAGAAGTAAAACTTTTCAAAGAGGACTGAGTTGGATCACGGAATTGGCTTGGGTGTTGTTCTCATTTTCCAAAGTTTTGCAGGTGGTAGAGAGAGGTGGAACAGTATCAGAAAACTACAGAGAAATTACTGGTCCTGGGCCTAGACCTGGAAGGAAAAGGCATACATTTGGAGCTTATCCAGATGGTTCCTTAGTCTCAAGCAAGCGGTGCTTCTCTTCTACCATGCTTTATATTGTAATATTTATGTAATTTGCCTTTTTTTATTTATAAAATTTTAGCAAGTAATGGATAACCATGAGGAGGACATTTTTTATTTACTAATTAACTTTTCTAGGCTAAGAATATTAGACAAGATGTGCGGCATACAGATGCCAAAGCCCCTGAAAGGGTAAATTGTAGCCTAAGTGGAATGGATGTTTAATCGTATTTCATTCTGACTGCATGATCATGCATTTGTAGCCTTGAAATTGATAATTGATATAAGAGCAATTTTCAGGCAGCGAGGAACTGGTGCTAAATGGGGCTTTGGCAGCCATCAGAAGGATGGTAACAACTCATCTTCCATATAATTAACAAGGTTTTATCACTTTATTGTGTGTTTCTTTCTCTGGCCATTGACAATATATTTTCTTGAAATGAGTGAAGCAATGCAGCTTACTCCAAATGATCTTAGATTGAAACTAATGCGTAGAAGGAGGTTATCAAAGCAAATTTCTTATGGTTTAGTACGCAAAAAGATAGGTCTACATGAAAATCTGTTAGAATCTACTCGACCATCAGCAAGTAATAACAGGCTTCAGCTAAGGCCTGAGGCAAAAGGAAGCCTCTTTTTGGAGAAAATTTCCTCGACACAGAATGCAGGCATTGTACACCAAGTGGATTCAATGAGAAACCTTAACTCTTCTTCGATTGTAAATGGGTTTGAAGTTGAGTCTCCGGATTCCCTTTTGAGATCTTCTAGGTGGGTAACACCACCAAGAAATTATTATGGCGCACAACAATATCCATCTATAAGGGCAAATGATGCTCTAACTTCTAAACCTTTTCTGGGCGATGGTGTTCTTGATGCTTCAAGGCCAACTGTTTTCACAACTGCTGCATTCCAAAGCACAGCAGAAATTGTTAAGCCTGCTACACAACTTTCACCTATGAATGGCATTGAGGAGAAAATCTCTCAAGTACTATTCTACTTCTCATTCTTTCCCTCTGTTTTTCATTCTGTGTATGTCTTTCTTCTATATTCTATAATGTCGTTGCAGGGGAAGGAACCTGTTTCTGGTCTCTTGCATTCACTTGGACTGGGGAAGTATGAGATTATTTTCCGTGCTGAAGAAGTAAGTATCGTGATCCTATTATAGATGTTGCTTTGCCATTATAGTGTTCTTATTAGGAGATTTGGTTCTTGTTTTATTTCTCATTTCCCCTTTTTGTTTATAGAACCTTTAATTCATGTTATAATGGTTTATATCTTACCACAATGATATGATGACTGCCTTTTGGCCATATGAAGAATGGGCAAACTCAGGATATGTGAAACCAGACATTATTTAATTGTCAAATATAATGATTTACAGGTAGATATGATGGCATTGAAGCAAATGGCAGAGAAGGAACTCGAAGACATAGGGATACCAATGGTATAGTTATTTCATTCTTATCTCGTGATTTTTTAAATTTTTTTTTTAAAAAGTTTGTGTTCAAGAACTCTTTCTTTTCAGCTTCTTTTTTTTTTCCTTTCCAGAGCGAACTATGTGTTTGTGCGGTCTGCGATTCTAAAGTTTAATATCGGAAATTCAACTAGTGTAATTTTTGTTACAAACCTGTTGTTTAATGTGTTGTCAAAGAATGATGCTATAATAATGTTAGAAGATGAACAGGAGGGACAATAGGGCGGGGGCTTTAAGAGGAGTGTATTATCTCCAGTTTCAATTCTACATGTGCCGTGATGTCTAATTGTATAGGCCCCAGAGTGACATCTTTCATAATTGTTCTCAGAAGATAATTGAAACAACATTTGGCTCATCAATTGTTGACATGTTTCTTTGACTGCTATACGGGCTATGCTATGCATAATCCAACACCTTATATAATCAAAGGGAATATGCAACTTCACTGTTGTTGAGGTCATTGCTGACCGTTGAATTGAGATTTTCCAACTTGGTAATCATTGTCATGTATAAGACATGGTAGGAAACAGAGTAGTAGACTAAGCGTAAAATTCCTCCATCCATCTACCATCCAGTTTGCTATTGGAGTTTAAATGGTACTATACACCACCAAAAAAATATATCAATAATGTATCAATGCTTGCAGCATATGTCTAGCTTCATTGCTGAATTTTGTTCCTTACATTTTCTGTGCCTTAATTATTTCTCAAATAAACTATTACTGCATTTTCCGTACTTGGTTAATGACATTGACACCTGCGGCAATCTGTGTGCTAAATTGTTTGTTTATTAGTTAGCAAACTGAAAATTTAATATTAGTAGCACTACCAACTACCAAAGTCTAGCTGAAATGTCAATATACCCAAACTTGCTGGTCAAATTATTGATAATTGTAACGGGCATTTGTGTTGGATCTCTTCTCACATAAGATAGTTAAATTTTCAGGGACCAAGGAAAAAAATTCTTCTTGCTCTTGCGGCCCAATCGAAGCAGCAACCTTCACTAGGTCAAAATGTGAAGCAGTTCCCACGAAATTGGAAAGCTCTTTAAAACACTGTTCAGCAAATTAATTGCTGTAAATATATATATTCTTGTTCTAGTGGCAGTGTATTTTAAGTTCAGGTTGGTGGACAGCTTCATATTACTACAAAGATTAATGTAGTAGAATATACTTAATTTACATATTCCCCATCAACATGTTCATTATGTATATTAGGAAGTGTTGCGAATGTTACATGACAATTTGCAGGATATGCAATCAATATCTAGGTTTGTGGAAGTTTATTCATTTAATAATCATGATTGATGACATTGTATATTACATGGCTATGAGAAATGACATCACACACAGTAATCAATCTATTAACTCTAGTAACCTCAGAAGGCTTTAACGGGAGGAGTACTTGAAGGAGTGGTAGAACTGCGCCCACTCTTGGCGCAGTCTTCTCCATTCCTTGAAGCCAGAGCAGCCAGGAACCTATCATTCCAGCGCCCATTAGCAGCTTTGGTTGGCGTCAACGAGAACAACGGTGAAGTTGCTGTTGCCCCTTTGCAAGCATGGTCAGCTGGGAAGCGGTGCTTGAGACACACCTTCACCTGACAAGTTTTGCAGGTACTGGTATTAGAAAAGGTCAAAAGCTCCTTGCACCGCCTAACAGAACAAGTGGGTTTCTTTTTCTTCTTTGGGTCACAATCTCCTGACTTCTCATGCCTCTCTAGTATAGCCTTCTCCTCTTCTCCATTCTGACCTGTGGTCTCGATGGACATAGAGCATGTTTCACACACCAAAACCTTTCTGCTGTTATGGTCTGATTTGGGGCAATCGTGGGATTTGTAAGACCTGTGTTCCAGACAGAAAACCTGCAATGCAACGAATTTTTCATCGGAAATTGTGAGAATCCTGTGAATAGAGGGAAGATTGCCCCGTAAAAAGAAACTTTGGAGTTGAGGGGAATACCTGCCGGCAACCTTCGCAAGTAAAGGGAAGGAAATCAAGTTGGTTGCAATCGATGTGTTGGCAGTGTTTTCCCAAATCTGGGAAAGCTTCGGTTCCACCTGCCATTGATGGCTTTGTCTTGTGATTCTTCTTTCTGATTTCTGAGAATTGATTGAAGTGAATGAACAATTGGAGCAAAAAAGGTAGTTATATGTTTGGGAATGTCTTGGGGCGTAAGCCTCTGCGTACAAAGCGTGTGATCCCGGTTTGCCTTCGGACTCTCGGCCTAGGCAAACGGTAGAAGATTCTAGACGCACACGCCTATTCCAGGGTTCCAATTAGGCGACTATGCCGTCCAAATATAGGTGCTTTCTTTACCCCCTTATTTGTTTTTAGCTTTGGCGTCATGATTAAAAGAAAAAAATAGTTGGCAACATTTTTCATAAGAAATAAATAACTAAAAGTCCGTTTCGTATAACTGTAAATATGGTTAATTTTGGTATAATCAAACGAAAAATAATTGTTGTTAAAAGTTGATTATTTAAAAATTTATTTGTATTTAGACATGTTATTTAGAATTGATTTTGCAATAATGATTGTGTTTGGATAAAATGACAAAATATTTTTGGATGTAAAATGACAAAGGTATATATGAAAATAATTTTTAAATACAATAGTTAGGATATTATTAAATAATAATAAAATAAGAAATTCATATATTATGTAAATAGAAATAATTTTTCATCAAAAAATAGGGTTATTCTAAAATATTTTTTATTTGACAAACAAAAATTAATTTCTTTAGAGTATATATCAAACTCAAGGCAGTTGATTTAAACCAATTCTTACTACCTAACCTAATTTACATTAGTTTTGCACTTTTATTAAAATTTTACTTTTTTATCCTAATACACTCAAACATACATGCTTTTAGTAGGAATTGATATTTAGAAGAGTATCTAAATAGGCATTATGTTGTTGCCCAATGTAGATGAAAACCCCAACTTCTAGTTAAAATAGTTTGGAAAATACTCTATTTCAATTTGTACGAACAGAATGGATGATTTTACTTTTTTCAACTAAAAAAGATGACAAAAGAAACTTTTTCTTGTTGATTCCCATAATATTACACCTTTAATGTAAAAATGACAATCCTAGTGAGGCATCTCTCAAGCTACATCCTCAATGGATCTAAAGTCTCAACGGCAACGACACATTAATTTCGCCATGTTGACTATGAGTAAAGGAAAAAGATTCCTAACAAAGTATAAAGTAGAAAGCAAAACCTTTTTTATTAAAAATCATGTAAAGCTTAATATGATTAAAGGCATATAATAAGAAGCATATATAACAAAGTCAAATTGTTAATGTCCATTGCCATTAATACCACTCTCAAGCCTAAACTCTTACATCTTCTTAAAACAAAAGAAATAATGAATAAGATATTAATCTAATTAAAGTTAATTGTATTTAGTGTTTATGTGTCTTTGTTGAGAAGAAAATATTATTTACAGCTTATTTCTCAAACAAGCATTAATTTTACATTTAATTATGTAAGAATACATTATAAAAAAATCGAAAAAAAAAAAAACACAAGAATACTTGCATATGCAATAAAGTAGTATTTGTCTATTGTGAGTTTCATTCCATATGGGGCTCACGAGAAATTAAGTGCAAGTACTTACCATAATTGATGGACTTTAAGAAAATATATGCAACTATCTACCTTCATTTATTTTGAAACACTATACCAAATTTTTGAATTTTTCACAAATTTTTTTGGTGATAAAATATTCGCTAATAGAGAAAAAAATTAATTAAATTACCATATTTTTTGTTGAATACGTGTTTGTCAATCAAAAATAATATTTTTACTTGTGAACAAGCATACACTTCGAAAATTATATTGAAATTTCCTGCCAAGCAATATAAAAATTTGACTAGCCAAAACATTGGCAGCTAAGCCAACGATTAAATTATCGTAAATATTATTTGACTAATAACCAAATAATACGATCGTGAAAAATATTATTGGTGATTAATTGTAATTATAAATAGTTTAATTATTGTAATAAAAAATATAAGATATTTTCATAAGAGATGTTTTATATTTTAACCTTTGAAATTTGATTTATATTGTAAATACGCAAATATGAATTGTGACTTTTAAGTCAGTTGTTTTTACTGTTTAAAATGAAATAAAATTTAAATATAAATACCCACAAAAAAAATTTTTTAAGAAAGAAAATACCCACAAACTTGACGGTAACTTAATATATTTCATGAGTTGCGTATAAGCGGAAAGTCTTTTTCTCGGAAAACTTTCTTGAAAGCCTCAAAAACTAAGTATCAAATTTTTAAAAATTTATATTTTGAGTTTTTAAAAAATTTAACTTGTAAAAATATAAAAATTAATAATAAATAATAAAATTTTTTCATATTTTTATTTTTATATAATTTTTATTTAATAAAATTTTAATTATTAAATTTTATAAATTAAATTATAAAATTTAAAATTTTATAATATTAAATATGAATATCTTATGATAATAACACTGTGATAACTTTGGGATGGAAAGGAGCGTTTGCCGTTATGCTGGGTAGACCCTACTCACTGGCGGTGAATGGCCAAGGCAAAAAGAGAGGTCGGAACTCATGATTTTTTGTTTTTAATTTTTTAATTTAAATATTTTTTATTTTACATTAAAATTTAAATTAAAAAATTTATTTTTATCTCTTATTTATTTCATTTCAAATTTATAAAATAAAAACAAAGAATTTCAATTCCCAAAGGGAATTCATCTGCCTTTGCAGAGATATGTCCAGCCTACGGCACTCAGAAAGGAATAACGCTAATTGTACAGTTAAGTACAGTTAACTTACGAGAAGACACATGAATTTAGTAAAAAAAAAGAAAAAAATGTGATCAATTATATAAAATTTATATTATTTTAATTTAAATAAATATTAATACCTTAGAAAGTGATATATCAGACTGCAACAGAAACGTAACTGTTAAGTTTGCAATAATGGATCACAGACCAGTGGCTTCCATGTAACTTGGTTAGAAAAATTGCATTCTCCATGCAAATCAATGGCTAAGATACTATTTGCAATTTGCTCACAAAAAGCTACAAACTTTAAAGTGAAAGTGGTGGGGCCAAGGCAAGAAAAAAAAAAGAAACTCTTATCATTTAGTTAATTGAAGGCAACACCTGGCATTATACTTTCTCCCAGTCAAACAAGAGACCCCAGCTGTTGCTACCTAAGAGCAAAACCCATTTAACCCCAACTATTTACTAACTAGGAAAACAGAACAATTATTTGTTCATCGCATTTCTAAGTTTTTCTTTTTTCTTTTTTGGACAAACTCAGATGAAAATCTTAGACTTGGAACAAAATGTGCTCATTATCACAGCAGCAGTGAGTTGAAGTGCATCAGAACTAGAAACTGGCAGATTAATCAGTGCAGTTCTGCCAAAGAGCAATCTCAAACAGATACTATTCGTATTTTTGGCGTTATAAATAAAATAAGCATTGCTTTAAAGGTCCCGAATCAATCACGAAAAAGGCCAAAATTGTTCTAACCCTTTAAAGCTGGTAAAACGTTTGGAATAAATGCTATGCTGGACCAGAAGAATTGACCATGGCCAACACGGCAGGAGCTTTGCTCGCAAAATTTTCATACAGAACTTCCTACAGAAAGGACATCGTGTTTTTCCAAGTTCCAAAAATTAGATTGGAATTGAACTCCATTGTTGTTGGAGTATCTGTACAAAACAAAAATACCCGTAAATTTTTTAATACTTCATATCTATTTTCAGATATTTCAGGTTCAGAAATTTAAATTCAAATATTTGAATTATTTTAAAAAAAATATTTGAACAATAAACAAAACTCCGAAAGAGGTGGTTTGCAAATAAAAAACTGTTATTATATTGTAAACGGTAATATTATTTTGTTTAATTTTTATAATTTGTACATTATTATGAGAAAACTTTGATATATTATGAGGTAAAAATTTAAAAAAAATAAATGTTGGTAGATTTGTAATTCCCTCACTAGAATATGTATCGGGTTACGCTTTGTATAAATCCTCCCATGCCGACGGTCGTTGATGATTTGATAACCCCAAATATTTGATTTTTCGCACCATCGAATCTCAACCACCTCTACCTGAACCCGTTATTGATACTTCTGCATAAAATTGACAATCTTGATTTATTTGAGGAATCTTAACCATGGAGTTTCAGGAAGTTCTGAAGTCTATGGTTCACAGACCCATACACAAGAAATGCGTTTTTGATAATGGAAAGGAAACAGAAAAAATTGCTGAGGCCTTCACTCCCAGACGTAAATGGAAGATCTTTTACAAGTCATCATCTGCTAAAGTGTCAAAGCCCCAAAATAAACAGCCCCCAGACGAATTTCTTTGTCCCATTTATGGGTCTCTCATGGCAGACCCGGTCATTGTCTCCTCCGGCCACACCTTCGAGCGAGCCTCTGTTCAAGCCTGCAAAAAGTTCAACTTTACTCCACTACTCTCTGATGGCTCCTCACCCGATTTCTCTACGGTAATTCCCAACCTTGCCCTTAAATCCGCCATCGCTAAATGGTGCGAAACCTCTTCCATGGCCCCTCCCGAGCCCCCTGACATAAACTCTGCTGAGAAGCTGGTTCGTGCATTAATGGCAACCCAGAAGCCGGAATTAAATACCCAGAACAAAGCAGAGGGGCAAAAGTTAGTTGTAGTCACAGAGAAAGAGTTAGTTCAACGGATTAAGGAAAAGCCTCCTGTGAATTTCAATCACGCAGCAACCGAGATTACTCGGTGCCCTACTCATTTCTATTCGAGCTCAGACGAATCGGTGGGTACCTCTGCTTCAACTCCACCTCTGCAACTTTCAACTCGACCAAGCTGCTATTCTTCCCCTTCATCTTCAGAAATAGAAGCCATGAATCCTAGCTCGCCTGAAGAAGAAGAAATCATGACCAAATTGAAAAGGTCACAAGTGTTTGAGATCGAAGAGGCCGTGATTTCACTGAGAATGCTCACTAGAACCAGAGAGGAGATTAGGGTACACCTCTGTAGTCCTCGATTACTCTCCGTCCTACGATCCTTGATCATCTCCAAGTATACAAATATTCAGGTGAATGCGGTGGCAGCTGTGGTGAATCTCTCATTGGAGAAACTGAACAAAGTTAAGATCCTACGATCAGGAATGGTTCCTCCATTGATTGATGTGTTGAAGGGGGGATTCCCTGAGGCGCAGGAACACGCTTCCGGTGCACTCTTCAGCTTAGCCCTCGACGACGACAACAAGATGGCGATTGGGGTTTTGGGTGCGCTGCCACCGTTGCTCCACTTACTCCGATCCGAGAGCGAGCGAACTCAGCTTGACTCGGCACTTGCGTTGTATCACCTCTCACTCGTCCAAAGCAACCGGGTCAAGTTGGTGAAACTTGGGTCGGTTCCGATTCTCCTGGGCATGGTGAAAACGGGTCACATGACGGGTCGGGTGCTACTAATACTATGCAACTTGGCATCCTGTGCTGATGGGCGGGCGACAATGTTTGATGCAGGTGCGGTGGAGTTCTTGGTGGAGCTACTGAATAGGAGCGAGTTAAGCTCGAGGTCGACTCGGGAGAGTTGTGTGGCGGTGTTGTATGCACTGAGTCATGGCGGGTTGAGGTTCAAAGCGTTGGCGAAGGTGGCGGGAGCAGTGGACGTGTTGAGGAAGGTGGAGAAAGTGGGAAGCCATAGAACAAGGGAGAAAGTGAGGAGGATACTGGAGATGATGAGAAGAAGAGAGGAGGAAGAAGAAGACGGAGACTGGGAGGAGCTTCTGGACTCGGGATTGGGAACTCGGTCTCGAGGTCGTCCAAGTGGTGGGTTGGGCGAGTCTCGCTCTAACTCGTCCGAGTTTTGAGTATATCAGTCTTTTCCTTTTGTTTTTCCTGTAATTATTGTTTCTCTTGCTGCCGAAATTGATTTTCTCTTTTTTATCAATGAAAGGGCATGGAAATTACTGATTTGTTTGGGGTTAAGATGAAAATATTGGTGAAATGAGGAGTTAGAATGATATAAATTATAACTGATTGATTAGAGTTATGTGGGGGAATAAAGGTAGGACTGAATAAGCAATGAAGAGTAGGATTTAAAGGAGAAAGTGGTAAGCATGCCACTTTATTCCTCGGTTTTCTAACCTCTACAGCTGCGCCTTTATTTTTTTTTTCTGAATTTTTTAAAATTAAAATTATATTTTACAAATTAAAATATAAATAAATAATTCTTAATAAAAAAATTTATAATAAAAATTATTATAAAATATAAATAAATAAATGATAATTTATAAATTTAAAATATTTTATATTATAAAATTTTTTATTAATAATTATTCATTTAAATGTTATTCTATAAAGTATAAAAGATCTCAATCCCTCCTTTTTCACACAAAATTTGGTACCTAAGATAAGTGGCATGCACATTATCCTCTTTTCGGTAAAAGCCTGCATGCTCTCTGATTCCAAATTGGACCACGTGTATTCCCACCCAATTGCTACTTCAACTGTTTGGGCTAGACTTCACCCAAAGCCCTTCTGCCGCCAAGCAAGAATATAACTCAATTGTTCCTTCAATTGCTCCTTCCAGTGTTTGGGCCAAATTAAAGTAGTTTATGGGCCCAAAAGAAAAAACTTCAAGACCTATACTTTTTAACTTAGTAACAAAGGCCCATTAGGCTTCATAATTCCATTTCGCCAAGATGAAAGGATCGCAACCGAGGTAGGCAAAGACGAAATTGTTTTTCACGACAAAGTGATTACGTGTGCCTTCAAACTAATTATATTTTTCAGTTTAATTTATAAAATTTAATAAATTTAAATTTTATTTAAAAAAATTATATTAAAAAATGTTATAATTGAGAGACATTGAAGACTAAAAACACAAAAACTAAAGTGCGCCACCTTATTTTTGGAAAACAAAAGAGCTTTCCGTTTTGAAAGAAATAAGCAAGAGAGGCTTTTTTTTTTTTTTTATTACAAGGGGACAGATTATGGCTTATAGGATAGGAAAGGAAACAGAGATAGAAATCAAATCACTGAACTGATTTGGAAAAAGAGATCATTTGAGCTAGCAATTCATGGGCAAGGATTTTTTTTTTTTTTATTTCAAACAAACAAAAAATTCACTTAAACAAAAGAATAATTAATCTTTTAATACTATGATTTTGATAATTTCGTACTCACATTCTCTTGTTACAGTTACAGCCTTTAACGTAATGTAAAAATTTTAGTTGTAATTTATAAACCGCCCAAGGCGTGAAAGTAACATTTCGGTGCGCTTTTTGTGATGAGGGGAGGGCCAGTGGAGGACAAAAGAAGAGCATGGGTGGTGTCTTGCTATCAATTCCATCACAACAATTTTGACATAAAGATGTTGAAAGGCCAAAAAATGATTCCTGGCCCACCGTCACAAAGTGATGGGGGTGTCCAGCCTGATTCATACTCATCATTTTGACCATAAACAAACAAAACCTTTCTATCCCTTCAACAAGCACCATGCCCTAAATTCAGGAGGGTTACACATATAGAAAAATTCTAATTTTTATGGAAAGATATTCATAATTGCTAACCCTGTAACAATTTAATCAGGTTAAATATCATTTTAAAAGACAGTGTAAATTTCTACACAATTCTAAGTATGATTCAATTTTTGGTGTGTTTATTGTCATTCAACAATGCTAAGAAATTGAGTTCTTTATTTTCTATTGATTGATTGGCTAAAAATCCAAATTATCAAAATGCATGGTATTCAATTGTCCATAGTAACAAAAAATGCGCATACAAGATGATGTTGATGCACATGCATGGGGCGCAAACCAGCTCTTTTCAAGACACAACCGACAAAATTGAAGCTGCGCTGCAGGCAGGCTGTTACATTATTCACAGGAGTAAGGCGTTTTTTTATCTCATTATTTTCTTAATAAATAATTTAATCACTTTATCATCATAATTATAACAACTGAATTATTTTACAAATATAATTCAGTAATATAATTTTTTATAAATATAATTAAAATAATTTAATTTTTTATATATATTAAAATTTTAATGATATAATAAAAAAATAAATTTATATAATAATTACATTCTATTTTAATAAATAATACAATTTAAATCAATATTATATTTAATTCAAAAAATTAAATAAATGAATAATTAAATTATTTTATTTATAATTATAAAAAAATTAAATTACGGACTTCAATAAATTACATCAAAGGATCATTTCCCCGCTATTCATACGACAAGGCATCTCCTGCATTTTAATATTGCCTTCTTCAAATCATCCTTCCTTGTTTTGAGCATTACGCATCCATTTCCATTATATTATTACAAGCTTTTAATTCAGCTCAGTGTTCACATCATCGTGTTCCCAAAAACGCTCGCTTCCATTCCAAATCTATAAACTCATTGAATAAACTAATGGGCAATCATCGTTAAAAGAACCAAGCAAGCACAACAACAGCCACAGCTTTATTAGGTTTTCCAACACTGGGGAACACATATCTGTACTGCATTTGAGAGCAAAGAGCTTGAAGAAGAAGAAGGACATTCAAAGACTATAAAGCCCCCATGATCACAAGGTCACAGAAGAAATTATTATCAATGTATAATTGACCATAAATTCATCAAATTCATACAGAGGTATAAATATTACTTTCAGATTCTCACAACCAAAATTCTTTTTTTTTTTTAATAAATTTTCAGCTCAAAATCACTGTCAATCCCCAAGTATGTTCCACCTCAGTTAAACTGATCGCACCTGCGCCTGATCTCTCCTCTTCTTCCTGTTTGCACTCCCACAAAACTGAGCTTCTGCATTGCTGCAGAAAATGCCTGAAAGAACTTGTTCTGATCCGCTGCAAACTGCTCCACAAATGGCCTCGTTCTTGGGTCGCTGTACAAACTGTGATCTGATTTTAGAACCCCCAACCCCTTTGGGAGGTTCTGGAAATACACGTTATCGAATTTGTTGGGGGTCATGATATCATTGAATACCGATAATGTGGGATTCTTCGAGTAATTGGCACAGGCTCTCTGTAACCCCTGCGCGAATCTTGGGTTGTATTGAGGATCATACTCGGAAGCCTTGCTGAAATTGTAGATACCGCTGCTTATTTCACTGCAATGCGAGAACCCGATGGTGTGGGCCCCACTTAGAGCCACCATTTCTTCGACGGAGAATCCTCTGGAAGAAAAGATCTCGATGATTTGCGACATGGACATCGTGGGTCTGGGAAGCTTGCCTTCGATCATGTCAGCTTTAGAGAGACGCCCATCTCTGCGACCCAGATAGACATTGTAGTAGGGACCGCCGACCATGGTAACGAGGTCGCGAGTGGCGACGGCGAGGATATCGGCGCAGGAGACGGTGTTGGGGCAAGCGAGCTCGAGGGCGGTCTTGGCACGAACGACGACGTCAAAGCCGTCGCCGGGAAGCGAGAGGTTGATGTCGTGGTCGCGCTCTGCTTTGTTGAAAGACGTGGAGGAGATGAGGACGGAGGCATCGCAAGCGTTGGGGAGACAATCGTGGAGGAAGAGGCGGAGGGTGGCACCGGCGGTGGTGGGGGTACTGATCTGCTTGTTGGTAATGGTGTCTTGAATGATTTGGGTGAATTGAGGGCAGGAGTTCTTGTAGTAGTCAAGGGTGAGTCTGGACTCTGAAAAGTTGAAGAGAAATGCTACAAATGAGAGGAAGAGAATGATCATGGGAGCCGCCGACATTGTTAGCTGCTTAACCTGTCAGAACAGAGTAAGCTTCCAAATTCCCCCTAGAATGAGAAGGGAGGAGGGAAAGGAGGCGGAGCTGAGCTGAAGAGTGCAGCACGAACGGAAGAGAGAGAAAACAGGGGGAAAGAAATCCAAAGAGGAATTAAAAAGGTGCGAGAGAGAGAGAGAGTGTTTTTACTAGACGCGCCAATCTATGGACCATCAATCACGGGACGCGTGCTTACCGGATGCCAAGCTGTTTAGGAGAGTGAGGAGGTTCTGATAGAGAACAACTGGCATGGTCATCGTGACAATAATAAAACAATACATTTAAAACTATAGATAGCTGGAAATGACGAAAATGCTCTTCGATATTACTGGAAAAATACGGGTAAGAAAGTGGAGCCAGTGAGTTACCGTGGGAAGGTATTTTTGGAAAAATCTATCCTATTATCTTTTCCCTTAATGATTATATGGATTGGATATGAGTTATTAGGTAAATTTTATAATTTAATTTATAAAAATTTATAAAATAAAAATTTTTTATTTATAAAATTATAAGAATAATAAAATTAAATTATTTTCAAAAATTATATATAACATTGATTTATTAACAACATATAAAATTTAACTATGTTAGATTTTACATTTAAGTTTATGTATGTAATATATTTAATACTCTCTTTATTACATATTATTTAAGGAATATATATAAATAAAGAAATTAATTAAATAATTTTAAAATTAAAAGATTTTAATTTTTTGAATTAAAATACTGACTCATTAAAATATATATATATATATACGTCTAGGAAAAAGTAATAATTTTGGACAATTTTTTAGTTATCAATGTGCAAAGGCCCATATTAAAAATATACTCATAAGAAATTATTAATATTTTTATCTCTAAATAATTATTCACTTAACCACTACTAAATTTACTCCAAAAATATGTAGCCATTCTCTTTATAATATGTTAAAAATGAATTTTAAAATGATAAACAGCGTCCCAGATAGACGGCGGCAGTGAGCTAGCGCAGGTATTATTTTGACATTTTCTAGAGCTAAAAACAGAAGCAGCTTCTCTCGGCGCATAATTCGCAGGTCACATGCGACATGGTATGGTATGTTACGGTATGGCATTGGTATTGTTAGTTTCAATACCTCAACGATGATATGAATGGGTCCCATTCCGCTGCGTTGATGAAATGAAACAGCGGTGCCCTTAACTCTTTTGCCGCCGCAAACTACCAGACCAGACCAGTCCATGCTGATGCTGTATTTGAATGAATCGAAGCATATGCTCAACTTTCATCCCATCAAATCTTACTCAAATGTTTAACATGTCATTAAATTTGCTGTTCCACCTCAAACAAAGATCCCAACACCGCCAAACACTGATCTACCACATTAAGAAGAAAACAGGATTGGCATCAGTCTGGGCGGAATCGAGGTGGGGGAGTGGTTTCTCGCTTTTCCATTTGGCGAGAATATTTTTTTGCCTCGAACTTGGTAAGCATTTTTTTTTCATCTCTAATTTTATGGGAATTTAATATTTTAAAATAGAATTTTAATGTGAATAAATTAATATTTTTTATTTTATTTATTATATATGATTAATAATTTATTCTTTATATTATATATTATTAAATTATTAAATTTTTATTTCAAAATTTCTTTAAGATAGAAAAATGAGATTTCTACCTCCATTCTCGAAACTCTGATGGTGGGTATTTTTTCATCGCCTCACCCTCTCAAAAGAAAAAATTTCACTCGTACCCATTCTTCGATTGAAATTGGATATCCCCCACAAATCCTTGCCCAATTGAATAAAATTGCCACCTCTAGAAGGAAAAACATACCTCCAAGTGGCTACAACAATTAAATAGGCACATCAATTGCTCGTTTTACGCTATCATTTTTGCAGAAACTCTAGCAAGGAATGCCTTAAAAGGATTAAGGCCCCCCAAAAAAAATTCATTGTGCAATTAGGAAAGGAAAGTGGTAATATAATTACAGGTATCACGTAGGACCCAAAAATTAGTAGCCATTTTAAGTTTCAGTCCTTCATATTGTAGGACAGAACTAGCATGCTGCAAAACATCCCTACTAGTTGAAAAGGAACAATGAAATACTGTTATTTCTATATAATAGATATTGAAGTCATAATTTTTAAAATATTATATAACATTTAAAAAATTATATAAAAAAATATATTAAAATTACACTGCATAACTCTATTATCTTCCGCAACACTGTGGTGCCAAATTCTTCCAACGGAACTACTTGGATAGGACAAATACACAAAGAACAACCGACCAATTCTGCAATCTGGATGCATGTGCACTATGGCCCTGCCTTCGTACATACACTCTTGTAGCCTAACGACATTAATGTCTGCATTAAAAACGAATGAGCTTGCGTGCTCTCGTTTATATACACGTGTATTTTAGCTTGTAAAAAATTGAGAAAAAAAAAGGGCTCAATGTACGGGTTAGTGGTCCATTCCAACAGCAGTTATCTTAATTCTTTTGGCCTTCTTAGGTAACACAAAATCAAGAATCTCTAATGCAGACAAGGCTTGTTTTGAAGGTCAGTTTAAAGAATGAAGGTGACAATTACCTAAAGGAAAAGAGAACAAAAAAAAGAAAAAAGAATGAAGATGACAACTTTTATCAGCATCTTTATAATTAATACATTATTGCTCCTTGTCCCACAACAGAAAAGCCTTTCACCACTTCATAATTTGAATATTTTGTTGGGGAAGGTGAGGGTAAAGGAAGGAAAAGACATTCACCAAGGCTTCGGAATGTCATTAAGAGGAAGAAATCCTCATCAGCCTCATATTATTACCCCAAAATCAACAAAAGCTAGGAAATTTAGATAAAATCTGAACTTATTATGATAGCATTAGTGGAAAGGAAAGGCACCCTCAGCATACTCCTTATATTTGCCAGAATTACTCATGAAGTTAGCGAGTGGCGATGAAGTTCCCATGCTTTTTTTAGAGTCATTCCACCAACCCATGAATAGGCTATAGCAGCTATGTTCCAGAAAAGATCTCTCCTGGCACTACATAAGTCTTGAGCAACCCAAAAACATAATCCACAAATTGAATTAAATTCTCCCTTGCCTCTTCATCCTCTATCATGCTAGCTAGGTTCTGCATTCTTCAACTGGTTGTAAGAATCAAGAGCCTCCTAACATGTGCCCAGAAGCAAGAATCCAGCGTTGAAAGAGATGCCACATTCTTTCTATATTTGTTTAGTCACATAGACGTAGTCCTTGTTCCTATCCATGTGGTAGTCAGCAATGTCCAGTGGTTCAACCACCCTCCAGTAATTAGTCCCACCAAAACGCGAGCAGGTACGAAAAACAGCACCTTCTCTTGAAAAAAACTGGTTACGCATCTTTAAATGTCTGAACAAAAAATTTAAATATTTATTAGTGTAGTGTAGTTAACCTGATTAATTTTTTTTATATATTATATTAATATTATGTAGATATCTAATGTGTAACTAGATTACTCCCTTCTTTCTGGGCTTCGTTTCTGCCTCGGTAACAACTTCTTTCCAGTAATTTATGAGGTCTTTATTGCATATGACAGCATCTTGGTCACTAGTAAATAGCATGTTTTTGTACATGTCATAGTACCACTATTTTATTAGTTTTAGAAAGCTTCTTCTTGTACCCTTCAAAGCCAGGCCATATATATTTTCATGTTGCTCAACATCTTGGGTGGATTGAAAATTTTCTTCATCTGCAATTTGGCTTTACTAGCCATCTATTCCACCAATCCATTGAAATGACTGTTCTGCTGTTGTAAGTTTTGCTGTCACTCAAGTAGAGCATCAAGTAAGTTTCAGATGGAAATTCATGCACTTCATCATCAGAAAATTACATCAGTATTTAAAGAATATATTGAGCAATTTGAAGTACTCCAGACCAAAGTACTATATATATCCCTGTGCTGTGTTGGCAAAGACATGGGTAGGGAGATGTAAAGTTATGTGCAATGGCGGATTTTGAAATAAATTTGTGAGTTTTAAAGAATATTCATTAATTAATATATAAAAAAATTGTGATGATAAAATAATTTTTTAAAACATTCATTGTTATAAAAATATATTAATTTTAAAATATTTAAAATCTGTTGTTTAAATATAACTTTGCGAGTTTCTTTATAAATCTTTCGGCTTATACTTAAAAAAATATAACAAAGTGAGAGACAGAACCAGTAGTTAAACTAAAATGCATTGCTTCATATTCAAATCAAAGAATCTGTATTATTCAAGTGTAAAAAGGAAATTAATTTTTAGAAGTTAGGATGAAACCAAAATAAAAAAAAAGACAATGTGCTACCTTAAGGTACAAAGTTTGTGTGCTTAAAGTTTGTACATTGCTTCTAAGTTTTGGATTAGATGTTTAATATAAATTATGTTATTGTGAGTTTAATATTTCAAAAAAGTATGAGTTCTTAATTAAAAATTTTGTGGACTAGTTTTAAAACCTCTATATTAAATTTTAGATAAAAAAAATTAAAAGGCCAAAATCAAAATATACCATATATCAAATTTAAAACAAACATTTCTTAAGAAAAACAGTTTTTTGGGGGAGGGTGCCTTGGCACCTCCCTGTCCCTATGAATGGTTGGCCATTGCTTATGTGGATGATTAGAAAGTTTAGTTACGATATTTTCATAATTTTATATTTATTAAATATTTATAATTTATTTATTTTTCTAGAAAGTCCTCGGAAAGTCAGTGGAAATGGTTAATAACTGAACATGAAAAAACAAATTGTGTACAAAAGTGTGTTCAGTGCAGCTTCTTCTCTGCAGCTTAAGAAGTTGAAAGGAATATCATAAGTTGTTTCTGGGAAAAATGATGGGAAGGGCAGAGTCAGTTTAAGAGAAATTCTGGACACATACCGACAACTGAATCTCAGACACAATCAATAGAAAAAGTCCAGCTTACTTAAATTAATTGGTTTAATGGGTTGTTAAGTCAAGTCAAATAAGGCCATTTCTTTTTCTTGAAAGTAAATTATTTTAACACTCTTATTTTTGTTAAGAAAGAAAATATTGTTAAACTAAAGTATTGATTCTGCATTTTGAACTAACTGCTACTTGGAAGGAAATTAACAAAATTTTGCTAATGATATTTTGTATTAAGTAAAATATATTAATCTCAATTTTAATTATTTTAAAATATCTAAGTGCTTTGGTAAGTAGTGCACCCATTGATCAAATTAAATCACAATTCAAGGGAACTTAGGCAAGTTTTGAAAAGAGTAGTATTAACATGGGTTAACATAGAAGAAGCATTTGCTATATGCTTAGATTTAGTTTTTAAAGTCACTTTTAAAGGTTAACACAAAATTATTTCGCTATTTGCTTAATGAAAATTATTTTTACCTTAAAAGTGAAAATACTTATGATTTCAAACAAAAAAAAGGAGAAGAATAATATTGCATGCCCAATCATTTTGTTTTTTTATCTAGCAAGTACAATGTAGTTTACACAAAAAAAAAAAAAACTAAAATGCATTAATTATATCATATCCATTTTTACCTTTTAAAATTTTACAATATCTTATTTCAGATACCAACTAATGAATGTACTTTAATATTAAATTATTAAATTTATTGACATTCTACGTTAATTTTGCAAGGTAAAATAGGAGCAAAATTTGTGTGACTCTTACTATCAAAGAAAATATAGATGATAGCTTTTTGCAGCAGTTTTAGATTTAAGACATTAGGGTAGCAATTTTACAGGCCAAAATCAACTGAAGGAAAAAAAAAAACTTAAAAGAGGTTGCAGAAGGATTTAGATACATCAGAATTTATTAGTTTTGAACAACAGGCTTGGGCTATGCAGAAGCATTGTAGCTAGTTCAGGGGAAATCAAAATCGCCCGTAGCATACTTGTGGTAATTCTCAGAATTGCTCATGAAGTCAACGAGTGACAAATTATGTTGAGTTCCCTCAATTGCTTTGTACTCAACATTCCACCAACGCATATAGCTGCTATCCTTCAGAAAGATCTCGGGTGACACTGCATAGTTCTTGAGCAACCCATAAACATAATTCTCAAACCCCATCAATTTTTGCTTTGCCATTTCCTTCTGGGACACACCAGATGCTGTATTTCTCATCAGTTTGCAGCAGAGGAGAGCTTCTTCAACATGTGCCCAAAAGCAAGAATCCATTGTCAGAAGAAGTTCCACATTCTGTTTCTTTGCATTATTGTTGGAACTGTTTGAGGGTGATTGGTCCTTCCGCAGCCATTCCTCCAACTGTTTATAATGTTTAGATCTTCCTCCAGTCATATAGTCTGTTCCCCTTTCCCTGTAGTACTCGGCAATATGTAGTGGTTCAACCATCCTCCTGTAATTAGTTCCAGCAAAGAGCCAGCGGGTACGAAAAGCAGCACCTTCCTTTTGGGGCTTCATCTCTGCCTCTTCAACCATGTCTTCCCAATATCTCTTGAGGGGTGTTACAAAGTTGACAGCATATAGGTCATAGTCATACCTCTCATTCTTGTAACTGTCATAGTACCCTTCGCCCTTTGTTTTACAAAGCTTCTTATACCATTCGAGGTTTGCCATATTTATCTTCATTTCATTGAACTTCTTGTTCGGGTCAAAGATTGTCTTTTGCAATATCAACTTCGTTTGTTCTTCTATCATCGTTACCAAATCGTTGAAATCAATGTTCTGGTTCTGTTGCTGCACCATGTCCAATTTAGATTTGAGATTGAAAACAAGTCAGGATTTTCCAATACTAATCTAGTCATTCATGAAAGTTCACTTTGATACTTAATGTTTAATAAGCACTAAAGATTTTAAAGCTACCTGCATTTGTGGAAATCCTAGCCCCCACAACTGTAAAATGATACTTGCTCGTAGTGGATTAGAATGAGTAATGTTCTCTGCCTGTGATTTAAAGTCGTTGCAAATTGCCCTCTGGTTGAGATTTTCCACAACCTTTTTATAATCAACAGCTTGCAATCCTTGATTTGGATCACCAATTGAGCCCATTGCCACTAGCAGTACTAAAATTGATTCAGGATTCTCAAAACAAGCAGAACCATTATTAGAACACAAGAAGAATGTTCCGAAAGGCTGGTACTCGTTGGTTTGAGGGTTAAAACCATCAACTGAGGATTTATGGAGTGAAATGAAGGACCTAGGAACTGGGTCTTTGAGAGAGACTACATGCAGAAAGCATGAATTCCATGTAGAGCTTCGTGATATGGATTGTTGCAAGTTTTTATCACCAATAAGGGGTGAGCCAAAGGTGATGCAGAGTGGGCGATTTTTGCTTGAACCCATGCTATCTAAAAGCCATAAAGTGAAGAGAGAAGCAATTGGTCCTCCAAGACCATGTCCAGTAACAATCAGTGGTTTGGAGCTATCAATCTGCATTAGTAAACAGCCACACCTAACTATCAATCTGACCATCCTTCTTTGTTAAGTTCTTTGGTCAAGGATAAAAAACTAGATTTGCAGGATCGGATATTAATCTAACAATAATCACACCTTAAACCGTGCCATACCAGCAGCAAGGGGGCTATTTCATCATTATGACTAGTACTGTGTTAAGTTTACTAGATAAGCATTCCGATATATATTGGAAGCAGAAGTCAACATGACCAACTAATGTCTAGCCAAAAAGCTCAATGCAAAGGGATATCCTATAATTGTAAGCCCTTGCCTATGAATCACCACGAAAATTTTGTTTTGGACAATGTACGAGTTCCAGATACATCTTATATTCATAACGGGTAAAAAACTTGAGTTACGTACAAATTTCACTACATAATTAATGTACTAACGTACCCATACCTGAATCTGTGCAATTTAGAACCTCGCATCCATACAAATTTAAAAGCGAATGGAATTTTGTTGATGCAGTTACAAGATCCAATTAGAATTTGTAGTCCAGGGTTTTGCAGCATACAAATATTGCCGTAGAATCAAAGGAGAAAAAGGGGATGTACCTGGGATTTCAGTTGAAAGAGTTGACCGCGATGATCAGAGAAGAGTTTAACTGCAGTCTTGTTAACTGAGAAAGATGGGAACTTTTTGGTGCACAGGAATTCAAAATCAGGGACATTGTAACTCTCCTTGAGAGTTGAGGATGAAACCAAATCTGCTGCTTCTGGTTCTACAAGATGGAGTTGGGTACAAATTGGTGAAGTCCCAAAAGCTATAACTTTCAAATTTTCATCTTCCTGAATTTTGCACCCAAGGGAGAAAGAAGAGGACAGCAGCTGATTTGAATTGATTTCTGCAGCAAGGGCCAAGATTGCTTCCAATGAACGGGGGAGAAGACTAGTGCTGGCAACATGATCTGCATACTCTAATCCACTGCTAAAACTGAAAGCAAAGAAGGAAAATCCAACAGGAGAAACGGTAAAATAAGTTATTCAAATCATCCAACCAGTAGGAAAAAACATTAAACAAAAAAGAACATGGAGAGAAGAGGAAAATGTCATCATTTTTGCCATACCAAGTAGGTTGGCTCATCCTGTTTTATGCCAAAAAAGGTTCTGTAAACTGGGCTTCAGCAGATGAGTAACTCAGAACTGTCTGTAAGCCTGTGATCTAATGAAGAGTTCTTGCAAAAATTTATAGAATATGCAAGACTCGCGAATAGCCCTTCAGGAAATTCGCTGGAAAGTCGCAGGAAAAGAACCGGAATGGGCCGTGTAGAAAGAAATTATCAAGTCATTGCGCGCGTCAACTTGTTGGAACGCGCTCGCTGTATGAGGCGTTTAAAAAAGGAAAGAAGTAGGTAGAGACCGTTAAATTTAAAAACCCGAAGTAGGGACAGTTAGAGAAAGTCATAAAGATAGAGAGGATGGGGAGAAAATGTTCACCAGCACATGAGTACCTATTCTCTCTTCGTAAAATTCAGTAGCAATTTCTCGATAATTAATAGATTATCAACAAAAGTACAGACATTATTTGAGTGGAGAAAATAAGTACCACCGGTGTATTAAAATTATCTTCAAAATAAGGGTGTCCCTCGCTTAGAAATTCGAATATAAGAACCATACGTAGGATGTGAAATGTTTATGTTTCAGTGCACGTTCAAAAACAAAAATATTAAAAAAAGAAAATAAGATATAAAAAGAATGTGAGAAGTTATACAAAATTTTATTGTACATATAGCAATTCTCTTTAGGATGTATGTCATCGAGTAGATAAAACTTCTTTTATTGAAGTAACTTAATAATTGTGAGCTAAAATTGAGTTCAAGTAATGAACTTGACAGGAATATTCATAAGCCTGGGTCATTTTGAGAGGGGTATTTGATCTGACATTCCCCCTTAGGAAAATGCTTGATACAAGTATACAAAGAATACAAAGTATACACAAATCAGTGACACGTTTTTGTTAGTGCTAACAAATACATATAGTGATCAATTTTGGTTTGTAAATTATGCAAAGATTATGCAGTACATATACGTCTCAATAGCAAGGACCATTTTAGTACCACGTTATAGACATTAAAAAAATATATAGTAACAAGATTTTTTTTTTAAAAAAAAATATAGAAAATGGTCAAAAGGTGGCAATGGCATAAATATTGATTATTCAGTACTAAAGCGACAAACAAAACAATGTTAACCTACACCAAACTAGCAGGCAGAAACCGTGCATGAGGATTACCTTATTCACTAGACAAAAACTTCAAACAAAATTATATTTGCATAAACTGCGAACAATCTAAATCAATAAAACATTCTAATAATAACTTACAAGTAATTGTTAGAGGAGTCGTGAAAAATCTTTGTTTAAATAGAAGAACTTGTGGTCAGCCAAATATAATTCAAACACCTAAGGGGTTGAACAAAAGAATTTATGCAACTTCTCGATTCCATATCTAGACCGAGGCTGAGTGTTATAATGACCTTCGGGTCAGGTCCTCACATTGTCTCTATATCTCTATCATCGAAGTGAGTCATATATTGGACCCCGAAACCTGTAAATAGGCCAAAAATTCAGACCCAGCTTTATGAAAGTCTGCAGCACATTGAAAGTCCTTCTAGACTAAAGCTCATACAGGTATGCGAAAGTTAGCCAGTACACGCGTAGAAGCTGACATTTTGGTCATAAAATCATCAAAGCTGCTGTGAAGATCGAGGGAGTTATCTCAGTATGAAGGTAGCTGATTTAGTGACAGACATTACAATTTGATGCAACCTAAATTGCCTTTCGAGCAGATTGGACAGCTGAATTACAGTGAATGTCTTTGGTATATGTATTTGTGAGGGCAAATAGTAACAAAACAAAAACAACTTGGGCACTCATGATTCCAAAATGACTGATACTATTGCCAATTTCCATCCAACTACCTGTATTCCGAACCTGCCAACCATCAAACTCATTAGCGGGGGTCAAATTTATACACACGCATTAAAATCAGCAAATGACAGAATAAGTTTACATCAGCACCTGCAGTATAAAGCCGATAGAACCAAGAAATGTTGTGACTTTAGAAAGCCACTTTAACCAAAATCAGATGGCTTTACATTTGAGGATTGAATTAGGCAATACTTTATCAATAACAAACATGGCCATATCAAGTAGATATCACGTTTACATGCATTGCATCAGCACTAGACAGTACCCATCAACAATAAAAAGTTAACCTTACCTCAGATATATAAACATAACAAATTTTCAAAATAGACATGAATTATTTGTCACTGATATTTTTTTTCAATTGATATTAGAGTATTATGTAATAAATCTATTACTTTTTAGTTGTAATTCTTAATGATTATTGAATTAGATGTTGATCAAATTCATTATAGATCACTAAATATGAACAGAAAATTAGTTAAACAGATAGAACAATTATATGAAGTGAATGAAACCTACACAAGACATTATCAGTTGTTTCCATTTGTCACACCTTGAATCCTTCGTAGATCTTGATGGTAATCAATTATTGTGATGCCAAAGAAGTGTAGCAATAAAAAAAGAACAAAAACAAAAAGGAAATTCCAAGAAGGTAGAGGTGAAGGAAGAAAGGCAACTGAAACATCTTAGACATTTCTGATCATTAAGTTGACCCCATGCATAAACTATGATAAAGTAAAGACACAATATACTGTAAAAGGGTCAAAAACCATTAGATGATAACATCGAATGAATATGAAAAAGAAATGAAATTATCAAGGATAGGATGATCGTACCAGAAAGAAGAAATGTATAGTCATTACGTCTGAGAATAATATAACAAGAAAGTAGCATCCCAACCTTGGAACTTGGTTCAGTTTGGTTATTGCACTGAACGCACATCTGCATTCAGTCCATGGCAAGTAATTTAAAATTAAAATATGTAAGATTTAGAATCAGTAACTGTTGTTATTGGTAAAATGTAAGTAAGAAACAGTCCAATAAGCAGAAGAAAATTCAGTAGTCAAAATGCCAACCAACGTTAAAAGCATTATTCATGATTATAAGGAATTTGGATTATGCCAGGAAACATCATTTGGCACATCTACCCATTCTTTCAAAAAAAAAAGTATAGGATTTTATGAATTTTTAATATTATGATTCATTGCAATCACCGGATGTATACAAGGTACTATAAATTGAGGATAAGTTAGATTGCCTTAAAAAGCCAAATTGTTGTCGTTTAGTTTTTTATGAAAATGATGGCAACAACCAACTATTGCAGGATCTGCATCTTTGAAAGTTGTAACTATGACCACATCTCTTGTGGTTGTAATGATCAGAAAGAAAGAGAGTCTCCACATTTATGCTAGTTGAGCCTCAAAGAATTAACTATTGTAAGACATTCATAAATAACTTCAAAAAAAAAATTTGCATGTCCACTTACATGACAAGCATGAATGGTATAAATAACTTGAAGATAAGTAGAGCTGCCATCAGAAATGGCTGCAATTGGGAGGAAAAGAATATTAGTTTAAAACCAGATTAAAGCAGGTGACTTTATGCCTTGTAAAGTTTAATTTTACTTACACTAAAGATAGTGATGAACCGATAGACTGATGAAATTTCAAAACTAGCAATACTTGCAAAATTTCCCGTTCCAAAGAAAGCAACATTAAACAAAACCATCTGCATGATACAATAGTTTGTGCACATCAATTATAAGACCAATAAAAATTAATAGTATGGTTTTATTCGTTGTAAATAATATAACAAGAACAGATCAACATAACTCTAAATGCTTGGGCTAACCCTGAATACTATTTAGACATTCATTAAGAAAAGTGAATCAATCTCATTCTGCCATTTAATCCTGTAAGGATCTATATCCTTTCTTACACCACTTGCAGAGACACCTTCAGCTTAATCATATTATCACTGCAAGTCATCAAGTCATCTACCTATTCTGCACCAGAGCATCCAGATATCTTTGCCACACAGGTCAACTATCTTACTGATTTCCCTCATCTTATCCTTAGTTAAGGCTATCCTTAATTGTATTTTTTCATTAACTGAAAATTATTCACTTTATTAAAATGATGAGAATGATGGAGATTGGAGATGGAGAAGTTTCTGTGAACAGAAGAGGAACCTCACCACAGCTGACAGGGCATCATAATAACCAGGTAGAATTTTTGTCTGCATTTCTTTAATTTTTCCTGCCTCTAAACTTTTATTTTGTCTTTTATTAGGTTTTTACATACTGATGTTTCAGGTGCACAACACTCAACAAATCCCATGCATCAATACTCCAAAACCGATCCCTTGTTATGAATGAAAAGTATACCTCTCCAAATGTTCTAAATAGACAAGATACTTCTGAAATTAATAATTACTCAAAATTTTGGAAGTAAATGGAGGTCAAGGTTGAAACCATTTCAGCATTTCATATAGATCATATGATAGTACAATAAATATTAAATACATTACTTCTCACTCTTTCAGACAATAAATCACACAAAGGGAAGAGATTAGGAAGATTCATGACTCTTCCAGAGGGGTGATTTTCTGCATTGTAAAAATAATAGAAAACCAACACATATCACACGCCTATGTTCATATCACACATCCACCCTTAAGAGTTAGAATAATTAAAAAGATGAATGAAATTTCTAAAACAGAATACTCAGTCATGGACTAGAAATACAATTCAGGTTAAATTACAACTTTCCATGAAAATAAGGCAAAACTTGAACCTTTAGGAAACTATGTGAAATGTAATTTTGATTCTGCTAATATAAGAAACCATACTTTAAATCCTAAAGGTAATTGTTAGCTTAACAGTAATTTAATCATTAAAAACTATCCCCTCAACTTACTAGTCAAAGATTACTTTCAAAATCATACAATTTATCTAAATTCTTATCAATCTACCATCGTGTCATTAAATCCAAAGATCAGCAGTTTCCTAACTATCCCAGGAGAAAACTCATCAAGTGGAAAGGTCAATTCAACTTCATAGACATGTAACAAGATAAAAATACAATTAAGTTTAATGAATATATGAAGCAAACACAAAAAAAGAAAGAATAAACTTACAAAGATCAACAATACACTGAACTTTAATGAATTTATGAAGGAAACATGAAAAAGGAAAGAAAAAGACTTACAAAGATCAGCGGGATTCTCACATCAGATAACCGCAATGATCTATTATCATATTCAAGGATGAGATGACTCTGAATATACTTATTGGAAGCTGATGACGTACTCACAATGTTTAAGTTGAGAAGTGTATTTTCAAATAGTATCCATGCCATAAGTACAAAAGCAAGAGCAGCATAGAATATGGCTTCATATCTGCGCATGTTTTGAGAAGTGAAGGATTTAAAATATCTATGTTTACATTGAATATTTTCAAAGACCAGCAAAAGACAAAGACACTGGTTAATGAGATTACCCTATGGAAAGAAGAAGGAATGAAGGTGCAAAACCAAGAAATATGGAAGTAAGCCGGGATAAGAGGCTGTTCGCTGAAATTAGCGGGAGTACCATTGAAAATCCTAAAAAAATGGTAGTTAATATCGATTGGAATTGAATCTGTTATTTTCAATGCTTATGCAGTAAGTTAAATAAGACAAAATAATGAATGTACTTAATGTAAGCAGGAACTAAACTCTTGCACAATATAAATAAGAATTTTGAAAATACAGGACCAATATAGATATAATGTGTCTTATAAACTTTTAACTGCCTTAACTTAAGCAATGAGAGTAACAAACTAAAGAAGAAAGTACAAAGGCAAAATTCATAATCTTGAGCAATCAAATGACAGATAAGATATGTAGTGTATTTTCATAATAACTGCTAATAAACTAATATGAAATGCAAATTAATAAATTAAAACAAACTCAGAGTTCAGACCTTCAAATCCCCAATCATAATGATTAAATGACAAGGTATATCTTAAAGGCAATAAATGATTATCACAATGTAAGACAATTATCTATGCATTGCAAAATTTCAGTCCAATTTGTCACACTTGATTTTTTTTTTTTTAACCGAATAGTACTATGAATTGACATTTTTATTTTTAAATCACCTGTTAGAGTTATAAACCATTTTTGTGCCATAACTGAGCAGCTTAAGGTTTTAGGTCAAGTTGACCAAGTGTTTTAAAGTTCAATCCTTGAGAAACTTCATATAATAATTCCAATTTCTTCATAAAGTTATGGGTAGTTTCAATGGAAAGAAAATAAGAAAGAAAAAAGATGTGATTCTATATAACATCCATGTTTTAATCCAAGTATGCTATTGCCTGAATCAATGCATTGAACTTATAACAATCATTCTTAGGCCATAACCTAACAACTTTAACTTTCAATTTAAGTGAACTAAGACACACCAAATATTATGAGCCCATAGGTCTACAAGTGCATATCAGCACATTGTTGGTGTCAAAGAATCAACTATTAGGTGGAGGTCTAGGAATATTTTTATTTTATATCTTTAATACTTCTCCTCACACAAAAGCCTCTTGTGGGCTTAAAGTATGAACAATTTTTTTAATTATAGGGCGGTGAGAATCAAACTCTTGACCGTTTGATCATAGAAGCTCTGATATTATGTCAAAAAGTCAATCATCCTAAAAGTTTAGGTTGTTAAGTGGAAGCCTAGGAATTTTTTTATTTTATATATCTAATAGTTGGCATGCGATTAAATGCTCTAGCATAAATATTTTAGTCAGGGAAATATAACTTGGACCAGCCATAAAGCAGAACAAATGTGCCATCCATCCAAATCCAAAGAAGTAAAACAATTACAAATGTAAAAAATTGTGTATATTGAGAAGGAGAAAAGAAAAACAATTATCTAAAGCTATATTAAATTGCCATATGGGACTATGAAAGTCAGGCAAAAGGAGACAGAAGTATACCAGCAATGGACCAATTTATCAGCTGGTGTAATGCAAGCAATTGTTGCTTTGCAGTTCTGTGAGCTGTTGATAAATAAACCATGACCGAAGATAAAGCAACCAAGAGAGCCTAGTCATACACAAGATATTGTAATCAATGGATTTGTTTAGTAGTGTAGATATTAAGCTTGCAAACCTAGTAGAGGAAAAGGCATGATATGCACCTGCAAGTAAAATAGAACTGAAAACTTTGGATTGTCCAACTCACGATTGCATATACTTAACCAATGCTTACTCCCACTGGCATGTAATTCTAGCCACCTTGAAGCTAAACCAGTAATAATGATAATAGCCCCACTAGAAATTCTGCAGATATAGATATTAAGATTGGGGATGCTTAGCAGCGTTGTTTGGATTCAAAATGTAATAGAATGATATGAGACAGAAAAAGTGACTAACAAGTCACTTTCTTAGGGAGGAAAAGAGGACGGAATAAAAGAAAAGGAAGAAAGACTGAAGCTCAACAAGAGAAAAATGAATGTCAACAACTGAACAGAAAGATTTTTCTCATGTGGATGATTTAAGTTCTCAGAGTATTGATGGTAAAAAGAGTAAATTACATGTTTTCAAAGCATAGCTTAGGTGCTTTTGTATGTTGTTAACAACAAACAAATAGAAAGAATGGAAGGAATTTATGACAAAAAATAACTAAAAATAATTAGTGTCAGAACTTTAGGCATTGCATTAGAATTCAAAATACATTCAAATTTGAATTTACTTTCCACCTGAAGTTTACAGACCATTAGGTATTGCAAAAGCCATTAATAAAACCAAACATATAAAGACAGAAATAAACAGGCTCAAAAAAATAGAAGCTTCCTTATTGTCCACTGTTGTACCCTGCACACAAGTATCCTAAAACTATCTGAGAAAAGAAAAGGAAACTGTATTGGTTTATTATTGTGGAAACAAATCCACAAGTATCTTGCTTCATAGTTTAAACACTGTATAGTGTATATAGTGTGTTTACCGTGTATGGATCGTTTGCCTTTCTATACAATATATAAAAGATATATCATTGGAAATGACTTACACTAATTTATTGTTGTCAGGAATTTCTGCCGGCATCAATGTGAAAAGTGACAAAAACCAACATGCAAAGCAAACAAATATTGGTATCCCAGATCTCCAGGGAATTAACTTAAAAAGGTAAAAAGAAGCTGTGGCCCCTGCAACTAGGAAACACCATGTATAGAGCTTCCTCTCAGTAAAGCTGTACACCTGCAGAAGAAACCAAATAGTTTCTAAGAGATGGATAAGCACTTTACTAGGTTAGAGAATATTATATTCAACAATCATACCAGGAACTCAAGAATGAAAAGTGAGACAGCAGCAGTGGCTAGAAGCTTAATGATATAATTTAATCTTCTTCCAGATAAGTGCTTCCATAATGCTTTTAGGAACTGGTATTCACTAAATATTTGCACCCACAAGAAGGATGTCATTGTCATGTATGCATGGTAAAGCGGAGGAGAGTGCTCCAGCAATAATAAGCAACAAAGCATTCCTGTCACCATACACCCAAATAGATATTCCTGCAAAAGTAAGATACATAATTTATTTAATCGATGGCCAAAATGAAAGGAAAAGTAGTTGATATTAAATGAAATTAATAAGGAGTCAGTTGTCTTCAGCTACAAATTTTAATAAACTAAGTTTCCTTGTAATTCATACTTTCAATCATATGCTGGTATTGTTTCTCCATAAAATCTCTCCATTCCCTTCCTCTTGATATAAAGATTACAGCTCACAAGAAGTTAAGATAACCAGAAATAACATTTTGGAAGGTTAAGCTTACTCAAACATTACTTTTCCATAGTTATTTCTCTGAACTGTTTGCTCCATTCCAAAAAATGAAGTATAAGACTGCAGCACATGAAGAACAAGATAGATCATCCAACCAATGTACCCTAGGGTGATAACAGTCATAAGCATCAGCCAATCATAGGTCTGAAAATAGTGAAGTCCTTGCAATGCCAAACTTTTGAGATTTTGGGATAGTTCCATTGCAGCTTCATAATCTCTAGCAAATATCAGACCATCAATTTTGTCCAATATAGAGGAATAATGAGAGAGTGGTTTGAAGGGCTTAAAGTATAAACAATATGACTCCTTCATATCTAAACTTGTCAATGATAGCAAACATTAATAAGCAATTCTCTAAACCATTGACCTTCTGCATTGTCATCAAATATAAAAACATTTCTTTTCTATTTTCTTACAAGAGATATAACACTTGACTCTTAATTTGGTTCCTCGCAAATCTTTTCCCTATTGAATTGGTGAACAAGATTTAAAGGCCGTAGGATAAACTCATTAAAAAATAAAAATAATAAAAAAACCTATCAGTTGAAGTTTGAAATCCTTGATAATCATACACGTGGCTCCAAACCAAAGCAAAAGGTGCCATGGTTAGTTTTTCAAGGAATCCATAGATTCAAAATCACTTAGAATAAATCAAATTAAGCAAAGGATACATGATTTGCGAAGAAACTGGTTGAGAATTTCTTTTGTGTTGGCTAGGACAGCTTCAACTTCGTCTGCCTAAAATATAACATCAAATTTCAATGAAATTAGTAAGCAACTCTACATTTGCCTGTCGTTCATGAAGATAAACAAGTAAGTCCTCTGACAGAACTGAGGAGAAACACCTTGGTCATGTCAATATAATCTAGGGGCAGACTTCCAACTGAGTTAACAGGACATGGCAGCCCAAGAAGTGTAGACTGTCAAAAAAATTGAATTAACATATTAGATCCATGAATCATAAGGAAAATTAAAGAAATATACTTAAATATTGGAACAAAAATCTTCAAGGAAAATTAACTGTACAACCATGAGTGGTGCAATATCAGCCTGATTAACATCCACCCTTTCTATTTCATGCAGGCCCCATGCAGTTGGTGTTGGTGTGTCATGTACATGATCATCAACAAACCGATAACCACAATCAGAATGATTGCTGCTGGATACTGGCTTTGGATATTTAACACCAGCTCCCCAAGCAACAAGAGGAGTATCAGTGTTTGTCGGATGCCCATCTCCATGGCTTCCTATCAATAATAACCATGATAATGTTACCTTCTCTATTGTAAAACAACAATATGATAACAGTAATGCAGGCAAGACAAAACTCAAGTTCTTGGACGTTGGAAATTGGAGAAAACTTCAATGTCCAAGGAAAGGACTTACTCCAACTTTAACTAATAATTTAGAAAAATGGCAAGTTTGAGAGAAAGAAAGATGACAACAATCCAAATGCTTAGAATTTGGAACAGCATAAAACCTCTGATCATACCAATAGCTCCCCTATGAAGCTCAGTAAATTCATTGCTATTTTCAAATTTGTAGCCAGTAAAAAAGAGAGAGGGTGGCTTAGACAAATTATTCTGATGTGTCATCCAATTGAAACTATAGCCATGCCTGGGACTAGTTTAAAAAGGAGTATGCAATCAAGATGTAGACTGCACTTTGGATGTTGTTTGCCCTCCTAGTGGATGTATAAACTAAGTATACGTCAGAAACGGAGAATTTATGGATTCTTTTCACAATCAATGACTTCTAATTATAAAGAATAAGCACAGCACAGCAATGCCACCAAATGGTAGATATTGAGACATCATTTTAACAAATTCCAGCTTTAGCATGTTTGAGCAACCTATATTGTGCATGTGGAAAAGTGAAAGAATATCCAGGCGTAAATATGGTACAAAAGTACTCCAACCTTTGTCACTCATCCCATGGTCTGCTGTAAAAATATAAGCTGTACGGTTGTCCTTGAAATAATTTTGAACAAGACTATAAACACTTTGAGCTACATGGTCAACAACCTTAACATTGTTGAGATAGGTCGTTGAATAGGGCCTATGTGCGTGGCCATTAGAGTCACAACCAAGTAGGTGTAAGAATATGACAATATTATCCTGCAGAAGTAGCTCTTTCAACTTTGAATCTTCACTGGACCTATTCAGAAGACTTTGAAATTGATCAAGAGACCACAAGTCCAGGAAGGATGCATCTGCATTAAGAATGTAAAACTACTGAATTGATAAAATAATCCAATAAAATTTAGGATCAAAGTAGTTGACATAATACATTGTAAATATCTAATTTTGACACTAGAATACTATCATAATATATATCTTCAAAATTTGGACTTAGGGGTTGAATGAGGAGTATCAGAATAGCACTTGACCATAGCATTGCACAGTGAACCAGTGAGAAACTCGTAACTGGTCTGTGTTTCAGATTAATAAGAAATAAGTTCTGAACATTTGCCATATTAGAACTTCACAAGGCCAAACTCTAGACGATTTTCCTGTCACACACCTTCATGAATTCATATTGAGTGGGGAGAGGGCAGAATCAGAAAAAAACCAATGAAAGAAAAATTTGATGGGAATTATATTAATGACCAAATTTAAATGTGTCAGTGGGTGCAAATTAATGTAAGCATAATGCTACAGCTTTTCTTTTGTTTTCTCTTCTCACAATGTTCAGATGTAGAATAAGTTTCACTTTCAAACGTAATAATGCTAAAGGAAGATGCTAGTCAACTGAAAAAAGAGAGAGAAAAAGGGAATGGACAGAAGTGGTCTCTTGGACAAATTTTGCATCAGAGAAGCACCTAAGTTGTAGTTGCACTTTGTAACCAAATATGATCGCATGACACTTGTCTAGATTTTGGCCTAGCACCAGTGCATAACTAACTAATGAGACCCCATAGCAGCAGGCAATAAATGGTCAAAAAGCCCCAATAACATACGCATGCATGTGTAACCTACGCATACAAAACAACAAGAAGAGCGTATTGAAATATATAGTAACTTAAAAGCTCATAATTTGTAAGGATATTGATTTTAAGGAGACAACATAATTAGACTGTTTACAAAATGTTAGTGGAACTAGACGTTATTTCACGAGAAAAAGATAAAGAAATACATAATTTAGTAATTTGTGAAGGTTGAAAATATATTAATTTAAATTCAATTAGCCTATGAAACTATATATTGAAAAGATTGTTACCGAAATCTAAACAAGAGTACAATTAGGTATTATAACAGATAAAAGACAAGGCCAAATTGTAATGGAAATTAGAAACAGTTGTCAGTAGAAGTTTTTAAAAAGAGCTCAAGATTTAACATTTCTCCAAGGAAAGAATAAATACTATGATCTGTCATAAATTCTTATCGAGTCCAATATACAATGATTTCAAAATGTTATAACCAAACGAGAAAAAGTTACTAATATATGGAAAATAGCATATTAAAATAATTAAAAAAATTCAATTTAAATATTTCTAATTTTATAACTACTCATGAAAGTTAAGAAAATAATGGGGAAGATTTTTTCATAATAGAAACATTATGCGCTTAAAAACTGCTGTCAAACCCGTTGCAAAGTCTTCAAACTCATGGGGATAGGAATTCCAGGTGCTATGTTGCAAGGCGCTACAAAAAATGGGAATAATATCAGGACTTCCATAAGCAAATGTATGCCGACTTTGGTTAAACACTGAATCAAATTCCACAGGATTAGCCTTCCATCCTGCATGGAACATGAAGCCTCTTTAAGTCAACTTAACGCAATGCCAGCCATAAAGATGCCAACAGAACATTAAAAAGAAAACCCACCTTTAGTCACTGCACTAGGATCTTCATAAAATCCAGCAATTATGGCAACATGGCCAGGCCTTGACTCTGTTGGAGGGCGGGCATGAGATACTCCCCAGCGACCTTGTGTTTCAATTATGCTTCTTAAGAATGGTGCCCTGTAGTTTCCTTCATCATCCGGCTCAAAGAACTTGTCAGCACGCAAACCATCAGCTGCATTAAAATTTTGGCTGCTCCCAATAAGTTCAGTTCTCAAATTTCATAACATAATAAACTATTACAGCATATTCAGGAAGAAAAAAGTTTAGTCTCAGCTTCTGTACAAAAGTCCAAGGTAGTTCAAATTAAGTCTTGATAGCATTAACTATCAAAGTAAATGCAAAGTTCAAAACTCAATAACGGAGAACTTCTAACATTTCAAAGAGACGATTTAACGAACAGAGGGTGTGCAACTTCAACGTACCAACCAGAAGAACGAGGCGTTTGGCAGGAGCATTGAAGCGGGGAGTGACGGGATCCATGCCATGAACAATGGGGCTCTTGAAATATATGTCGAAGATGCTGAGCATGTAAACTGCATGAAGAATCACACCCAGCACCACCAACCATCTCTCTCGCCTCTTCAACCACTTTCTTCTACTGGTTGCGGCAGCTTTGTTTCCTTGGCCATCTCTGCTTCCTAAGATCCCATTGCTGCGCATTGTTTTTTCCGCTTCGGATTCGTTCTGGTACCCTTCGTCTCAAGAAAAAACGGAATTGGTCCTTCTCACTTCGCAGGCTTGACTCGCCAACCGAATACTGAATCTGGGAAGACAAGTCGCTTCTCGAGAACGTAAAAAGTAACCAAAAACTGAATCAAAAAAAAGCTTCTTGTTGTTTCGGCAACGACTGCTTCTCTTTGGGTTTGTCTATTTGGGTGCTAGATATGGGCTCTTGTTCTGGTGGACTAGTCAGAAAACGGACGAGTCAGCAAATTACAGAATACATTCGCATTTCGAACGCAAGGCCCATCAGCACCAACCTCAATCAACGATGCTCTTTTCTATTTCTTCTTTCGTTTTTTTTTCAAAACTTTAAAAAAAAATTTCTCTCTCTTGTTGGTAACTGAATTTTTTTTTTTCATTTTAGGTTATGAGATAGACACAGACATAAGAATAACTGATTTAAGTTGTGTGCAAGTATCACTTGCATAAATTATGTGCTCATATATATATATAAGAAGAGTATCAAGTTATTGAGTATACATATAAAATCTTAAATTTAAAATAAAAGATTTAAAGAAAAAAATCTCAAACAATAACTTAATATCATTGCTCCTTTAAACATGTTGGCGTTCATCTCTTTTTTAAATAGTGTTAAGAAACTTCGTTGAGAAAATTTAAATACTTAAATAAAAAAGATTCACCTTGTAGCATATATGTCTAAAAGTTAGAGATTAAAACCTAAGGGCTGGGTGTGGTTCATAGAATGTTGAGAGATTTCTTAGAATGTGGAGACTAAAATATTTAATTTCTATGTTTGCTATAAGATTTGAAAATTTTTAAAAAAATGGAGAATTCTCATAAAACATGAGAATTTAATACTCAAGTGAGGGGTGGGAATCCTTAATTCATGGCTCATGAAAATTGGAAATTATTTGTATAGACTATACTTTTTTCATTTAATAAGGTAATTAATTATTTTTATAGTGATCTAACAATGGTGGAAATTGCAATAGTAGTTATAACAATAACAACAATGATTGTGGTGGTGGTGGTGATGATATTAACAACAAGGATGGTAAAGATCTAATCATGGTAGTGATTACGGTAATAATGATGATAATAGCGATGATTAGATAATGGTAATGGTGGCAACAATGATAGTAACATTGATAACAATAATGGCGACTATTTGACCATGGTAGTTACGACGATTGATAATGGTAACAACAGTGAAGTGACAGTGATTGTTATAACAATGATAATGGCAACAATTCAATAATGGTGGTGGTGACAAAAGTGGTATGTGGTGGCAAACAAAGATAATGATGGTGGTAATGGTCCCATCATTGTGACAATGGTAATGGTGATAGTAATGACGGTGACAATGGTAATACTGATAAAAATAGTAGTAATGATAATAATAATAATGGTGGTACCAATAGTGGCAATAATGATGACAATGATGATGTCAATGACCACAATTGTGGTGATTCAACAACAGTGTCTACGTCCACAACTATAATGATAACAACAATGGTAATAAGGGTAATAGCAACAATGACAATGGTGGTGACAACAAAAGCAATGGCAATAAAGATGAATTAGGAATTTTTCAATTGAAATTTTATTAAAATATAAATATAAATTTATGATTAAGGATATTTTTGAAAAATAACCAAACACTTATGATAATATTTATGTTTAACCAAACATAAAAATCTTAGAAGCCATGTTAGGGAGTGAAAATCATGGAACGAGAAAGGAATCAATACCTATTTCAATTCAACAACATGGCTAATAAAACTAAGGTGTTAAAAGGGAAGCCATGGTTTTTTGATAAGAAGATAATTGTTTTGAAAGAATTAGAGATTAATACCCAACCTTCAGCCTTGAAGATACACCAAACCCTATTTTGGATTTAAATCTATGACTTACCCCTACGGTTTCAAACCAGAGATGTAGCATAGGTTTATGTTCTGGGTATTTTCATGGAATGGGATGAGGTAGTAGAACAAAGGTTGGGAATGTTCCTAAGGGTAAGGGTCTTATTAGAATTAAAAAAATCAATTAAGAGAGGGCTAAATACAAGAAATCTTAAAGGGAGAGTGATGAAGGTTTTTTTGACATATGAGAGGCTCCCAAATCTCTATTATATTTGTGGGAGTATAAGACATATTCTTAAAGACTATGATGATTTTGATGCCTTTGAAGAAGAAGATTTGGAAGATCATGAAAGCCTCCATTATGGACCTTGGCTTCATGCCTCCCCCCTGAAACCAACAGTGCATACATACAAAAAGGGAGGAGGATTGAAACAGTGAAACAAGGAGATAACTTTTTAGGAGTGGGAATAAACAGGAGAGCGTAGGCAGAGAAGAAATAAAGGGCAAGGGCAAATAATGAGGGAGAGTGGTTTTCTATACATAATGGGTCAGAGGAGGGTAATTTAGAGGAAGTGAATTCTCTTACAGCTTCAATGGTGGAACGTTCACTTGAAAATTTAAAACAACCAGACCACAATAAAAAAGACATAGAATTCTATGCAAAAATAAGTGAAGGAGACATAAAGAAAGGTGAGGGAGAGAAGACAATATATGGGAAAGTATTCAAAACCAATGATGTGGAGGGAGAGAGAGAATTAGTGAAGTCAATGAAGTGGCGGTGGGTGGAATGGGTAAGGAAAAAATACATGGAATGGGAGAGACAAGACATATTTATGAGAAAAAAAAAACTTTGTCTTGTGGTGAGAAAACTGTGCCCATGCAGAGAAGAGTGATGGCATGGCCTCTTTACCAAAAAATGAATTTCTAGTGAACAAAGAAAATGTGAAAGAGTTTAAAATTAGCAGCATTGTAGAAGTAAAGAGGTGGAAGAGATGAACTATCAACACAATAAACCATACAGGGAGAGTAAAAAGAAAGGGAGAAGGGATTTTTCAAGGAGCAATTATTTCTTCACAAGACAATACTACTGGAGTTGATAATAAAAAAGGAAGTGTTGAAATGGCAAATGTTGCATGGCAACCTACCAAGAATTATGAAGTTCTTAAGTTGGAACTGTTGTAGGCTTAAGAACCCACAAACAGTTCAATTTTTAAAGAAGCTTATTATTTTTAAAGATCCCTCCCTTGTTTTTCTAATGAAAACAAGGCTTACTACTCAGGAGATGGATAATTTTAGAGGTTGGTGTGGTTTCTCAAACCTCTTAAGCATGGATTGTATAAGTATGGGAAGGAGTAGGAGTAGTGGTATTGCCTGTTTATGGAGAGAAGAAGTAGAACTGGAACTACTCACATTAAGAACCATATTGACTTGAAGGTGAAAGGAGGCAAGGGTGATACTTGGTGGAGAATATATGGTATCTAAGGATTTCCAGAAGATCACAAGAAAGAGGAAACTTGGCATTTAATTGACCACTTGTCTATGCAATCATCACTTCCTTGGCTGCTTTTTGGCTATTTCAATGCTATCTTTAGTGTAGAGGAAAAAAGATGAGGTAATCCTATAAATTTCTCTCAGATATATGGTTTTAAGACTTACCTTCAAATTTGTCAATTGCAGGATTTGAGTTTCTCTAGTATTTCACATGGAACAATGGTAGAGAAGGCGAAGCTAATAATCAAGAGAGGTTGGATAGAGCTATGGCAATAGATCAATAGTGATTTCTTTTTTCTATCACTAAAATTTAGGTGTTGCCCAGGTATAAATCTGATCACTCACCACTGTCCATTTATTTCATTCCAAAAAACCAATTCCTAAGAGAAGGCGACAAAAAGCTTTTTAGATTCAAAGATGTGGCTATCAAATGAAAATGTTGTTTTTGTGGTAGAATGCTTGGAATAAGAGTGGGGGAGGCATGATTTCTAGAATTAAATCTTGCTCCTGGGATCTTGAGGATTAGAGTCTGGAGACTTTTGGTGACCTATCAAAGCGTATAAGCAAGTTTAAAAAGGAGCAAGGGACCTTACAGAAGCAACTTGCAATTCAAGTTAATATATCCCAACAAAAAGAAATAGAGAAAGAACTAGATGAACTCTTGACTCTTGAGAGCAAATTGGATAAAGCATGCGGATAGGAACACAAAGTTTTTTCATGGTAAAGCATCCCAAAGAAGAAACTGAAATACCATTGAAAAAATAATTGATGATGTAGGCACTCTTTCTATGAAGAAGAAGAAATTGCAAAGACCATGACTTTCTATTATGAGAATTTTTTCTTGAGTTGGGTTCCAACTAAAATAGTGACAGCAACTCAAATGGTGAAAGATAGAATAGTAGCAAAGATGTTTGACTAGCTAAATGGTCATTTCACAAGGGAAGAGGTGTTCATGGCTCTTAAACATATGCACCCAACAAAGGTACTAGGTCCAGATGGTTAACCTACTCTCTTTTTCCAAAAATTCTAGCCAATTGTTAGTGACTCGGTTGTTGAGACAATTCTTTAGGTGATAAATCACGGTATAGATTCAACTTCGCTTAACTACACTCGTATCTATCTAATCGCAAAGATAAAGCATTCCATTCATATAAAAAACTTTTGCCCAATCAGCCTTTGTAATGTTATATGTCAGTTAATCACAAAAAAATGGCTTAAGTCAGTCTTACCCAATATTGTTAGTGTGTACCAAAGTGCTTTTGTCTCAAGAAGACTTATTATAGATAATGCTTTGATTGTGTTTGATATTTTTCACTGTCTGGATAAGAAAGTGTTTGGGAAAAAAGGTTTTGTTGCTACTAAATTGGACATGTCTAAAGCATATGATAAGGCGGAATGGGATTTTCTTGAAAGTGTTCTTAGAAGTGTGGAATTTCGTAAGTGGATTTCTTTGATAATGAAATGTGTGACCACTATTTCTTTCTCACTGTTGATAAATGGTCAATCATAGTAGAAGTTTTACCCACATAAAAGTCTAAGACAAGGAAACCCAATATCACCATATTTATTTATTTTATGTGCTAAAATTTTTAAGACCTAATTGTACAAGAGCAAATGTCTAATAGAATTCATGGCATTTAGATTGCTTGTACTACTCCCTCTATCTCTTATTTACATTTTGCATATGACAATATTCTGTTTTGTCGGGCTTCTGAATCTAAAACAAGATGCCTTATGATTGTTCTTGACATCTATCAAAAAGCTTTTGGCCAATGCATAAACTTAGACAAGATGGAAATCTCTTTCAGCTCAAATGTTTCAACTATTGTTCAATCAAATGCCCAAGGGTGGATGGGAATTAAGGCTATTGAGCGTCATGCAAAATATTTAGGAGTTCCTACCTTTGTGGGGATATCCAAAATACAGGTATTTGCTTTTGTGTAAGGCTATGTGTAGAAGAAATTAAAGGAATGGAAAGAAAAGACATTATCAAGGGCATGAAATAAGATTTTAATAAAAATTATGGCCCAATCAATCCTAATTTATATAATAGGCTGTTTCAAGCTTCTCCTATCATTGTGTGAATCTATAGAAAAATTATTAGTAATTTTTTATAGGATAACAAAGGCCAGGAACAAAAAATGTATTGGGTTAGATGGGAAAAAATATGCCAGTCTAAAAGAGGGAGGAATGAGATTCCAGTGTTTCTCTGCTTTGAATGATGACCGTTGGCAAAGCAGGGATGGAGATTACTCCACCAGAATTCTTTGATGACTAGATCAGTGAAAGGGAGGTACTACCCTAGATCGAATGTCTTGCGAGCAAAAATTGGCTTTAGATCCAATTACACATGGCATAGCGTCCTAGGTAGTAAATGCATATTAAAATAAGGATAAATTTAAAGCCACACTTTGTGGCATAAGTTTGACATACATTGTATTATTTTGTCTTTAATAATAATGTATGCTAAACATATGCCACAAGGTGTGACAATAACAGGACTCTTAAAATAAGGGTGCCGGGGGTAGTGGGAAATGGCTCACAAATTAAAATCTGAGTTGATAGATCGGCTCCCAAATTAGCATGGCGGTAAAATATGGTCTTCTCAACAGGAATCTGTTACCTTTGTCAGAGACCTCATTGATGAGGAAAGGCGCTTAAGGGATAGAGAGTTGATCTTTTCATTGTTTTTGCTTTTTGAGGCTATACAGATTATTAATATTCCCCTTAGTAGATTAAATAGGCGTGTGACTGTTTATCCTGGAGTGGAACTAAAAATGGGGAATACGCTGTTAATTCTGCCTATCACTTTGCAACGAATAAGCGTCAGCTTAAGTGGGGAGTAGCACTTTAGACAGAAGTGGAGTAAAGCGGACAGCTGTGTGGAAAATGCGCGTGCCGCCAAAAGTAAAAACCTTTGTCTGGCGAGCTCTGTTGGGAAGTTTACCCACCCGTAAAAATTTATCAAAAGTAAGAATTGCTGTTGATAAGATGTGCCCGCGGTGCTCGAGAAAGGATCCTCTGAGCATGCCTTCCTCCACAGCATGATAACCCATATAACAAGTTTAAAAAAATATAATTAAAAGGATATGAATCTTCATACTGTGGAGGAACTCCGTGCCGTGAGAGAAAAATAGAGTGTCTTTCATCACACCACGTCAGACAATCCATGTCCCACGGTGCTCATTGGCTTCTGAAAATGAAACCCACCTCTTTTGGAATTGTAGCTGGGCGCATACTGCTTGGTATGGGTCATCGCTCTGTCTGAGAGTGGAGGGTTTCGTGGGCATAAGCTTGACAGACTGGTGGAATACCGTGCAAGAAAAGTTGGCCAAAGAGGATCTTGAGGAGATGGCGTGGATTTTATGGGCAGTATGGTTTACCAGGAACAAGCTAATCTTTGATCAAAAACATCTATTTCAGATGGACATCCTTGCTTTAGTATCGAAGATGAGGACTGATTATAATTTTTCCCAGCAGTACCGAGCTATTCCACAACGATCACCTAGTCAGAAATGGTGTGCACCACCGGTGGGTTGGCTGAAGATAAATGTCGATGCTTCCTGTGTAGGAGGTGACCATGGAGGTGTTGGGTGGCTGGTAAGAGATCATAGGGGTGTCATTCGCTTGGCAAGAACAAGTATTCTGGATGCCAATTATGATGTTGCTATAGCAGAGGCAAAGGCGTTTTATCATGGTTTGAAGGGTGCAGAAAGTTTCCTTGAGGAAAGAAAATTCAGGTGGAGTCTGATTCCACCGAGGTTGTGGAGTCTTTCCGTTCACTGAATCAAAATAGAGCTTACCTTGATGGTATCTTGGATGACTGCAGAGTTCTGGCACAGTTGTGTTCTTCTGTTCTTTTTTCCTGTATTCCACGTACGGGCAATGTGTGGCCACTTCTAGCAACACACAAAGTAGCTTTTGGAAATGCTGTTTGGGTAGAGGGAGAAATCCCTGAACATGTACTATCTTTGGCTCTGTTGGATTCTTCATAATAATATTTCTCATTTTCCCGTTAAAAAAAAATAAAAATCTTAGAATCATAGGAATAGTTATTAACATTTATATGACAAAATTATTAACAGAAAAATATATATTTTTGTGGATCTTATTTCTCATTATAATATTTTTAAAACTGTAATCTAATATAAAAATATTATATTTTGCAAACTAAATGCATTCAAAAGATATTGAGCTTAATCACACTAATTATAAGAACAGCAATAACCCATTTCAAAGCTGCCATGATTCTTTAATACATAGCCAAAGCATGTTACGGGAGATCAATATTGACGTTTATTTGATCCAAATGTCCGCAAATAAAATCGGATAGATGCTGAAGAAGTTGCAAAAATGTTCTTCAAATTTGTGGGCTGGTGATTATTTAGGATTAAAACCTATTGAAACTGGTTTAAATTAAACGTAGTTTTTATATTTATGAATATATATACATAAAAATTTAATTATGAAAATACTTGTTTTAAATTTTAAAATTTTGATTTGGTAAAAGGTCAAATAACTTAATATTTATTTGAAATAAATAATTAGATTAATAAAACTCATATTTTATTAAAAATTGAAATACATTAAATATTTTTCAATGATATTAAAACATAAGTTTATAAAATTTTTATTTTTATTAAAATCAAATACCCCTATTTGATATAAGCAACTCATGACATAAAACTCTGTTAATGTGATCTTGATACTCAAATGTCTCTTTTTTTTTTTTTTTTTTTTGGTTTCCTCCTAGGGACCATTTAGCTAGCATTTTTATGCGCCAAGTGATGACCTTTTTAGTAAGAGCCACAGTTGAATCAATTCCAGCTAGTTTTGTCAGATGATTAATTAAACCATTCTGACAAGGGTAGATGCATTGGTTTAATATATTGAATGAATGACCCGAAGGCTCAATTAGTGTTTGCAAAAGGACATACCAAGGAAAATCAAATCCACGTGCTCCACTCTCAACTGGAACAGTACACCCAAACAACTTTTCCAGTCTCCTCATGAATGCCCATGCCACACCCATATTCATATTGCGTTCCTCATATAATAACACCAATAAATCTTCAACTTTCCATTTAGTACATGAATACTTTGAACACAGTGGAGACTACAAAATACAAGTAATAATTTTCAATAGACAACACCCAGAGTGTTGATCTATGGCACAAATTGGGTAACATATCCAGCATATACTCAATTATTAACGGATGGACAAGAAAGATTCTACAAGAATAATCCACTTAATTGATTCATTTATTATATATCGTCCCTACATATATATTTAGGTAAAAAGAAAGATGCAGGTAGCTAGGAGTGACACTTCAAGGGCACTTGGTTCTGTTGCCGTGGGTCACCATGTCAGTGTAGCACTTGCCACATTTTTCCTGGTTGCCATAAGTTCCTGGTGGAACACATTTGCAGCGGTCACAGCAGGTCATGCATGCTCTCATGCACATTCTTTTCCTTGAGTGAAGTTGGCACCTATAGGCACAAAGTGGGACGCAATCTGCACAACAAATTACAACACAATAGGGAGACATGCTCATTTATAGTGATAATAAAGAGTTAATATAAATAAATGATATTTAGAGTTACCCTTCTTTGATTTAACAATGGGAACTGGTGGAGCTGGAGCAACAGGGGGCTTCACTGGGGCCTGAGGAGTAGGAGGCACGTAGACAGGGGGAGATGGTGTCGGTGCCTTTGGCGGTGGCGTATACGTGGGTGGCTTTACTGCTGGGGGTAGCGGGGGGGGTATATTCACTGGCGGGGGAGGAGGCGGTGCCTTAACTGCGGGAGGCGTAGGCACAGTCTCTACCGGAGGAGGCTCAGACGTTGGTGGCTTCACCGGTGGCGCATAGTAAGAAACTGGAGGTGTTGCAGAGCTCACCTATACAGATTTCTATAAGTGGCAGATAGGCACTAAAAACTCTATATATATATAGACCGGTAACTAATGAAACCAAAGTGCGAAGGAAGATTAAATTGCGTGAAAAATGTGCGAATCACTTACCTTGATCTCAAGTTCTTCATCATATGAAGAGGCCTGCATTTCAAAAATAATGGCGACTTCAAGTTAAGAGACACATAAACCAAGAAAGAACAACAGAAATGTGGGAATATATGGGTCATAGTTAAGAGAGGGTGAAAGAGTGAGCGAGCCCGTACCTCTCTAGTAACCAGAAGAAAAATGCCCAGAAGAAGAAGAGCAGATTTGGAAGCCATACTGTGGAGCAGGAGCGGGAAGAAAGGGAAAGAAGCCAAAAAGAGGTAGCTAGGCAGTCAGTGTTGATTGAAACGAACTGAAGCAGTGTGGGTTTAAATAGAGCTCCCAAGGGAACCAAGGTGGGGGGTGGGGAGAAAATTTTGAAATATGAATGCCGGGACAGGAGCAGATGTGATCAATTAGGTGAGTACCGGAAAGTATTGCTTTGCCTTGCTGTCTCCAGAATAGACTCAGAAGGCCTTGAGCCCACGTGCCCCTTACACTGTAACTGCTAAACTAGTATTATCTACTGCCCAGAAGTGTGTGTTTACACTGTAATCCAATAATCTATGCCACTCCACACGAGGCCTGTCTTTTTAGAGCTTATCTTTTGATTTAATTGAAAAAATTTGATTTATTTTTAAAAATTTAGATTAAATTTCTTTTATCATCACTTTTTTAATAGATAATTTATAAATTTTTATTAAAATCTATAAATATCTTTCCATTATCCAAAACCTGTATCTGTTAAGAAAAAAACTTAAACCTTTCTCCAAAGATGCCACGTCTGATCTTCTTGAGGACATCTCACCAGTCAAATTAATGAATTATTCACTTCAATTCAATTAAAACTTTTTTAAGATAAATTTAAAGTATTTTTAATGAGACTCATTTTTTTATAACATTTTAAATATTTTAAAATAAATTTTACTCTCAAAATTCAATCAAATTTAATTAGGCTATAACGTAGCGGGATCTCACTTTTTGGGTCCAAGGCAGTAAGAAGCACTACAGATGACCAAATATGGGGGCACTGGGCCAATGCCACGGCTGTCACTGTACGGGTAAACATTAACCTTTTATTTCCTCTCATTTAAAGTCAACTTTATGATGAGTTGCAGAGATAACAATTATAGTGTTGGCAAGGATCCCTCGGTGATTGTGCAAAATTTGTATGTTTTCCCAACGACTTTTATGATTGAACTGAGAGCATGGAGACGAACTGACCAGGGGAGGGTGCTGCATATTTTTCTTTAAATTATTGGGGACCCAGCTACACAAAAGAGGAACATAACTTGAGCCGGAAGCACAGGGCAACAGGAAACCAGAAAACGAGTGATCATGAGCTACGAAGCTTGAACTTGAAATAAAAGATATATTAATTTATTGGGAAAAGAAAATCTCAGTAAATTAGGATTGTTTTATTTGCTGTTAAATTTGTTATACACCATTCAATTTTTTGGGATAGTAGATCTATAATTTAGTTTCTACTTTTATAAAATTAATTTTATTAAATATTTATTTTAAAATATTTAAACCATACTTTAATTTTATAATAATTTTATTCCACATATTTTGCGAATTAAAATTTTTTATAATTAAATTAACTAATTTAACTTTAGAAGACGTAAACAAAAAAAAAATCTCAAATTAGAATGAACGGTGTATCCTATAACACATCTATATTTATATTGGATAGTGATGGTTTTATATATATTTTTATATCAAACTTAATCTGATTATATGAAATATATATATATATATATATATATATATATATATATATATAATCCATGTTTAGGCGTTGCAGGCCACAAGGCTGTCACTGTAAACAAATCAAAAACAGAAATTTGATATTTACTTAGGCTTGGTTGGACAGGTGAAAATTCATGTCCCAGTACTTTCAATCATGAAAAAGGAATGCCCCCGTATGTAGCTCAGCTTCCCCCACCTTGGTTGTCCATACTTTAGCTGATCTGGGAAGTGTTAGAAGTTACAAGCAGCTTCAACTAGGAGGACTTTCTTTGTTTCTCCCTGCATGTGATATCACGTGCAATGCCCATCTTGAGCCCACATGGCTGGGCGTTAGACAAAGTCTACGGTTAGCGATGGTCTAGAAAACTCCATTGATGCCAACACTAGGTAGTGTTTCCACTAGATCCCAGTGGTTTGACTGTAACTACAATAATATAAGAAGTACCATGAGAATACTATACTTAATGCTGGACTTGTTATTAATTGCAATTTGTTCCTTGGATTACGTTGGGAGTAAGCAGTTAGATTTGGCCAACTGAGATTGGCGCAATGGATATCAAACCTTCCCCACCCTTCACCCACCCCTAGTTCGATCTCCCAATGTAACCAAAAAAAAAAAAGTACTTAGATTTGGTTACGTCATTACAGCAAGAACTACCCAGAATACTATGTTGGACTGTCGATTTTGGTTTATTTTTTATTCTTAATTCTTAATAATAACGTAGGACCCGGCCGTTGCCAGCCCAGCAAACGTTGTACGTCGGACACAGATCAGTACATAGCAACACCAAATCCGGACTTTGGATTCGCCCTGCCCTACAAGTATATACATATGTGGATATTTTTATTATTTTTTAATTTATATTAAAATATATTTTATAAATTTTTTATTAACTATTTTTTAATTTTATATTTATTTCTCTTCTATACCTTTTTATATCTGAAATCCTCAAAATAAGAAGATTCTTTCTCCATGTATATACCAATGTTTGGGCCATTCTCTTGCTGCATCTGAAAATGAGAATACTCTGGCCAAAAATATGTGACACATAATTTATGCACACTATATATTTTTGTTCATATTCCATTTTTTTTCTTAAGAAAATTATAAGTCACTTAAAAATACAAAATTTTAAGTTAAAATTTAAAATTTTAAAAAAATTAACGCTAAAATAATAACAAAGTGCTATGACATGGTTAAAAATGTCAATATATTTCACATATTTTCCTTTTTTATGGTTATGATTTCGCTTATTTTATAAACCAACAGCTATGTGTGTTTTCAACTATTTTTTTTATCGAAATTAAACTAAAATATATTTAAGTCTTAAATGTAAGTAAATTACTTCTACCATAAATGAATACAGGTAAATTGTAATGCGCATAAAGTGTACTTAGAGGAAACGTACCAGAGATTGCATAAAGTAAAATATCTCACCAACTTTACACATGGAAAGGAACTTTCATGAAATGGGAATTACAAATAAGTCACAAGTTTTAGTGAATAATTGGATATGTGACACTCACTGTCTAATTTATAATTTTGTAAAATTTAATAATTTAAAAATTAAATTTTTAAAAATAAATATTAATAAAATTTAATTTATAAAAATAACATAATTACTTTATATATGTTGACCAATGAAACTCTAATTGCTTAAAATAGACTATCACAATAATTATTGAAAAGTGCTCTATTATTATGCCGTTAAATAGATGAGTAATGATAATAGTATAAATTAATTTTACACACTCTTTACACATTCTTACATTTTTAACTCTTATTCTCTCTCATAAATTCAAATGATTTTTCCTTCAAATTTTTTTCTATCTAATTGTACTAACTTTGCATAGTCCCAATTTGTATTATCATCGTTACACTAAATAGATAGTGCTTGGATTTATGCTTAAGACGTGGAGCAAGATACATTTTCTCAACATATATATATATATATATATATATATATATATATATTCTGCAATATGTTTAGAGAAAATGTGTGGCTGAGTTTCAGTTTTCGGGTTCCCTACACGCCATGAAGTTAATGAGAACCGAGGACTAGAATCCAACTTTGGTTTTCATGTCTGCTGTCTACGCTTCAACGTAACTAAATATGGGGTAAGAGCTTCTTTTTAAAATCCTCTGAATAGTGAGCAAAACCTAGCTAGAGCAGTAGCAATGAACCTTGTGATCATACAAAACCAACAAATGTCTGGTTATTTTCGATGATGAAAATTTCAGTTTTCATTCGGCCATCAAACAAAAAGTTTAAACTAGGTATTCATTAACTGTCAGCAAGCACACCCCATACATACAAAAAAAAAAATTCAATCTTTTAGAAATAAGTACTCTTTCTACTTAAAGATGTGTATTCAATTTTATCAGTATTTTTGCATTACCAAGACCGCTAATTCAAAAATACATAAATTTTGAACATATGTTTTCATTTAAATAAAGATGCACATATACTTGGATGGAGTTTGTGGTAAGAATCGGGCATTCTCTGAAAGTAAAGAACTTTATGACTAGCTGAAAAATATTTGTAAACAAAAATGCATTACTAGCACTGACTGGTACAATATCATATAGTAATAGATACTAGCATATCATCTGCCATCGATGCATTTACAGCACGATCTCCGTCCTACATTCGAGTAATAATCCAAAGCAAGATGAAATGATTTAGCTGATCGCTGAGCCAATACGAGAAGATAAAGCCAGCACCACTAATCCGGCTTTATACATACTGAAATGACTGTAGTAGACTCTTATCAATTATATGTGAATCAGACCAGTGATGCCTTCTCCTTTGAACTCACGTTTTCTTGAAAATCGTAATTTTTAAACCTGCGTCTCCAGTCTAGGCAGCTGCATCCTCTTCATCATCAAAACTCAAATTTAGTGCCTGTAATTTAAAGCCTGAACCCTGCATGGTTTCCACTAGACTAGAAGCCACTCCCGTAGCTTGGACTGTTGTCTGTTTCTTCAACTGAACACGGCACAAGAGGTCAGTAATGACATTAGACTCTCCGAATTTCAAGATTGAAAAAGAATAAAAAAAGGCGAAAGTTATGCAGGAATTCTTATTGTTATGTTCATCGTTTCATCCCCCACACTTACAAGAAATGCAGAGTTCTTCGAAGTTTATAAAGTTGGTCAATGAAAACAAATAGCCAAATTAGCAATAGCACTGAACTACTCAAAACATACCTCTACAGTTGCAATTCCCTCATCAATCTGAACCTTCAAACTGGTAACACCCTCTATCTCCTATAAAAGAACAAAGGAGTATTCAGAAGCAAGTGTTAAGATCAATAAGCCGCATGCCCCCCATCCAAAGAAAAAATAAAAAGAAGGGGTTCATACGCAAAAAGACAGAAAACAGAAACAACCAACAAATTATTTCATGAGAGATACAATCTTGGCTAAAGTAAGCCAGAGTTGTGGATTTATTTCCATAAACAAGAAACATACTTCCTCCACATCTTCTTCATTGTGATAGCAGCATATAGTACAAATTGCATGACAAGTTTACCAGACGAGATCCCATATAATGCCATGCATTACAAATATAATTTATTTTACACTTTCACATAACCCGTAGGTGTCGTCCTCTGATCTCTTCCTCCCATCCAAATACAAGGTTAACTATAATTCCCAGCACATAACATCAAGTTCTTTCATCTAAATTATAACTGGCCAAGATTTACTAGAGGTTAAATTAACCATCACAAACGTATCATACCTTATCATATCATTGCTGTGTCATACTGAGATGTTCAAGGCATGCCCTCAAAATCACAAAAATGCAAAAAATTCTAACAGTTCAAACAAAGAAAACTGCGCGGGTCTTCATTAGATGAAAATGATAGGTAAACATATTACAAGAAAGAGCCCGATCAAAAGCCATACTATGATCATTGTCATGATTCGCTTTTCATCAGGGAACCCACAACAAGATAACAAAAGTGAATAGAGACAGACAGATGGATACCGACCCACAGTACCCCAAAAAGAAATTATTACAATTAAAAATTAAAAATATGCACGTAGAAGTAGAAGAAGAAGAAGAAGAAGAAAAAACTTAGGTTATAGATTTACCTCTAAGGCTTTGGTCACTGTTGGAATAGCTGTTTCATTCATTGTTCCCTCTGCCTTCAAACGTGCAACAGGGAGACCATTAGTCACATATAGAATGGTACAAGCTATAAGCTTCTAATGAAAGACGCACAAATAGACAGAATTATAAACCATTAAACCAAATTGGTAGATTTTGAACCTGTTTCTTGGTCAATTTTTTAAGACCTTTATTGCACTTAGTGAGTTAGTGTTGAATGCGTCATATAAAGAACAAAAATTGTCGCTTGGATAGGCAATGTTTTGTTTTGTACAAAACCTATCATAAAATGCATTCAAAATTACAGCAACACAAGTAGTAAGCTTTCTGAATTGTAAAACACCAACACTAACAGTTGACATTGGCATGTAAACACAAATGAATCTAGAAGGTCTATCAAAGTTTCCCTTGGTCAACTTAGAAGACATTACTTGCTTAAAGGGGTTGATGAGTATATGATGAACAAAAATTGTTGCTTAGATAAGACAAAAGATTGTTTGTTTTGTGCGTAATCATTCACAAATTGCGTTCAGCATTACAGCAACAGAAGTAGTAAATTTTACGAATTGTCAAATACCAACTATAAGATTTCACACCGGCATTATAACAAACACCTATTTGTCAACGTAAAACCACAGAACCTGAAAGAACATGGTAAGAGTATCGGATGGGGAAATGGGGACTAAAACGGGTTGCTGTTCCGACGTTGATGCTTCTTCTTGTTCATTCCTCCCTTCTTCTTGCTGTGGAGTCTGGGTTTCTTCTTCCATGGCCTCCACCATCCTTGGTCTTCTATGTTCCTTCACAGCCAGAAGCTTCAAAATTGAACAGGGGACGACACGAGACTGCAAGTGAACGTTTCGAAACGCAAAGGATGGAGAAGGAGAAGGAGAAGGAGATGGACTCGGACCTCCACGAGCGAAGCAAAGCGAATTTAGAAATGAAAATGCAGATACTGTGGCCATTGGGATTCATTAAGAGTGCTTTCGAATGGGCTCAAACAGTGGCAAATTGAGGAGCCAAGTGTTCCAAACGAAGATATCGGTTTCCTTGCTTGGGCTCCCTATCCACACGTCAGATATTGTCTACTGGGCTTCACAGTAACCTGGTTGCGGGCTTCTCCAATCAGAACTGGCCACGTCACTCGAAACTGTTTAAAGCATCAGGTGACGTCATTCCTCGCATTCTGGTTGCTCGCAAAACTAGGAACACGGATCAGCTATCGTCCCGTGAAGGTAATTTTACTCTCTCTCATAATTAAGTAATCTATGTCTTTATTAAATAATTCTTTTAAATAATTTTTATATGGATTATTTGATAATGAGAGAAAATTAGACTGATTTCTTTCGCGAGATATCAATGATCTACGTATGAAAATAAGTGAGGTGAGGTAATTAAATGAGTTACCATACTTTTATACGATCAATCTTGATTACGGGTTATGAATTTAGAATGCAGATTCTTACACAATGGAGACACAAATTATACCAAAGCCCCTTACAATGGTCACCCGGAGATAGGATTACACCAATTTGTGAGTCCTACCATTATCTGATATAATGATAGATTTTTGTGTAATTTGTTAAAATTTTATATCTTATATAAACTTACCTATATTAATAGGTTTAATTTTTAATAAAATTTAAATTAATATTAATCATTAATATTAAATTTATTTTATTAATTAATTATTATTAAATTTTTATTAATAGATTTTGTTAGTGTTAGTTTTGATAGATAAATTTACGTAATTTTAATTTAATAAAAATTAAATCCCTATTTTACAATGTTAGCCCTTCATTTATTTAACACAAAATTTATTTCTATTATGATACATAGTAAATAAAATAAGTAAAAGCTTTTTTAAAAATGTAGTTCACCATGAATTTTTTTTAGATATGAGATTTAATTTTTTAAGTATGTTCTTTTATCTCTCTATCAGATAGTGTATATGTTTAGGATAATTTATTAAATTATTTTATGTATAAATTTGTATTATTCATTTTATGATAAATCCTTAATGATTTTCATTTTTTTGGCTGTGTTAGAGAAATATTTTTGATGAACTTATAATATTTGATTGGCAGTGGAATGATAATGAGAGATTTTCGTGTGCTTTTCGTGTTTCTAATCAACTTAAAATATTATTCTTTTGAAAGCATTAAGCGAACTACTGCTGTTCTGTTTAGTTGCCTGCAAAAGACTAATGTCTGTGCTTGAAATAAATTGTTTAAGAGCTGCTAAAGTTGCAATTAGTGGAGTTACTGATGAAGATGAAGTTCTTCAGATTATAGTATGAACATTTTCTTTCTGATCCACTCAGCAATGAGTAAAGCAGTATATGAATCACATCACAATTGAAAGTAGTGGCTATCATATTATAACACACAGAAGCAATAGGAAAAAATGCACATCCACATCCTTATTTCCAAGATGATAAATACATACAATTATGTTGAGCTACATATTCTTATGTCTAAAAACTTTACATGAGTAAAATTCCACCCAAAAAAAAATCCAAAGAAATCACCATTTTCTGATAAATTTGAAGTCTCAACCAAAAAAGAGAAAGAAGAAAAGGTTCTTTTATCTATGGCCCTCAATTCTTATTATTCTTTATATTTTATGATTATACAAATTAACTCTACTTTTATCCCTCTTCTGCTTGCTGGTGTGGTTCTTTCAAATGATTGTATCTTACATGAGTTTAAACTTAAGACTGATCTAGAACCAAGAATTGGTGTCAAGAACAACTAAAACAATTTCCATGCCATATTTCAGCTCATCTGCTCACCAATTAAGTCCAAACCTACAACCAGAAATGACAATCCTTGGAAGAGCAAAAAATAGAAATGAACGCCGTGTGCTGATAGAAGACTTCTTGCAGATGCTGTGAGTAAAAGGAAAGCAAGGGCAAGCTCCTTCCTGTAGAGCCTGTTTCTCTTCTTGTGAGGGACTTCTGCTTGCTTAATTTTGCTAAACAATTCCAAGCCAGACTCTGAATGCCTCCGGAGTATTTTATCTTCGTTTGAAGACTTTGATTCTCTCTCAGCCAAGGCTAGTAAATCTGACTCAGATGATCTGCCTGTCTTCTTTGTCACAACCCATTCATAAGCACTTCCTAGCTGAAATAGCCCAGAAACCATGGCATTGAACTTAGTAACTGACATGGTGTTCTCAAAAAGGAGGTAGGGAACCAGAAAAGGGACAGATTTTGGAGCTGGAAGGATGTTCAAGAAAGACATGAAAATGGGGACATAACAGATCACCCAAAGGGGTAGTTCAGCCTCGGGTATGAACATTGTTAAGGGTAGTATGATGCAGAACAACGTGAAGGAGTAGAACGGAAGGATAAGTTTCCTCAATAGGAAGAAAAGAAATATCAAGTTAGTCTTCTGCCACACTGATATCTGTGCAATAAAACAACAGAATTGGAAAAAGTTATATACAATTTTCAGTATAAAGATCAAATACAAGTTAAATGAGAAGTGGAAACTATTATTGAGACCTTGGAAGTTATTATAGCAGGAAGACATAGCCTGAAAAGCTGCATTGGACCAGAATGCCAGCGATGTTGCTGCTTCTTATAAGCTTCATAAGATTCTGGCAATTCGCAAAGCACCTTGACATCATTAAGGAAGATAAACTTCCACCCATTTAAATGAGCTCTGACTGCTATGTCCATGTCCTCAACTGTGGTTCTCTCAAGCCAGCCCCCTGACTCTTCCAAAGCCTTAATCCTCCAAACACCAGCTGTTCCATTGAATCCAAAAAAATTTAGAAAATGACCATTAACTTGTTGCTCCACTTCAAAGTGAAAGCACAAGTTGATGTTCTGAAGCCTTGTAAGCAAATTTTCATCCTTGTTCACAAAGGACCATCTAGCCTGAACTAAACCCAGGTCAGGCTTTCCCTGTAAAGAAAAGTCACAGAATCTTTAGAGAGACTTGTTCAGAGCAGATAAAGAAAAATTATAACTTGTCCTTGTCTTGCTTATATTACCTTGAAATGGGGAATGGTTTGTTTGAGAAAATCGGGATTGGGCTGGAAATCTGCATCAAAAATTGCCACGAATTCGTATTCTTTGACATAGTCACAGGACATGGCTGACTTAAGGTTTCCAGCTTTATAACCTGTTCTAACCAATCTATGTCTGTACAAAATGTTGACCTCTTTCTCTTTCCAAGAGGAAATCTCATCCTTGATGAGAAGCTGCACATTTCCATCATCTGAATCGTCTAGGACTTGAATTAATAAACGGTCCTTTGGCCAATCAAGTTGACAGGCAGCAGAAATGGATTGTGCATACACCTTAATAAGAATGGAAAAAAAAAAAAAAAAAACTAATTTTTCAGCATCAGATGTAAATTTGCGAATACAGTCATGTCTAATTTGGGCTAAAAAGCATTAGGCTAATCCTAAATTAGGCAAGGAGAGGTAACTATCGAGGCCAAGATATTAAAACTAATACACAGAAGCTATTTGCAAAGTGAACTCAATTAGATTGTACTGGATCATATATTGGGACTTGGAAGGGTTGCAAGACACTTTCTACAGTTAGCAAATGGTAGTCTTATCCTGTTACCTCTCTCTCATTGCACATGGGAATCTGGACGAGCACCATAGGAAAGCTTGAAGGGTCCTCAATGTCATAAGCATGTTCCTGTATGGTGGGCTTCAACTTCTTACACTTAATCCAGAAACACCCAAGACAGAGGACGAGCCGATCCAGAGATTGAATCAAGAACAGCACAACGCAGAACTTAGAAATCAGTGCCACTAAAGGAGCAATATAATCTTCTCTGAAAGACAGCCAAGCCATATAGGACCACTGCAGCAGACCCTGAACTTCCCAAGGTTGGATCATACGCAAATTCCATTTGTTGAAATGAGCAATGATTTCTATGGCCAATCCTCCAATTGAAAGAACAAGGAAAACTTTGATGAACCTGTACAACCTTCCTCTGTTTTTGGAATCTTCATCCCTTATATCAGAAAAGGAAATGCGTTTCTTAATTAAAGCAAACGTGGCTTTGAACGCCATGGTCAACCATGAGAAGCGGGTCAGAACTCTCTGAACTTTGAGGAGGAAAACCCAAGTGAGTTGCTTGGGACTCGCAGCTTTTTGCTTATCGGGAAACAGAGGAGCATCTGAATCATTAACTTGTAACAAAGAGAAGTCCTTGGTCTTCTCAACTGTGACCGGACCCGAGTTGGGTGCCATTGCTTTTTCCTTGGAATTCAACTCCCCAGGGAAGGAAAGTGCAAAAATTTAAGATTCCTAGATCCCAAAATATAATCTTGCTGACAGAGGCAATGGTCAACACCTAGGAGCTCCTTTGAGATTTTTACAACATTGTAAATGCATGAAGGAGGAGAAAAAAGCACTAAAAACTGTCATTTTAACTGAAATTTCAACTGAATTCAAGATTTTTCAAGCTGATATCTAAGCAGAACCCAGAAATTCAATGGAATTTGCTTACACAGAGCTGCCAAGCTATGAGTTGAGCTCAAAGTAGGAGTGTAGTTTCAGAGTAAGAAACAGAGACAAAGACAGAGACAGCCAGACAGGGAACCACTTTGGGAGGCAAGTGAGGTATTAATAAAGCAGAGCTTGCTTCATGGTAAGAACGAGCTTTAAATTATTTTCATTTAAATATGCAATAATCAGCTGCATTTAACCCTCTTCACTTGAATCACTCTCATCATCCCTTTCACTTTTGATTAGTGCACTAACAGGTTGGGGTCAAAGATTGAGGGGACACCCTGGCATTAGTAACCAATGTATGATCGACACGTAAGGTGCACCCTACATAGAGTTTCTCAGAGTGACAACAAGAAACAGCCAAACTGAAGATCACCGCAGGGAAAAATTCTACTTGTCTGCTGAACTGAACCGCGTGAATCGCCAAAGAAATTGCCCTTCCCTCCTCCGTGGTAACTTCAAAGTTTTTGCTTGTCCCAAAAAACAAAAACTCAGAGTATCAATAAAACGTTGGTTCAACGTAAATTAATTATACTTTAAAAAAACTTAATATCAATATATATAAGTTTAAGTGAATAACTCTTATTAAGAAAAAAATATAATTTACAATTGGCTTTCTTAAGCAGACACTTTATACCAAAGTAAAAAAGAAAATAAAACTTCAAAGTTTTTGTTGTATATATGGTTTTTTAATAATAGCAGTCCATTAACCCTTTTTAATGGATTCACCTGGGCAATAAATTAGTTCTATCGAATAAGAAATAATTTAATATATATATAATTTTAAATTTATATTTATATTTTTAAGGAATAAAAATTTAAAAAAAACATACATCTTTAAAAATACTGGCCACTTGTGTTTTGATTTGAATTTCATTAATGAGTATTATCTAATTCATTGCAATGTAAATCAAAACCTTAATGCATAAAAATGGGTCAAATGAGTAAGTATTTTTTTTTCTTGTTGCTTAACTGTAAAATTATTAGGAGATCTGATTTTGAGATGCTAAGATTATCGTGATTTTGTGTTTATTTTATTTATGAGATATTTTAGTTTAATAAGTGAGAAAAATAAAGAAAGACGTAAAATTACAATAATGATGATCATGTAAAGGAAAAAAAAAAATCAACTTCAACATTAAAATCATGGTGATTTTTTTTTATTTTCCTTTTTATGAGAAGTCTACCCAACAAATCTTAATAAGTGAAAGAAAATAAAGACACAAAATCATAATAATTATAATACTTCAAAAAAAGAAAAATCAATTCAATATTAAGGGCAACACAATAATTAAAGGTCAGGATCAAGGGATGAGAAAAGATTTTGATGGAAAAGATGGCGCAGTTGCAAAAATAAAACGAATGTACATGTATTATATATAGACTTAATGATAAGTAAAATATTAAATATGACTTATTGATAAGTGATTTAGTTAATTTGCTTTTTATGTCCAAATTTCTATGCCACTGTGTTCTATTTTTTTCAAAAGAAAAAAAAACCTCAATGTTGGATAATAATAATTATTATAATTTTAATCTTGTATTAATAAATTATGTAAAAAAATTTTAAAGATACAATTAATTTTCACTATATCATTCCACGTTGGTTTTGCAATTTCTTTATCCATAGGACAGTGCAATCTTTTTAGACTACTATTTATAGAAATAAGGATAAATTTCACTGGTTTTCATTTGCTTCTAGAACCAAAAATTTAAAAGAAAAAATTCTAAAATAATTTTCAGATACTACTACATCAACTAAGTAATTTTCATTCGAAAATTAAAATCCAAAGAGAGTCAAACTAAAGGGAAAATGTGTACCTTCCTTGTTGCCGTGTTTAAAGGCTTGACATGAACAAACTACAAGTTGACTCGAATTGGGATGCACTCATCTGTTACCATAAAAAATATATATTTTATGAAAATATCAATTAAAAGAAAATTAATAATAATAAGTTAGACCAATTTTATTAGTTATTACTTTTCTTGGGTACAATTAGTTATTAGATTATGACAATTGATGAAAATCAAAATCATAACTCAATCATATTGGTTCTACTTTGTTTGGCTTTTGGTACAAAAATGATGGATTTGATGAATATATAAATATCAATCTTATAATTTTCACAATTTTGTTTAAGTTTTGTCTTTGTCCTTATTTATTCTTATTTATGGTGACCTTTTAATATATATCATAAATTTTGTTATGGGCATATTTTTAAATATATAAATTTTGTATATATATCTTCATTCTTTTTTTAATCTATTTTTACACATTTATATATAATGCATAAAATCATATACACAAGTCATTTTCTTATATTCTTTATACAAAAAAGATAATAATTATATTTTGTGAGAATAATATTTTTTTTATAAATAAAATGATACAGAGAAGTTATCTTTGACCTTTTCATTTAAATGCAAAAGAATAATAATATATATACATATAAAATTTACATATAATTTATATATATTTATATTTTTACTCTTTTCATACACTTTCACATTTATAACATTTTTGAACGGAAAATATCAGTACTGTGAGCCCCGTTATTTCTATGTTTCAAAACATCCCATATACCTATGTCTTGAGAGAGTGATCAGTAAAATTATTATTCATTTTCTTTCTATATGTTGCTCTATAAGATATCTAAAAATATAAAATTATCATTTTTTCCATAACAGCATTTGAGCAAGCATGCAGCATGATGCTTTTTGGTTTTGGATCTCTGCACAAGATTCACAGTATCTTCCGGAAGCAGATAGAATAGGATATTTGGTGTTTTTTTTATTATTTTTAATTCAAATTTTGGAACCTCACCCACCTATCAATTATTTGTATTTTTACTAATTTTTTAATGTATGGTGTAGACCCACAAATAAGATATCTTCTGGATTTGAACTTGTGTCGGTGGTGTTCAAAGTTACCAATAATAATCGTAAGAATGTGAAACATATATAAATATACATTAGATACTTATAATGAAGTGAAACCCTTTTAAAAAGGAAAAATAAATTTTCATAAATTTTTTTTATCTTAAATACTTAGAAACTTTTAGATAAATTATTGATTTTTTAGACTTTATGATTTATGAAATTTAATAAATTAAATATTTTAAATATTTTTAAATAACAGGTTAAGAACTTTATTTAATCAAAATAATGAGATTCTTTAAAAACAGGAAGAATTTAAAATAATTGAGTCTTTCTTTTTCTTGTTAGTAGATAGGGGACTCCTATTTGATAAATTGTAAGGATAAAATAAGAAAGATAGATATTTATTTATTAAAAGTTAAAAAATAAACGAAAAAAAATTTTACATCTTATCACTAAGGGTACTCTCAAATAGTGTAATTCAGATGGGAATGGGATGATTTTCATTTTGAGAATTTAAGATTGATAAGGAGATAATTAAGAAAGAAAAAATTAATAAAAAAAATTAAAATTTACAAATTTTAACGTAAAAAATTAAAAAATTATCAAAATAAAATAAAATCAAAGCCAATTGATCCGAAATTCATGTAAAACTTGTACCAAAAAAAAAAATAAAGTCAAAAAAGGTTAAAAAGAATGACTTGGCCTGAGTAACCAGTACATAAGCTCTCAACATTTTCTGTAAAGAACAATTTTATTTGCACAATTTTGGAATGACCGCAAAGTTAGGTGCACAAGAGCAACTACATCAATTTTGTGAATAACATTACTCTTTTTGTAAAATCTACATTTTTAGAGCCACCAAACTTTCAATCAGATACAACAGAAAACTTTTAATGATCTTGTTTTGACTTCCATGTGAGTCATAGTTACAGCTTGTATTAAAAACTAAGCTTCATTTATAGATTTTTTTTTGTTAAAATACACAGAACTTTCCTGAACTTTAGGTCGATTTTAAAAAATCCTTCCAAACTTTAAAAAGTTCCAAATAACCCTCTTAAATTATGAAACATTTGTAAGAAACCCTTTTCGTCAAGTTTTTTGTCAAAATTTAAAAAAATAACGAAAATAACCTTCATTGTAAAGTTAAGAAATTGAAGGCTGTGAATAGTAAAATTTTAGAGTTTTAACATTGAACCTTAACCCTAAATCCTAAATTCTAAATCCTAAACCTAAAATCCTAAATCCTAAACCCTAAAATCCTAAAACTCTAAACCCTAAAATCCTAAATCCTAAATCCTAAAACTTTAAATCCTAAACTCTAAACCCTAAATCCTAAGCCCTAAACCCTAAATCTTAAACCCTAAGCCCTAAATCCTAAATCTTAAATCTTAAACCCTAAACTCATAAATCTTAAACCCTAAACTCTAAACTCTAAACCCTAAACCCTAAACCCTAAAACCTAAATCCTAAACCTTAAATCCCTAAACCCTAAATTTCTAAATCCTAAACCCTAAATTACAAATTTACATTAGATTTTTTTTTTGTATTTATGGCAGATTTGAAAATTTATGGGCATTTAAAGGGTATTTTTATCTTTTTATCAGGTCAAAGTGGAAGTTGACTAAAAAACATCCAAATTTTAATGAAAAACTTGACGGAGGAGGGTATTTTGCAAATGTTTCATAGTTCAAAAAGGTCATTTGGAACTTTTTAAAGTTCAGGAGAATTTTTTAAAATCGACCTAAAGTTCAAGGAAATTTTGTGTATTTTAACCTTTTTTTTTTTTATGTGCTAGAATTGGACCATACTCATCAACTAGGTGATTCATCAAAATAGTATCATTCTTCTTAGGATAAACTTTGGAATCACCAACATTAAGTACACTTACAGTAGCAAACTTTTTGTTAATAATCATGTATAGACTGATCACGCATTTAACACAATTTGTGAAAGACAAGTGGCATATAAAGTTAATACCACAACTTGCATACGTGAGGTTTTCAACTTTAATAATTTTATTTTTACATCAAAATTCTTATATAATTTACGCATCAAACACTCAATAATTTTTTATTGACTAATGTAGACCCCACTTACATAACCAATCAAGGATTGTAAGTATTTTATATATAAATTATGTAAAAATGTTAAATATAAAAATAGTACCATTCTCTTAACGTAACTCTTGAGTGCCATTTAATTATCTTCCATGAGTAATAAGTAATAACCTAAGTCATCACCTTTTTAATTAACAAAAAAAATCTAGTTTCAAGTGCCTATTAAAATAATTATTGATAAAACTTTAAATAAATAGAATATTTTAAATATATAAATTATTTTTTTCAGTACAAAAACAGAATAAGAACCAAAAATAAAAAAACTAAAATCTCGCAATTAGCCTAGACCAGCTAACGCCAGCAGTACTAGCCTGCAACAATAAGCTTAGCTCCGGCGGCATAGTGGCAATTTGGTGAAAACTTTGGATGAGTTCTATATTTTTAACATTTTATATTATTAATTTTTTATTATCATAGTCTCTATATATTTTATCATAAAAAATATACTTTACACTTAGAAAATAAGTAAAATAAAAAAAAAATACTCGTAGTTGTAATAGAGTTATGTAAAATCTCCGGCAAAAAAGTTGGATCTTAACTTATTGGTGAGATTTCCATAACATCATGATGATCTTAACAAAAGATGAAAGGCTTTGAGGATGACTGAAATCAGTTTTGGGGTCACTTAAATGTCACATCAGGACCAACCAAATTGATTGGGAGGCAGAGACCACCAAACATTTCAAGCAATCAAGCACTCTAGGCTCTACGTGCACTTAATTTGCACCAGAGTACTCATCTTTACAAAATTAAGAGGCATCAACAAACGGAAAATGACGTTCACATGGAAAATTATACTTGTATATATAAATATAGGTAAATGAAATAAAAAATAAAGATGCAAAAAAATATAAAAAAATATGTAAAATTATTATGTATATATATTATTATTATTCTGTTCTCATTAAATATTGTTTATGTAAATTTTATAAAAATTAATAATTGTACAATTGATTTAATTTAATAATTTAAATTCAATTTGAGAGAATAAAGGTAATGTGAACAAACCAACAAGCAACTGGGGCGGCAAAAGTTGTGTGGCTCAATGTGGCTGTATCCTAGCAACCAAGCAATGTAGCCCAAAGCTTGATCCGGCAAATTACGGGCAATAGAAGGCAGGGCAGAAGCAGAGGATATGGCACACAGTGTGCGTGCATCTCAAAGGGATTTGTCTTGGCTGTTGAGCAGAGCGAGTGGCGTGTGATTATTGAAGAATCCTAACAAGAAGTACCCATGTGATGAGCTACCCTGGTCATGGCTGTCCACATCAATATCCTTCCTATAATTAACTGCTAACTATTACGACCCCATCATGATAGATACTTAAGATACCTGCATTTTTTGTACAAAATCATATTATAATATTTTTATTTTATTCTCTCATCAAATTAAATTATGATAAACAATTCCCTTTTGTTTGAATTCTTTATATTGGTAATAAAATTACCTAGTTTTTAATCATTGGTTGATCTAATGAATCTGATTAGTCCTGATTTTGATCAGAGCTCTGCATTAATGATAATGGGCAAGATCCATATACTCTGGGTACCTTGACTTCCTGGTTGCTACTAGTGTGATCTTCAGGTAGTAGCATATCATTGTTTTTTTCTTTTTAATGAATGTTATTGAAGCATGACAGATACTACTTACTTACATAGAGCATTGTTCTTGGAGGCATTGTTAAATGTGGGTAGATTTCACTCAAATAACTAGCTATATGACTTTACAAAGAACACCAAGTGAATGTGTATAAGGTTCATTTGGAGGCAGTATGGGCTCAGGATTTCATAAGGTGATTTTCATTTTATGTTTCTATGTTTTTGTGGGATTCAGAAAACAAGTCTTAATAAATGATGGAAATCATGCAGGAAAAATTTGAAAGGATTTAAGTAGAGAAAAAAATCTCTGTAACTTTCTAATTCGACATGAAGAGTAGGTTAAAATAAAATTTCACGGGATCATAATTATCCCAAAGTCAGAGGGTGCAATTAGAAAAACAATAATAATAACAATACACAAACTTTTATTATAGTACATAGAACTGTTTACATTTAATATATAGAATTGTTTGTATTTAATAACAACGCACAAAATTTTATTTTAATATATAGAATTATTTATATAAATTAAATAATATTATTAAATTATATTAAAAATTAATTTTTTTTACAATTAGAGAGATATAAAAAAAATTAAAAAAAGTTGATAATAAATGAGGAAAAAAAATGTGAAATTCATAAATAAAGATAAATCTCTATCCTCATTGTTTTTCCTCAAAATGACCAAAAAATAATTTCAAAATTAGAAAATCTAAATTCAAATTTCACATTACTACCATTTTGATAGGTTGGCACCAAGTGGCATCACCTTACCACCAGGTTGATGCGAGAGTGCGCCATCAGGTGGCATCATCTTAGCCCCATAGTGAATTTTTTGAGTCCAAGCTCACTCTTCTGAGGGGCAGTCTAGTTTAAGCTGGGTTTTTTGTTGGGTATCGAAGTCACATTGGTTAGTATCCTTAGGTTATGAAAGTGTGAGCCAATTTGATGAAACCATCATGAATTTTGTAGATGACGGTATTTTGTGTGATACTGATTATTGTATCTAAGTTTAAGGCTTAAGTGTAAGTGATTGTTGTACTTGAATCTTCAATAGTAAAATTTATGGGTAGCATTTTTTTTTTTTTTTGAACAGAATTCTTATTTACTTCTATTATTGTCCGTATTCGATCCATGCAATCTTTATATATGGTAGCAAAGTAACTGTTCCATTTGAAAGTTAATAATCATGTTATGTACTAAGCTTTTTTTTTTATCCGAAGATAGATTAGGGATGATTAAATAATGGAATGATTAAACTGCTCTATTAAAAATTAAATTTGGAGTTACCTCCTACAAAAAATAGATCAACCACCGATTATGCTAAATGTATTGTGTTTATGTATGGATATTGATACTATTACTTGAGGGAATGTTGACTCAGAAAATTTTTAATAAAAAAAGTAAAAAGGTGAGAATGTAAGAAATTGTATGTAAAGTGTATAAAATTTATACGTGAATTTATCATTACACGTTATGTACTAAGCTCCTTGTTTACTACCCAGTAAATTAGAATTTTCCTTCATCTTAAAATCCTTGTCTTCTTGATCCCTTCCAAGTTTTGTTGTGTCCTAAAGCTTCTACTTGCTCAGTTAATCGTGTCACGTCCTTTGTCAACAACCAACTATGTACCAAAGACCTTTAAAACGTACCCCAACAGTGGTCCTGATTTAAACCTAGACGACATGTGGTAATCCCTAAGGTGGAAGAGACATAGTGCATATCAACTGTAGCAGACAAAAGTAACATGCAGCATACCTATTACAAGCTAGAGAACAAAATAGTATTAATAATGTATGTACCCTAACCAGAGGACAACACCCGCCAAAGGTTATCCAAGGGAGTTACTTCAGTACTTCACCAGCTGGAGCAGCCTTAGTGAAGACAAACACCCACACATGTCGCAAAAAGTTGTTAATAATTGTACACAAAGAACAGGAAAGGCATTAGAACCAGGTAGGATGACAAGGAATGTGCTGAGATGCTGGTTGAGATTCTACTACTTACATGTCCTTTGATGGTAAATCTTCTGCTGCCCATCTTTTGAATTGACAGTTCATCGAGGATGCTCTTTTTTTTTTTTTTTTTATGATATAGGAGTCATATATAGATTGACTTACAGGAAAATGAAAATTGAGAATCGAACCGTAACAACGATTTAAGAAAAAAGACAGATATACGCTGTATGCCCACCGACATTGAGGATGCTCTCTGATGAGACCGTCTTTGATGCAAGTTATAACTGTTACCTAGTCTTACTTCTATTATTTTTACGTAATAAATATATATTAAAATTATAATTTTTAAAAATATGATATAATATTTTAAAATGTACTTCAGAAACCTTATTAGTTCTATCATTTTTTAATAATATATCATTAATAATATTTTGAAAAAATAATAATTCTACATTCACCGTACACTTACACACAGGAACAGAGTGAAAAGTAAAACACTATTTACTCTGTTTCTGTGCGTAAGTTTATGGGACAGCTTAAAGGGCAAAACTAACGGCCCTCAATTTAGACTTGTGCAAATCATGGCAATACTTAGGTACTTGCCACGTGTCTTAGAAAAAGAAGAGGGAACTATCCCTTAATTTCTTTATTCTTAAATTTCAGTTACTACATTTCAATTTCTCTATTTTATATTTAAATTAAATACATAAATTTCTTTTTTTTTTTTTTTACAAATTTTTTAACTCTCTTCATTTTATTCCTATCTCTCTTATTCCATCCCCTTACTTTGGACAAAGTCAGAGAATCTTCGGAAAAAGCGAAATGGAGGGGAATAGTGTATAGGTTTCTCTTCATTTTAGTTGCTACTGTGATTCTATTCTGTATCTTGCGATCCTTAAAGAGTAAGCTTATACTCTGTAATCTGGATGAAGACTAACTAGATTCCCCTAAATGAAGGAAGACAAGCCTCGGACAATATGCTGCTAAACATACGACGTTGGCATCGAGCATTGCCTTGAAGAAACTAGAAGTTCTAATCCATAGGTCTATTGCATTTTCACCTAAAATTTGCTTCCGGAGCTGTTTAGAACAGCTTACCATATTTTGCACGGCGCACAAGTTAAATAATTGCAAAAAGTTAGAGCTTTAAAAAATAGTAAGTGACAGGATTAGTGAACCAAGTCTCACAGGGTAACCTTCAGATCTCTATATTTTAGAAGATCACCTGAGATCTCAAACTCCTATATTCAGATCCTCAGGCAGCTACACACATCTAATCATCATTACCTGCTCAAACTTCCTGCCATGGCAAAATAAATTTGGAAGACATAGAGACAGATCAAATTATAGTTTTGTTTATTGTTAAAATAAGTCAATTGAATAATGAGTCTGTTTGGTGAATTTAATACAAGACTAAAGTTTTTATATTATCGTATTTATTCTTATATTGTAATATTTTATTTAAATATAAAGACACATACTAATAGCCTTTTTGAGTTACAACATTTATAAATTCTTTTTCTTATATTTCTAACAAAGTATCAGAGTCATAATTTTTTAAATTCTTAAGAATTTATTAAATTTTTAATTTTTTAAAAGCCTAATTTCTAAATCTTCCTCTTAACCCCATATTTCTAACATTCATAAAGAAATTTAATGCTGCTCCTCTAGTCAATTTAATGTTATTGTGGTTGATCATACTGCAAGGAATCTAAATTTTGAGGATTTTTTAACACCCTTTATGCCTGCAGAGCATCCCATCCCTTAGTGTATGGAGTTGATCATGATGCACTTGATCAAGAATTCTCTTTTTGAATCATGTCTTAGTTTTCATTCATCAACGCCTTTAGGTTTCATGAGAGACCCAAATATAACATCAAAAGTGTGGGAAGACATTGCCATTTGCTATGTCTGTTCCACTAGGGACAAGGTGAATGTACCCATGGTCCACGCAAGACCTAAATCTTCAGAACCTGCCAATACAAAGAATACAGTCTAACTGCAATTGTGTTAACCAACTGACATTTAGTAGCATATTCCACAATTCTCAAGTAGAAGCAGCATTCTCAAATTCAAATTTTATTAACCACAAACTGACATCAAGCATAAAGGCAATCATTATTGAGCATTAGCCATGAAATTAACTGAAATTCAGTTTCTCCATTGTCAGTGGCTTTTCTTCTCGCTGAAATGAAGCTCTAATGTCCTTGACAAAAACAAACAAGAAAAAGAAGCTTTTGAACAGTCTAAAGCTATTGAATCTGTAGAGGTCCTCAAGTATCAAATGGACTTAATGTGCAGTTTCTGGTTGCTAGACAGTACATATTTGAACAACAGGAGATATTAAACAGCATCTTATTTACTGAGCAACAAAAATAAAGAATATGTTGACTTCAATCAAGGTCCAATGAATGCAAAATTTCTTGCAGAGTTCATGTTTTTGATAGTTTTCACTTCTCGCTACTCAACCGAGCCATGATTGCAAGTATAAGGGTTCCCACATGGCCCACGGGGAGGATTTTATAGAATAATAACCCCCTAGTGCAAATCCTCCTAAGTTCGATTGCATTAGTTGCCTTCTCAAAGCTTTCCATTTGTCAAACAAGCTTCCATGTTGGATCAAACAGATAAGTCACTAACTAATGCAATCAACTCATGTACTGGCCGAGTTTAGTATGGCATGTAGAGAAACCATCATTAAGCTGATGGCAGAAGTTTCAATCCACTATGCTCTTTCCCTTTAGTTGACCTGAGTCTGAAGATGCCCCTCATGCTACTTGTAAAATGGTGAAAACTTTATTAGTTCAAGCTCAATGATGGAGCAGCCCCATGCAGACCTTCTGTGTTGATTCTGAGCGGGTGCTACTTAATCAATAAATTCAAAAACTAAATTGAGATTTTCTCCTTTGATTCCTATTGCTCCAATTGTTATGTGGATAGTACTGCGAAGCTATGACGAGAATTAACAGCATTCTGCATTCTGGTTTCGTTTTGAATCTCAAGAGAATCCCATTTGAATGCGTCTAATTTTCCAGAAGGCTACTTCCTAAGATTAACAGTTACCATGAGTTTCAGAAAGGAGCTAGAATATCCTGATTAAGTACTAGGAATATAGGAATTCTGGAAATTGCATAACTTAAATGCAGGGAGAGCGAATCAACTAAACCAGTAGGAGAAACTGATGTTTCATTATCTGCCTGTTGGTAAGGGTATTCATCCTGTGAGTCCTCAAAGCATTAACAATCATAGGAGCCAAGGGCTAACCAAGTGGTTGGTACCCAGGGAGAGAACATTACACCCAATCCAACAGGTTAACTCTTAGCATATTTGACAGAGGAAATCAGAATTCATCATAATACGATATTGCTGGGAAGTGGGAAATTTTAAGTTGACCTAGGACAGAATAGGAAGAAAAAAGTGAAAAATTTTGGTGCACTGGCTGCCAGCGATATAGAGAGGCTTTAAAGTCAAAATAAAAGCCAAAGACCAATACATTCTGGGTATTGATGGTTTGATGATTTCAGAAAGATGTAAGGGTATGGTACATATCTAATATGAGGATGGTATTTTCAAGTAACTCTCATATGAGTTTCCTATACTGTACAGGTACATGGCCTAAAATGAAATTTTAGTGCTTCATAAGATGTAATTGAACAGAGGTCGATGCATTTTCAATGAATCATGACAGAGTAGACAGACAACTGTATCCATTGCTATGTCCAGGAAACCATACGGTATTACTAAGTTGAAGCATGAAAATTGGTCCGCAAGTAGCCCATGCAAATGGGCTAATGAAGACTGGTGGGTAAATTTAGCAACAGTTCTTCCAAATGCACCTGAAGACCATGGAGAGTTAAGAAAATCTAGAAGAAATCGCTGGTCAATGAAAGGCATGTGAAGTGTAGAATATAATAATGCGTACATAGAATAAATGTCTACCGACTTAAATGGACTTCTGTGCAAATTGGAGTTGAGACTTCAGGGACATTATTCTATTAATTACAGATGTTTCCCACATGAAATTAATATGTTGCTAGAAAGAAACCTACCATAAGAAGTCATACTAACTGAAATTCAGAAAGATTGACATACCAAACAAAAAGAAAAAGAAATTGATCATACTAAATGACTTTCAATTAGATTGATTCACCGAACAAAAAGAAAAAGATAATGAAGTCATGAATCATGTTGATGACACCATTGCAACACTTAAAGTTGAAAAAACAAACCTAATCAGAACCGCAATATCAGGAATCGGTGCCAAGTTGACTTAAGGATTTAAGAATCATCTGATATTATTTGACCGGTAAGTTAAAAAATATTAGAAGATTGAATTCATTCTTTTTAACCATGTGAGCTAAGCAACTGAGCCTGGCCTGTCAAACAAAACACGTAACTCTATTCATCACAGATAGAAGTACGACAAACTCTGTACTTTGCCTAATACAAACTCTGTACTTCACCATCAGAACATGGATGATTTAATCCACTAATTCATGTGAAAATAAATCTGCAAGGCAGAGACAACTGCTAAAGTTATGCACTAACTATGACACTGACCTTAGTGGTTATCCCATGAAATGTTCCAAGGAAAATCTCTCACGGCTTTGCTGCCATCACAGTGGTATAGCTACATATACCTTATCTGCACTACCAAGTTCCCTGGTAAAGTGGGCGTCTCTTGGTCATAGTTTAATAAACCTCCTTTACTTGTTTCTTATGTCTCAGCATCAGCATCCAGTTTGTTGAAACTGAATATTCTATAGGACACATAACACAGAGACAAAACCATATTATTTATTGCATTGATGGTCCAAGAATTGAGCAGGTTGCACCAGTTGTTGCCTTAGAACCTTTTCCTTTCAGATTTTTGACTTCAAATTCAGAATTTTACATGTATACTAACGGTTGTCGCTTTTCCTGTCACAACAAAAATGCCTAAGAATCAAAAGATAGAAACAATGGAAAAGGAAAAAGTAAAAGATACGGAAACATGATTTGGTCCAGTGGGCTTTGATAAAGAGAGACAAGTGGCATGTACTCCTTGAGCTGGGCCACCTCTGAGGCCCAAAAGACATTAGTCACCAAACAGGCAAGACCTGACTTTAAGGCATATCCCAAAGCCAAAGCCAGCCAGAGCTGCCTTGTCGACAAAGACTTGCAGGTATAATTATAAAGGCATAAAGCAGTTCCGTGTCTACAATTATTATTTGTCATTGTTAGAACCCATCAAAATCTTTCGCTTTCAAACCCCGTCTCTCTTCTTCCCTCTTTGTATACTCAAACACGCACCCGTACCCCCACCCCACTCCAAATTTTGTCAAAGTAGAATTTGCCTTGCCCATAACATGAAACATGAGGTCATCCACCACTTTTGCCACTTTTGACGTTGATCCATGAGAATTATAGGCTACCTAGGAGTAGCCTCTCCATAAAATATAATATCAAACCATTGAATTAATAAAAATTTGTTTAACTTGGTCATTATGGAATTATTAATTAGTGATACTAATTTGCATACAACCACGTCATCAAGATGTAATAACGTGTATTAGTTGCATGATTCTTGTGTGGCCTTGTCTCTTTTGTTCCAATGCTTTGACTCTTAATCCTTAAGGAAGCCATTTGTGTCGCACCAAGAATTTGTAATCGTAATTAGATCTTATGTTGATTGTTGAGTCCATTCAAAATTCAACCATTATGAATTTTCCAAAATTAAAAAATAAATCATTCTTTATGTGTGTGAGCTATTTGGGTCACACTAAATTTTTACCTTTCATGTGCTTGAACTATTAGAAAAAAAATTGTAAATACTTTTTCACTTAAATAAATACATGCATTTAAATTTTTTTTAATTTTAAATATAAATTTAAAAATCTTGACAAAATTAAATACATATATTCTTTTGAACAAAAGAATATTTTTTTCAAAATATTGATGAAGTAATCACCAATTTACTTGACTAACTTGTTCATTATTTTACATTCATTAAAAAAAATATATGATGTTAATGTTTTTGTCTATCATGGGATAGATTGAATTATATAATTTTTGTGGCTATATCCATTTGGAATGAGCATTTCTCCAATAAACAAACGAATGAAAGAGACATTTTGAAGAACCCCAAGACTTTCTGTGTGTTTGGTTTTCTTGGGGTGTTTATGAAACCAGACCCTAAATTCTAAAAATGCTGGCCTGGACGCATCAATTACTTGTAGAATATGACTAGAGGGTGCACAATAACATGCGTTTGATTGAAAGAAAATGACTCTTGATAATGACCGTTGACATAGTTTAAACAATCTTTCCCATCAAAATATGAAAGAAAGAAAGTCGGTTGTTTGCCAAGTTGCTTGAGAATTATGTCATTGGTAATTCATCTTTTTCCATAAAAAGGAGGATTTCACCCATCAAAAAATTTAGAAATTTGATGACAATTGTAATTATAAAAATATTTTCAGTTTATTTCAAGACATATTTGTAAAATTATATTCACATCAGATACTTTATTGCTAAAATAATTTCATAATTTAATGCAAAATTTTCATTGTTTAAAAGATTATTAGCTCAAAAAGTTTGCAAATTTGCAGGCTGTGTAAGTTTAACTGTTTGTTGAAACTGTAAATCTAGAAAAATTATATTTAATTATCACAGATTTGCAAGAGCCGGAGGCAGAGTTCTCTAGAATTCAGCTTTGTGTTTAGGCCATAAAAAGGAAAATAAAATAAAATTTAAGATTGAACTAAGTAAATGTTAAATAATCAATAATTTTTCCCATCTTGATTAGTGGACTGTTTATGATTCAGATTAGAGGAGTCACTATCATTACATAGAGCCCACATGTGGCTATCAGCTCATTAGTTCTCAGGAAGAACTGGCCATGCTTGTCCACTCTTCCTTCTAACTACCCTTGAGATTGATAATCTGCTTGATGTAAAGTTTTGTTTGGGTTTGATAAAATAATCATGTCCTAATCAGGACAAAAGAAAGTTATAAAAAACAGTACTTTTGATTTGTTCCCAAACGTTGCTTTCAAAGTTACTTTTGGAAAAGCATATTTAAACACACCCAAAGAAAACAACAACATAATCAATCACTTTCCTCCATCAACATCAATGACCTGTGTGGTTTGGACGGTTCCATTTCTTATGGGGTTTTTCAAAAGCTTGCCACACGAACGACTCTATCTCCATGTGTATATTCCATAGAGGACTGGGATCCCTACAGTTGGGATTCCATACAGTCAAAATCTTTAGTTAGATTTTTGATGTGGGATCTAATAATTTCTCTTACCTTTTCAAATTACCTCAAATTTCTCTCTTATTCTCTAAAAAAAAAAAAAAATCATCTCATTCCCTACCATAAATACCATAGAGAGAGAATGACTAATCATGTGAGGGCTCGACTGTGCTATACTTGTATTACCATTTGTAAGGTAGGTTAGAGTAAGCATGTTCATTGAGTCGGATCAGATCAAATAAAATTAGATTTAAAAATTTTGAGCCAAAGTTTGATCGGTTTTATGTACGTGTTGTGTTCATGCATATTTCATCTCTATCTTATGGGTGGTTTAACAAAAAAAAATTCTCAATACATATATGTACTAGTAACACTTCAAGTTTAAATCTGATTGAAGTTTGGGTTAGCTTTAGGGTTTGGAGGGTGACCCATCAACAAATATCAAAAACCCAAATTTAGACATTACCAATAATTTCTCCCATACAACAATATTTATTTTTGTAGCGTGTACTTCAAACTTAAAAAAAAAAAAAATCTGTAGATGGCACTAATTCGCCAAATGTAATTGATTATTTTAAATTAAGAAAATAGAAAGGAAGAATGAAGACAACAAAAGATTGCTAAATATTGGAAATATTACATTTTATTTATATTATAATTTATCAACTAAAAATGGTAGTATAAATTTTAATTAATTTAATGCTACACATGCACAGGTCATGTTCTGTAATAGATGCGAAATTACTTATAACAATTGTTATTTTTTAAAAATTAAAAAGTAATACAAAGTGTTGAGTAATCAGACGAGAAAATTAGTCAAGAAATTATTATCATGTAATAATTTCTTAACCAACTTTTATAAAAATTTAGAATATAATTTTTTTTTGAAATTAGAGTAGATAAAAAAAAAAAGGCTTCCTTCCTTCTTTGGTTCTATTCATCAAAGCTTTTTCTGATGTACCTTTTGCACAAGTGGCAATTTCTTCTATATTTACAAAAAATATTTTAACATAATTGTAGCAACACTTGTCAACTTCAAACGTTCTAGGGACTTTGTTGGTCAAACGAGGGTGTAAATCTTTGTTTGCAATCTTTTTATCTCTATTCTTTGTACAATATTTTAGTACTTAATTTACCTTATCTATGTGTCTGCCTTAGTCAGTTGGTGATACTCTGTTGTTATCAAGTTTATTGGCTATAGTTTAACTCGATGTTTTAGTTGGTTGAACTCGTATTCCAAGAGCGTTCCATCTGTCTTTGTTGAAAGTGGTTGTAAACTTAATTTTATGAAAACATCACCAACATTATTTATTTTTATAAGAAAATATAACCGAATACAATGATGGATAGTAAAGCAGAATTGATAGCATAATAACTATTAGGACAAAATCACCAGTGAGTTGGTGAAATTTTCATGCCTTTGAAGGGACTTGATATTTTGCACATAAAATTTTGCTAACTCCAGTTTACAAGTAATATTTTACAATCAGTTTGAACATATGGAAACTTTCCCATCAACCAAGTATTTGAAAAAAAAAAAAAATCGAAAAGATGATAGAAAAATATTGCCAATAATTAAATTTCTTTGAATTAGTTTGTCAAACTCAAATCACATATAAGTGCTATAAATTCAAATGAAAGATTATCACTAACGGAATACTTTTGGTAATTTGATTTTTGAGAGCAATAATCTTCGCCATTTTGGGATATATTTGGTAACTTGCTTGGTTATCACCCGCAAGCCTATGATTCATTTAGAGCAAAGATAACGTGTAGTTGGTATGGTTGATGTATATATGAATTGTAGTAACAAATTTGTTAGCTTAAGGGTAGTTGCTCTTTTTTTTTTTTTTTTTTTAATAATTAAAGGAGTTTGTATGACTTTGGTAGGGAATAGAGGATATTAGGATTGAACATTGACCAAGTTCGAAAGTGAAAAGCAGTTATACCAGACGAGTCACGAGCTTACCGATAGGCTTACCGATAGGATAGTTGCTCTTTGATTTTGATGATACCAAACCAATATGTTAATATATTTTGGGCTAAACTTGTATCTGAGCGAATTTAGGCTTAAATTGTAACAAAGCAAATTGTTCTTTGTCCAGAATATTTGTCTTACTTTATCCCTCTTATTTATCTTGTTAGGAGTAATTAATGCGTAAGAGACATTTACTTCAAGAAGGAAGAAACCCTTAAATGCAAAGTCAAAAGAGACATTTGCTCCATCACTGCTCTCCTTATATTTCCGCACTTAATTTGCTTTATCTGGTGGTTCATTACAAGAAATATTGTTATTATTGGTATATATTATTGACAAATTTTTTATTTATTAACAAAAGTTATTTTACTAACAAATGTTATAGTGGATTGTGTGACAGGATCAAAATTACTCACAAAGATATATATATTTGCTTGTAAATCAGATGAAAATTTTTTTGCGCCAAGGACGAGAAAATTTTATCTATGGCCACAAGTTAATCAGCTGGAATTAAAAAAATTTCACAACAAAAGCTGCAAAATTTTGCAGTCTTATTATTGGCGATCTAAACCAATGGCAAAAGACATTTTACAGCTTTTGCTGCAAACTTGTGGCATAAGATGTCTAAATCATTTTTTAACCCTTTAAACGGTGCCAATTAAAAAGGAATTTTTTTTTAATGATAACACACGTGTCGCCGATAAACTCCTATAAGGAGGTGCCCACAACCTCTCTTTTTCTCTCTTCTTCATTTTCTCTGGGTCTCTTTTCCATTTTCTCTCGTTATTTCGTCCTATCTTCTCCATATTCTCTCCTTTTCTTAATCTGAAGTGTAACAAGTTGGTGAAAACTTCTCCAAACTTTAATGTGATTCTTCTATATTCTATTTCTAAGATTTGTTATTGCTAGAAACAATTTTTAAGTTATTATTTCTATGAATAAAGACATAATGGGAACTTTCTTCAACTTTGAATTTCACTATTAGAGTTTTCTATGTTGTGGTTGTTACTTTTGCTTCTTAAATGATTTTTATTGTTGAGTCTGTGACTATTTTGGAGTAACAAAATTAGAAATTATTGAGGGATTAGATTCTTTAATAAATTTATTTTTTAAAAAACATTTTAATTAAAATTTTATTATTTTGTGAATTTTTTTTTAAATTTTATCAACAGGATCTGTCAATAAATTTATCAAGATATGAAAATATTTGTCAATAAAATTTTTCAGGAGAGTTATACTAAGAGATAAATTCTCTTGATAAATTTATCAATATTGTATATGATTGATGAATTATGAAATTTTATTTGTATCAACAAATATAATTTCTCAAGAATTATAGCTTTTGGTTATAGTGGTCTGCCTAAGTTAGTTGGTGACAGTCTGTGTTTTTATCCAGTTTATTGGCTAGTTTAACTTAGTTACTCAACTGAACTTGTATTCTAAGAGGATTCCATCTCAATCCAAGTCTTTGTGGAAATTAGTTGTGAACTTGTAATATAGAGCACCTTTGGTTGGTACTCACTAGTTATTGAGCATTCTTATGCATGACATGGGATATTTTTTGTTATCGTATATTCCTTAGACATTGAAAGCTTTTTTTTTTCCTTTAATATTGCCCCCATATATATTTTTTCTTTTTTATTTAGTATCTTTTTTTTTAAAAAAAAAATTTTGCAACTCCTTTAAATTTGTTTTGTGCTAAAGAGAAGTTCATTAATAAAAATTTTCTATAACTCATAAGCTTTGCAAAAGTTACACGTCTTTATCATATTCCAAAAGAAACAATGAAAAAGGAAAATAAAAAATACAGAAAACAAAAACTAGAAGTATACACAAATGTAATTATACTTGCCTATTTTTTATTTTTTTATATGATATTTTTATATTATTATTAAATATAAAATTAATTTATATTTAAAATTAATTATTTATAACTTCTTTTAATATGTATAATTTTAAGATTTAAACTCAAATATTTGATTTTAAATTTTTTAATTTAAAATATTGATAATAACTATTGTATTAATATTTTACATTTTTTATTAATATGTTATATTTCAAAAAGATTATGGGCATCATAAATCTATACCAACTGAAAACAAAAATCATTAACTATTTTTTAATTAAGAGAAATTTACCTTTATTTCTCACCAAAAATGACATAAAAAAGGTAAATATATATAATTGCTACCCCGTATATGTCACATAATAAGAAATTAATTCTATGGCAAAAAGACAATAAAAATATAAATGTTATAGCTTCATCCATTTATAATTTCAAAAGTCATCAATCACCTTTTAATAAGGGAGGGATTTTGGTTTCAAACATAAATGCGTAGATGACCTTCTCAACTCTCTCTCTAATTTTTTTTAAAAGAAAAAGTTTGGTTTTATTCACATTTACACTCTTTTGAACCATTAATTGGCAAAACAATAATTTCAGCATTCAATCCGGATGGGGGGATGCCACATACCCGGAGGGGCGGACGCACGAGACATGTGGTCCGCAAAAGAAGCCGTGGAGACGATGTCGTTTTAGTGGTGAATCAAAACGACACCGTGGGCGTTGTTGCCATCAAGCATTACATTGGTCGAACAGCAAATTTCTTTGGCCCCAAAGCAAAGCCATTTTTTCTCAAATTCGCCGTTTAGCGTTAACGCATCGTCCTCTCTGCCTCTCTCTCTCTCTCTCTCACATCGCGACTTGTTCGAACAAAATCTCTGGATTTCGCTATTTCGAGTCTCCTCTTATCGATCTCAATGACACGAATCCCTCTCATCACTCGCTGGTATTCTTAGCTCAGGTTCGCCTCCTAAGCCCTACTCTTCGCTGTTCGGAGTTTCTTTGATCGTCGTTTCTGGTTTTTGCCATGGCTAATTGAAGATCTAGGACCTGATCTAGGGTTTTTTTGTAGCCTCAATTATACGAATCTAGGGTTTCTATTTCGGGTACAACCAGGTGGAATTCGATTGGAATTGATGTTTGTTTTCAAGGAGGAAGTTGGGATCCATACAGAATTCAAGGGAGATGGAGGGCTATGCATGGGTTGGGTGGTGAGGAGTGGAAACAGAGGCGGCACATGTGGCCGGTCCCTGCCAACGCGACGACTGTAGCTCACGCTGCCGATTCTTCTTCATCTGAATTCATATCCAAAGTATAATCGCGTTTTCCTTCCTCCGGTTTTGGGATTTTCATATCTGCTCTGTTCTGTTTCTGTGGTGTTCTTCTGGGAGCTTTAGGTTTTACTCGTATGGTATCACTGCTCGATTTCTGGTCCTACAATACAGTTAAACGATAACCTTTCTGTGTTGATTCCGCTCAATTTTGAGGTTTTCAGTCTCTTATTTAGTCTTTGATGGTATAATTATGATAATATTTTTCTTGAAATTACATTTTCTAAAGTTATATTCTCTTCGAAATGTTTATGTTTGACCTAAAATATTTTTCTTAGGAAGTTTTTGTTGGTCTTGGGATCATGGTTTCACTGTTTAGTTTCATTAAAGCGGACATAATTTCCACGATCTCAACTTAGACGAGGCAAGAGTTCTTTTTCTCGCATTTTTTTTTCTCTTTCTCTTTGTATTTTAATTATTATTATTTTTGGAGGCGTATGAATTTTATGATTTATTTGAGCATCGGCATTATATATTCTCTCTCTCCACTTTGGGTTTTTTCGTTTTTACAATGTTGCTATGTTCTTCAGTTTCTTCTCGTTTTGTATGAATAGAATGCTTTACAGCATTTCTTACCAAGTTAAGAGATTTTTGTGTTGACTGTATATGATATTTGCTATTCCTGATTCAGGGGAAAAATAGTGATCAATATTAATAACTGCTTCTTCAATTTGTCAAAGCTGCATTTTAACTGTGCAATGACTGCCTGTTGGATTATCTGTTCGCTAAATTGTTCAGAGTACTTTACTTTAGATTTTATTTTGAGTGATATATATGGGTTGCCGGAGGATGATCGCCGCGGTAATGGTAAATTCACGTGTAACACTTCTCCTGTCTCTTTCTTTCTTTTCTTACTTTTTGGGTGTCTGTTAGACTTCTGTTCTTTATCTTGAATTTGACCTGATTTCATACTATAGGGCCGTGCCATTTGAGCCATCTGTATTTTTATTGTCATGCTTTTGGAAAGGGATAGATACAGTCCTTTGACGGCCTGTAGTTGTGATCCACAGAGAGATGTTTGATTGAAAAATTATCGGCATCTGAGTGGTAAAAATTGAATCAAGGTTCATAATTCATTATGTGCTTTGTTATTGCTGCTGTTCTATATGCTTACTTCTTCCTGTCATGTTATAACAAAGCTAAATTTGACATTTATGTAAGTTCTGTCATAGTTTATATTTGCAGTATTGTGGCCTAGTGATATAATGATTTTCAGTCTCCTTTCTTAACGTGTTACTCTCTTACATTCTCACTCTACATCTTCTCTCTCCAGATTTGTTTTTGTCTGAGGATGTGAGGGGAGCATGCACTCCCCCACGTACTACTATTGTTTTCCTTTCTGAGATTGTTTCTGCTTATGAGACTAGTGCTTCTTTTATTGTTACTTTTTATGCCTCTGAAAGTTTGTCTGCCTAAGATTCTTAGTCCAGATAGCTGCTATAAAGTTCCCTGTCTTACGCCTTAATATTTATAGGTTTGTTTAATCTTCTTTCACATGTCTGTTTGTCATAGGATGGACGCAAGATTCGCGTTGGTGATTGTGCACTATTTAAGCCGCCCCAAGATTCTCCACCTTTTATTGGAATAATTCGAAAATTAAAATCGAACAAAGAGGAAAGTCCTTGTTTAGAAGTAAATTGGCTTTATAGACCTGCTGATCTGAAACTATCAAAAGGGATCTTACTAGAAGCTGCACCAAACGAGGTTTTCTATTCCTTTCACCAGGATGAAACGCCTGTTGCATCGTTACTCCATCCGTGTAAAGTTGCATTTCTTCGTAAAGGTGTTGAACTTCCTTCAGGGATATCCTCATTTGTCTGTAGACGGGTGTATGACATTGACAACAACTGTTTATGGTGGCTAACTGATAAGGATTACTTAAATGTCAGTCTTCTTATATTTTCTTATCTCCTTTACATCATTTTTGTATAATGCTTTTATTGATATTTATATCATGGTTATAGGCACGGCAGGAAGAAGTTGACCAGCTATTAGATAAGACAAGACTAGAAATGCATGGGGCAGTGCAGTCGGGAGGCCGTTCTCCAAAACCCTTGAATGGTCCAACTTCTACAGCAGCGCTAAAATCTGGTTCTGATAGTATTCAAAATAGTTCTTCGATTGTTTCACAGGGTAAAGGAAAAAAGAGAGAACGGGTTGATCAGGGTTCTGAATTGTCAAAAAGGGAGAGATTATGTAAAACAGAAGATGGGGATTCTGGTCAATTTGGACCAGAAAGCATGTTAAAATCTGAGATTGCTAAAATTACCGATAAAGGCGGGCTTGTGGACTTTCAAGGAGTTGAAAGACTGGTACAGCTCATGCAAGCTGATAGTGGTGATAAGAAATTAGATCTGGCAGGTCGGATAATGCTTGTTGATGTAATAGCAGTGACAGACAATTTTGATTGTCTTGGTTGGTTTCTACAGCTCAGAGGCCTGCCTGTTTTAGATGAATGGCTCCAGGAGGCTCATAAAGGGAAAACTGGTGATGCTAGTATGCCTAAAGAAGGTGATAAGTCTGTTGAAGAATTTCTGTTAGCTTTACTTCGTGCATTGGATAAGCTTCCTGTGAACCTTCATGCACTACAGAGCTGTAATGTTGGAAAATCTGTCAATCATTTACGCAGTCACAAAAATTCTGAGATTCAGAAGAAAGCTAGAGGTTTAGTAGACACATGGAAGAAGCGCGTTGAGGCTGAAATTGAGGCTGAAATGAATATGAGCGATGCAAAATCTGGTTTGAACCGTGCTGTTTCTTGGCCAACAAAGCCAGCATTGTCTGAGGTTTCTCATGTTGGAAATAGAAAAACTGGAGGATCTGCTGAGATTGCTACAAAGAGCTCTGCTATGCAACCCTCAGCATCTAAAAATTTTCAAGGTAAGAATAGCACAGGAGATACATTATCCAAGTCCTCTCTGTCTCCTGGTTCAGCTAAGCCAATGACTACCTCAGTGGGCACTAATCCAAAGGATCAGAGTTTTAAACTGTTGGTTGGAGCTGGAACATCAGATCTACCCCTAACACCTATTAAGGAGGAAAGGAGCAGTAGTTCTAGTCAGTCTCAAAATAACAGCTTGTCTTGTTCTAGTGAACATGCAAAAGCCATTGGTTCTACTAGGGAAGATGCACGGAGCTCCACTGCTGTGTCAATGAATGTGAGCAAACTTCTTGGGGGTGCATCTAGGCCCCGGAAATCTAGCAATGGTCTGCATGTTGCAGCCGTAACAGTGGCTCCAAAGGAGCCCAGTTCTGGAAAAAATTCTAGTAGAAACTCACCCTCTGAAAAAGTACCACCATCTCAAGTGTCCCATGAAAAATTTTCTGATGTGCCCCTTGCTGATCATGGGAATAATCAACGGTTGATTGTCAGATTGCCAAACACTGGTCGCAGTCCTGCCAGGGGAGCTAATGGTGGTTCTTTTGAAGACTCTTCTATTCCATTTGGTAAAGCCTCACCTCCAGCAGATAAGCATGAGAATCAGGACAGAAGAGTGAAACTGAAAACTGATCGTTTGCTGATTAATACTGTGTCAAATATGACCACTGATGTGTGCGATTCTAACGAAGCTCTGACTGGTTTAGAGGAAGGTAATAGCTCACCAATGGGTGATGATCAGTGCAGGGCAAGTGAAGATGGTGATAAAGTGGCAGAAACACCAAAACCAACTAATACATCGACAGGATTTGTCCCCAGATCTGGGCAGACTTATGATGCTTCTCTAAGCTCTATTAATGCATTAATTGAAAGTTGCGTAAAATTCTCAAAAGCAGGTGCCTGTGTGTCCCATGGGGATGACGTTGGGATGAACCTACTAGCTACTGTGGCTGCTGGAGAAATATCCAGATCTGAGAATGTATCACCGTTGGCTTCTCCTGGGAGGAAGTCTCCTGTTGCAGATGAATCATGCTCAGGCCATGATGGCAAGTCAAAGCATTCAGGTGAATTGGTTGGTCACGCACTTGGACAATATAATAGTGAGGCTACTGGAGAGCTTATGAACACTGTTGATCCTTTGCAGTTCGATAATGAAACAAGGCATTCTGTTGTTCCAATGTCGTGTGATTTGTCTGGAGATGGTGAAGCCACTGCATCTGCTTGTTTAGACAAAACTGGTGATGGCAGGACTCAATTGAATTCTTCATCTACAAATTTGTTACAGAATACTGAAGGCTCATGCTTAAGGCCTGAAATTAAAGAGGATGCTTCAGAAACTATATTGCCTGCTAGAAAGGAGACTCTTGCGGAGCCTGAAGAGGCAAACCAGATTCATGAGCAGAGGGAATTGGGAACTGACTGGGTTAAAAACAGCAATACTTCAGATTCTAAATTAAAAGGGAGGACTTCCTCTTTGGATGAAAATCAGAAGGCTGATCAAGTGGATGAGGCTACAAAGGAGATTGAGAAAATGTTAGTGTCAGAAGGGGCCAATTCAAGTGTAAAGATTGAGCAAGAAGCCAATGAAAAATCACCTGAATCATCTTCAGATTTGGGTAATGAGGCCAATATTAATATGGAGAAATTGAATGGTACTGGCGTCTCAGTGCAAAAGCCATCTGTGGCAGAAAACTGTGAGTCCTTAGAGAGCAAAAACGAGGATGTTGTACTACCTTCTGCTTTTGGTAACCATGAGATGGAACCTAAACCTGAAGATGCTGATCACATGAAGCCAGCTGAGGTTGAGCATAATGTAAGACGACTGGATCTGGATTCATCAGTTTTGGCTAGGGTGAAAGAATGTGCTGAAGAGAAATTGGATAGAATAGAGGCTCCTGGCCATTGCTCTGGTTCTTCAGTTCACCCAGAGTCACCAAGAATTCCTGTGCAGGAGAATGAAGTGTGCAAGAAGTCTTTTGGGTGTAACTTGGACAGACTTGAATCTGAGGGAGCAGGAGAACAGAACTCATCAACTGTTGATGCTTCACTTAGTGCTGCTGGGCCAGATATAGCAGTCAAGCTGGACTTTGATTTGAATGAGGGCTTTCCTGTAGATGACGTGAATCAAGGGGAGATTGTCAGACAGGAAGAGCCTATTACGTCATCTGCAGTTCATGTGCCTTGTCCATTACCTCTTCCCATTTCTTCTTTGTCAGTAGGCTTCCATGCTTCAATTACTGTGGCATCTGCTGCCAAAGGGCCTGTAGTTCCTCCAGAGAATCCATTGCGGAGTAAGGGGGAGCTTGGATGGAAAGGTTCAGCTGCTACAAGCGCATTCCGGCCAGCTGAACCCAGGAAAAATGCAGAGCTTCTATCAAATACTAGTGATGTTCCTTCTGTTGACTCCAATACTACCAAGCTAGGCCGTCCTCCTTTAGATTTTGATTTGAATGTCCCAGATCAAAGAAGTCATGAGGATGTGGCTTCCCATGGTTCTTCTGTGCAGACATGTTTAGAATCTGGGCCTCATGATCGTGGTTCTGTGGGACTTGATCTGGATTTGAACAGAGCTGATGAGACTCCTGATGCTGGGTCCTTCTCTATGAGCAAAGTTGATATTCCTTCTTTACCTAGTAAGCCTTCATTGCCTGGTGGATTATCTAATGGTGGGAGTATCTCACGAGACTTTGACTTAAATAATGGGCCAGGCCTCGATGAAGTTGGCACTGAAGCTCCAGCTCGTAGTCAGCAGATAAGAAGTGCTGTAGCATTCCCATCTGCTGTTCATGGTGTAAGAACAAATAATGCTGAATTTGGGAATTATTCATCATGGTTTCCTTCAGGCAACTCCTATTCCGCGATTGCTGTCCCACCCCTTTTGCCTGGTAGGGGAGAGCAGACTTATGTTGCTGGTGCTGGAGGCCAGCGGATCCTGGCTCCTCCAGGGAGCACATCTTATGGCCCTGAAATTTACAGGGGGCCTGTCCTTTCATCTTCTCCAGCTGTAGCGTATCCACCTGCTACACCATTCCAGTATCCTGGGTTTCCATTTGAAACCAATTTTCCTTTGTCTTCAAGCTCCTTTTCGGGTTGTTCAACAGCATTTATGGATTCCTCAACAGCTGGTGGACTTTGCTTTCCTACCATGCCCTCACAGCTGGTGGGGCCTGGTGGTGTTTTGCAATCTACTTATCCCCGTCCCTATGTCATGAGTCTTCCAGGTGGTACAAATAATACAATACCTGAAAGTAGAAAATGGGGAAGTCAAAATCTGGATCTTAATTCAGGCCCTGGTGGTACAGATACAGAACGTAGAGATGATAGATTGCCTTCAGGATTGAGGCAATTTTCTGTCCCCAATTCCCAAGCCTTAATGGAGGAACAGATGAAGATGTTTCAAGTGGCAGGAGTAAAGAGAAAGGAACCTGATGGTGGTTGGGATGGTGCTGATAGATTCAGCTACAAACAACCCTCGTGGCAGTAGGATGATGTCTCTTTGAAGCAAATTTCCGGGAGGTGGTGAGCGCATTGTTTGCCCATTAGTTCCTATACGTTTAATTTTAACATGTTGATGAACAAATGGTGCTTAGTTGTTTAAAAGATAATTTGATAGCTAGTCTTTTGGGGCTGAAATATCATTTCAACTGCACTTGATATAGGTTAAAGACAGTGATCCACTATGATTATGTGGGTTCTTATTGATTTCTGGAATTGGATATCATAAAACATTCTGGGAAAATGAAGTATTTGATTCTATGCCAGGTTGCATTTGAAAGAAACTAGTGCATTTTTTGTTCCTGGGGTTTGGTATGTACTAGGCGTTTTCAGAAGGGTTATTTTCTTAATACGTTGGGAGCTTTCTCTTAACACCCTTAATAGTTAGACAGTCAGATTTGCATGGACATGCATTTTGTTTTCCACTTAACGCTGTGATTATTGAAGCTTGTAATGTATTATGCAGCTTTGGTGGGAAATGTCAGAAGTGCCAAGGAGGATGTTATGAGTGTGGACCCTTGAATGACAAGCAGAGATGTTAAACTTGCTGCCGATTTGCCCTGTCATTTCAGACTTCGTAAGACGATCAGGACCTCTGATGCAGTTGGTTTGAAAGCACCTGCTTCAACAGATTGTCCCTTGCGGATAAGTTCTTCCTGTGTAGATATCTAACTTAAAACAGAAGGCAATGCCATCTCTGCCTGGAATCAGAAGTTGGCAGTAAGTGTTTTGACTGTGACTGTTATGCAACGGCGCTGAATTCCAATCTGTTCTCGAGCATTTGGAAGGAGAGGATTGGATGAATGAACTGGCTGTAGGCTTGAGGCCAGTTTGTGTCTTTCAAAAAAATTTTTTCCGTTCAACTTCTTGTTACATATATAGTTATTGCTGTAGTCATGACTGCTGAATTTTGTTACTTATCACAATCTGGTTATTGATATATGCACAGGTTAGCCATCATGTTCAATGTGTCGCTTCTGTGTGTTTATTTCCCCCTTCCCCCTTTCGCAACTTTTGCTCTACCATTGGGATGTTATAACCTGGAAAGGATTGGTTGTAGTGCTTAAATTCGATCATGACAAGGGTTTTCGTTGAACAGGGCGGATTTAGATTGAAGGGTGTAGGAGCAACTGCCTTCTCCAACCCATAATATTATCTAGTCTGGATGTGGATTCAATTTATGTAATGTGGGGCCAAATGTCCCCACTAATAAAGAAAAATTAATAATTTTATATGCAGGTTACTTTTAGTATTCTCATGATGTAATTGTAATTTTCATGATACAAATGATTTGATTAGTTAAATTGTGCTATTAAATTTTATACATGACCTCTTCGACCAAAAAAAAAAAACAGAAATCCTACATGACCTATAAAAATCAAAAGACAATTATAATTAAATGTAAACAAAAGAAAAATAATAATCTTTAGGGTGACATTATTCTCGTTAGAAGTCTTTAACGTGTGTAATTTTTTTTTATTTGTCTTGATAATTATATGTTACTAATTTAAATATAAAAGTGTGAGCACAAATGAGTGCGTTTCTAATAAAATGGGAATTGGATAAACTTGCATGGTTTGCTTCTAACTTATAAGATCTATTTTTTTGTGATTAAAAGATTTCTATTTGATGGTTAAAATGATAAAAAAAATTGTACTTTTACCCTTTAAGGATTTATCTTAAACAATACTTTTGGACAAATTCATAAGACGTTAGTATATATTGAACTTAATTACGCATTGTATGTTGTTAGACGATAATTATTTTAGTGTCACCATGAACAAAAATTAATTAAATTAAAAGAAGAAAGAAAACAACTCGAGTCCCATGATTTACAAATCCGCCATTGTGAAGGAACATGGAGCGCGTTTGTGCCTACAGGGGCTGTTTGTCTTTTTATGGAAAAAAGAAAAGAAAAGTGTTGGTATGGTTCAGCGGGAGGCTTAAAGCAGTTGAATCAAGTGCAACGGGATTCGCTTTTTGACAGTAAAGAATGTCGGCCATGATGTCAACCATCAAAACAAAAGTAACCCCACATCTCCTGCCTTCCCTCACTCTTCTTCCATTCTCATAAAACAAAAATAAAATTAAGCCGTCCTCCCATAGAAATAATTAATTCTAAATAATATATTCAATCATAAATTAATTTAAAGAAAAAAAAAAAAAACTCTCAAACTACAGATGTATGAGATTGCCAGTCGAATTCTCTGGCTTTTATGAAATCGTTCGTGCAGATAGATGAGAAGCATCAGGAAGGTTCCCCATCATTGTATATTGAATATTGATCCATCACACGAAGACTTTGACAAAACGCATGCAAAAGGCTGGATACAGATTGCTTGTTGGTCTGTTCTCCTCCTGACGTTGCGGGGCAAGCACAAGCAGACTACTGATCAAGACTTTGTTGTTATTCAACCGTCCCCGCCACCGCATCAAACTTGCAAAGCCCAAGACATTGCGCCGTGAAATCAGGGCCATTTTGGAATGGCCCACCTCCATCAAGCTCACATGGACTGCTGCATTCAACTTTGCCATGTGTCAATATCCCACCCTTCAACTTAGCTTCAGACAGAAAAAGCACTGCGCTGATCACACTCATTTTTAACCCTTCTTTTTATCACAAGAATTATACCATCTTCCCCCTTTCTTTCTTAGATGAAAACAAAAACATGCCCATATGGTCATTATTTCTAACTCAAATAAAGCATTTCACTTCCTCTCTATCAGGTTAATAAGGAAGGTACAGCAACATAAGCCTCAGTACTCCATTTCCCTCCTCACTTCCAATTCTCATAGTTCTCTCACTGTAAAAACTCTTCCTCTCTCTCTCTCTCTCTCTCTCTCTCTCTCTAGCTCTCTTTCTGTGTCTCTACATGTTGGAGAACACCATGAAATCTTCTGGCTCGCTTTTTCAGGAAAGGTTTCACAGTTATAGCAAAAGGGAGAGGTGCTTCAACATAGGGACTTCGGTGCCTTTTGTTTTGACGTCTCTGCTCATGGCCTCCATTTTCAGTTTCGTTCTTCTCTATTCCCCAAACCCTTTGACTGTTACTCCAAATCAAAGCTCTGACACGGTTGAAAAGCGCTTTCAAAAGCAAGAGGAAGAGCCTCCTCAAACCAAGCAGGTCCCTACTATGCCAACCAAACCACATAAAGGTAAGTAAATGAACAACCAAATGTCGTTCCTGCTATTCCTCTTTGATTGTCCCGTTCTGAATTCTTCCGGGTCTGCTATTAATTGACACTTTTTTTTTTTCCCTGCAGAGCACAAAACCTGTGACTTGTCAAAGGGTCGCTGGGTTCCATCATTAAGAAGGTCGTCATATTACAATAATTCTAGCTGCACCACAATCCCTGACACCAAGAACTGTTTCAAGAATGGCAGAAAGGACAGTGATTTTCTCAACTGGCAATGGAAGCCTGAGCAATGCGAGCTTCCAAGATTCAACCCCAAAACGTTCCTGCACATTGTTCGTGGCAAGAAAATGGCATTCATTGGTGATTCTGTGGCTAGGAACCACATGGATTCCCTCCTCTGCCTCCTCTCACAGGTCAGTCCTCCTTGCTGCCAAATTGTACGGACACTACAAGTTCCCTGTCTTCACGTCTAATCACTTAAAATTTTAGTGCTGAAGTCTTTTTCCCATTGATCCCTCAGAACTTTTCTTACCCCCAGAAAACAAAAAATCCAGAGCTTTGGCTCGAGTGAATTGAAAATTCTTTGCTTAAACTGAAAGGAGGAATGTGATTCTCTGAACCAAAAGAGAAAGAAAAAACTGGAACGTGATTCCATATACCTTATTTGGTGTTGTTTGGTTTGGAAAGTAATCCTTTCTGGGATTTCACGTTTGAGTTAAGTGCAGAAATAATGTGCGTCCCATGTGGCACCAAGTTTAATATACAACACAGCTAAGCTTTAGAATAGTTGACCAATTCTGGGGCTGATTCTAAATTTAGATACAGACAAATACATTTCATTTGGTATAGAATCGTAACTTCTTATCATCAATCTGAAATTTCGAAGAGTTCAGAGTATGTAGTGTCGAATACAAAGTAGGCAGAAAAGGAAAATGGGGAATCATATGTGGGTACTTTATACTTCATAATACATATATAGTAACTGCTGGATCCTGATTCCTTGTATTTATGGTGCAGTAGCCAATAGGTGAGAAAAAAGGACAACTTTGAGAGTTATAAAATTAGTAACAATAGTAAAATGACAATGCTCTCCAATTTGTAAAATTTAAGTAAGTTATCAAAATCAGATCAATAACAGCTAATCCAATCAGAAAATAGATACAATGTAGTTGTGACTGCTTGCGATTGATGGTGAGAAGTTTTTGTTGGTACAGAATTTCAGATAATGAATTACTAGGAAATATCTAATGGGAGAGATGGTGCAGCTGAATTTGTTCTAAGAAGAGCCGTACAACTGACTTAGGAACATGTGTGCTATCCCATTTTATATTCATTTTTATTATGGTTATATATTCTCTACCACTTAAAAAGTACTATTGTGATGTGATTTGGGTTGCGGTATATAATGTCAACCTTTTAAGATATTGCGTGGACTCTCTCTCTTTCTCATGAGTTGTTTGGTAGAGGTTAAAGGGAACGAATGTGATAAAAAAAAGTGAAAATAGTTTCAACTCTATAATTTCATTTTCCAATTCAGTACTTGTGGGTCATGTTTAATCTTTCATTAACGTGGGTTACTGTACTGAGCCATGATGAAACATGTAATAACAGTTAAATTTGTTAAATTTTATAATTTAATTTATAAAAATAATAAATTTAATGATATAAATTTTTTATTTTAAAAAATTTATATATGTTAATTTATAAAATAGATGTACTGTTTCATTAAACCATCCAAAAGTGAATCAACCACTTGGAGCCTACGTTCACCTCTTTAGTAATTTTGCAGGAGGAATCGCCAAAGGATATATATAAGGATTCTGAAGACCGGTTCCGAAAGTGGTATTTTCCTAACCATGACTTCACTCTGCTGATGCTGTGGAGTAGGTTTCTAATAGTAGGTGAGGAAAGAATGGTAAACGGCACAGGGTCCAGCGTTTTTGACATGCATCTGGACAAGGCGGATAATGATTGGGTTAGAGAGCTCCCTGAGTTAGACTATGCTATAATCTCAGATGGGCATTGGTTTTTCAGAGTAATGTACCTTCATGAGGGTGACAAACTTGTAGGATGCGTATTTTGCAATCAACCAAACGTGACAAACTACAACAGCGATTTCCTCTTTCGTATGGCCTTTCGAGCAGCATTCAAGCAAATCAATGGCTGCAAAAGGTGCAGAAGGATGCTGACATTGTTGAGGACATTTGCACCTGCTCACTTTGAGAATGGGGTTTGGAACACCGGAGGCTACTGCAATAGGACAGCCCCTTTGACTGAGGGAGAGGTTGATTTTGGGAGGTTTGAATGGCAACTGAGGAATATTCAGATAGAGGAGTATGAAAGTGCAAGAAAAGAAGGTGGGAAGAAAGGACACAGATTTGAGTTAGTAGATGTGACTAGAGCAATGCTGTTGAGAGCAGATGGGCACCCTGGGGAGCATTGGGGTAACAAGTGGATGAGGGGTTATAATGATTGTACTCATTGGTGTATGCCAGGTCCTGTTGATGTCTGGAGTGAGTTATTGCTGGCTGTTCTCAAAAGGGATGCTGGGTTGAGTTCTGAATTTTAGGTTCAAAGCTAATACAGATATATAGTTAACAGTCAGATATATAATCCATACAGAAATTTTTTTCTCTATTACTAATATGCTTAGATTCTTAATGAGCTATGTAATTATTTCACTTGAAGGATAAGAGAAAGAGGATTTTTTCTTTCCCACTTTATGTATAATGGTGAAAAGCTCATCCTATCTCATTTTGTAGTATATATGGACTTGTTGATCTCCAGCATGCATATGTGTCTCTGCTCAATAACCTGTGAACTGGGAAGGTTAATGCTAGCTTGCAAATATGCCATGTTAGAATCTCAAGTGCATAGACAAAGCCGCCTGATGTGACTCCAGCAGCGGGCAACTATACTATTAGTGGTTAGGGTCAGTAAACTCACAAATAGTGATTTGACAAAATCTTCATTAAAAATTTACGCGAGATAGATATTGCTAGTTTATAAAATTTAATAAATTTAATAATTAAAAATTTTTTTTAAAAAATTTTATAAATTTTAACTTATAAAAATTAAAAAACTGTAATATTTAACCCACTAATCACAAAATTACATTTATGTGACAAAATTTATTATTTCACATAAATTTTTTCCTAATTCTTTTGGTCTTTATCTATTAATTTTTTTTTAACCAGTATTTATATTGGACACTTTGAAATTAGATCCTTATATTGAAATGAATTGTACTTGAATAGCCGCTTTCAAATTTCCATTTCGTGCCTGACAAATTGAGCTACAACGGCTATATATCGTGGCTAGTGATGCGAATGCTTTTGTGCCATGGCCACTTCTTTTTACTTCTTGCATTTCTCAAAGTCCCAATTTTTCCATCAAACATATAAACTCTTTCCTTAGTGATGGAGAATAATAACAGCTAAGGATCTTTTTATAAGAAGATTTCTTTGAAGCCCTTTGAATTTTTCTTTCAAGCTAACCATCAATATTTAGTCATGATGATCTTTTTCGGAGCCACATTATTTAAGTTGTAGATCTGGATTGTCTCGAGAACTCTTGCTCTGCAGGCAAGAATTCTGCTTTCAAAATATATAATCTGCTCATGCAGAGTACAGAAACAAACTCTAGGAGGGTCAAAGGAATTTTCTTATACAGGTAGAGGCTAAAATCAAGTCAAGAGTCTAGGGTAACCAATTAGCCTTAAACCCTTTCACAAATTATATAGATTTAGATCTTATAAAATGAGTAACATTCTTCACAAAATAAAATATAAATAAATAATAATTAATTTAAAATTTTAATGTTAAAAATTATTATTAAATATAAACAAATAAATAATAATTTATAAATTTAAAATAATTTATACTATTAATTTTTAATTAACAATTATTTATTTACATTTTATTTTGTAAAATATATTTTTCACTTTAGAAAATTTTCATTCAAATTTTATATTAAGAAAGGCCTTGATCTTTACCGAAAACAAAGTGATAAGAATCAAGCATTATCACGTTGTTTTATTGGTATCATACTAACAAGATTTGTGTATCAAAATACCAAAGAGATCAGGTTGATTAACAAGAATATATAGTTACTTCAGCTTCATCCCTTTCCTTATCAATGTCACAGCGCGATGGTATAGTACTTCAAAGCTCATACCCAACCCTTTTGGAAAAAAGACACTGCTATTGCCACTAATGGAATCCCACAAAAATTTTATCTAAAAAATTATCATTAAAAATTTCTAGTACAATATTTAATTTAATAATTGTTCATTTAAATCTATTAATACTCATGTGAAGTCAGGCATGAAGCTAATTAAAATGCAGTTGAGCAACCATTTCACTCGAATGTAGCTTAAGTCACACACACACACACGTTGATCCTCTACAAGCCAGAATTCATCATAAATGTTGAGCATGCATTTCACTATAATGTGGCTTAAGCTACACATTTTGTTGACCAAGAAGCAATGTAAGTCAGTATCACTACCTACTACTTAGAAAAGAGGGATATGCTATTGGACATGAATAGGCAGTCAATCAAAGCCCTACCAAAACCAAGGTACCCTGTAAACCTAAATGATGATTTCATAGCCTGAAAAAAAGAAGATACCAGTGACTTCAATCAGTAGAAGAAGTGTATGAATTTTATAACAAATCCAGTCATGCTAGATAAAAGAATCTATAAAAAAAATGATCCCAAGTCAAAAACCAGAACATTAAGTGGACAGATTGTGAGTAATTCTGTAAGTTGGAATTATATCTTTGAACTGGCAGCTTATGCAATGGCCACAAATGCAAGGAAACACTGTTTAGCATGCGTTCCACACGCAATCATTTTGGAATCATGGAAATCATGTTCATGACCACAAAAAGACACAAATACGACACTTCTCAAAGAAAAATATACATCCAGAGAGAAAAAAAAAAAGTTTCACGTTCAATAATATTAAGCAAAGTTGAAACACATTCAATTTCGCAATCTTCTAAAGAAATTCAATACCATCTTGGATAGATGAGGAAGCTTAGAAGGAATGAACACAAAATCATAAGCTATATCGATCAGGCTTATAGATCCTTGTGTCATAAGCATATCATCTCTTATATCCTTCACATTGTAATATGCCAGTTGCAAGTCAAGAGGCAAGTCTATGTGTCCTGGTGTAAAAAACAGTCTAAACAGTATGGTAATGGATAGAAATGAGAACCCAATTTGCAGACATAACAATCGCAGCACGGGATGCATATTATAATTTACCAAGTTATGAGGAAAGTACAGTAAGAAGACACGTCAATTTACAAACAAATGTTGATATTAAGCGATGCTTGAAAATGCCAGAAGCCAGCTTGATTGTTTCGATTCAAAGAAAGGATTAGCAGTCAGAAGGACAATGGTTGTCAAGTTCTATTAAAAATGCCTTTCTCTAGTAGCATATAATTGAAAGACATCCACTACAATTTTTTTTTTTCAAATTATAAATGAAGCAAAATTATTATTACAGAAGAAGGTAAAATTACATATACAGGAGATGAGAAATCCACTCATTGATCTAATAAAACTTAGGAAGAACAGAGAGATATAACATCAATCCAACGATCCCTCCACCCTCCACGCCTAAAAAGAAGAACCCCCGAAAAAGCTTGTGTGCTAAATGTCAAAGAGACGCTAGAAAAATAACATTGACCTATAACAATGGCAAAGACAGAGGCTTGTTCTTAAAATGTCCGCATTAGTCATTGCAGTCCAGCCAAATGCCTGAAACAGCAGCATAAAGAGAACATATTCCACAAACGTCACCCTCTTTACTACCCCCATAGCTTCTCAGGCAAATCATCAAAATATTCTCCAAATTTTGATAGCATACCTTGGATCCTTCAAAAATTCTAAAAGGTCTGTAACAGATATGACTAGCAGAAAAGCTATACAAGATTGAGCAAGAGTTTCTAAATTTTTGCCACATTACAAAATGCACAGATTCAAGGAAAAGAAGAAACGAAAGTTAGTTAAACAAACAAACTAACTTTCTTGACTAATGGATAAAAGGAAGTGAATTGGACAAACTCATCAGACATTTATCATTATGTGAACACCGAATGAGTTTGAATCAGCCACCAATTCATTATAGCAACATTAAAATGACGAAGAATGAAGTTTTCCATCCATAGATAATAGAATCTCAAATCTAGGAAACTATTAAGCTAAAAATCAAAGATCTAAAATGCCTCTTACTATAATGTTAATAACAACATTGACATCAATCTATATCAATCCCAAGATGTAACACGTCAGGAAAACAAAATAAAATTCTAGGCTAGACTACCACCTCATGCTTCTACTGAGTTGCCAAGCACAAATGAGAAGAGCTCACGTACAGGAGAGAACTCAACCAGCCCAATATCCGTGGCATACCCAGTAACCGGCAACTTCAAGTCCCTCAAGACGCAAAACGCCTCAGCCATCCTAGTTTTTGGCACTTCCTGCGCAACTGAGCAATAAGGAATCCAAGAATCAGGGCGATACTCCTCTGCTATCTCGATACCTTCTTTCTTCATAGCATCACACAGTTGGGATTGGAACTGAAGCAGCGAGATTGAAGGCGTCGGCGCAAGGAAGAGGACATTGTTGTCATTTGGTAAGCTCCCAATTGAGGTAAAAGATAGAGGCAAAGGTTCCTGCTTGGCAGCGTAGCTCTTAACAATGGATTCAAGCTTCGCGGGATCAACAAATGGGCTGGAAAAGAGAGTGATGTGTGGGCGCGACTCAATTTCGATGAGTTGGGTACTGATTTGGCGGCGAGCCAGTACATTCCAGGCCTTCAAGACCTGATTTTCAAGCGCAGGGTCGAAGTAAAGCTCAACAGCATAGCCTTGTGACATTGCCTTAGAAAATTGAAGAAGACTAAAGAATGACAAGACTCAACCAGCAAAACCCAAGATTCAAAAGTGAGATTTTGAGGAATATAAGTAATGAAATCAGACCAGCCCACGAACGAAAACGAGGGCCAAAAGGCAGATTTAACAGCAACCGAAGAAGAATAACAAATATGAGAGTAAAATTGAAGGCGGGTGAGGCCAAGATAGCAAGAAAATTAGGAAGTGAGACGAGCAATGGGCAATTAAAGACAGAGAGACGAACAGTGAAGGGAAGGCAGATAGAAAGCTAGGAAAGTTATTAGTATAGGGACGGGAAATCGAAGAAAAATGAACAAACAATCACATGTGAAACGGTGGGTTAAAGTTTGTACCACAAAGAGACAGAGGGAATAAAGGGTAGAAAATCAGAAAAGTTATTGCAAGCAAAACCCTGTTTCTGCGAGCCGATCCTACAGATATGCTTCGGCGGACACAGTGAGCAGCCCTTAACGGTTGCCACCGTGGGCGACTGCGATGAGAGGCTGAGAAAAGCAAGGTCTTACCTTAGGAGAGAAACGGGCACCCCGTCTCAACTCTACCGTGACTCCATCAAATTGAGAGGGACACGCAATGAACAGGTTTCGTTTTCTTTGGACCGAACTGCGATTAGAAACGGCCCTTGTAAAGGCGATTGTCGGGTAAGCGTCTAAAACTAAAACTGAGCATCTCATTCCAACGTTAGGTGAAAATAGACCCTAAGGTTTAAGTTACTATTTTGATCTTCCTAATTTGCTCTCACTTTTAATTTCTAAATATTTTCATTTAAAATTTTTTTTATTTTTTTAAAAGATTCTATTGCACTAATTTGCTTTAAGGATATTCTTTCAAATAATAAAAAAAAGAAATAATAATTTTAATCCTTTTATTTTTTTAAAATAATTATTTAATCTTTCAATTTTTTAATTAAACAATTTAATTTTTTATTTACTAAATTTTCTATTTTGATATGATTTAGCTCATTGTTTATGACATAAATTAATTTTTTTCCATTATAATTTAATATGATTTCTAAAAGTTATTGTTATACATAAAATTAAAAATTGAATATTAGAAAACAAGAAGATTTCAGCCAAAGGAAGGAATGGTGTTAAAATTTTTAAAATAAAAATAAAATTTAAGTTATTATTAACAAGTCACATATAAAAAGAGATAAATTTAGTAAGTTAGAGATAAAATTATCATAATTATATTTTTAAATAAATTAAAATTTTTTTGATTATAATTATAAAAAAATTCAAATATTGATGTGAAAATAAAAAAAATAAATTATTTTAAAAAAAAAGAATAGAAAATTTCGTTACTCCAATAAAAAATACAATGTCTTTTCATAAACCTACATAGCGATAGTGTCAGCAAACTATTTTATTTGTTTAATATTTAAAATTTTCCAAAATTTAATAAAATAGTTTAAACAAGCCATCTACTTTAATCCAATAATATTTTGAAATAAGACCCCTTAAAATGTGAGCTGTATCTTATAAAATAAAATGCAAGATAAATTATTTTTAATAAAAAATTTATTATATAAATTATTATATTTAAATAAATAATAATTTATAAATTTAATATAATACATTTGCTTAATTTTTTTAATTTATAATCACTTATTTATATTTTACTATATAAAAAACACCTTACAATTTTAAAAAGTCGAATCCATCCATTTTTAAGGCTAGGTTAAGCTCTCCTTGTGTCCATTTGTTATTTAAGAAGGTAGGCCTTGAGATATAAAGAACATTTAACAAATTTGAAAAGGGCTAAAACTATAGAGAGAGAATTGTTATGTTAAAATAATTAATGTTCAATCACATATGCAACCCAAGCATCCAAAAATAACACCCAAATAGAATTTTTTTTATAAACATATATAAGATTATGAATTTAAATTTAAAAATTTAAAAATAACAATTAAATATAACTAAATTATTAAAAATGTCAGCACTCAAATACATTTATTGAAGGCGAAGCAAAAAAGGTCCATACACAAACAAATATGTTGAGTTGGTAGGTAAAAAGATTCCCTCAAAAGGGCCCAAATATGAACGTGCAAATCCAAACAGAGACATTAATTAACGGGGAACACGAAGGTAAAGTGGGATGGGGTTGTAAGCATCTGGGGGTGAATCCCAAACAGAGAATGCACTAGAACAGTTCATCCACTTGTGTGTCAGTTCTGGGTAGTGACGGTCGATCACATCCTTCAGGCTCTCCGTTGTGTTCACCCACTCAAGCCCTTTCTTTGTGTAACTCTCCTCGTTGAAGTTGCTGGTGAAGAACCTGTCTGCTTCCAACCTCCTGCAGGTCCAGCCCAATTATCAGGCCTTAGCCCATTATGTTCAAAAACCCATTCAAAATGGGCCAGAAGCCCAACTTTAACAAGTCCAAAGAAGAATCCTCCCTATTATTTTGCCTCACGTAAGAAGTGGGAGAAAACTTTCATATAATGAATAATAACATTCATAAAAACAAATTTAAATTTATTGAAGTGAATTTTTGTAACATTCAATTTGATAATAGAAGGGCTGGTGTTTACCTGGATGCCATGAGCAGGAATATTACGAAGGCTGTCTCACTGATTGCAAACCCCTTGATCTTCTTCTCTGCCATAAGACCCACAAGCAAATCAAGCTCTTCAACATTATCACCGTACACTTCCTGCAATACTTGAATTGCTTCGTTGTCATTCGTTAGATCTTCCCACTTAGAGATGGGTATCAACAACAAGCCCCTTCGGAATTGGTTGTATCTTGCAACGCTCCTCTCTCTGTCTCTGTATACTGCATTGCCAATCACCATATTGGGTCAGTTCCAACTCCCTGTAAAGGAAGGACAAGTGATTTGGAAGGTAACCCTACTTTCAAGAGCTGGTAGGTCCACATGATCAGGCCTGTCTGTGCCGTCCACGTTTTGGGGTACAAGGTTCCTGAGCCACACTGGATAATTCCATAGCACTAGTCCTCCACAAGCTTGGTGGCCCATTGAGACCATTTGCCTTTCAACTCCTATCTCTGCTAAGGTCTTCTCTCCTTGCAACCCAATCAAATTTGGCATGGGAATCCTATAATGACAGAAAAGCCTCTTTATTAATGCACGTAGGGATGCAACAAGTGGGGAACATGATAAGAGACAAAAAACTGAATTGGTAGTGGTGCAAGGGATCAAGATGATAAATCTCCTACTCTTTGATCACCGCTGGAGATTTGTTGGGTCCTGGAGTGGCAGATATGTCTCTCAGTTGCAAGCTATCAGGTAGGAGGGAGTGCATCCTATAGACGCTAACAAATTCCTCAGTCAGAGAATATGGGACACCATGGTTTTCCGGTTTCTTCAAGCCCACAAATCCTCCCAATATGGCTTCTCCAACATGTCCAAACGTGTCCTTGAATTTTTTTCCCAGTAACCCGTACCTGAAATCAAAAAAGTACTCCATTATTGAAAATTTAATGATTTCAATTACCGTTTTCTCTCTCTTTTTTATTTATTTTAAAATATGAGATATCTTAAAATTTAAATTTGACTCAAATAATTAAATTAAATTTTATTATTTCCTGTACTTCTTATAAATTTGATTCTCATATTATAAATATTTTAGTATTTCAAAATAAAAAAAGGAATATAAGGTATCCGATGATCTAGTAACCTATATGTAAAGGTTGGAAAAAAATATTTCTACTACATCCAATTGAATTTCATATTTAGTTTATAAATTATAATCAATTTAAATATTTAAATTTTATGAAATAAAAATTATATATAAATAGAAGGAATGATACGAGTCTCTTATCATAAATTAGATTTATAAAAATTTCACTTATAAAAATTCTGAATTATTAAATTTATTATATTTTATTATTTATTTTGTAAAATTCAATACATTTAACTGCTTACATATTTTTTTTTTATTTGGTGGTACTTCAAGTGGGAAAAAAAATTCCCAACCTATATATGCTGTTTATAAACAAACTTTGCATCTATTATCGTGCATAGCTGTTTGTATAGCTAGCTCTACCTAATTTAAGATATATACATGATCATGGCCTCACTCTCATATGCAGAAAGGAAAAAAGAACAGATCGATGAATGCGTGCCTTACCAGTTAGCACGCATCCCAGCAAGTAAAGTGTCAGTTTTAAGAAGCTCCACAGTCCAATCAATGGTGTGAATCTTTGCAATGACAGCAGAGGTGACCAACCTGGCATGGCGAAAAAGATCTTCGTCTTCCAAATCTGGGTATTCCCTCTGAGAATGCATTCAAATGGATGTTTAAATTGGCTACTGTGCTGATCAGGCACATGCACGTTGCAACACATAATAACATGTATTTGAAGGAAGTACCTTGAGAGCATCGCAGACTGCATTGTGCTCTTGAATGAAAAGGGTCTGCAAGGTGGAGACACCAGCCCAACTGTTACGAACGTCACCAGAGACTGCACTTCCATCTTCGTTGTGGAGGAGTTGACCATCTTCAGATATCTTGAGCTTCCCGTCTTTGAAAGTCCTTACTTTCCTTAGTACTTTTTCGTTGCTCCCATATATAACGCTTCCATCCCTTTTATGTTCACGTTAATAACTTTATGTTGAGGTAACAATAATACATTTTAAATATATAAATTTGTTGTTTTCACAACATATGAGCAATATAAATGTAGACATCGTGAAAAATTTGTTAATGTGTATGTGTATCTTTTTCATTGAATATATATATATATATATTAAATTTGAATTTTGTAAATTATATGATACGTCTTATATTTAACATAAATATTATCTTAAATTCATAAATTTTTGTCTATTTATTTAATTTTATAATAATTTATGCTCTCATTTTTTTTATTTAATTAGGTGAGAGTTAGCTTTCGATGAACATGATGCATAAGTATGATATATACTCATTTTATTTCTATCTTCAATGCAAATTAGTTAGAAAATATGTAATTCCAAAAACTTTAATCAACAAGTTGATGCAAAAACATGGCACATATTGTTATTAGTTCTTGTGGAACCTTGTGCAAGTGACCAATCATCATTATTTATTAAAATGTTGTCACATTTGTAAAAAGACATATATAGTCCTTAGAATGCATTGATATTATTTCTTTTATTAATATTTTAACGAGTTATGCTACTTTTACTCTATTTTTTTTTTACATAAAACTCACTTCACATTCTACAACTCTTAATTCAATATGTGAGTAGAAGCTACACATCTAATCAAGTTACAAAATGTAGAGTGCCAGAGAATAATGATTCCGTCCTAATTAGCGTGGCACTCTATGAAAGCCATATATATTATTGCTTAAGACGTAACATTGGTATCCTTATTTCAGTTTTAAGGTACAAGTATCCATGTAACGAATTAATAATACTGTGACAACATATGTTAACTTAATAACTTAAATCATTTGACTAACATTTCATGTTTCATTTTTTTATTTCTTTCATTAATTTGACACGAATCTTAATATTTTGTTTGCTCTACTCACTAATTTGACACATACCTTTGTACTTATTTTTTTTTTTTACTTTTTTCTTTTTATTTTGACATACATTTCCATTTTTTTTCTACTTTCTTCTTCCATTTTAACACACATCTCATGTCCATTTTTTTTTTTCTTTTTTTACTTTCCTCTCTCTAATTGCAAAAACAGGTTTAATAAATAACCATTTTTTTAAATAAAACAACCCAAAATAAACTACTAAGTACGGATACCCTTACTATATAATAAGGTCCCATCCAAATTCTTACCACCAAGGTGTACGGATATTTAATGCTCCGCTTTTGATTTCGTAGAAGCCAGTAGGAACCTCCTTTGTCTCGTAGAACTTGAAAGACTTCAGAGGGCATTGTCTTGCAACTTCTTTAGGTGCTGTCAGCTCAATCTATGACAAATTTCCAGAAAGATTAGATATTTTTGTGTTTACCATGGTTACAAAAACAAACATTGTTGAAGGAAAAGAGTTCAAAGCCCACGCTCTATGCATGCCCTGGCCATGAAAATAGTACCTGGTTGGTATCCTCCATGTGATCAATCCAATCATGTATCATGAACTGAATCCAAGAAGCTGCAATCATGTTGAACTGCTTCCCAGTATCCTTATAAGTTGTTCGTGCTAGAAGCTTGGTTGCCACCACCATCGGATCTGGCTTCAGTAGCTGCAAGTCAGGCTTTCTCAAATTCACCATAGCTGTTAAAGTTGATATTTATTTCTGTGTATAAAATGGTAAAAACATAAACAACGACCTGATTTTTCTGATCAGAAGGGAGAACATTTCTGCCAAAGAAAGACTCTTCGCTGCCAGCTCCCTCATTGAAGGGGTCATTGAACTTTCCGTCGGCTGTTCTGAAGGGAAAATCAACCGGATTGAACCTGACACCTACCGGCGTTCTCCCAACGTTGAAGAGGTTGTACACTTGGTGAAGATGCCGACGAATTGCCAGATAAAACAGGCCTAAGAAAACAGGCAAACGGGGCCACAAGCTCAACTTGTCAACAGAGTGGACAATCTGCAGCATGCAAATTAATACACAAACTCATTCATTATGAGCACAATAATATTGTCACAGCCCTTAAAACCACTTAATATATTATAAGTAGCATTTGCTAGGATTTGAAGTTACAAGGAAGAGACAAGCATCAATGAGGGTCATCTTGGCAACTGCTCCATGGAAGTCTTCATGGATTAAATGGAGCAGGGATCTGGTAACAAGAGCTCTAATGGAATCCATCACTACAGACCACATGATTTTCTTTGATTGTTTAGTGCTCCAGATTGGAATGGATCATACTTATGAAGTATACATATGTGTATGTGTGCATGGAGGCTAAAGGTTTTATATTATAAGTGGTATATAATAGCTAAGGAGACTTTTCCGCATCCAATTTGATCGTGTTGCTATAGCCATCACTAGTTATTGAAGGAAATTATGTGATAAATTGTCTAGTATTAATTTCGCTAGACAAGATATAATTGAAAAGAAAAATCTAATTTATAAAATAGCAGAACTGAATTGAAAATAGGAACTTATTTAATAAAATTTAATCACTTTATTATATTGTCTATACTTTTCCTTACACGTATGTTGCACACTGAACCCAGATTATTTGACTTCTCCTCACAAGTGCACTTTATTTTCTTTAAGGACTCTTCTTTCTCTCTTTTATCAACACTATTTTTTTAAAATTTTTTAAAGGTATCCACATTCTCATTATGAACCATTTTATCTCTTTTTAAGTAAAAATTATAAATAATAAATCTCTTTTAATAAAAATAATTTTACACTTAAATTTATATTGATAACTTATTTCAAAATTTTTTAAAATATAGTTAATTTTTATTTTTGATAACACCATTTCGTTCTATATATACATTATACATCACACTATAATATATACAAATAATAATATACATATATATAAATTTATATACAATTTATATAAAATCACATATTTGTATTTTTTTTCTCTCTTCCCATCAAATATTTTGTCACATTACGGGCATAAAGCGGATTTCGCATAGAGAAATGATGGATTTGCATCATTAAAGCTACATGAGCTCTCATTGAAAAAATAAATACCTTAACAAATCGTTTTCTTTATTTTATCAATGAGCGTAACGTAAATCTAACCCTGCCCCATTTCCCTGCTCGTCATGTCTCTCATTTCAGTCATTTCTGCGAATGTTGTTCCCTCGCTTGTCTATTTCAATGGCTAAAGCCTACCAAGTCAGACAATTAACGTGGTACACCATTGGTGTTGCAACTACTATATATTAAATATTTCAACCAACATGATGGTGCATTCGTGTTCATGCTCCTCCACTTATTTTTAAACCAGGGCATTCAATGAGCAACTAATTGTGCACTATGGATCGAGGTTCTTTGTCTAAGTAAAGTAATTTTAGAGTAAGATAAATATAAAATTTAAAGAATAATAAAAAATATAAATTTACTCATTAAATTTTAAATAAAAAAAATCTAAATCCTACTTGTTACTTTAAAACTTAAGCTTGATTCAAATAATTAAATTTAATTTTATTATCGTTTCGTCAGTTTAATTTTTATATCTTATAACCTTTTTTAGGATTAAGAAAATGTTTATTTTTATATAGTTGGTACCTATCGATTATGACCTAAAACGCAAACTTGGCCACATAGACATTACAAATTGGATATACATTATTCAGTCGTTGTTCAAATTGTGGATATTTGACGCAAAACAAACTGACAATGTTGTTAAATCACTGGTTTGATACATAATTTTTGTTCTATCTTGTTGACTTTTCTTTTTTTAATTTGACAAGCATCATCATATTCTATTAATTTGACATGCATTATTATGTTTTATTTTTTTGTTTTTCTTTTTTTTTTAATCTTGACACACATCTTCATGCCTTTTTTTTTTAAAAAAATCTATTTTTAATTTGCATAAACCAATTTAACAAGTGTGTATTTTTTTAATTAAACAATAATTACTGCATCTTTCAAATTAGACAGATCAAAATAAACTGCAATACTCTAAATATCAATACCCTTACACAATATCATGTGGGCTATTAGTACCATATTTTTGTTCTTGCTTAAATTTAGAAATAGTCATAGCTTTTAGTCTAATAAAATGTTAGATTTGTCAATTATAAAAGTTCATAAAAATTAGAAATTAAGAAAATCAAATATTATATTTTTTAATTTTCTAATTGACCTCTAGATCTCTCATTTTATTTTCTAACTTCTAAATTATAAATTCTCAAAATTCAAAAAATATTCAAAGTGTTAGTTAGGTTTCATCTCTTAAAAATATAAAATAAAAATTATTCTTAAATTTATATTTAACAAATTTTTACCGTTGTTCAAAAATTAAAAGAAAAATTATTTGTATAAAAAAAACAGTTATTTTTTATGACTCTCACTTTTTTTTAACTCATTTTTGAACAATTTTGAACCGATAGTAGAAATCCGGATGATATCAAATCACGTGCTTTGAACGTAACCTCTTCTTTCTCATTACTCTGATGCAAATCAAACTTCCTCTGGCTCGCTCTTTCCCTCGAGAATGTAAGGCCCAAAAACTCCAATGAAGAAACTGGAGAATGCATCACTTCTATACGTCCAGCAAATTCAAATCTTATGATATTTAATAGAACAATGAGACAAATCAGATTTAATGATAAATTCTGCCCACATTTCCTGTATATTTTTTAAATTAAGCTTTGTAGTCGTAATTGCCGTACTTCTAGTGCCGGGTAATCACAGTTCTTACAGAAATTTGATGGCGACTACCTAGAAACTTCAAAATTCAGAGAGAACATGGAAGAAATTAAAATGTTGTTTTAAATATTCTATCTTAAATTCGGTAATTCATTGGATACTCAAATGCATCCTTTTTGTTTTTTGTTGTGGCAGAGAATGCTCTGTAGTGTAGGCCGAGAATATGCTTAAAAAGAGATATATGACCTTCTCTTACCCTTCTCTGGGTTTAAGATTAAGAGAGGATGATAGGGAGAGGAATAGAAGTTTATGTTGTGTCATATTAGGTATCATGACTAAATACATTAATAATTTTATTTCCTATCACTTTCTTTCCATTGTTCTTCTTTGTTTTCCAACTTCCTAGAACCTAAAAACACTGAGGATGGCATCTTACAAGAGACAGAAAATTCTCAGCTTGCTCATTCACCTACTGCTTGCATAAAGATTGCCTTGTGGAAAGGTTGATTCAGACTGCTTCTTCATGCCAAACTAGGGTATCTCATAAATTAGAATTGTTTCTTTTTTCTCTGCCAGCAGACCACTGTATTTCCAACCTTGCTTCATGACGAAAAGCGACTAGGAAGAACTTTTACTGAGCACAATGCCATCCATTCCCTTATCTGCAATGGACTCTGAAATTCTTCCATACAGGAACTAGTGCACTTAGCCGTGTGAGGCCAACGGAACTTTACTTTGACCCACATCATCGTGTGTAGGTTACTAATCTATTTCTACAACTTGGTTCTTTATTATTGTCTAAAATGTTAAAGAGTTGTGATCATTTTATACTCTTCTTTCATGCATTTTCTTTTCAGCTATTTCTGTTTTATAGCGTTGCAAGAGGGGAGCATTCTCCGTAATTGGTGATTCCAGGCTACCAACAACTTCATTATCCATCTCTTCTGTTGCTTTGCCCCACATTACAGTATAAAACCCAATCGAAATAATTGTGGCTCCAACTAGGCTGCAAAATACAGAGAGATTGAAGGCAAATGAAACAGATCAATAAACAAAATCATTGAATTGATTAGTTGGTTCTTTCTTACAAGTTATAATCATGTATCAATTGAAGGATGGATTGATTGCATGACTGTTGGGAGCATTCGAATGGTAAGTTATATAATTTAAAGCAGAGTAAGTCATATGAGAATGAATAAGTATGAGCTAAACTGGGTTTAAAGCGGAGTAAGTCGTACGAGAATGAAGAAATTTGTTATGAGGGTTATTCATTTCTTTCACAACTAAACAATGACTGATTGACTGTGGTGCTATTCTCAATATTCTTCTTTGATTCCATGACAGTTCTGTGGGGTCCAACCCATGATGAAAGAAGCAAAAGGCAGGAAGACATTTTTGCATAGGAGACCGACAATATTGAAAACAAGAGAACGCCGAAAAGAAGGAAAAATTTCAACACGTCTTGGTTGGCAAATTCTGAAATTTCTGCCACCCTCCTGTACATTTTGCAGCTCAGAATTTCCTATAAATAGATGCCTCATTCAGCACAAGGAGGATAAGCAGCACAAGCAAGAGGAGAGCCAAAGAGAAAGGCTCAAGTCTCAAGTAGAGAGAATAAGGCTAAAGCCAAGTGTAAGAGGCAAGCCTACAGAGAAATAATTTTATTTCTCTAAGAGTGTGAGATAAAAGAGAGTTTGAGTAATTCCCAATAGAGTGTGGGTGTGGTATACACCAAAAATATTGGGTGTCGTCTCTAGAGGGTCTCACTGAGTGCCACTATAATTTTAGTATCACTTGAAAGAGAGTAAAGTGTGTTGTAAGGATATTTGTAATTATCCTTATTATAGTGGAATATTTTCTCGAAGCTTGTCCCGTGGTTTTTCCCTCAAGATTGGAGGGTTTTCCACGTTAAATATTTGTGCCTCCTGTATTTATTTTTCTGCTTAAATTTTGTTGTGCATAATTTATTTGCACAGTGGAAAAAAGTGATCCTGAGGTGCTTCCGCTTTTATCAAGCCTCTGATCCAATTTTTTCCAACAAGTGGTATCAGAGCCTCTGGTTATATTGCTGAAATTTATTTTGCAATTTATATTGGCTGGTTACACCGCCTCTGGTCTGGCTAAGCCACCAAATTTATTTTCTCTGTAATTGGCCAGTTTTACCGCCTAATTTATTTGTTTCACTAATTGTTGGCTTATATCAGATGGAGGTCAATACAAGCAGAATGATTAGCTTGAACGGCACCAACTATCACATATGGAGAGGAAAAATGAAAGATCTCCTTTATGTGAAAAGTTGGCATTTACCAGTGTTTGCTTCAGAAAAGCCTGAATCAAAAACCGATTATCAGTGGGCATTTGAAAATGTCCAGGTATGCAGTTTTATTCGGCAGTGGGTGGATGACAACGTGCTCAACCACATTAATGATGAAACGAATGCCAAGACGTTATGGGAAAAACTTGAATTTCTGTACGCACGAAAGACCGGCAACAACAAGCTCTTCTTGATTAAGAAGATGATAAAGTTACACTACAAGGAAGATAGCTCTATCTCCGATCATTTAAATGAATTTCAAGGAGTCTTACAACAGTTATCTTCCATGGGTGTAAAGTTTGATGATGAGATTCAAGCTCTTTGGCTGCTCGGTACTCTACCAGACTCTTGGGAGACATTCAGAATGTCACTTTGCAACTCCGCTCCTGATGGCGTAGTGACGATGGAACTTGTTAAAAGTGTTGTTTTAAACGAAGAGATGAGAAAAAGATCTCAAGCTTCGTCTTCACAGCCTGATATTCTTGTCACCGATGATAGGGGGAGAAGCAATAGTAGAGGTTTGAAAGGCAGAGACAAAAGCCGGAGCAAATCCAAGCCCAGATCCAAAAATATGGAGTGTCACTATTGTGGCAAGTTGGGGCACTTTAAAAGGCAGTGTTTCAAATACAAGAAAGACAAGAAAAATGGCAACACTGAGGAAGAGAAGAAAGATCAGGTTGCCGCTGCCGAACTGGTCATTGTTTGTGACGAAGAGGTAATTAATTTTGCCTGTCATGAAACAAGTTGGGTCGTGGATAGTGGAGCTTCATTACATGTTACATCAAATAGGGAGCTCTTCTCATCTTATACACCCGGTAATTTTGGGGTGTTAAAGATGGGTAATAATGGTTTCTCAAATGTTGCCGGCATGGGAGATATCCACTTAGAGACCAACAAAGGAGCACGGCTGATTCTCAAGGATGTTAGGCATGTGCCTGATATCCGATTCAACTTGATCTCAGTAAAGAAGCTGGATGATGAAGGTTACTTCAACACCTTTGGTAATGGGCAATGGAAGCTTACTAAAGGTTCGTTGGTTGTGGCTCGAGGAGAGAAGAGCGCAAGCTTGTATCTAACACAAGCTAAAATTTCTGCAGACTTCATCAACACAACGGATGATGAGAAGACAGCTGAGATGTGGCACAGGAGACTTAGCCACATCAGTGAGAAGGGACTCAGTTGCTTGGCCAGGAAAAACCTACTCCCAGGTATAAAGAGCACGAGCTTGAAGAAATGTGCTCATTGCATGGCTGGAAAGCAGAACAGAGTTGCCTTCAAGAGTCACTTTCCTTCAAGGCAATCGGATCTGTTAGAATTGGTGCACTCCGATGTTTGCGGTCCCTTGAAGGTAAAGTCCTTTAGCGGTGGACTTTATTTTGTGACATTCATTGATGATCATTCAAGGAAACTTTGGGCTTATGTCTTAAAGACCAAAGATCAAGTCCTTGATGTTTTCAAACAGTTTCATGCATCTGTTGAGAGGGAGACTGGAAAGAAGCTGAAGTGTATTCGCACTGACAATGGTGGCGAGTACTGTGGTCCTTTTGATGAATACTGCAGAAAGATGGGCATTAAGCATCAGAAAACGCCTCCAAAGACTCCACAATTAAATGGTCTAGCTGAAAGGATGAATCGGACCTTGCTAGAGAGAGTCAGATGTTTGCTTTCAGAAGCAAAGTTGCCAAAGTACTTTTGGGGGGAGGCTTTGCTCACAGCAGTATATGTGATCAATCTATCTCCAGCGGTTGCTCTAAATGGTGATGTACCAAACAAAGTTTGGTATGGCAGAGAAGTCTCTTATGATCACCTACGAGTTTTCGGATGTAAGGCGTTTGTTCACATTCCGAAGGATGAAAGATCCAAGCTTGATGCTAAGACACGACAGTGCATCTTTCTTGGTTATGGTCTTGATGAATTTGGCTATCGGTTATATGACCCGATTGAGAAGAAACTGATTCGAAGTCGGGATGTAGCATTTATTGAAGACCAAACCATTGATGATATAGAAAAAGCTGAAAAGAAAGTATCTGGTGGCAGCGATGGCTTGGTTGATCTAAACCCAGTTCCTATGGTGAACTTACCTGATCCAGTCAATGATGATACTCAAGGTGGGGAACAGATTAATGACCAACTAAGGACAGATAATGCTGGAGATGATGATGAAGTTGTTGAGCAGGGGGAGCAACCCCCTCTACCGCTGCTCAGAAGAATAGAGAGAGAGCGGCGTCCGTCAACTAAGTACCCAAGTTCTGAGTATATCCTCCTTACTGATGAGGGGGAGCCAGAAGATTTTGAAGAAGCACAAACTCATAAGGATAAAGCCCAGTGGCTGACAGCTATGCAAGACGAAATGGATTCCTTGCAGAAAAATGATACTTATGAGCTTGTGGAACTTTCAGAAGGTAGAAAAGCTTTAAAGAACAAGTGGGTGTTCAAGCTTAAGAGAGATTGCAACAAGCTGGTAAAGTATAAAGCTCGCTTAGTAGTAAAAGGTTTTGGACAAAAGCGAGGAATCGATTTTGACGAGATTTTCTCTCCAGTTGTCAAGATTAGCTCAATTAGAGCTATACTAGGTCTGACAGCCAGCTTAGATCTAGAGCTTGAACAGTTAGATGTGAAAACTGCATTCCTTCATGGTGATTTGGAGGAAGAGATCTACATGGTTCAACCAGAAGGGTTTGAAGAGAAAGGGAAGGAACACATGGTCTGTAGATTGAAGAAGAGCCTGTATGGATTAAAGCAGGCTCCAAGGCAGTGGTATAAGAAAATTGACTCTTTCATGATGAGTCATGGTTATACCAGAACTGATACAGACCATTGTGTATATTTTAAAATATTTCCTGATGACAAATTCATTATTCTCTTGTTATATGTAGATGACATGTTGATTGTGTGGCAGGACACAAAGATGATTGGTGATCTGAAAAAGGAGTTGTCAAAGGCATTTGACATGAAAGATCTTGGACCAGCAAGGCAAATTCTGGGAATGCAGATTTTGCGCGACCAAAAAGCTAGAAAGCTATGGTTGTCACAAGAAAAGTATGTGGAGCGGGTCCTAGAAAGATTCAACATGCAAAGTGCTAAGCCAGTTAGCACGCCATTGGCCAATCACTTTAAACTCAGTAGAAAAAGTTGTCCCATTAGTGAAGAAGAAGACATGGCTAAGTTTCCTTACTCCTCTGCAGTTGGGAGTTTGATGTATGCCGTGGTCTGTACCCGTCTAGATATTGCTCACGCAGTAGGAGTAGTCAGCAGGTTTCTTTCCAACCCAGGTAAAGATCATTGGGAAGCTGTAAAGTGGATCTTAAGATATCTCAAAGGCAGTTCAAAATTGTGCTTATGTTTTGGTATGTCAGAACCAATTTTGAAGGGTTATGCAGATGCAGATATGGCAGGTGACTTGGATAGTAGAAAATCTACTTCAGGATTCTTGTTTACTTTGGCAGGGGGAGCTGTATCATGGCAGTCTAAATTGCAGAAGTGTGTTGCCTTATCTACAACTGAGGCAGAATACATTGCCATGACCGAAGCAGGAAAAGAAATGCTTTGGTTGACTAGACTTCTTCAACAATTGAGAATAAAGCAGCAAAGGTCTGTGATTTACTGTGATAGTCAAAGTGCTCTTGATTTGAGTAAAAATACGATGTACCACTCACGTACAAAGCACATTGATGTGAGATATCATTGGCTGCGATTAGCAGTAGAAGAACAACAGTTCAAGCTTGAAAAGATTCACACTAATAACAATCCTGCTGATATGATGACAAAAGTTGTAACTCGAGAAAAGCTTCAAATTTGTGCCAGGTTGGCTGGCATGAATTCTATTTGATGGTATTTAGGATTGTTCTCCTTCCTCATGAGTTGGAGGGGGAGAATTGTGGGGTCCAACCCATGATGAAAGAAGCAAAAGGCAGGAAGACATTTTTGCATAGGAGACCGACAATATTGAAAACAAGAGAACGCCGAAAAGAAGGAAAAATTTCAACACGTCTTGGTTGGCAAATTCTGAAATTTCTGCCACCCTCCTGTACATTTTGCAGCTCAGAATTTCCTATAAATAGATGCCTCATTCAGCACAAGGAGGATAAGCAGCACAAGCAAGAGGAGAGCCAAAGAGACAGGCTCAAGTCTCAAGTAGAGAGAATAAGGCTAAAGCCAAGTGTAAGAGGCAAGCCTACAGAGAAATAATTTTATTTCTCTAAGAGTGTGAGATAAAAGAGAGTTTGAGTAATTCCCAATAGAGTGTGGGTGTGGGTATACACCAAAAATATTGGGTGTGGGTATACACCAAAAATATTGGGTGTCATCTCTAGAGGGTCTCACTGAGTGCCACTATAATTTTAGTATCACTTGAAAGAGAGTAAAGTGTGTTGTAAGGATATTTGTAATTATCCTTATTATAGTGGAATATTTTCTCGGAGCTTGTCCCGTGGTTTTTCCCTCAAGATTGGAGGGTTTTCCACGTTAAATATTTGTGCCTCCTGTATTTATTTTTCTGCTTAAATTTTGTTGTGCATAATTTATTTGCACAGTGGGAAAAAGTGATCCTGAGGTGCTTCCGCTTTTATCAAGCCTCTGATCCAATTTTTCCCAACAAGTTCCTCCAGCTATATAATTTCAGATTTTCCTATCTTATTTACTTTTATCCAATCCAGTCAAGTCAATTACAGACATATTTGGGTTTCAGTCTTAATTGCTTCATGAAGTTTATCATGAACGAATGTCAGTTAAATGAACATCATTCATTTGGTTATCGGTGTTTGTGGATGAATATGTTCTTGCCCTGTAATAAAGGAGCACAACTGGAAATTGTAAAGCATCTTCATCCATCTGTTCTGTAGCTTTACCCCATATTACAGTGTTGAACCCAACGGATATTATTGTGGCTCCAATTAGACTACAACATGTAGGGAAAAAAAGGTAGGCATGTGAATGGTTCAGCAAACTTAATCATTTACTTCCACGGTTTGATCTTTGCTACGATGATGTATCAATTGAAGGATGAACTAATAACAGGACATTTTGGAGCATTTGAAGGGATATCATGAAATTAACTATTTAAAATGCTTGTGATGAGTGGAGAACTACAGATGAGATGGCAAATCACTGAAACTGACAAGCTTCATGTAGGATGAATAAGTACACATGGAAACATGGCTGAAAATATTTGTATAAGGAGTTTTGTTCACTTCCTCCAAGGACAAACATCAATAAGATAAGTTTGAAGCAAAGTGGGTTATAGCAAAATGAAGCAATTTGGAGGAGATTTGTTCATAACCAACTTTCCACTTCTAACATTTCTCTTTGGTGCTACTGTGACTTGTCTTCTTTGATAGCTTTCTAGGCTTTTAACTCTGTTTCTCAAAAAAGTTTTTCATTTTCCTTATTACTTTTCTTATTCTACTCTTTTATAGATTTGACCTATCATATCGAAGAATTTATATCTATGTTTAGGTTTCATTCTTGATTGTATGATAAAGAATATTTTCTATAGGTATTAGATTAATAGCAATTTGTTTGGTGTATGTATTTGTGCATGAGCATGCATTCCACTTTTTTATAAGAAAAATGGTAATATCAATTGTAGATATACTCATACCTTCCAAAATATAAAGCATCACCAAGGAACACAACCCCCATGGCAGTAGCAATCACTATTGAGAGTGGCTTGAACATTGCTACATAGACAGGCCCCTTTAAGTGCAGTGTCCAGGCATAAACTACATTGCTCATGCATTTCCCAAAAATGCCCTAAAAATATGAAATGCTCCATCCAAACATTACATTGTCACAAGAAATGTATATTATAGTTTAAAGTGATGTAGTCGCTTGTATGAGCATCTTACAGAGCAAACAACGGAGACCAATGCCATATCCGGTTCTAATTTCCAAGCACCTACATTTGTCTCTGTAAGCAAACCTACAACGGCAGCTACGATGGTTGCACATAGGTTGTAAAAGAAGACCGTGGTTAGTTCAGCTGGGTACACCTTCAGGATTTGAACCTGTAAAAGTAATAAAACCTTGGAATTAAAATCCTATGGGAATTAGCTTGCTGAGGCTTTCTCTACTAACCAGAAATCTGTACCTGTACAATGTACCATAGTGGAGCCAGCATATAATCAGCTGTCAGCAGAATGGCACCGATGGCCCAATTTTGATCCACTGAACTAAGAATGTTAAGTGGTTGACGCAATGAAAAGGAAGAAGTATGAGTATCAGCATTGGTGATCGGTGGGCCTTGGTAGAAAGTAATTACAAATGCTCCTGATATTGACACAATGCTGCCCATGACATTAGCTTGACAACTTTTGCTTCTTGCATCTAACTTTTCCATCCTTAATGGCGGTGTAACAGGAAAAAAATAAAATTTAAGAATAGATTATAGTCTAAGATAGTGGTTTGTAAAAAGAAAAGCACAGCCTACGAGGAGTGAATGGCCATTTTAAACGCTTGTTTTCTATATGTTTATTAAAGCTGTTTAGCTTCTGTTCATGTGACTCCCTTATATCAATTGCCTTCCCACTTTCGCTTTTTTTTTTTTTTAATTATCTGCAGTTTTTTTTTAATTTGTTTCATGGAGCACTGGCATTACTGCACGGACTACCCTACACAAGCTTTTATTGTAAATGGTTAATATATGAAGTCGAGAGAAACTCCCTCCACACATGGGTATGTCGGTGAATATGATGAAGAAAGGGGGAACCTGAAGATGACGGCAAGCAAGAAGGTGAAAGCAGGAACCAGGTTGCTAATGGACGAGGCAAGTGCTGGAGAACTAAAACTGATTCCCGAATATCCGAATAACTGAGATGAACATCTGCAATTCAGGCCAGTCAAAATTCGTGACAAGAAATTAAGAAACATCAGCATAGGGAAGGACAAGATGCAAGCTCAAGAATGTGTCCCATATGTCCTTCTTCAGGACTAAAATTCCTATCACCACTAAGAAAATTTAAATCAAAAGACCATAAAAATTGTGAGTTTAATCAGGACGAAATTCAAATTCCTTTACCCTATCACCGCAAGAAGACCAAATTTGGAGATAATTGAGAAATTGAGTGGAGGAAGCACTGTTGATCTGCAAAGAGACAAGAAGAACAGAACATCAAGCAATTTCAATCAACAGTAACTGTAAGTGTTCAATTAAATGACTGTCTGCGCAAAATTTAACCTTGCGGAGATAAAGGGTGCAGGGAGGAGGACAAGAGAGGCAACAGCATAAGCGTAGGTAACAAAGACAGGGTTGCTCATGCCTTTCGAGGTGGCTGCTTTGAACAGAGTAAATAAACCCATGTCGGAGCATTCGATGGATACCATTGCCACAAAAGGCAGCAATTCATTGTAACAGAACCTTTTTGCCATCCCTTTCCTTCTGCTTTTCTCTCACAACCATCTACACACTACACTACACACAACACCAACCCACTTAATTCCTAAACAGTAAACAGTACAAGAAGCTGTTTGATTCTTTGAATGTGCAGACAGAACTAGCAAATTTATTTTCTTTGGCCAAGAGATGCAAGTGACAATGGAAGAACGACAAATGTACAACAATGAGTGAGTGGAAATGATTAGCCTGTCTTCCACACATCATTTTCAGAAATATAGGGTAAAATATATTTTACCTCCTTACACTTTATATGGTATACAGAAAGCCTCCTTGCATTATTTTTTGAGCAAAATAGGATCTTATACTTTATATATTGTGCAAAAAAGCTCCATCCATCCAAAATTGTTTGGATTACCGTTAATATGTAAAATGGTATGCAGAAATGGTTTGCTACGGCTGTGTAACAAATTAACGGTAAACCAAACAATTTTAGACAGATGGGACTTTCTTGCACAATGTATAAAATATAAGGTCCTATTTTACTCAAAAAATAATACAAGAAAACTTTCTGCATACCATATAAAGTGCAAGGACGTAAAATATATTTTACCCAGAAATATAAGAATGCCATTATTAGTTACTCACTATTTAAGGTTTTAGAGAAAGTATCCGGTGAAATGGTTGAAGTAGAGTGAAAGAAACAAAACCATAAGCCCAATGCCAATGGCACACGCAAGGCCCCCTTATTATTCGATGCATGAATAATGAAGCATCTTATGAAATAGGTGACGTAGAACTTAAGAATGCCCTAAAAATCCGACCCAACTTCTTGAAGGATGGGTCGCGTTGGACTTATCTAATCGATTAAAGTAATGGTTGGATTAAATAATATTCTAAATACAATTTTTATATAAATGATATTTATTTAGTTATTAAAAATCTAAAAATATTATTAAATTATATAAATTTTAATTAAAAAATTCATAAATTTTATAACTATTTTCATAAGTATTTTTAGTTTTTTTTCCATTTCCTTCAAGAATTTATGTGTGATTGAGATTATGAAATTTATTATTGTATAAGGTTTTTTTTTTAAAAATTTTGGTGCAGTAAAACCGAGATTAGTTCATTAATTTTGATCGATTTCATCTATTTCATCAATTTAATAGTATACTAATTTATTAGTTGGATTGAATCAATTTATTGGCCTGTCATTAACTCGATCGGTTAAATTTAGTTTTTAAAACATGAGAATCTAGAACACAAGTAAAAATAAATCACTATAGAATTAATAGAAAAAAGAAACAAATCACTACAGAATTAAAAACAAAAAAAATGTGATGCAAGAAAGAATTTAGTGCAACAATTTTATAAAGGCTTTTTCCTTTTTTTAAACACAATAATTGCAAAAATTATGTAATTGCTTAACAATTGTGCAGAATTTATTTCACACAGTTGTAAAATTTATATTTTTGGTCTTCTATCCTAACCAAATTGTAGCAATATTACTTTGCACTTAACACTTATATCAAACATGTCACTCTATTTTTCACAAAAAAAAAAAAAACATGTCACTCTATTTTTATTAATTAAATTTCATAAAAATTTTATATTGAAAAATTATTAAATTTATTAAATATAATAAATTAAACTTCAAATACGAAATTTTAATTTTTTTTGTAAAAGATTAATATTCTTTTTCGTTGGAACTAGCATTTCCGCGTATCAAATCACATGTTTTTGTTTTTTTTTTTTTCTATATTTCTGATGCAAATCAGACTTGTTCTCTGGGTCGCTCTCTCGCTCACGAATGGGAGGCCCAAAATCTCGAATGCATCGATCAGATACTTCTTCCAAGCCCTTATTTATCGGACATGTCTATTCTTACTATAATGAGAATATAAATAACCCATAAACTTTTATATATATACTCTTAGAGTTAGTAGGTTATATGATTCAGTTTTTATGATTTAATAAAATTAATAATTTAAATTTTTTAAATAAAATGTTTATAAATTTCAAAATTTTTTTTATCACATACTATAAAACAATAAGGTAAATTTTTTTAAATTTCAAAATTCTATTTTATCACACACATTTGGTGTAATTATTTAATTGAGCACCCTAGTTATAAAGCAACATTTGTTGCATACATAGTATACACAGCACAAGTGATGTTGGTCATTCTTCATAAGAGGTGGCTTTAAATTTAATTCTGATTAAAAACAATTGAATCATCTACTTCTCTAATTATTTTTTAATCTATACTAGCTAGAGACTTCAAAATGCAGAGAAACCATAAAAGAAATTGTAATGTGATTTTTCATATTCTATCTTAAATTCAGTACATTATACCCAAATGTATCTGTTTATTGAGATTGGCGGTAGCATAAAGGAGTGTAAGATTTGTTTGCTTTAACATTGTTTGTGCTCTAACGCTTCTGTGCTTCTTAGAAGCAGAGAATGCTCGGTAGGCCGAGAAGATGCTTTAAAATGGAGATGTATAACATCATCTTGCCCTTTCTTTGTTTTCCAACATCTAGTACCTTAAAACACTGCAGATGGCATGTTACAAGAGACAGAAAAATCTCAGCTTGCTTATTCACCCATCGCCTAGCATAAAGGTTGTTAATGTCAAACTAGGGTATATCAAGTTTTATTGCTTGTGTTTTCTCTGCCAGCAGGCCATTACATCTCCAACCTTGCTTCAAGATGAAAAGCGGCTAGGAAGAACTTTTACAAAACACAATCACATCCATTCCCTTATCTATAATGGACTCTGAAATTCTACCTTATATTTTCTCTGAGGGACAGGATCTAGTACGTTTGGCAGTAGGAGGTCAACTCTGGGGACAAAGGAACTGCATTTTGACCCACATCACCGTGTGCAGTTAACTAATCTATGACTATAACTCGGGCTCTTTTTGACTGTCTAAAAACGTTAAAAGCTATGAACAATTTCTACTCTTCTTTTATACATTTCCATGCATTTTTCTTTTCAGCTCTTTCTGTTTTATAGATTTGCAAGAAAGGATCATTCTCTGTACTTGGTGATTCCAGGCTACCAACAACTTCATTATCCTTCTCTTCTGTTGCTTTGCCCCACATTACAGTATAAAATCCAATCGAAATAATTGTGGCTCCAACTAGGCTGCAAAATGCAGAGAGATTGAAGGCAAATGAAACAAATCAACAAACAAAATAACTAAATTGATTAGTTTGTTCTTTATTACAAGTTATAATCATGTAGCAGTTGAAGGATGGACTGAATGTATCGCCGTTAGGAGCTTTTAAAGGGTTGCTATGATAATAATAATTTAAGATGGCCATTGAAAAGTAAAAAGCTCCATGAATAAGTATGAGGTCGTAAGGTTAATGTTAGCTGATTTAGAAGTTTTGCTTGTTCAATGTTGCAGCAAGGTACAAAAGACTCAGCTTAGCCACTGGGAGAATGGAGTAATTTGTTAAGAGGATTATTCATTACTTTCATAACTAAAATATGACTCATTCACTGTGGTACTATTCTCAATATTCTACTTTGATACCATCACGGTTCCTCTAGCTATATAACTTTTGATTTTCCTATATTATTTAGTTTTGTTGAATCCAATCATGTTAATTACAGCCATATTTGGGTTTCGCTCTTGATCGTTTCATGAAGTTTATCATGAACACATGTCATTTAGATAAACATCATTCACTTGGTTATCTGCATTTGTGGATGAACATGTTCTTGCCCTGTAATAAAGGAGCAGAGAAAGGAAATGTAAATGTTGAACATGTTATACCTTCCAAGATGGAGAGTATCCCCAAGGAACATAACCCCCATAGCAACAGCAATGGCAATTGAGAGAGGCTTGAACATTGCTACATAGACAGGCCCCTTTATTATGCGCAGTACCCAGGTGTGAATTGCATTATTCAGGAATGACCCAAAAATTCCCTAAAAATTTCAAATGCATCATCAAAAAGTTAATTATACTGGCACAAGCAGTGTAAATTATAGATTAAATAGCAGATTTAGTTTCTGTGGGTATCTTACAGAGCAAATAATGGAGGCCAATGCTGTATATAGTCCTATTTTCCAGGCACTTGCATTTTTCTCCGTAAACAAACCCACAATTGCAGCCATGATGCTTACACACAAGTTGTAAAAGAAAACCACAGTTAGTTCATCTGGTTGAACCTTCATGATTTGAATCTGTAACATGAATAACCTAGAATCGAAATCATTTGAGAGTTAAATCGTTGAAGCTTTCTATAGCAAGCAGGAATATGTACCTGTATAATAAACCATAGTGGCACTAAGTATATACTCAGCTGTTAGCAGAAGGCCACCAATGGTCCAACTTCGATCAACTGAATTAAGAATGTTAAATGGTTGATGTAGTGAAAACGAAGGCGTATGGGCGACGACAATTGGTGGGCCTTTGTATAAAGTCACTACAAATGCACCTGATATCGACGAGAGGCCGTGCGGTATGATGATTGGCCATTTTCGTTGGGTCATTCTCAAGCTCATGCACACTCGGCTTTTGAGGGTGGCGAAGAGCACAAGAAAAAAAAAGGAAAGGAAAAACAAAAGAAAGTGGAATGTGAAAACAATCTTAAATTTTATAAAAATAAAAATATGAAAATAGAGGGATTGATAATAGTCTTGTGATAAAGAATGCTCCTTTGCATTTGATGTAAGACGATGATTTTTTTAATTTAAGTGGGGGAATAAATTGTTTATATTTAATATAAAAATTATTAACTGAATTGAGCCATATAATTTTAATTTAAAATTTGATAAATTTAATAATTTAAATTTTGTGATATAAAAATTATATAAAAATAAATGTATGAAAATAAAATCATTATTTAGTTTAAGCTTACCATTGTTAAGAATTTAGCATTACTAAGTTACACTTCATTGTAAATTTTGAAAAACATTTTAAATAATGGCATGCTTCAAATTCGGTTCAGTTTGATTTTTGTTATGTAACTTCTTTCCACAAACTGTGTTGATGTTGATGTGATTATATTTAAGTTCAGAAAGATTTAATTTTTTAAAAAAATTAATTTTTCTTAATTTTACTAATACGAGTTTGGTTTACTGGGCATCTTAATTTGTGAAAAGGTTACATTTTTGTTAAGAATAATGATATATAATATTTTTTTATAATTTGTACATAAACTATCATATGTTAATATTTGAATTTAATTAATCTTACTAAAATTAAATTTAAGTAGAATCATTTGAATTTAATTAGAAAATTATATATGTTATTTTTTTTGTTATTTGGCAACATTCACATAGCAAGATTTATTCAAGTATTTATTTTTAGTAAAACAGAAATTACTAGACACATATATTTTAATAGCAAAATATAGATTACACCACTTATAATATATTGGTTGAGTAGAAGTACATGTTAAAATGTGCCACATAGGGTTTTATGAATTTTTATGAGTTTAATATCCTAATTAACAAGCAGACCGAAGTGAGGAAAAAAAAATCTTCTTTAGAAAAAATACAATATATGTTCCTTTTCATTATGGCCCATAGGGTCCAGCACTGCATGTGCATCTCACAATATATAGTCGTTTTCATTTATCACTTATGCTAATGACATAATTAATTTTTCTTTTAAAAATATATTCTTTCACTGAGTTACATCTTAATTACTGGTAGTATTTTTTTTATTATATACAATCTAATGGCTCTGCATATACACAAAAAGACATCATTATCACCTTTTATCAACAAGAACTACAGAAATATATTGGAATAATTGGGGAGTACTTTTTTTTTTGGGCCATCAAATTTTGAATTGTCATCCAGTAGTAAAATGATGAAATTATCATTATCATCTTTTATCATTTCGTTTTTGGAATGTTGGTTCTCTGAGGCAGGCTTCTGTTCAAAAGGCTAACAAAAATATCTGGCAAGATTCATACATGTAAAATTTCATTGAACTTCTGGGTTCTTTGGATGTCTCAAGCAATTCCCTGTGGTTGTTAGAGATTAGGTTATTTAATTTATCTAGCAGCTTGAAGTTTCTTCACTTCTGCCCAGTAAGTGACAGTGAAAGCTTGCATCTCAGAGAAGATAAAAGCTGACTGTCACCCAGCAATGGTAAATACTCAATAATATCTGCAAAGCATTTTTACAAGGTCCAAACATTTCATTAGTTTTCCCCTTTCATAAGTTGAATACTTAGCAATCATTATACATAACTTCTGTGTCATCTTTTCGAATCTAGCTCTGCAACAAAGGAGTCTTACTACTGGAGGGGGGATGTGTTCTACCCAAGCTACCATCTTCACTCATTTCTTCTTCTTTTGCTTTCCCCCATATGATTGCATAAAACCCAATAGACAGTATTACTGCTCCAACAACACTGCAACATTTGAGACAAAAAAAAAGGTGTGAGTGGAATTTCTGGGCTGCAACCGTTGTATAGCCTTTAAAAGACAAAAAAAAAGAAGATTGAGTTTCATACCAGCCCAGATGCAGTGCGTCACCTAGGAATATGACACTCATTGCAGCAGCAATGGCAATTGATAGGGGCTTAAAGATTGATATATACACAGGGCCTTTAATATGGAGACCCCATGTGTGAACTAGAGAGCTTATGCCTTTGCCAAAGATTCCCTGCAAGAAGTAAGTTCAACTTCCAAATGTTACTTACCCATCCATAACATTTTCATCCAAGCAATTGGTTAGTTTCTTACTGAGTATAAAATGGAGACCAATGTTATATCAGGATTTAGCTTCCAAGCACTCAAGTTTGGTTCCGCCAGTAAAGATACAGGGGCAGCTATGAGAGTCCCACAAAGGTTGTATAAGAATACCACAATTAGCTCTGCTGGATATTGTTTCATAACTTGGGTCTGTTCGAAGCAACAGAATTCAAGTTCAGTTTCTGGAAATTCCTCAATAGACTCAAAACTTAGGCAACTGCTGCTAGATTTTGCAGTTTCTTATTGACCATACCTGAACAATGTACCAGATTGGAACCAGAAGATACTCAACAGCAAGTAGGGAGCCCCCAAGAATCCAATTTCTTTGTGATTGTGAGCCCAGTTGAGAATTAATTGATGGAGATTGAGATGGAGATGAAGCTGATAAGATTGTAGGGCCCTTGTAGAGAACAACTATGAGTGCCCCAGATATTGATACTATTGAACCCAAGATTTTGGCGTGAGCGCTTGAGCTTCTTAAATCTGCCCTCTCCATCCTTCATACAAGGACCCAGAAAATGGTTTTAAAAATAAAGTTAAAGCAGGTGCCAAAATGCAGCAAACTAGATTCACATCAGATTTCCTGATTTTGACACCCTATTTGTGATAATAATTTTGATCTCCTATTTTTTTTTTTTTTTTTGATTTCATACATGATGTTGTTATAACAGTGCTAAAACAAATTTGCTTATATTGCACATTATTATAAATTCTACTCATTCATGACCAAAGTGCAGTGCAGTATCACTGACTGCACTATACAAAAGTTATGTGTAATGCGCTCCTCCTTCTTGGTTTGTAATTCTTAATAAATCAGTTACTATCTACTCTTTCAAGTCCATAACTTAATTTTGTTTCTACGTCTTTCTATAGTCAGTTTGTGTGCATGGCCCCTTCCAAGAAATAAACTTCATTATATAAAGAACATTATGACCTTAGCAATACGATTTGAATCTTATAACTTTTCTATATTTTAACTTTGATATTTTTCTTTTTTTTTATAATTTAAAGTATATATTTTATTTTTTAAATTATTTTCTTTTCTTTTAATTTTATATCTATATTTCTCTGATTATCCTCTACTTTAAAGTAGAGAATGCCGATCCATTGTAGATGCCTTGTCAATGAGGTTTACTTCCTAAAAAAGATTGCAGTTTTATTCTTCCATCTTACATTTGAAACCGTTTCTCTTAACTTGTGCAGTTGAATATAATAACACGACAATGACTGGCTCCCTGATTCTGTATTATTCATTGTTGGACTTTCGTGTACGTGAGCGTGTGCATGATGTAAATAACATTGTCAAATATACACACGTTTTGTCATCTGATGGGGCATTTAGTGAGCAGGTTGTGGTTTTACCTATTCTCATCACAGAGCAAAAGTCCAAAGGATTAATGGGGGTACGTTGAAACATATCTTGGACCCAATTGTTGAGGCCACTTTTTTCAAAAGAATCTAATCTTATTGTACGACCAATTGTTTTATTAAACTGGAATATCATAACTTAATTATTATAATTTTACAAATAAAAAATTTTATTAAATATTTATTTAAAAATTAAAATTACATAATTTAATAAAGAATATTCATATTTATATATAATAATTTTGCACATTTTTTCACATTTTCAACTCTTTTTTCTGTTTTCAATTTTTTTTTTATTTTTATAGATACAAATATCATTTTTCTAAAGTGTCAAATTTCAATTCACATCAATCTCCTCTCATATCAAATAATTGCTAAGTTGTTGTTTGTTCAAGACCCAGTAGTCATGGCCAGTTTCTCTGTAAAAGCTGAAGTCATGTAAATATATACAAAAAAATATATTTTTTTCATAACTAAATTTTGATAAATATTTAGTAAAATGGCACATAAGATATTAAATTAATTAAATTTAATAATTTAAATGGTATGATTTAATAAATTTAATTTTTTAAAGTAAAAATTTTGAAGTTTACATTCATCAAGATTGAGGAACTGAAATATAAAGACGACCTAAAAAAGTGAGGTGAAAGTAACATTACTGGGTTTTGTATGGTTAAAAAGGGAGAAATAGGCACCTGAAGCAGACGGCAAGTACGAAGGTGAAAGCCGGTATGAGGTTGCTGGTGGCAGCAGCAAGAGTAGGCGAACTGTACTGAATTCCTTTGTATCCACAAAGCTGAGCTACAAACCTGTCTCTCCCAAACATGAAAAACTCAAGATCAGTATTCAAGAGGTAAGTAAGACTGTACATGAATTTTCTGAGCCTTAAACGCAATTTTATACAAACTCCTCAGAAGAAATAACAATCAAACACACAAATCCTACGACTTTTTGTTCAGTAAATTTTCTTACCCAATCAATCCAAGGAGAAAAATTCTGTAGAGCAAAGAAACCTTGAATGAAGGAAGCCCTCTGGACCTGCATATATATAAAATGGATGCAAAGACATAAATTGGGTTGGATGTATGAAATAATGAAGTGGGGATGACTATAAAAACAGCACCAGCGGAAGACGAAGGGCAGGGGTAGAAGGAGAACGAGAGTGCCGACAGCAAATGAATAGACGATGAAGACGCGGTAACTCAAGCCTTTCAGACTGGCTGCTTTGAATAGAATGTTAACACCAACGTTGGTGCACTCCATTGCAACCATAGCAGTGAATGGAGCCACGTCCTTGTAACAATAATTTCTGGCCATCCCTCTCTCTCTCTTATACTCTGCTCCGTTTCTTTCTCTTTTTCTCTTATGCTTTTTTCAGTTTCTTCTTATATCTAAATTTTTAAGAAAGCCTATTTTCTTACGTCATATTTTACATGATACTCACATCTTTTTTGGGTAAATTTAATGGCATCTAAATGACATTCATTGAAAAATTAGAGTATTAACAAGTTTTCTCTTGTAAGAAAGAATTCAAACTTCAACACATTGGCAACTAAAGTTTTTCCACTAGTCAACACTTTGTTGGTTGATTCTCATATCTTTTGATGTGGGGCTTACATATATGATAAGGCTCATATTTAATGTATAAAATTTAATAAATTTAATTATATAAATTATATATTATAAAAATTTATTAAAAATAGAATTATAAGAATAATGAACTTCAAATTTTTATATTCAGTGACAAAAAATTTGTTTAAATTCTAATCTTAAGATTAATTTTATCAATTATATGTCGTGGATTTTGTTCGTATCTTATAGCTATATTATTGAGAAACATTTTATTAATTAGGAAAAGATTCTGAAAAAGTTTATATCTTATAGCTATATTATTGAGAAACCTGTTATTAAATAGGAAAGATTCTCAAACTCTTTTGATGCTGTATACTTACAAGCAAATGGCAATTTGTTTCCAACTGTTCTCTACTTCAGACCAGTTGGTGGACATTATTAGATACAAATTGTAAATATATTTAAACTCCTCTATCTTTATAACTTGAATCTTTTATTTAAAAAAAATTATACAGTTAAATCTCATAATTTTTTTAGGTCTTTTAAAATAATTTTTATCCAAATGAAAATTAATCTCTTTGATATATAAAGAACACCGAAATAGATAAATCTCTCTTAAATAAATTTTTTCTATAAATTTCATAATTTAAATTATAAAATTTAATAAATTTAAAACTTATATTGCATTCCTTAAGTTGGACAAATTTTCATGAATTTGTTAGAAGTGATAGGTTGAATAATTAATGTCATGTACTGCAGGAGTCATATAAATATTTTGACATAAAATTTTAACAAGGGCTACAACCCCTACCCACCCCTTAAAAGATCCACTCTTAGTGCACAGGAGATTATAGATTTTAAGTTTTCAAACCATCACAAATCAAAACAAAAGATAATTGAACATGATTATATCTGCACCACCAATTATGTGTAATATTTTAATACGAGTATAGACAAGGTTCAAGGAAACAAACAGTCAACTAATATAAACAATTACTTGTATTAATAAATCTCATCTTTGTGGTTATCATCATCATTATGTAAAACACACTGCATTGACCATGTAAATTATAGATTCCTCTATTGAAGTAACTAGCTCGCTCCTATGGCCAAATGTCAATGCTGCATCAATTTACCTTAGAGGCCTTATGTCACAAATACAGCGTACCATTATTCAGTTCTTGTCTATGTTAATGCAAAGTCGGAGCTTGATGATTCAATCGATTTATAAGGTTACAATTTTTTCGTTTAGATTAAGATGTGATTTGGATTTACTCAATCAATCAATAATTAAAGAATGTAAAATGTAAGAATTTTGTGAGAAAGGGAGTATAAAAGTAGCATAGCTTTATTATTTATCAAAGTAATCTTACTCGTATAAACACATTTTTCTTTATATACTTGCTGCCATTTTATCCTTGGCTTTGATATATTTCTTTTGCAGCCTTTTGTTCCTTGACTTTGACCCACATCACTGTCATTCTTGATCTATATTCAGACGATCATCTTCCTAATGATTATTATCCTAATCAAATAACCACTCCAACCAGATAGATACATGCTCAACATTGTGTATTATATAATTCCTCCAATTGCATATGTAACTGCTCCTATGAAACTGCTTAAACAATATATAAGGCCGAATCATGGGTCACTTTTTTTTCCCCTTTGTTTAAGGTAGAAGACGCACTATCAGCAAAAGAAGGTGATATATACATACATACAAAAACAAAAGGGACTTGTACTGAAAAAGAAAAGAAAGAAAACAAAAGGGAATTTACCCTGGTTGCTTTTGCTTCACAAGCTAGTCCCTCCACCATCCTATAAATTTCAAAAGGAAGGCAAACGTTTATGGAGTAATAATTGTTGTACGTAACTGTACTGCATACAAATTATATAATATATTTATGAAACATATAAGTGTTTGCTATTTAGAGCTTACGAGTCTACTCAGGTGCATTTAGCAGTACTGCATTTATATGTAAAAGCCTCATCACTCCCCCTCCGTTGAGGTGTCTTCCAAAAGAGGTGTCCTTTTGGTAGACCAGTGTAAGGTATGAATTCCCTGACCACAACAGCATTCTTCTCCTTGGTCTGTGCCCACATGAAAGTGTAAAAACCGATTGCAACTATAATTGATCCAATCAACCACCATGAATGAACCCAGCGACATAAATTTGTAGACATGGCCTAATTAATATGAACTCTTATCACCACTCAGTGTACAGAGAAGTTACTACATACTACCAATCTTCTAATGGCAGAAAGCATGCCTTTTGGAAAAGAAGAAAAATAGAATCTTTGTCAAAAAGACAAACAAAGGCAAAGTATTTAGGATCGGTTTTATACGGACCGAGCACGAAACAGCTACCATCTCAACATCAGGCCTCAGTTTCCAAGCATTTGCATTTCTTTCTGCAATGCAAGTATAGATTGCACAAAATAAAGCAATACAGAAGTTGCACATAAAGCTAAGGTAATGATCTTAGGGAATTCCTTCATGATAGATTCCTGCAAATATCATTTTCAATTGGGCAATTCAGCACTTGTCGGGGGAATAATTTATCAGATGATTTGATCAGGATGACAATTATTATCTTAAAAGGTTACATTTTTATTAAGAATAATCATATACAATATTTTTTATAATTTGTACATAAACTATCATACAAAATATAGATTACACCACTTATAAAATATTGGTATAGTAGAAGTACATGCTATTATCCTTGTAAAAAATAATTTGCATTAACAAAATAAAAATGTGCCACATAGGGTTTTTTGAATTTTTATGAGTTTAATATCCTAATTAACAAGCAGAGAGAAGTGAGGAAAAAAAAATCTTCTTTAGAAAAAATACAATATATGTTCCTTTTCATTATGGCCCATAGGGTCCTGCACTGCATGTGCATGTCACAATATATAGTCATTTTCATTAATCACTTATGCTAATGACATAATTAATTTTTCTTTAAAAAATACATTTTTTCACTGAGTTACGTCTTAATTACTGGTAGTATTTTTTTATTATATACATGGCTCTGCATACACACAAAAAGACATCATTATCACCTTTTATCAGCAAGAACTACAGAAATATATTGGAATAATTGGGGAGTACTTTTTTTTGGGCCATCAAATTTTGAAATCTCATCCAATAGCAACATGATAAAATTATCATTATCATTTTCTGTTATTTCGTTTTTGGAATGTTGGTTTTCTGAGGCAGGCTTCTGTTCAAAAGGCTAACAAAAATATCTGGCAAGATTCATACATGTACAATTTCATTGAAATTCTGGGTTCTTTGAATGTCTCAAGCAATTCCCTGTGGGTGTTGGAGATTAGGTTATTTAATTTATCTAGCAGCTTGAAGTTTCTTCACTTCTGCCCAGTAAGTGACTGTAAAAGCTTGCATCTCAGAGACGATGAAAGCTGACTGTCACCCAGCAATGGTAAATACTCAATAATATCTGCAAAGCATTATTCATAAAGAAAATGGAATGCCAACTCTATATTGCCTCTACAAGTTCCAAACATTTCATTATTTTTCCCCTTTCATAAGTTGAATACTTAGCAATCATTATACATGACTTCTGTGTCATCTTTTCGAATGTAGTTCTGCAACAAAGGAGTCTTACTACCGGAGGGGGGATGCGTTCTACCTAAGCTACCATCTTCACTCATTTCTTCTTCTTTTGCTTTCCCCCATATGACTGCATAAAACCCAATAGACAGTACTACTGCTCCAACAACACTGCAACATTTGAGACAAAAAAAAGGGTGTGAGTGGAATTTCTGGGTTACAACTGTTGTATAGCCTTAAAAGACAAAAAAAAAAAAGAAGATTGAGTTTCATACCAACCCAGATGCAGTGCATCACCAAGGAATATGACACTCATTGCAGCAGCAATGGCAATTGATAGGGGCTTAAAGATTGATATATACACAGGGCCTTTAATATGGAGACCCCATGTGTGAACTAGAGAGCTTATCCCTGTGATAAAGAATCCCTGCAAGAAGTAAGTTCAACTTCCAAATATTACTTACTTACCCATCATAACATTTTCATCCAAGCAATTGGTTAGTTTCTTACTGAGTATAAAATGGAGACCAATGTTATATCAGGATTTAGCTTCCAAGCACTCAAGTTTGGTTCCGCAAGTAAGGATACCGGGGCAGCTATGAGAGTCCCACAAAGGTTGTATAAGAATACCACAATTAGCTCTGCTGGATATTGTTTCATAACTTGGGTCTGTTGGAAGCAACAGAATTCAACTTTAGTTTCTAGAAATTCCTCAATATGACTCAAAACTTAGGTAACTGCTGCTAGATTTTGCAGTTTCTTATTGACCATACCTGAACAATGTACCAGATTGGAACCAGAAGATACTCAACAGCAAGTAGGGAGCCCCCAAGAATCCAATTTCTTTGTGATTGTGAGCCCAGTTGAGAATTAATTGGAGATTGAGATGGAGATGAAGCTGACAAGATTGTAGGGCCCTTGTAGAGAACAACTATGAGTGCACCAGATATTGATACTATTGAACCCAAGATTTTGGCCTGAGCGCTTGAGCTTCTTAAATCTGCCCTCTCCATCCTTCATACATGGACCCGGAAATGGTTTTAAAAACAAAGTTAAAGCAGACGCCAAAATGCAGCAAACTAGATTCGCATCAGATGTCCTGATTCTGGCACCCTATTTGTGACAATAATTTTGATCTCCTATTTTTTTTTTTCCCATACATGATGTTGTTATAACAGTGCTAAAACAAAATTGCCCATATTGCATATTATTATAAATTCTACTCATTCATGACCAAAGTGCAGTGCAGCATCACTGGCTGCACTGTACAAAAGCTATGTCTAATGCGCTCCTCCTTTTATATTTGTAATGCTTAATAAATAAGTCACTATCTACTCTTTCAAGTCCATAACCTAATTTTGTTTTTCCGTCTTTCTTTAGTTAGTTTGTGTGCATGGGCCCTTCAAAGAAATAAACTTCATTATATCAAAAAATTATGACTTAAACAATACGATTTAAATCTTTTAATTTTTTTATATTTTAAATTTAATATTTTTTTATAATTTAAAATATAAATTTTATTTTTAATTTTTTTAATTTTATATCCGTATCTTTTTAATTATCCCTTACTTTTAAACTAGAGAATACCGATCTTTATGAATATTGTAGATGTCTTGTCAACGAGGTTCGCTTCCTAAAAAAGATTGCAGTTTTATTCTTCCATCTTACATTTGAAGCCGTTTCTCATAACTTGTGCAGTTTAATATAACAACACGACAATGACCGGCTGCCTGATTCTGTATTGTTCATTAGACTTTCATGTATGGGGGTGTGTGCATGATGTAAATAAAATTGTCAAATATTTACACCTTTTGTCATCTGATGGCAAAAGGGCCATTTAGGGAGCAGGCTGTGGCTATGACTATTCTCATCATAGAGCGAAAGTCTAAAAAGTAGAAAAGAGTATGTTGAAACACATCATGGACCCAATTGTGGAGGCCACTTTTTCAAAAGTTTTTTCAAAAGAGTCTAATCTTATTGTATGACCAATTGTTTTATTAAAACTGTAATATCATAAATTAATTATTATATTTTTATAAATAAAATTTCATTAAGTATTTATTTAAAAATTAAAAATACATAATTTAATAGAGAATGTTGATATTTATATATAATAATTTTGCATATATTTTTTCACATTTTCAACTCTTTTTTCTCTCTAATTTTTTTTACTTTTATACAACAAATATAATTTCTCTCAACTGTCAAATTTCAATTTGCATCAATCCTCTCTCATATCATATAATTGCTAAGTTGTTGTTTGTGCAAGACCCAGTATTCATGATCAATTTCTCTGTAAAAGCTGAAGTCATGTAAATATATACAAAAAAAAATTTCATAACTAAATTTTGATAAACATTTAGTAAAATGGTACGTAAGATATTAAATTAATTAAATTTAATAATTTAAATGGTATGATTTAATAAATTTAATTTTTTAAAGTAAAAAATTTGAAGTTTACATTCACCAAGATAGAGGAACTGAAATATAAAGACGACCTAAAAAAGTGAGGTGAAAGTAACATTACTGGGTTTTGTATGGTTAAAAAGGGAGAAATAGGCACCTGAAGCAGACGGCAAGTGCGAAGGTGAAAGCCGGTATGAGGTTGCTGGTGGCAGCGGCAAGAGTAGGCGAACTGTACTGAATTCCTTTGTATGCACACAGCTGAGTTACAAACCTGTCTCTCCCAAACATGAAAAACTCAAGATCAGTATTCAAGAGGTAAGTAAGACTGTACATGAATTTTGTGAGTCTTAAACGCAATTTTATACAAACTCCTCAGAAGAAATAACAATCAAACACACAAATCCTTCAACTTTTTGTTCAGTAAATTTTCTTACCCAATCAATCCAAGGAGAAAAATTCTGTAGAGCAAAGAAACCTTGAATGAAGGAAGCCCTCTGGACCTGCATATATATAAAATGGATGCAGAGACATAAATTGGGTTGGATGTATGAAATAATGAAGTGGAGATGACTATAAAAACAGCACCAGCGGAAGAAGAAGGGCAGAGGTAGAAGGAGAACGAGAGTGGAGACAGCAAATGAATAGACGATGAAGACGCGATAACTCAATCCTTTCAGACTGGCTGCTTTGAATAGAATGTTAACACCAACGTTGGTGCACTCCATTGCAACCATAGCAGTGAATGGAGCCACGTCCTTGTAACAATGATTTCTGGCCATCCCTCTCTCTCTCTCTCTCTCTCTCTCTCTCTCTCTCTCTCTCTCTCTTATACTCTGCTCCGTTTCTTTCTCTTTTTCTCTTATGCTTTTTTCAGTTTCTTCTTATATCTAAATTTTTAAGAAAGTCTACTTTCTTACGTCATATTTTACATGATACTCACATCTTTTTTGGGTAAATTTAATGGCATCTAAATGACATTCATTGAAAAATTAGAGTATTAACAAGTTTTCTCTTCTAAGAAAGAATTCAAACTTCAACACATTGGTAACTAAAGTTTTTCCACTAGTCAACACTTTGTTGGTTGATTCTCATATCTTTTGATGTGGGGCTTACATATATGATAAGTCTCATATTTAATGTATAAAATTTAATAAATTTAATTATATAAATTATATATTATAAAAATTTATTAAAAACAAAATTATGAGAATAAAGAATCTTTAATTTTTATATCTGGTGACAAAAAAATTGTTTAAATTCTAATCGTAAGATTAATTTTATCAATTATATGTCATGGATTTTGTTCGTATTTTATACCTATATTATTGAGAAACATTTTATTAATTAGGAAAAGATTCTGAAAAAGTTTGTATCTTATAGCTATATTATTGAGAAACCTTTTATTAAATAGGAAAGATTCTCAAACTCTTTTGATGCTGTATAGATACACGCAAATGGCAATTTCGTCCAACTGTTCTCTACGTCAGACCAGTTGGTGGACATTGTTAGATACAAATTGTAAATATATTTAAAGTCCTCTATCTTTATAACTTAAATCTTTTATTTAAAAAAATTATACAATTAAATCTCATAAATTTTTTTATCTCTTAGAATATTCTCTGTTTAATAGGTGAAAATTAATCCTTTTGAAATATAAAAGATGTTAAAATAGATAAATTTTTTCTAAATAAATTTTTTTTATAAATTTTATAATTTAAATCATAAAATTTAATAAATTTAAAACTTATATTGCATTCCTTAAGTTGGACAAATTCTAAGTGATAGGTTGAATAATTAATGTCATGTACTGCGGGAGTCATATAAATATTTTGACCCATGTCGCAGTCATTCTTGACCTATATTCAGACGATCATCTTCCTAATGATTATTATCCGAATCAAATTACCACTCCAACCAGATAGATACATGCTCAACATAGTGCATTGTGTATTACATAATTCCTCCAATTGCATATGTAACTGCTCCAATGAAACTGCATAAACAACATATAAGGCCGAACATTATCATGGGGCACTTTTTTTTTCCCCTTTGTTTAAGGTAGAAGACGCACTATCAGCAAAAGAAGGTGATATATACCTATACACAAAAACAAAAGGGAATTGTACTGAAAAAAAAAAAAAAGAAAACAAAAGGGAATGTACCTTGGTTAATTTTGCTTCACAAGCTAGTCCCTACACCATCCTATAAATTTCATAAGGAAGGCAAACATTTATGGAGTAATAATTGTTGTACATAACTGTACTGCATACAAATTATATAATATATTTATGAAACATATAAGTGTTTGCTATTTAGAGCTTACGAGTCTACTCAGGTGCATTTAGCATTACTGCATTTATATGTAAAAGTCTCATCACTCTGCCTCCGTTGAGGTGTCTTCCAAAAGAGGTGTCCTTTGTGTGGAGCAATGTAAGGTATGAATTCCCTGATCGACAATAGCATTCTTCTCCTTGGTCTGTGCCCACATGAAAGTGTAAAAACCAATTGCAACTATAATTGATCCAATCCAGCAGCATGAATGAACCATGCGATAAAAATTTGTAGACTTAGCTTAATTAATATGAACTCTTATCACTACTCAGTGTACAGAGAAGTTACCACCTACTACCAATCTTCTAATGGCAGAAAAATGATGCTTTATTTGGCATGCCTTTTGGGAAAGAAGAAAAATAGAATCTTTGTCAAAATGACATACAAAAGCAAACTATTTAGGATCGGTTTTATACGGACCGAGCACGAAACAGCTACCATCTCAACATCAGGCCTCAGTTTCCAAGCATTTGCATTTTTTCTGCAATGCAAGTATAGATTGCGTAAAATAAAGCAATACAGAAGTTGCACATAAAGCTAAGGCAATGATCTTAGGGAATTCCTTCATGATAGATGCCTGCAAATATCATTTTCAATTGGGCAAATCAGCACTTGTCGGGGGAATAATTTATCAGATGATTTGATCAGGATGACAATTATTATCTTTTGTTTGAGTGCCTTCAGTAAATCATCAGCATGATTTAATGAATATCCGGTGTTATAATGCTAGGCTGCTAGCTAAATACTCTTTTTACCTCAACAATATTCCATACAGCTACAAAAAAATTGGATTTAGATAGATGAAGACCACCGAGGACCAGCTGGAACTTGGCGAGTACATAAGCTGCTGAGTGAAGCTTTGAGACGTTGAAGCCATTAATATTGGGGGACCCCCGGTATAGGGTCACTAAAAGTGCTCCTGAACTTGATACAATGCCACCCAAAAATTTGACTTGACTGCTGCTTTCTCTTAAGTCTAGCTTTTCCATTCTAGAATATCATAAACATTTAAGTAGCTCTGAAATTTTGGCCAAATAAGAATCATGCTTTATTAGTTATAAACAATTTATTCTGATATGACCTTGTAACCTGAAAATGGCAGCAAGTATAAACGTGAAATGGGAACAAGATTTCACAGAGCAGAGGAAAGAGTTGGAGAGCTGTAGCCTGTGCCCATTTATAGCATTACAAAACACATACTCCTGCGGAAGGATTGTTGGGTGACTCAAGTATTAGCATATTAACATACCCCTACCCCCCTCTAAAAAAATAGCAGAATCCCAAGACAATCAATACCCAATTATGCCGATGAAATGAAATCCACAAAGGACTCTTATGGTTCAGAATTCAAATGTGTCAACACAGATTACTGATTGATTGCTCTGATAAGTAATGGTAAAGGTTGAGAGAAGCTCCTTTCTATAAACAGAAAAGGGAGAAGGAATAGGGATTCAAATGTGTAAGTGTGGACAGAGTGCTCATTCCCACAGTCATGGCTGCTGTACTCATGGGCATGTTTGGATTGGCTTCCAGGATCAATTCTGGAAGCCAAGAGCAATTGTAACAGTAATGGTCGATACACCCACGTCTGTGCACTCCCCCATAACCATTGCTGCAAAAGGTACCATGTCCCACAAACAAGACACCACATCCATACTCTCTTGGGTTTTTCTTGTAATAAAACAGTAAAGTGATCAGTAACAGTAGAATAATCCGTCTTTCCTCTTCCACAATCAACGGATAATAGAGTCTAAGAAGTCGAATATTCTCTTAGAATCGGGACGGACCTAAAAGGATTGGAGACTAACAGGATGAACGATAGGTATCCTCTCACAAACTGACTTTCAGAAATGCTTACGCAAGGAATGGAGAATGAGTTCGCTTGCGTGGAGGATGAGTTGTCGGTGTGAAGAAAAACTTGCCAGCTGATGGCGACACACCTTAGCTTACGTGTGAGAGTTCCTTGGTTTTCCTTCAAATGTTAGAGATACCAAGGTGGAATCAAGATGAACATTGACTAATTTAAATTTGATAAGTTTCTTAAATTCATTTCATTTATTATATAAGTCTTAAATTTTCTTAAGCTCGCTTATTTAATAAATGAGTTATTTTAAATTTATTCATGAAAACTCATTTAATTATAATTATAATTTTATTTATAAAATAAAACTTAAATAAACTAATTTGAAATTTAAATAAGTTTAATCAATCTTATTTAAAATTAAATGATCTTAAACATATTATTACCTTAAAATATTTCCTTCTATAATATATAGATTATTTTTACAAAACTAAACATTAAAATCATAATTATAAGTTATTTATTTTTTATTTTATTAATAAATGAATTATTCACGAACTTTTCAAATCGAATACTGCAAATTTTAAGTTTAATTGATCAAATAAATAAATCTATCACAATGTTCAAGCTTATTAATATATGAGCGACTCAGAACCAAACTTTAAATGAGTCGAAGCTGGATAATCCACAAATAACTCAAACATTTTAAAACAAGAATAGGTGCCTCTAAAAATGCCGGCATAGTACCTTGTTTTAGTTCCCGCATATAGCAAGTGCAAAAGTCACTTGCAGTACGGTTTCTGACAGGTGGAAACTTTACTGAACAAGAAAATAATAAAATCTATGTGGAAGTTGTTATGTGATGTAGTATACAAGTTAACAAGTAAGTGATCTTTAGAAAGGTTCTAGGTTGCTTAGACGATTTCGGCAAGGGGAAAAAAGAACAAGAAGAAAATGACATTTTGTTTTTGCCTTGGACATATTCTTGATCTGGGTTGTTTTACTCCTGAACTTGACAAGTAGACAAACATCTAGATCACTGCATTTCCTTCAAGAATTTGATATATTATCTATCTGTCATTAATCATAAATATATAGTTCAAGCAAAATGATTGGTGTTATAGTTCTTCTCCCCGAGGTCTCGATCGTCCATATGTAAGAAACACAAAAGAATTCATAGGCTAGGGAATACCGTATGACTGAAACTGAAAAGGAAACGACATTGCTGCTTGACCTGATTAAGCTGCCGGCCTATATTTATTAAATATTAGTTTTAACATAATGGAATCAGGACTGATCTTTATGAACGACAATTTCAAAGTAGAATCAGCCCACTGGACCAGTTCAATTTCCGGCAATAAGCTCTGAACTTTGGAAGCTCCTCTTCATTTCACAAATGAAACCATTCTAAGACCATCTCATATTTTTCCAACCCAAATTTTACCAATAAAAAAGCTACGCAAGAAGAATAACTGTTTGAATCAAATCTCATATTAGCCAGAATGGAACAAATTCCTAAGTGGGTGGTTCTCATTTCATTCCTTTTCCTCCTTAACATGGCAAATTGTGTGGAGGATGAGGTGAAGAGCACACTGATAACCTTTCTTGAAAAACTCTCCAGCCAGAATGGCCTGCGGAATTCTACTTTGGTTTGGAAGCGAGAATCCGATCCCTGCAAGGACCACTGGCAAGGTGTAATCTGTGATACTAAAAGCGTATCTGTGATGAAGTTATTTCTTAACGGCTCCAACTTAACTGGAACTCTTGATGTTGCTATGCTTTGCAACTCACAGCCACTCGCATATTCTCTTACCATTATTAATCTTGAAGGCAACAACATAAGCGGAGCGATAGCAACTGAAATTGGAAACTGCAAAAATCTCTCTCGCTTGCAAGTAAGTGGGAATCAACTTTCTGGAAACCTTCCTAATTCACTTGCCATGCTAGATAATTTGAAGAGACTTGAAATTTCCGACAATAAGTTTTCCGGTCACTTGCCAGACTTGTCCAGAATCTCAGGGCTGAATGTGTTCCTTGCCCAAAACAATCAGCTCAGCGGGGAGATACCCCAATTTGATTTTTCCAATTTTATTCGCTTCAATGTGTCATTTAACAATTTCAGTGGCCCCATTCCAGATGTGGATGGCCATTTCAGTGCAGACAGCTTCTTTGGTAATCCTGAACTCTGTGGATATCCATTGCCAAAAAACTGTTCTTCACTGACTATGGACGAGAAATCAGGAGAATCAGGGGGATCAAAGGGTTCTTCTAAAAACCAGATTCTTATGTATTCAGGCTATGCTGCCGTGGCTTTGGTCATTATCCTTTTTGCATTTTTCAAGCTGTGCAATAGAAAGAAAACAGAAAAAAAGGTTCAAGCAGAAAATGAGGGAGCAGCAACAACTGATGCCAAGTCTAGCAATGTTTCAAGTGAATACAAATCTAGCCATAGTAGATCTGAGTTTTCTGTCAATTCTGAAAGTGGGGTTGTTTCACAATCACTCATAGTTCTTACACGGCCAGTGGTAAATGAATTGAAATTTGAGGACTTGCTGAGGGCCCCTGCCGAATTACTTGGCAGAGGAAAGTATGGTAGTCTTTACAAGGTGATCCTTGAAAATGGGATGATGGTGGTTGTAAAGAGAATTAAGGACTGGACTATTTCCAGCAATGACTTCAAGCAAAGAATGCAAAAACTAAGCCAAGTCAAGAACCCTCACCTCCTGTCACCTCTTGCTTTCTATTGCTCCAAACAAGAGAAGCTTTTGGTCTATGAATATCAGACAAATGGAAGTTTATTCAGGCTTCTACATGGTAAATATCTTATAGTATATTCATATTTATATCTTGTGTATGAAGCAACTTATATCTTGTTTTTCAGGTTCCCCCAAAGCCTTTGACTGGACCAGCAGACTTGGAATTGCAGCTACGGTTGCTGAGGCATTAGCTTTCATGCATCAAGAGCTTGGCGAAGATGGCATTGCTCATGGTAACTTTAAATCCTCAAACATTTTGCTAAACAAGAATATGGAGCCATGCATAAGCGAGTATGGTCTTATGGCTATGGATGATCAAGAAAGCTCATCTCTTGCCAGTCCTTATGCTGATAGTGCATTAAGTGCCTTCAAGAGAGATGTCTATGGCTTCGGTGTTATTCTTCTTGAACTACTTACAGGAAAGTTAGTGAAGAACAATGGGGTTGACTTGGTTGACTGGGTTCGGTCAGTTGTAAGGGAAGAATGGACAGATGAAGTGTTTGACAAGTCCCTAATATCAGAGTATGCAAGTGAAGAGAGGATGGTGAATTTGCTTCAGGTGGCTATAAAATGTGTCCATCGTTCTCCAGAGTCTAGGCCAAGTATGAACCAAGTTGTTCGCATGATTAACACTATAAAAGAGGAAGAAGAAAAATCCTCCATTTATGAAGTATGACTGGCCCGTTCTTATGCTTTTGAAAGTATATAAATCAAACAAGAAAAAAGTGAAGCAACTTTTTCTGGTTTAATTTTTCCTTTATTTCATCTTAATGTTCCTGAAAAGTTTATTATTCCAAATCAATATAAGTATTATATTTGTATGTTTTATGAATTACCATGCTGAAGCTGCATTATTAAGGGTAGCAAAGTACTAGTCTGAGAATTTTTAGTTAACTGTAGATTAAATCAATGTTCCTACTAGTCATTTTTGGGTTGTTTAATTCAGCTAGTGTAGTACTTTATAACATTTGATTGACACACTGTGATTTCTACTATTGCTGATGTGCTTAATACCTCTAGTTGAGCTCTACCTGCTACAAAATTAGGTTCCTCTTTACTTTTTCTACTAATAGAAGAAGTGACAAATCACGTAACACAAATAAAATCTTGAGTTCAAATACAAAATTTTGAGAGAAAAAATTCCCAAAATAACAATTGCACTATTAAAAATGTCAATGTTAGGTTTCTCTTTATGGCAAAAAGATTTTTAACCTAATTACTCAAGAAGAGCAAGAAGTAGCAATTTTATACTGAGATGTAAACACTTGTTGATTAATTGAAATCTTTGGTCTTTGAAGGATTAATTGGTGCAAATAACTTTTGCTTTTAAAATATGTAAGTATTTGCAATCTATTTTTACAAGTTAAAATTAGTTGGAGCCATTGAATTCTTCGCCCAAAGTTGCTTGTAATTTAGATTAGTTTCCTTAATGGAAGATGAGAGGTTAAGAGAACTGCATTTCAATATTGGAGGTTCAAATTTGACTTAAATTTAATGTTAGGAGGCTACAAAAAAATTAAATGAATATTAAGAGGAAGTGCTAGTATCACCACATTTTAAAGGAACAGCAGGAGCATCTGTCAACTAGGATGAGCTGAGCTTTTCAATTGTAAGGACTCTAAATCTCTATTCAATGTGATGGATCTGTAAGGCTGGAAAGAATCTGTAGTTAACTAGAGTTGCTGTTATATAGCTACTAACCTATTCTTCTGGCTAAATATAGTATGATTTTCATGAGGATGGAGTAATTGGTACTAATACATGGCTGTACAGTGGTTGTGATAAGAATGATGCTTTACCACTAGCAAATACATCATGAATTGTCAATGGGGTAGTGTTTCATTAGTTATGGGCACTAATTGGTAATTATAAGAGAGGAGTTTAAATCCTGCAATCCCCACTTCTCCCTTATCCTATCCCCACTTCACTTAAGCATTCTCCCACATAAGTAATAGTATCTATCTCGATAAAGAGACCATTTGAATAAGAATGACTCTTTTCAAATTTAGTAAACATATAAATTAAAAAATAAGGCACAAACATTCAAATCATTAAATTTATTAAGTTATCCAATGATTGTCCCTTTTTTTGTGAGGTTTGGAACATACTTTCCATTATGCTCATGGTTATGAAGAACTGGTATCAACCAGTAGCAGCAGCAGTGATGAAAACTAAAAGGTTAGATGCTAACTAGGGATCTGGCTTCCGAAGTCAACGATACGAATTTTGAAGCTTAAGCGTAATATGCAGGCACAATATTACATAATCTTTGATGATAAAAGAAAGGTAAGAAATTAACACATTTTTTTCCTCTCAATTATGCTCATACTTTTTTAGATTATGGTGATCATATTTTTCTACACACTATCTAAATGCGTCAATTTTTCTTTTCTAGGGCCACTTTCCCTCCCCATTCTGCTCCTAAAATTACCCATGAACATCAAGAAAGCAATAAATAAATGAATTTAAGTACCTATCTTGCAATCAATAAGAGGAAGAAACTGAACTTCTAGTAGCATTACTTTCCTCCTTGTTCACTTTTCAACCTAATAAGATAATGACTGCAATGGTAGTTAGTTGCTGAACTAAAGAATATAGCCATAAACTGAAATGATTTAGAAGAGAGAAACTCAAGGCTCCGTGGACCATGCACAATGAGATCCTTTTTCAGCACATTTTAGAAGGCAGTCTCCTCATATTTAATTGTGTTCCCTACGCCTCCAACAATTACATTTGTTATCTTCTTAAAATCTTCACCTAACTTGCTTTAGACCCAAGATAAAGAAATTAACAAGCACTATCTCACCCTTCAAAGGGAACCAAAATGACCCATTCTTGTAAGCAATATCACATTCTAAACCACCCAAGAAATCTGATAGAGATTTAAAACAAACCCAAGTATAAGAGAAGTATACAAGTTCACAAAATTCTCAGTAAAGGTAAACACAAGATAACACGAAATGACAAATGACAAGTTAAGGCCAGCATCATACATAGTTTACCAAATATCATAATTAGCAGTTGCATTTTTTGATACAACTTTCGAGGATTAATTTGTGACTTTTCTGCCGTAACAGTCATTATTAATTAATTCCCTAATCAACAAGTCACCCACTGGCTCCCCGCCACTCCTAAATTCAATTAGAGTCCTGATAGGAGTAATACTTTCTGGCTGTACTTCGGTATAGTTTTATCAATTTTTTCTTCTCCAACGTAAACTCAATATACTATCCTAAGACTTACGCATAGAATTTTTCAATCAATTATGTGGAGGCAAAATTGATTTTAATATATTTTTTATAAATTTAGAATATTTTTTAATTAATAATTAAAGATTAATTATTTTTAAAATGATAAAATCATTAAAGTAAATATAATTTTTTTAATAAAATTTTTTTATATATAATTTAAATTAAATATAAAATAATATATTTAAAAAATTTAATTATTTATTACCTAGGTCGAAACTTGTTAATAAATTGAATTTAAAGTGTAGTGTTTGGGCGTATTACGAAACCCATTTGGGACCAGTCCTCATTCATTTTGAGTTGACGCTTTGACAAATTGTATATTTTTTGTGCAGAAAATAATATGTAAGTGGCACTACTTAAAAGATATTAGAATTGGTTTGGGTAGAACTGATAAATGTTTTGCTTTTCCCAAAGAAAAAGTCAATCTACTTATAAGTTTACTATTTATCATCATTTATTAATATTAACCCACTACAATTAAAGTTTCCCAAAAAACTTTTGTATATTTTTTTGTCATTCTTTATTCAAAAGTTATCTCAGTCCTGTTGTTCAAACACAATCAAAAAATTAAATTCAAAAATAATATATTTAAACATAAATATATTCTAAATAAATTATTTTTTAATATCAATTATTTTTAACTCAATTCAACTAAAATCAATTTTATTCATGGCTATACCAATAAGACCCATTGTGGTTTCGTTGTTCATACATATGAATAGGTAGGGGCTGCATTCCATAGTTGTAAATAAATATCCACACGATATACTTTGAAATAATATTTTAAACAAATAATAAAAGAAAGAGGATACTTATTGATCATGTTCAGTTGAAAGTTAGTTATGTTTATGAAAAATAACCTATTAATTATGTTTATATCTTAGCTAACCAATCACTTTGACACACATTAAACTTTACAACCCTTTTGGATGAATATCATGTTAATTCTTTTCACAATACTTTCAGGGTTTTTAATTTTCAATACTCATATTTTTACAAAAATAATTTAAAAATATTTTATTTAAAAATATAATTTATTAAATCTCATAAATTTAATTATAAAATTTAATTAATTTAATTATTTACATTATATTTTACAAGCTATTAATTAACTCTATTGGACTAACATGTTCGTTTAATTTTAGTCATATTAAGGCGACGGAGGAGTGCCCATTAGTTTCGTTGAAATTTGGCCTATACCTACTTTAAAGCTTTTAATGCATTCAATAGTTAGCCGGCTGGTATTCATACAATACTACACTTACATGTCTTAGTATGGTATCCATATTTTTTTTAACAATATTGTATTTTTATAAAATAAATTTTATTAAATATTTATTTAAAAGAATTATATATATTAAATGTTAAACTAAATAAATATTCAAATTTAATAACAAACATTATATTTTTATAAATTTAATAAAACTTCTTTGATAAAAATTATTTTTTTCATATGAAGATACATAACATTTTAAGGCATTTATTATTATTATTATTATTTATTAAAATTTAAAATATTAATTTTTATAAATTAAATCATAAATTCTGATAATTTAATAATTCTTATTTAATTTTACCAACTATTATATTTTCAAATAAATAAAAAAATTTCCCATACCCGAAATTGACTACCACGCTCCATTATGGCGTGTGAGACTATTTTTAGTGTTTCTTTTTGTCATCCCTTACCTCGCACTTTGGGAACTGTTGCCACTTTCACTATTTGGCTAACCAGAAACTCGATGGAGACTGGAGAGAGAAAATTTTAGAGGGTGAGAGAGAGAGAGCCTAGAGGAAGCGTTGGACATTTAACTTTCCTCTTCCCTGAGCTATTTAAGCGCCTCAGAAAGCCTGCGGCGTAGGGTTTTTATTCTCTGGGACCTGGACGCCTGGAGAAAGGTGTGAGCATTATCAGTTCAAAATTTGAAGAGCTTTTGAAAATATACAGAAATGGTAGACTCCCCAGAAACAAGTTAGGTGAGTTGAGCTTCAGATATTGTCAAAAATATCTTCTTTCAGTTTCACTCCTATTATTGCTACATCACTGATTTCGCTTTCATTTGAAATGATTTGCCCAAAATAAAAAATCTAACGGTAATCAATACCTTATTTTTACAACCATCAACTACTTCCTGCTAGTACAAATTTTTTCTCTGGAATCTGAGTACAAAAGCTGTGACTTCACGGGTCTTTGGTGTAATGGAAGGAGAAAGTGTTCAGCTTTGGCTCTGTTTGTTTCAAAATTTAACTCGGATTGTGTTTAATGACGAGCATTTAAGAGCATGTTTTGTGAGTCTCTCTTTATGATCTGTGGGATGTCAGAAAGCATGTACCATAGGTGGTTTTTGGACCATACCCACTTGAAGATGGCTTGGATTCAGCATCAAATCCAGCGAAAAGATGGTTACTTGAGCTACCCACCACCGGTTTTGCCTTCATCTACATCCCCATACCCTGGTGCTTTCCACAAAGAACCAATGCCTTCTTCATCTTCACGTTCATCATCTGGTACTAGAATTAGTCCTGCTGTTCTTTTCATTATAGTGATTCTTGCCGTACTATTCTTCATTTCCGGTCTGCTCCACCTGCTTGTTAGATTTCTTATTAAGCACCCATCATCCTCAGCATCTGCTGAAGCTAACAGGCACGAGGAAATTTCTAGCTCTGATGCTCTTCAAAGACAGCTACAACAACTTTTCCATCTTCATGACTCTGGTCTGGATCAAGCTTTCATTGATGCGCTTCCTGTTTTCCATTACAAAGAGATAGTGGGTCTGAAAGAGCCGTTTGATTGTGCTGTTTGTCTTTGTGAATTTTCTGAGAAGGACAAGCTCAGGTTGCTTCCTATGTGCAGCCATGCTTTTCATATCAATTGTATAGACACCTGGCTACTGTCGAACTCCACATGTCCGCTTTGTAGAGGAACCCTCTTCAGTCCAGGGTTTTCAGTTGAAAACCCAATATTTGATTTTGATGATTTAAGGGAAGAAGATGGGTGCCCCTGTAATGGAGAAACTGGATTCACTAATAGACGAAAAACAGTTGAAATTGAAGAGACTGTAGAGAAAGGGCTTTTCCCTGTGAGACTTGGTAAATTCAGAAGGCTGAATGTTGAGGCAGGGGAGAATGGAGGAGAGACTAGTAGCAGTAATTTAGATGCAAGAAGATGCTACTCAATGGGATCTTACCAGTATGTACTTGGCAATTCAGATCTTCGAATTACCTTGAACCATGGCGGACAAGGTCATGATGTAAAGTTCACGAAAGGAGCCGAACAGACCGAGAAGCTTTCGATGGATGGAGATATGGAAGCCAAGAAGATTAGCAGTGTGAGTAAACAAGAGAGCTATTCTGTTTCCAAAATCTGGTTGTGGTCAAAGAAGGGAAAATTCTCAAGTTCTTCGGATGACGAAATGGGTATGCCATCGTCTCTTAATACAGACTTGCCATGGATGAGGAAAACAGAAGGGATATGAAGGTATCCAGATTTATTATTTCTCTCTTTCTCTTCATATTCATTTTACTTAACTGATCAAAGCTTGTGTTGCCTTCGAATTCCGTAAAATTTTGACATGCTAATTTTGGAATTGCGGTGATTGATTGTGGTAAATTGTTGATGTATTATGATTGTGTTAAATGAGGAATACACTTTTTGCTTCAAACATGTTTTCTGGCTTTATAGAGTGATGAAAAGGTAATTATATACCGTACCCATGGTTATTTTGTGATAGCAAATGTTGATCCGATCTTATTGTTTAGTTCTGCAAACATCAACAAATCTGAATTTGCCAGAAATCTCAAACTCCTGTTTGGAGAAGCAAGGGTGTTCCTTCTACAGTTCTAGAGCATTCACTCACGAGTTTAAACTTCATTTTTGCCTCCCTCATCCTACAAATTTGTACTATTTACTCATCAAATAATTGCAAATTTATGATTGACAGATTTATGGTAATTGATTGAATGTGGTTGTGGAGCTTCATTCAAAGCCAGAGTTGTCATATGTCTCACTATGTCTACACAATCTAAGGCGGGAGGCAAGTGCCTTTGTTTTCTTGGCTTTTGAGGTGCTTGATTTTGTTCAGTCTCCTTTTCTTTGTCGCATATTCTTTTTGGGAGAGTGTGAATACAACCTTTTGTGCATAGTGATCTTTTTGGCTGGGCAGTTGGGCAGTGGTGGTGGGATCCATGAAAGCTGTTTCTAAGAATCTATCGATACATCTTGTGATGAATTTTGATTCAAAAATTGGCTGTTGTAGCGGTGTATGTGGTGGGGTCACCCGTTACACCTCCCATGTGTCCATGTTGAAATTAAGCACTAAGATATATAAAAAGTTTGAATGATAATAATGACGATCAATTAAGCTCAAAATGAACTCAACATGGTTAGTTCAAGGAGAAAATTGTATTGTTACTAGCCCCCTAGGATATGTTTGGGAGAAGAGAAAACGAAAGAAAATGGAGGCAGGAAGCTTCTGCTTTTAAACTAAATAAATAAGCATAAGCTTTCTCCTTCTTTGTCCTCCCTTTCCCCTCGTCCCAAACAAGCCCCTAAGTAGCATAATCTGTTTTCATTCTGAGCTACAAACCAGAAATTGTTTTCTAGACCTTTGTTTGAAACAGTTAAAATGGAGGCAGGAATCGACATCGGTGTAATGTACAAATATGACGCTTCACGGGTGTGTAAAATATTCGATTCGGATAGGCCTCTGCATATCTGACCCAACTTGTGACCTGTTGACATATGTATTAAGTGGGTAATGGGTTATTTTTTTATTCAAACCTAATTCAAATGTACATTGGCCGGACAAATATATATGTATAACAAACCATTTCAATAAATGTTATTTTTATTTAAAATTTATAATTCACTCCAACTTAATTATATTGATTAATTTTTATTTAAAAATTTTAATAAAATAATTTCTAAATTATTTGATATAATTTTAATATATTTTAAAAAGCTAAACTAAAATATGAAAAATGAATTATAAAAATTTTATATAATTAATATCTATGATAAAAAATTTTATTATGAAATAATTATCAACTTAAGAAGTTTAATTAATTTATTTAAAAATAAAGTGCATAATTTTTAAAATAATATGATATTAAATAAATTAAATATATTAAATTAATATTCATTTAATTAATAATTCATAATAAAAAATTTTAAAATTTTTTATCATAAATATTAATACCAGATTTTTTATAATTAATTTTTTAAGATTAATTTTTACAAATATATTTAAGAATTATATTAAATAAATTTAAAAAATATATTCTATTAAAATTTTTAAATAAAATGAATTAACATAATGAAATTGTGATGGAATATAAGTTTTGAACAAAAATAAAATTTAATATTATTTAAAAAAATCTCTAAAAATCAAATGTAATTTACTCAATCTAATTTTATTTAAATTAATTCGTGTGAGTCGGATTGGATTCATGTGCACTAAATGCATATCTGTAGTTACATCTTCATGTCTCTCAAGATAGTTAAGCTTAATATGGTAGCAATCTAGTATGTACCTAGTATAAAATAGCATGCCTCAAGATTGAATATGTAATTTCAAACAACATTTTTTTAATATACTTCAAAAAGAAAGATAGTGGCAAAAGAAAAAGGTTTTATTTTTAAAAGAAAAAAAAAAAAAGAGAACCTTCGAAAAGGACAGGGCAATATAAAAAGAGTATTACCAGGCAATCAGAGGTGGACAAATGCCAGTAGGTCAATGGAAAGAAAGGGAAATATGTGATTTTTATTGTCTTTTTTTAGTATATTCTTATCTGTTGTTTTGTCTTTGATAGGATGTTGCTCATGTTACAGGTCAATTAAGCATATAATATGAATTTTAAAAAGGGGGTTGGCGGTGGATTACGGTGATATCATGTTACCAACCGCACCCAGCAACTTCCAAAAGCGTCCCATGTGAAATGATAGCGTCTTGATGCTCCCACACTGCTAAACAAAACAGGGTGGCACACGCTCACCAACAAAAACCCGCATTACAAATTGAGTTCAATGAATATAGTGCTTTTTGTTTCGTTAATTAAATGTTATAAAATTTTATTTAAAAAATTCATAATTAAATTTATTAAATTATGAAACCTAATTAATTTTAAAAATTTATTAATTTTATTAACATTTCATGTCTTTATTTTAACAAAACATTTTGGAAAAAAATTCTCATTTAATAATTCCCAATTACTGAATAAATAGATCAGGACTTCTGCCATTAGGTTGGGCGTTGGTGGTTGGCTCCTTTCACTTGGTTGGGTCCAAAATTGTGCAGTCTGAGACTCTGAGTCCAACTGTCAGTGTTCGGTGCTGGTGGAGGGGTGCCGGCGTCAACGAGTTATGGTGACGAAGGTGTTACTCACGCGCTACCACTGCGTTGGATAGCATAGCACCTTGTTGTTCCCTTAAAGGCCCGAATCAATTTGTCAATGGAGTTGGATTTGGAGCTTCCCAACTCCCAGGTCGTTACTCTGACTTTTCATGTTTATTTTTTCTTCTTTATCTATATATGATTAGATTAAATTTTATTTATATAAAAAAAATTTAATTTTATTGATATAAAATAAATAAGATAAATCAATTTAATAATAATAATAATAATAATAATAATAAATAATTCATATGACAAGATTTATAAAAATTTGTGTAAGAGTTAAGGAATATTTATGTTTTATTTTTTAAAATTTGTGTAATCTTTTAAAATAAGAAGAAATTTAAGTAAATGAAAAATACAAGATTGAAGTAATTTGCTTTTCATTATTTTTCCCTATGCTACGATTTCAGGCCTTCCCTATCCTTCAGCCATCAATAAAGGGTGCATGTTTTCTTTTTGGTCTTCGTTCGTGTCGTTTTGTTCTTTCCTTGGTCTCTTGGTGCTTCTACTGGTCCATGTGTGTACAGTGTAAAGCAAGAGGATAGGAATGGAAATTGGAAAAAAGAACGCAACAAATAATATGACATAAATTGAAGGAGTCTGAATAGTGGATGAAAAAAGATTTTTCACAACTATTTTATTATATTTTTACTATTAATTGATAAAATGAATATTATGTTTATAACATTAATAAATTTAATAATTTATAATACAAATATAAAATTATAAAATTAAAAATATCCATAATAAATATCATATATTTGTAAAACTTAAGAAATTTAAAATTATTGTATTTTTAAATAAATATTTAATAAACTTACTTTATTGGTACGGAAGGAATGTTTCTCCCCACACTTTATATTAGTTATTTGAGAGATAACTTAACACAAGGGTTAAATTGCATGATGAGAGTATAATATTGAGTTTTTAAGTAGAGTGGCATAAATCACACAAAATAAAATTGAAGGAATTTTGTATAAATTAGGTTTTTTTATTGAATAACAGGAAATAAATAGAAAGTTAAAATTATCAAATATCTTTCTACTATAGGTGACTTCCTGCGGTTCCTTTCATGCTCTTAAGAGATTGCAGCTAATAAAAAGTAGTTATAACATTATAATGATATATTTTTTTATTTGTTAAGTTTTATAATTTAATTTATAAAATTTGATAGTTTAAATTATATGTTATAAAAATTAAATAAAAATAAAATTATGAAAATAATGTCACCATTTTTCGTTTTAACATGAAATTTGTTGTGTATTGGCACTAGGCATCTTAATATTGGGTATCAACACACACAAAAAGATGCTTAAATATGTCTTTATAAATTTAATTTTTTTTAATCTCTATTTTTAATGTTATTAGTTGAATTCGTTATCACACAAATAATATTTATGTAAATCTTTATAAATTTAGTAAGTTTTTCATTTTATTTTTTGTTCACTAAAATCTTTCATTGTATAAATTGTTTATTTATTGTTTCGATTTTGTCGCTAATTTAACTAAAGAGTGATTAAGTTATTTTTTTTCTTTGGGTTTGCTTTAATCTTTACAAGTTTCAGTTGTTTTATTTAGACTCAAGATGAAATTATGAAATAGACCCAGGTTGACTAAAGCATAGAATCAAAAAGTTTTTTTTTTAAAAAAAAAGAGTAATATTCAAAACTCAATTCGGTCTATGAAGCTAATAAACACAAAGCTAGAAGAAAAGAAAGAATGAAGGGAAGAGGTACAAAACTAAAATAACTGAGAAGTATTTGTCTAAAATAGTTTAATTTTTCTTTGATTAAACTAGTGAAAAGGAATTGTAACAACGAAAGGTAATTTATATAATGAAAGACTCAACTGAAAAAAATAATAAAAGCAAAGATTGAAACCAAAGCTTGTAGAGGTTAATAATGATTTTTATAATGAGAGGTTTAAGAGAATATAAAATAAATGTAAAAATTAAAACCATAGTTCGTTAGATTCTTAAGAATTAATATAATAATAATTTTTATATTAATAATTTAAAAATTAAAAATAAAAATAAAGATATAAAAAATTTATGAAAAATAAAAAGGTATATTAAATGAGCAACTAAATATAGAATAGCTTTAAGTGATCTAGCTGGTATTACAAAAAATATAGATTGAAATTTTCTCATTTTTACTAAGAAAAATATATTAAGTCAACACAAAAATTAAAATTGGTATACATAATTCTAAGAAAGAAAGTTTGAAAAAAATGAGCTGTTGCAACTTGCAACCTTAGTAATGAGTAGATGCCATAAAAGGCTGCACCCGATACAGAGGTATCTGGCAACCGGCATTTGACGGTAATGGTAAGTTGGTAAACGCATTCAACGGTGGTTCCGTTCCCCACAAAGACATTTTCCTGTATTATTTATTGTCCTCTTCACCTCGCAACCAGGCACCCACTACCAGAGTGCAAAGAGCGAGGGAATAGAGATAGGAAGAGAGAGGGAAACGAAACGCAACGAAACTGGTCTTGGTTAGCGTTTCGCATTCGTCTCTCCCATTCCTCATTCTCTTCCAAGTTTCTGCTACGTATTCAATCGATCGAACCCTGGTTGCCACGGCCCACATGTCAACGACGTCAACACCCGACTCTTCCATGCAAGATAACGACGCCGGCGACGATTTTCACGAGATGATGTTCGCCAAGAAAGGTTGCTGTTCATGGATGCGGTGCTTGGGTTCCAACTCGTCTACAACGTCCGTTTGGTGGGAGCGGATGCGGAGCCCTGACAGCAAGAACCACTGGTGGAAACGTGGCTTGAAGAAGATCCGAGAATGGTCGTCCGACATCATCGCCGACTCCAAATGGAAGACTTTCATCCGCCGCTTCAAAAAGAGCCGCTCCATTGCTTACGTTAAGCAAGGTTCGTTCCAGTACGATCCTTCGAGTTACGCCCTCAACTTCGACGACGGGCAGGGGCAGAAGAGTGGAGTTGATTTCGGGTACTTGGAGTTCTCCACCCGGTACGCGTCTATTCCGGCCTCCGCCCAATCTTCGGTGGATTTCGGGAAGGGCGGGCCGGCATTCACGTGACATCACGTGAGTGTGGAACGAGAAGATGATGCGAAATCATCAATGAAGTCAAATAAAATTACTGAAGGGAGGAGTTAAGCGCAGTCGTGCGCTGCGTGCACACGGAGGGGGAGCGAAACGGAGATGATCAGTGCGCCGATTCTGGCGTGAATATCGGACGAACGAATGGCCGTTTTTTTGTTTTTTTTTGGTAAGGATAGGAGGGCAAAGCCCTTTTTTACAAGGGGGGAGGGGGATGATATAAAGGAGCAACGAATGGCGGTTTAATTGGGGGTATGTTTGGCGGGACGGACGACTCTACTGGATGTTGTGTTGTGTGCGCTGAATCTGTGGGTTCCCTCATTTTTAGCCATCCGTTTAGATGAAATCAATTTTTTGTTTTTTTTTTTTTTAAATATATTGAGTGAAGGAAACGAAACGAGGATAAAATATTTGGCTGATTCTTTAATTTATCATATACAATTCGTCGGATTTGGAGCCGTACTTTCTTTCTTTAAATTTAGTGATTTATTTTTTTTTATTTTATAATTTCTTTGTTTTTGTTTTTATATTTTACTTCATCACCAGGCTTCCTTTAAAGAATTCTAAGTAATCCAATCTTATTAAGAGATGTTTGTAATAGTTTAAACCTTTTTATTTTTGTAATTTTATTAATTTTTTATATTTTTCTATTTATAGTAAAATACATATCATAAACAAAAAAAAAAGTGACAAAAAAAATAACAAAATAAAATACACAATTTGCAAAACTTTTTTTATAATTTGCTTTTAGTATAAATTTACTTGAATATTATTTTCATTTCATATTTAACATACGTTTCTTATCATTTAATAATGTGATAAATTAATTTATTAAATTTTATAAAATTAATAATTTAAATTTTATATTACAAAAATTAAATAAAAAATTATAAAAAAGGCATAACTCAGTCCACTCATACAATACTCTTGTTCAAGAAAAACTAAAAAACTTTGAGAGGATGTGGAGATGCAAAAAGCCTGCCATAGGATGCGTTTTTTAAAAGTTGAAATTGGAGAATATAGATTCCTTTCACGTTGCCGTTGACTAAAGTTGAGTGGTTTAAGTTAGGGTAATGGTGTCACGTTTGAGTCTCAAGTAAAATATATTAAAAGTAAAATTAAAAAATTTAAATTAATTAATTAATTAAAAAATTATAAATATAACAGTAACGTTTAAACTACCACTTTCTCAATTTTTAAATAACTCTGGTCTTAACTCAACGGGTAGCCACAGTGGTTGGGACTGAGCTGTTGTGTTTGAACGTAAGTTTAATCTTGGCGAGAGGGAGTTTTACCTTTTAGCTGAATTCTTTGGGCTAGAGGTAAACTCTTTAGCTCACTTGCTCCGTGATTAGATTAGTCCAATCTCGCAAAAGTACGAGAATTTTTGGATTGTGGTCTTAAAATTTTTTTTAATTGTTATTTTTTAAAATTAAAATTTCCTTAATTTCTTTTAATTTTTTTCTTTATATGATTTATTATTTACTGAATGTTCAACTATCTCTTTTTTTATTATTGACTTTTAGTATTTAAATTTATGTAAAGGGTTGTTTTATAAAATAAGCAACATTTTTAATATTAAAAGTGATTTAATTATTTTCTTAATTTTTATATTTTTTTTGAAAAATTTATATAAATATTGAAAACCCTATAGAGTATTTGTTTATTTTTGTCTGTTGTTTTTTTTATTCTATATTTTTGTCTGTTATTGTATCTTTATAACAACAGTCTTTTACTTTTGCATTATCATGGCTTTGATTTGTTAAGTCATCTTTCTCCTTGATGGAAATAATACATTAGGTTTCTAGTTCTCTATAACCTAGAAAGTTTTAATTCCTTTGTAACTTTATTTTTATATAATTTTTATTGTATAAAATTTAAATAATTAAATTTGTTAAATCTTACTTACCAAACTTTAAATCTAATGGATTCAACCATTTTACTTCACACCAAATGTGACAATAGCTTTTTTCTTTTAAGTTGTGTTGATAAATCAAGTTTGACCATGTAAAGAAAAATTAAAAAAGTGGGGAAGGGTGGAATCAGGAAGAAAAAAAGAAAAAAAAAACAAATAAAGAAGTTTGACATTGGCCAACTTCCATGATATGTGCAAGGAACACAGCCCACTCTCAGAGTAATGATTTCATTAAACACTAACAATGGTAGTAATTATGGAAGGGAGAGTTGGGAGATGTGTGTAGTGTGTTTGAAGACAGGTAATGTTGATTACTGGGTGAGGAATCAGTAGTACTTGATCTGTTGCTCCACTACCAAAAAGGATTACTGGGTTTTTCATCATTCTTTTTCTTTTCCAGCTATTCCATCTCAATTGATTCTCAACGATTCTTTTTGTATCTTTACCAGTCAAACATTCTATGGATTTTAATTATCATCACCAAAGTGCTTCCTTTCCTGATTTCTGGTCATGAAGTACACCCACCCACAAAAGCACAAGTTTTCAATGTTTCACATATAAAATGTCAAAACTCAATAACATGGAGTGCAAGACGTCATAACTTGAGTACTAATTAAAAATCGTGGCATCATCAAATATAGTTGATTACTCAAATCTTTGAGACTTCAGCTAAAAATGTTCACTTTTTCTGGTTTTGAATGGAAGTCTGAAGATGTTTCCTTTCGGCATCTACGGTCGGATGCCACTTCTTCCCATCAAGAAAGCAAACAAAGTTGCACGTGTTTGAGTTTGTATTCGGTGTGAATATATAAGTATATTAATTTATAATAAAATTTTCATATAAATCACATGTAATTTTATGTTTAAAATAATATATACACGTGCCACGTGCCACTTGAGGTCAACCCAAGCACTGTCTCTTAAACCCCAATCTCCAACTTCGGTTCTCCTCCCACAATGGATCAAAAATAAAAACAATATAAGCACAAGAAGTTTCGGTGTTTTGTAAAGAGTTTACTTAGGAAAATAGCAAAATTCTTCTAATATACAGTGGAACCAAATCGTAACTACATGTCCTATTTACAAATTTGTAAGTCGGTGTAGCCCATAATGGTCTGGCTGCTTTGGCAGGTGGATGAAGCGGCTGAGAGGAGGAGGGAGAGAAAGTAGAAGTGTTACTTTACTGAGTTGGTTTCATTTGGATAAAAGAAAAAGGTAGAGCTGCACTACCCAAAAAAAAAAAAATGGGGGAAGAGCAGACAGAGAAGATAATAGGGTCTAGCCAAAGGCAGCTTCCTCTTTGAGCCGGGTCTGTAAGCGGGCTTGATTGACAATGCCCCATTTGTCAACGAAATAATTTGTCCCCTTTAGGCAGTTCCCAAGATCCTTTATCTTCATATTTTGGCTAGTCCATGTGTTCTGCAACTTTGATGCCATGAAAATCACTGATCTTCAATAACCATGAGAGTAACCCACATGGTTTAATCGAGGGCGGATATTATGGTGATTGTACTTAGAATCCCCATAATCAACAGCCTTTATTACCATGGCTTCACGCCTTCCATCCTGTTCTTGAACTGCTCCAAACACAATCTCATTTGTCTCACAGTTCTGCTCATAGTATGTTTGTGAGCCAGATGAATAATGTGTGTGAAGCTGGTGCTGTTGTGGGCGTTGGACATGCTGCTGCTGGTTGCGTTGCTGTTGCTGTTGCTGTTTCTGCTGATATTGATGATCATAATCACCTTCCCACCTGCTCAAGTAACCCCTAGCTGGCTTGAAATGTTGGGGCTTTTCCAGTTCCTTGGCCATAAAAGGGTAGGTCTTTCTAGGTGTGGGTGTTCCAGTTGTTTCTAGAGGAGGTGGTTCATCTTCATCTGGAATGACGTAACTCTCTTGCATTGGCCATACATTAGGATGCCTATTTACTTGCTGGTACTGATGCTGGAACTGATATTGTATGGTTTTCCTTTTAGAGCCTGAGAACATTCCCCCAAAAATACCAGCCACAGCTGAACCAGAATTAATGAAAAGCCTTCCCAGAGAACCAAAGAAGCCCTCATCTGGTTTCTCAAATTCATCTTCAGTGGGAATCAAGGGAGGCCTGACTGACTGAGGCGGCCTTTGGTATGCTACAGGTGGCGTACCTTTCCTCATGGAAGTTCTTGCATCCTCCAAATGAAACAAGATTGTAAAATTTGTCAGTGCAAAATACAACATGGTAATGTACCTGTTTGATTCTGTAACTAAGAATACAGGAAAGAAATATCAAATTGAGGATAAACATTAACATTCTTAGCCAGAAAAGAAAGCAGCATATCATAACCTTGGACTTGGAGCCAGGCAAGGAAATTATACTTTAAAAACAAAACTAATTTTGAAATTTTTGGACTTTCCATCTTTTGTTACAAAGATAGATGTGGAATCAGGGCATTTTATTCTGTATGGAAAAATTCTAAAATGTAGCGTAACTTACATCATGGGAAGAAAATATTGCCCTCACCCTCCTCTGTAGCAGTGCCAGCATGTAGCCGAAGAATACAGCAGCAACAAGCACTGCTATTCCTGAAATGTTCAATTGATCTTTTGGATCTCCATGTCCCGAAGTAAAAAGCATAAAAAAAATTAGATTATTGATGGGTGGAATAGAAATACCTAAGGGGAAACTACTGTCATACTGGTAACCAGTGCAGTCATCATCATGGAGTTGCATCTCTCGAATTGCCTGGTTTCCTCTATCTACCACCAGAAGAGAGCAGCTACTACCAACATAAACTACATCAAAATCATTTGAAAACTTTGCATCTTCACTTGGACCATCAACATGACCTCCGAGTGGACCCCATTTTCCTCCTGCAATGGTGGTAACCCCTGTATAAAAGGCAAGTTATAGAGTTAAATTTGGTTCAGTAAAAATGATGTTAGTTAAATTTCTAATACAATCAAAGAGTGCATAATGAAAAGCAGATTGGGGGAGAAAAGCAAGGAAGTTAGGGACATTCTAATCGTGCAAAGGAAAAAACAAACAGATCCTTTAGCATTCATAAAATTTTCAGCATAATTGTTCAAAGAATATTCCATCATTTCTTACTTAAACAGATTGAATGCCCCAGGCATACCTTCATCACTGATCTTTCTGATGGCCATATTCATTGTGTCTGCAATGTAAATATTCCCTCTGTCATCCACTGTAAGCCCTTTAGGGTGGTTCATTCTTGCTTCCCTAGTCCTCCCATCTATGTGTCCAGTATACCCTTCAGGTGATCCAGCAAGTAGTTTGGGTCTGCTATCTGCATTCATTTCAGCATATAAACCAGAAAATGAAACAAAGAAAAAAAGAACTCCAGAATGCACTGAAAAATGAGAAAATCTCAAATCAATTAGGAATTGATATATATAAAATAGCAATAAGAAACTTGTGCAATTTAGGAATTTATCTTGGAACTCAGTGAATTTGATTCATTGTCCCTGAAGAAGCTGATGTTACTCAGTAAAGGCCGTAGACGGCATAGACGTTTAACAAATACTTTCTGTGGGACATCTTTTATTCGTTGTTATATCTTAATGAGTCAGTAGACTCAGTACTCAGTAGGATGCCTGCGTGCTAACTTTCGCATAGGAAAATTTAGGAGAGAAGTCCAGTAGTGGCAGGTTTAAACATGTCAACAAGCTGAAAGTAATCTAATTCACAAGCCAAAATGCTATGTTCTGGAGAAATGCTACTCCCTCAACTTGTTGTGATATTGTGAGAGTGACAATTGTTCATGAGTAATTGACTTGTATAGGTTCTATGATTTAGTCAATAAAATTTAATAAATTTAATGATTTGAATTTTATGTTTTGATGATTAAATAAGAATAAAATTATACTATTCATTTAGCTACCAAATAAAAGAGGCGCCTTCCAGAAGCTCAAAGTTACATAAATTAAATGGGTACAGGATTTACATTCTGAAGCAAGAAGAACCAATAAGAAAGGCGAAGGTCTATAATGTAAGTCAAACTAGTATAAAATCATTTAATTTCTATTTCTTTTGTTTTCTCTCATTTCTTCTTGGTCTTTAAAATCATTGAAAAGTAAAAGGCTGCAAAATGTCCATATATAGTTTATTTGGCAGAACAGCCAAAGGTATGTTGTCCTTTAAAAAGTGGAGTCTTGCTCTTCACGAAAGCTTTTTAAGCATCTTCGAACAGCTTCGCAGAATCACAAGATATCCCAGGCATGAAGCTAAAACTAAAATAGCAGACATTCTTAGAAGACACTTGAATCTAGTATTCCCCATGCTGAAGCAACCAAAACCATAATATTGAGCGGATTGAAAAATAAAAATTCAATCAAGAGTAACCAAAAAGGATTGAAATTTTTTTTTAAAAAAAAAAATGAAGAATTAAAAAAATTTCGCAAAGGAAGCTTACACCGAGACATTGGACTTGAGATCCTGTATATGTTACTGTTCTCGGAATCCAGAACCAGAAAATCCCCATTTGGGGATATTTCAACTGAGTGTGGCTCAATTCCGAGCTTATGTCCGTCGAAAAGTGTCTCTACAGTGTAGCCACTCTCGAATTTCATCATCGAATGGCTGTGCTGCACTGAAGAATGATCCCCACAAATTGGTCATGCCCATCATCAGAAAGCTCAAACTTGGTTCCTCAAAAACAAACCCAGAAAGAGGGTAAACAGGTATTCGGTAAAAAATCTCTACCTGGTTTGGTTGTGGATTTTAGTGACACTGACCATAGCCACTTAATAAGAGCAGAAACCACATTGGAGACAACCCCAGTTAAAATTTCTGCACATCACATGAATTTCACAGACAGACAAAGATTAAGAAGAAAGAATTTTCATGAAGAAAAATACTGGTTTCTGAGCTTGTTATACTCACTTGTAGGTGGTGTAGCTGAAGTTGATGAGAAATGACCAAATAGAACCACAAAAACAAGAACCAGCACAAAATAACTCTTTCCCATTTTTTGTTTTCGCACTCTATGCCAAATGCTCATACACGAAAGCTCTGCATTTTAAGTACCCCACTTCAGAAAGAGAGAACCCAGAGCCAATCTGCCATTTTTCCTTTTTGCATTTTAATTACTTTAGTAGTATTAGTATCACCCTTTTGGAGAAACAAGGATGTAGACAAAAAGAAGACGTACAGTGGAGATGGAAGGTTTAGCAGAGAGGTAGAACTGATAGTGAGAACCAGAGGGAATCACAGACTGTGTTTTGCGGTGTGCTTTTAAGTCTATCCGACAAGGTGGTTTACTTTTCAAAGTATAGATTTGTGCAGACCCTGCTTTTTCGCTGTTGGGACACCGCCATCGTTTTGATTTTACGCTTGCAGCAAATCTGTAAAGGATCAATACTGTGCCCACTTCATAGAAGAGCAATGCTTACGAATCTCTAAATATGGCCATTTGCAGGAGAATATACTTAAACCATTTTTTAATCAAACTGACGTAAATATGGTTTCTAAATTAGTGCTTTATATTATACTTTAATGGTATAGAAAATCTTGTTAGCAAAAAAAAAAAAAATGGTATAGAAAATCTTATTGTTTGATTCTTAGTAATAATGAAAGCTTGAGGCTTTGAGACTGTATGTTGATTAATATAAATTCTATGGATATTATGTTGGCTACAAAGTTTTAAACATATAGACTGAAGTTATATATATATATATATATATATATATATATATATTACCTAACTTTCAAATACGTAACATGAGATGAACTAACTAATCACTTAAAAGAGCAGAGGCACAATAACAAACATGCTTAATTATAGGAAGAACAGTCACACTAATATTACCTAAAAAAATATGTATGTATAATGCTGCAATCAATTTCTTATTAACCACATTTAAGAAAAAATATTGGTTTAATAAACACAACAGTCTTGTTATTTTTTTATAAATTAAAATTCATAAAAAATTAATTTTAAAAAATTTTAAACTATTAAAATTATTAAATTTTATAATTTAAATTAACAAATCGGTTATGAGTTTCGTTAGTGGCTATTTTCTTTGCCACAATAGTTAAAAACAACCTTTTCATATGAACAAACAAGATAATAATAAATAATTTTATTATTTTCATAAATTATATATTATTATATATTTATTTAAAAATTTTAATTATTAATTTATTAAATTTTATAAATTAAATTAAAAATTCAACAACCGAATAACTTTTTATATGTTTATAAGAATTTAATAAAAGTTTAATTAGTGGGAGTTGCCTTTTGGAAGAAGACAAAGTTAATTACGAAGAAACAAAGTAATAATATAAAATTGCATCATGAGCTTTTAGGTTAGATCTCCTACGCAATTTAAGAGTTGATGCCTCCGTTTGAGTGTGTTGTCAGTGAGGGAATTTTCTTTATTATGTTCTTCGAATCTAATTGATTTTTTTCTTTGCCTTTTTCTCTTTGGCGGTCAAAAAACTTGCTTCCTCTTCTGGTCAAGTAAGCAACGTTTTGGTTACGCTGCTACTAATCAATCATGGTGGTAGTATCCATTTGCTGTATCATCATTTGGTTTCTGCATCGACTTAAGAGGAAGGCGCCATAGCTGCCTACCCATTTTAAGCCAGAACGTTTGGACCAAACAGGACCCATCTGTTTTCCCACATTGTGCTGAAACCAAGTATTATTAGGGACAATTTCAGGGTGGAGTTGAGACTACTAAGTTGCCTGAATCACTTGGGTTTAGGACTGTTTTTTTATGTAGTAAGATCTAAATAATGAGTTCTCGAATCGCTTCAGTTTGGTTTCTAAAGCAGGTTAACAGGTTCTGTGCATGGGAACATTTTTTCCCTTGACTAAAGAGAAGTATAATTGTGGACATAGACTGAACACATGGCTTGTTGAAACAGATCTCATAATAAAAAGGCCGTTGACAGGTGACAGCAAAGTAATGGATCTGTCTAGTGGGATGATGTGAAACAGAAAACAATTCTTGTAATAATAGAAATAAAGCAGAGGAAACAGAAAATATAAAGTGAAAGTTGAAAAAGAAATGAAGATATAAGTATCAGGAAATATAGAAAAAGGCAAAAGAAATAAAATTTAAGAAAATACCAAACATGACATCCCATCTCTCTTCAGATTCCCTGAAGGGATTCCAAGTGCTTCAGTATAAATTCATCCTTAAAAAATATTCCATCAAGATAAGAGTATTGCATGGTGAAGTTTTACTTGAGTCGACAATAAAGATTTTCGTATTCATCTTTATTGTAGACCATTATCATGCAAGATTACTTGCCATCGTTACCAAACCAAAAATTTGCTATGAAAAATTCAAATTTTCCAGTTAGTTCAATTCAGCCGAAAGTTTTTTACTTCGATTTCTCAAGTTGGGATGTGGTATACGGGCTGTTATTATGGTAGCTGATGGATAATACTTACTGCATAATTTTTTCTGCTGGTCTCCTACAAATATAAGAGACTACAATCAAATGGGAACACCGGCAGGAATTCTGCATTAGACTTACAACAACGAAACATGCACATAGTGAGACTAATTCACCATCAATTCTGCTAATTATTTTATATATTGAATTTTATTAAATATTTAAAAAATATAAATTATTAAATTTTTATAATCTCATAAATTAAACTATAAGACTTAATAAATTAACACATTATATAAATATTTATGAATATTTATTATAAAAAAATTTGTAGAAATTAGATTTTCCATTCAGCATACATCTGATATGAAGCTTACCAGGGCCAGCTGCGGCCAAGAGTATACTGACTTATCTATCTGTTTCTCATTTTGGACTTTTTTCCTCTCACTAAAAAACCATCACCTATGTATCGCTGACAACTAGAATTTGACCTTCATCTTAGATTCAGACTAAAGAACTAAGATGATGGGAGAACTACCCTCTCCTGACAACTTATTTATATACCAAAAAATACACACACACAAAAAAAAGTGCAAAACCCAAAATAATAAAAGGGGGCACTTTGCTTGCCAGGAAACTCAGAGAGGCACTGCACATAATCTATTTATCGAGTATAAGGTTGACCTAACCAAAAGATCACTAATTACAATGCTCAACAGCCTAAACTACATAACAACTAACCAAAGACTTAGACATAATAGATCATGCCCACCTCTAGGGTAGATGCATGAGGGATATTTAAAGCATAAGTTGGTCCTCTCGAGTTCCTTCTCAAGAAATCATACCCATAATTTATCACAACTTTCTTTATCCAGCTTGATCCTCGTTTTGCTCTCACATATGAGTGACCCATTATGAATGCCATTCCTGCCTCCCTTGCTTCCATTAGCTCATGCAACTCCTCCCTTGCATCCATATTGATCGGTGGACTGTCTGGCACCACAAACCTCACTCGTTTCTTCGCTCTTTCAGGAGACATAACCTCTGTCAACTCTGAAGTGCCTTCTAATTGAGATGAATCCGTTTCATCTTCACACACTCTTACACCTTCTAAATTTGATGCTGAAGTCCCAACAACTGTCATCTTTGTATCATCTTCAGAATTCTCAAATCCTAAACCATATTCAGAAGTATCTGATCTGATAAATTCTGCTATACTGCAAACAAGATCTTTCTCAAACTCAATGTCATCCATGTGAATATCGCGATAACCATACCGTGCTATGCACCTATAAAGGTGATAGTCCTTTGGACCAACTCTACCAACCAAAAACCTTTCTTCAGGTCTGACATGCGGCACCGGGACAGATTTTATGCAGAGAAAGACCATAACCTGATGAAAAGCTGGCAGATTGGTAACAAAGTGAGAAAAAATAGCTGGAATTCCAGATACAAGCTCAGTGTGTATGAGGCCAATTCCCCTGACCCGTACAATTCCTAGAGTGGGGCCCAGCTCGAGTAGCCAATTGATAGAGACCTTATTTTGAACATCAAACTCATACTTCTTAAGTGTGCCATAGTGCCATACATACATGACAACTAGGAAGATGAACGAAAGGGCAATGGGGACCCAAGCCCCTTCGAGGAACTTGATGAGGGATGCAGAGAAGTAGAGTGCTTCAATGGAGCCAAAGAAGAATATAAAGCATATGGCTAGCAGAACACTTTTGTGCCAGCATAAGACTATCACTAAAGACATTAGACAGGTGGTCACCAGCATGACAGTTATGACAGCCAAGCCTGTTTATTGAAAGAAAAACAAAAATGCATTAAAAATTATAACAAACTTCCAGTTAGAACTAAAGCCACGAAATTTATTAGCAGGATTTATATATCTATATTCTTAAGAGAGGTAATCATTGTCATAAGATGGAAGTGGATTGAAATTTTACTGCGTCTCTGCGCAAAATCATGTTTTTGAAAGATAACAGGGTTGAACGTTGCAACCAGGCTACATTATATCCGTTCCTTCTGGTAAATAAAAATCAAACCACAGAATTTCCACCCAACTCCCCAACTAGAAGAGGAAAGTAAAAGGAGGAAGGAAAATAAAGGAAGAGAAACAAAAAAAAAGAAGGTATCATGCTGACTCTGAGCATCTAAGTTTGCAGTTTCATCAAAACAAATTTCATTAAGATAATACCTGCTGCATTTCCCATCCGTTTTGTATCTCTAAACCCAACTGTAATGGCCAGGCACAGTAGCATCAAACTCCAATTGATCTCTGGAATGTAAATTTGGCCATGTATCTTAGATGATGTATGAATAATTTTGACTTTGGGGAAGCAACTTAAAGCAGAACATTGTTTGATTATTGAGAAGGTCCCAGTAATGACAGCTTGACTTCCAACCACAGCTTGAAGTATGGCTATCACAAGAACAGGCCATCTGATTATCTCTAAAAAATGGAAAAAGAATAGTAAGCCAAATAACAAATGTTCAATGGTTTGTAAAATGCTTACTAAAAAGAGAACAGCACAATAAACCTACCAGGTACAGAAACATAGAACCCAATTCGGTAGTGACTTTCAAGGGTATGATGCCTGGAAAGGTATGCTGCTTGTCCCATGTAGGCCAGGATCAAAGATGGGTATACCAAAAACGTGAAAGCAATCTGCAGATAATTGACTTTCTGTTAAAGAACTTGATTTTCCCCCCTCAGCTTCCTATTGAGTAATAATCCTCCAAAGTTTGATATCCAAGAATGATGCATCCATATGAATTAATACTCAATTCTCAATGAAAATAAGAACATGCAATTACATTAATTGTGCATAATGCGGTGCATTTTTCTTACATCTCAGTAAATTAAAGATTCCATAAACTCGAAAAAAATTTCAATCATAATTGAAGCATGAATCCACCGTTTTATGTAGATTTCAATCATAATTTTTATCTTTACATGCACTTCTATTTTATGGGATTGCATCAGGTGTTCATGTATTACATTTACATGAAACATAACTATTGCAACTGCCAGATCCCAATTTACTAGCCAAGCCAAAGGCAAGGGCAGATTGCCAATTTGTGTGAACGGGTAAAGTATCCTACTCCTCCCATGTTGGGCTCATGTAGCATTCAATGCATACATTTGACCTTCAAGAACTTGGTTCAGTCTGACTAATGAAGAGACAAGGTAATTTTCAGTAAAACTTTAATGTGCAACAAATAATCTCAGAACAAATGAATCTTAATGATTTCTCACTGGAAAATTGGACGGCATTATCATCAAATTGATAATGATTACGTAGATATCGAGCCTATACTTAATAGCTTAAATTTTTTAGGAGTTTGTTTCTTGACATGGTAATAACGCCTTCATGACCAATACTTGCTACCACCCATTTCTAATTCAATCAAAATTCAGCATAAGGTAAGGTGGTAGGTGCATGCATTGTCTACACTTTAAACTCAAAGGACTTTCTAATAAGGGAGCATGTTAGAGAATGGAGATACAAACCAACATTTGGACCAACACCTAACAGTTAAAACTTTTATTAGAGTTGGTTTCTTGGCACTTACAACCTCAGCCACTTCCCATTTCTGCAAAGTGGAGTTTGATTTCATTTCGGGGAGGTACAGTCAAATTTAAAATAGTAGAACTTTTGATCATGGTTATTTATATGAATTAATATGACAAACCAAAGAGTAATACTGCACGGGCAAAGATCTTTGACATAGTGGTATTGATATGAAATATTCAATAACATCATCATAAAATCAGATTCGTGTTTGTGTGTGGGAGTGTGTGTGGGAAATGTATGCATACAGATTACTGCATTAGAAAACCATTTTAAGTACTAAACAATTCATTGTTTCCCTTTCAATGTTGCCACATAAATTTGAATTCCAAAATATCGTTTGCGCACCTTGATTGACAACTGTGAAAAGTGTCCTAAGTCAGCATACATAGCTTCTGAACCTGAAAGAAGAAAATGATAACATTAGAAAATGATAATGCGCCAGTCAATTACTTAGCAATAGACCACAATTTACTATACCATACCCGTTATACAGAGCAGAATCCCACCCAAGGACATCCAACCCCCCCTTTGAGTCTTCCTCAGAAATTTGAACATGTAATACGGGGAGAGAGCTTCATAAACATGTGGGTTCCAATGGAAAATATTATAGACACCGATGGCACTGATGCATAGAAGCCAGGTCAGCACAACAGGTGCAAAGAGAAATCCCACACGGTGGGTCCCATAATGTTGGAGGGCAAACAAAAACACCAATATTATACAAGCGACAGGGACTTCAACATCTGCAGAACCAACTAGCTTTCAGAAAATGCATAATCATGTTCTAGCATATTATAAATCATCCTACTGCGTTACCAATTATCATAACTCATTAGATTAAACTTAACCAACCAATTTCTAATTCAGTTTCAGGAAGTTAAATTTTTAAACACAGCAGAGATTTTTAAATCGATCTAATGGTAATATGGCACATATATACACATTAATTCGAAGGCTCAAAAATGAATGACAGCATGTTAGAAATCATATATTATATATATGACTTCATGCATCTTAGGTATCATGAGAGTTTCCATTACATAGGTTTAATAATATTGACAATTGAATAAATATAAGATTCACATCAATTGAAAGTTTAATAATTGTACAAATTTTGGTAGGTTGATGATCATTTCAGGTATCGTCTCAAAATGTTTCTAGAATTTGCCTCATAAGCTGACCATAGATAGTTCCAACCATAAGGCAATTGAAGATTAGTTCTAGAAGATAAAAGCAATCATAATAGAAGTTCCAATTTCACTTAGAACAAAGGAAATTCAGTAACTAGATATGTGAAAAAATTATCATCAAACTGTTCACGATCAAAAGATAAAATTAGGTCAGTCGATAAACGTATCATTATGATGACTTCATTCTACTATAGCAGATGCTTCAATGCTTTAAAGTTGTCTAGATACAGTTGATGAACACCAGATGTAATCATTATGTATTAGTCATGGCGGAATGGCAAACACTGTATGACCAGTCCTGTAATGAGCGTACCTAATTTTGTTATCCAATCAGACAATCATTTGACTGCACTAGAGGGTTCAGACATATTTATTTGGGGTCTCATCCAAACTACAATCCTATAACCTTCATACATTAATCTACATCTTAGCCACACATTTCAGTTATGTAGCTAAATATAATTTTTAGCATGAAAGTGATATGACTTTGATTAAAGCAAGAAAATTTCCCTGGACTATATCTGTAGGGACCCACAATAATGCATGCCCTTGTGGGCGTTCAGTTCTCCCTTTTTGTCCACTAACTTAAACGACTATGCAATATAAAGTATGGAAAAGAAGGCCCTTGAAAGTTCAAATACGAATTTATTCAAACATTATATATATCTATCATAATACCTAACTACAATAATTTTACTGTTGATATCTTTGAAACATATATACCATACGGGGGGCAAATGACTCTTGGGGAATACATAACCAAGAAAATCACTGTATCAGTATCACATGGTACAATGGATGTTAACTATTCTAAATTTCTAATTTCTCAAATATCCAGAATATATTCCAGGTAACAGTTCTGGAATTTTGAAATCTACTCGTCAAAGTCGATTTCTAGAAATTCAATTCAAATCTATTATAGGTTTATCTCCAGTCGTAAGGTAGATATAATAGTTGCAAAAAGAAAGTGATAGAATAAAGCCTTCTTCTACACAGTACTAAAAAATAGTATAGCTTTCGGCAATTAGAATCTGAAGGCCTATGGCATAGTTGCCCATATCTCTTATGGTCAATAGAGCTAAATCTCCGTAAACAAGAAATTGGATTATCGCAGAGTTGAGAGTTTATGTAGGAAACAGCGATTAAAGGAAAGTGTAATCTGTAGAGAAACTATTTGTACCGGTAGAGAAAGAAACTTACATCGATGATGCTCCTTTGACATGGAAAGCTCCAGGCCTGACACAGCTGAAAAAACTGCATAATAATGACCAAAAAAACCACAAATTGAGCAATCAAGATCCCATTTTTACTGCTTGAGGCCAAAATTCATAATATTGTAAATTCCAAATACCAGAAATTGCTGGTGTGAGCACACCATCCCCAATAACCATGCAAGTCCCTATTAATGCCAGAACAAGCAGTACCCTCTGCAGCACCCTGTGTTTCTCCAATACTGATTTCAAGCCCGACCCAACATTTTTCTTATTCATTGATACAATTCCATCTTTGGTATATTCTGTTAAGTCCTCATCTGCAAGCTGGGTATTTGGCAATAAGCTAACCCGAGCATGCCGGCATAGCAAGGAATACAGAGCAAAAGTTCCTCCTTCCCCATTATCATCTGCTCTAAGCACAATGAACACATACTTGACCAGTGGAATCAGTGTAAGCGTCCAGAATACAAAAGACAATACCCCATATATTTCTTCATTAGTCTCAGAATGTTGAATGTCCTCTGCAAAAGTGCTTTTGTAAACGTAAAGTGGAGAGGTGCTTAAATCTCCATAGACCACTCCCAAGCTCTGATAAGCCAGAGTTAACAATGTCTTCCATGATTCTTTCTGCAAGAAGACAAGCATGATCAAGAAAGCTAAGTTTATAAAGGGGTTTTCCTACAATAAACAGCTCCAGAGTCCCACATGCCTTACCTTGATTGGGCTATTGTAGATCACAGAATCCAGATCCATGAGGGGCAGTCTACGAGCTACAGAGCACCCATTAAATCAACCAGATGAAGGAAAATAAAGACGACCCTCATAATTAACACCCACCCCAGTTCAATCAAGTCTTAGAAAGACAAAAATATTTGAAAAAGACAGTGATTTTGGTGCTAACTCTCCTATTACTACTTTTCTTCTCTTCTACTACTACTTCACTACTACTTTTGCTTTGTAATTTTAAAATAATAAGAGTGGGGGAAGAAGCTAAAGAGAAACAAATGCAGACAAAAGAAGAACAAGCGCTAAACACCACCAACGAATTTAGAGAATAGTGTTGTGACGAGGAAGAGTCGTTGGAAAATGGGAGCTTGAGACTCGTAGAATATTAAGTGGGTGGTGGTGTGGGTCTTTGCGTGAGAGAGAGAATAGAAGGAGGGGGTTTGTTTAGTAGTGAATGCCAATGGTGGTGAGCTGAAGGTTCTTTATTTTTGCTTATGCTCTTGTTGTTGCGGAGATTAGTTCAGATTCTAGAGGGAATATTTTGGGTTATCATCCACACCTGGCTGTGTGCGAAAGAGAAAGCGAAAATCAAAATATAGTGCAGTTGGGACTTGGGTGGGAGAGAAAGGGAGAGCTTCATCCAAAGAAGAAGCATGCACTAAATGAATTGCAAAATATTTAGCCCTTGAGTCACCTACCACTCACCGTTGAAAGGGACGTTTCCCTGATAACATGGACATTCCAGTTTCACAGCCGTTTCAACTCCTTTATCGATTAATAAAATCTGGCATAGTTGTGGATAATTAAATTTTTTAAAAATATTATTTTAAATTTAATTTAAATTATTTATATAAAAATTTTTTATTATAAAATAAAATTTATTTTACTAATTTTTACATATCTAAAAATATTAGTTTCTAATTTTAATATTTTAAATTCATAAAAAAAATTTCTTTAACCCATACAGATTGAATCAGATTTTATGTCGTGATTTAAGAAAGATTTTATTAAACAAATAAAATTTATTTTAATAATTTTTTAAAAGATATTAATCTTTAATTTTTAATTAAAAAAATTTAAATTCAAAAAAAAATTCTGTTAACTCGTGCTGGTTGACTCAGATTTTATGTTCCATTTATTTTCTTTTTATCTTGCTTAGTGTTATTTTTAATAATTCAATTTTATTAAAAATTTATTTTAAAATGTAAATTATAAAATTTTATATTTATTAATTTAAATGTAAAATTTAATAAATTATTTAATTTTTATGAATACGAGATATAATTTTATAAGTGAAACCAAATTTTTAAGGACGAGAATGTTACTTACACAGGGTTGTTTGCACCATAAATGTACTCTCTGCTCTTGAATACCTACTTTTAGAAAAAAAATTTTAATTGTCTTTTTTTAAAAACTAAGATATCATTAATTTTTTTTACCAACTTTATTGCTGACTCGCTTCCTTTCTTTATTAAGTCAGATATAAATAATACTTTGTCTTGTTATTTTTAATATTTGAGTTTTTTCATGTAAAAGATATTTTGGTAAAAAGAATATATTTTTTTACTTTCAAGACATTTTATTATTTTATTATTTTTATATTTTTAAAAGAATTATTTAAAAAAGTATTATAATATATCAATTACAATTAATTCATTTTTATTTTTCAAAGTTTAACCTGACCCCACCTAATGCAGTCAACATTGTGTAGGGAGAATTACTCTTAAAGAAGCTATGGTCATGATGAATATATTAAATACATATATATTATTTAACAAAAGAACAATTTTTTAATGTCAAGATAACTTAATTTTTTTTAACTTTTCTTCATTTTTTCAAAAGAAAGTTATTTAAGAATAAATAAAGCATTAAAATTCATTAATTACAATCACTTTCATTTTTATTTTTCAAAATTTTACGACACTTTGCCCCCACATACCGCACTAATAAATACATTTTTAGTGAAGTCATTATTGTGTGTGGAGAATCACTCTTAAAGAAGCTATGGACATGATTATATTAAATGCATATATATTGTTTAATAAAAGAACAAATCTTATCTAATATCAAAATAATTTATTTGTTTTCTTAATTTATATGCATCTTTTTTTAATGATAATCTCTCTAATTTAAATTAATTGTCATTTTAAAATATTTTTGTTAGTTCTTTTTGTTTGTCACTTTTTTAAAATTAAAGTAATACTAATTATTTTTTTTTCAATTTTATCCTCATCAAAGTAACTATCTATATTAAATGCTCAATTAAATTTAATTATATTTTTTTTGAGTTTTTCATAGGAGAATAATTGAAAAAAAAAAAAAGAATACTTAAGGCTATTTAACAACTTCTTTAATTTTTATGCATTGATAGATAATTTAAATCAAATAAAATAATAATCAAGAGTAAATAGAGTACTACAATACATTAATTATAATTATGAATGTCAAAACAAGTCAGCTCACCCTACTCCCCTCGCCTTGTAATGACTCGCAATTAAACAGGTTTATCGAGTCAGGTTGCAACTCAATGTATTAAAAAATATCAACTCAACTTGTTTCTTATGCGAAGTAGGGTAGACTAATCTAGTGAGTTAATATATTTTTATACATAACTATCTTGACTTACTTCATCTTATTGTGACTCACAAATTAAAAGGATAAGACAGGCTGATCCAACAGGTTTAAACCATTTTAACACTTCTAATTATAATTGATCTACTTTTATTTCTCAAATTTTAAGTGACTCCACCTATTTTACTTATAAATGCATTTTAGTGTTGTGAATATTGTAAAAGGAGAGTCCCTTGGAAGAAACTATGATCATGATGGATATATTAAATACGGATGTAATTTATTTACAATGTATTTTTTAGTGAAAATTCTATTTTGTCATTTTTAGTTTAAATTTAAATTTACTATTCTTAAATTTATCCGTAATCAAACTAGTTTGTTTACGTACAATAAAGATTATATTTAAACTTTTATGTCACCACTGTGTATTTCAAAGAAAAGAATAATTTCATAAAGAGATTGAGCTTTTTAAGAAACTAAGTTTCCATCAGTTGAATTAAATTTTTAATTAACAAATCACTCAATTTCTATAAAAATAAAACCTTCCAATAAATTAAAAAAAATACAAACATAAGTCCCCTCACAAACATATCAATTATGATATTTATTTGTAATCAAAAAAATTATTATATTTACTTGTTAGTTTTATTAGGTTATCACTGATATTGTTAGTTACAAACATGATGTAATTTTGTATCTATCTTTGTTATTTTGAACTGTTAATACGATAAATATTTAACAAGTAAAACTTAAAAAAGCATATAAACACAAAGTCATTGTAATTTTTATATTATAAAACAAAAAATATTAGTGCAATATGAAGTGAATGATATAAACTGTAAAAAAAGATAGATTATACCTTATTCCTAGATGGAGGACAAATTTCAAGTGATAAGCATGTAGATTCTTGTTGCTTTTAATTAACCTGTCTATCTCAACTGATCAACTTCATTAATATAGTAGTTAAAAGAAAAATGTAAAATTACCTTACCTCATGTGGATTAGAGCCAATCAAAGGCAGGAGGATTTTGTTGCAACCCAAAATATTTGCATCCACAATAATAAAGTAAGAGTAATTTGGCAAGAATATGATACTTCATCTAATTGGTGATGGAAATTAAAGGCACTTTTAGTTTTCTTTAGCTACTTTTGACCCCAAGATGGATTTTGGATCTATGCTACTTTCCAGAATCCACAAGTAATTTTCAGAATATGCTTTCACTCATATAGTAATTAGATCACAAAATATGCTTTCCCTTAACTTTTTAGAACATCTCAACCTACGACCTACTTGTATGCATCTACTTTTTGGGAGAAAAAATAATTCAGTGTTGATGAATGCTAAATTGCATTTTGGTAACTTTTGGTGGTCAAAATTTTCTTTCAGCAAACACACTATCTTAAACAAAATAACCACATTTATAGAAAAAAATTTTAAAAACTCAGTGTTGTGCAACGTGATTAATTATATATTTCAAAATGTTTATAGTTATCAAGTTTCCTTAAATGACAGACTTTATAAAAGTACAAAAATTCAAATATTTAATGAGTTTATACATTTTTAACGGGTATATTTGTTAAAATGGCCAATCCGTCTTAATCTCTAATATATTAAATGAGTAAGGATGAATTAGTTCATATTTTTTATGAATAAAAAAAATTTATACATTTCTTCTGTCTTTTAAATAAGACGAAATGAACTAAATCTATTTTAATACTTCTAATCTTAAACAAGAAAATCATTGTTTATATTTTTCTAAAAACATTTCCCTTTGGTTTTCAAACAAAATTATAAGAAGCCTCGAGATGTTTAGGCCGGATGCAGTCTCACTCTCACCCATCTCCCAGAAGCAATTATGAAGAAAGCTACGTATGATCGATGGAGTCCCACAGCCTGGGGCACTACACCCTCTTCCTTTGTCTGTCTCAAATACTTGTTAGACACTGACGCAGAAAAATGATACTTGTACATATGTTTTATTCTTATAACTTATATACAAATTGGTATGTGATAATATCTAAATTTAATTTATTTTATCGTAATTATTTTAATGAAAATAAAATAAAATTTGAATACTGACAAATTTTTATATTTTTAATTTATACGTAAATTTTTATGTCATAGTATTTAAGTTTAACTGATTTCATCATAATAATTTTAAATATAGTTAAATGAATTTAGAATTTACACATAATAATTTATATAAAAAATCATGAAATTTGTGTATATGTTAAGATTTGAATTTTTTGACCTTTTTATTTTAATATATCTTTTTAAATTTTCACTAATTTTTTTTTTTTATCACTTATAATCCTAAGGCAAAGGATCTACAGATGTATATGTTATCAGTATGCAGATAAATGTGATTTTTGGGCAAGGGTCCCATGAAAGAATCCATTTTAGGTGTTGTGTAGCAACAGAAATAGGATGTCGAATACTTTAGAAGATGTAGAACGTCATCAGACCTAACCTAGCAAGTTTAATAATAAATATCGTATAAGCTAACCCCACCACTCAATTTCATGCTATAAATAGACACCTAGTGTAGTGGTTAACTGGCCCTGCCTGCCTTTCTATCTCCCAATCTTGTTGCTCTTTTGTCTTCACCTATCATGATGATTATGAGATGTTAAAAAAGGAATAATATATATAATAAGAGATGTTGGACATGAGATAAGAACCAAAAATCCATTCCCACTTGTTTTAGATATGTTACATCTCAGTTTGTAAAACATAAAAAATTTAATAATTAAATTATATTAAATAAAAATTTTACAGAAATAAAAATTTTAAAATAATTTACAATTTGATTAGTGTAATTCATTAAATATAATAAATTTTATAATTTAATTAATATAATTTAACAGATTTAATAGTTTAGATTTAAGTTAGTTTGTATGAATAATGAAAGCCATTATAAGGTAGGGGAGATAAGATAAGGGAAGGTGACAATGAGGAAAAGCCATTCAGTCAGTGTGAGTGAATGGGGGAGAGGATGAATACAAGTGTGTGATTGCCAGAAAATTAGAAAAATGCCAAGGAGCTCTGTACAAATGGGCCTTTCTCTTTGGGTTGCTTTTCTAGAGCGGTGACCACTTCTCCCCTTTATCACCGGCTTGTCCATTTCTTTGATCTTCCATTGCTTTTAATCCTGTGGATGGCCCTCATGGAGTCTCCAATTTTTGGAGTATCCTTGCTCCACTTTGCCTCCTCCTATCATATCCTCCCCATTAATCAATCATCATCAACCTTTAAAAAGAGAGGAAACCCACCCATTTTTTGCTCACTTTTTCATTCAGTTTCTTTGCCACAGAAGTTAGAGGCAAGCTGTGGTGGATATCACTTGTCCTGCTAAGATTGGTAAAATTTATAAGTTGGGTACATACCAAATAATTTTATCATTTTCACAAATTAAATTTTATTAAATATTCACTTAAAAAAATTTAAACTAATCAATTTACCAATAGATCTAAACAAGTTGTGAGGTGTTAACAGTTTTAATTAAGTGAGAATTTTTTTTCTTGGCATCAAAGAATTTAATGGTCATTCAAGAGGGATAGTGGAGAATCATACCGCACAATACAAAAATTCAGTGAGAGCAGTTAAAAGTTGTTAAAATTTATCACAAGTGGGGTTCCAGAGAACCCAATTTGGAGGCCGAAAAGGGTGCAACATCCACTTAATTGGACATGGACAGAGCATTTGGCATTATCACCATTCTGATAAAGAATCTTCAAAAAAATCTTTTAATGGTGCAAATATGATGCTGTTATCATCTCAGACAAGAGCATAAATAATGATAAGCTGACTGAGGCAACTTTCCTGGCTAGTGTAGTGTTGCAGTTCCTTGCTAGCTAATATCCCACTGACATTAACCAACTCCAGAAAATATGGCTTATATTCTCTCAACCCTCTCTCACTTGCCCACCATTGTGATATAAAAATGGATGCTGACGTTTCATAATCTCATGAACAATTGGATACCAAAATATGCTGACTTCCACTTTCGCTTGGGAATATCTCTTTGATCAACACTTTCTCAATATAAAATTAAAATAATTTCTGTGATTTATTGTTGATGCATGGCTTCTAACTTGTAAGCCCTTCTATATATGCTCTGCAAAATTCTCTGTTGTCTTAAATAGAGTAGTCTGCCATATTGTTTGGTATTTAACAAGGAAAAAAAAAAAGATGAAGTGTTTTCTAGAGAGAGAAATATAATCTTAATTACCTCCATAATTACTTTTTTTTTTGTTTGTCAACAACATGTGGCTCTAACTTAATTTACACGACATTAATATTTATTTATTTTTCCAAGCTTGATTGAAAATATATAAATTTATGATTAATAGTCCATATGCTTGCGTTTGTGGAAAAGATAATGATCTTTTTACATTTTAATTCATATTTTTAAAATTCTTTTCTGTCGATAACCAATTAATATAACAGTGATTGTGGAGTAAATTAAACTCAGATAAATTTTTATATATTTAAATATACTATGTTTTGCGTGGGATTTTATTTTATTATTTAATTTCATCATATTTGAAAATTTCAATTTGATGAATTCTTACTATCTAAAAATTCAAAATTCAACAAATAATATAAAGTAGGCATAATTAAGAGCATTAAAATTAAATGACTGTCCTTAAATTATTTTTTTTTGGATGTAAGACACTGCCCTTAAATTTGAATATGCATAGGACGACTGTCTTAGTTAAATAATGTCAAGTTTCAATTATTTGCATCCAGCTCCCCCGCTTTTAATTTTATTTAATAGTGTCTCCCCCACCATAACTAAAAGACGGTGTGTGCGGTGTCACCATCTGATTGATCCATAATGACATGAATGCAATTTAATACAACAGCCGTCATTGTTTGATTTGTGATGTAGCGTCGTTATTTTCATAGCCGGAATTGCAGTTTTGATACTTTCTGATAGGCTGCATGCCATGGCAATTGGCAAGCCTTCTCTTTTCTTTGGCAGTTGGCCTCTCTTTTTGCCATTACTTCCTCATCCTCAGTAAATAATTGCATTATTGGCCGCCTTTGTTGTTTTGCTTTATTGCCAATCTATGTCATTTTGTCTATTTTTTATTTTTTGATTTAGAGTCAAATAAAATTAGTTAAATAGGTAAAATTATTCAACTCTAAATTTTGATGGTATTTCATATAAAAGAGTGCTCAAAGAGAAATATATATATATATATATATATATATATGAGACGGATGACAAATTAGAGGATTAAAGAAGTAAATAAAAAATAAATTTTATCATAAATAATACCTACAAATGTTATTTTCTAAATATTAAAAAAATTACAAAACTTATTTATTTTAAACGTTAAACGATCCATATATATACATATATATAAACTTTATTATTCTCACATAAAAGAATGTTGTGACTAATTTCACAAACATTATACTATATATATTATGTCATATATAAAATTAATTATTTAAAAAACTCAAATTATAAAGTAAAAGTTTAATAATAAATTTCATACCAAACACGTTTCACATCAAAGCTGTTTGTGCTTTGAAGTTTTGTATTTTAAAATATGAACAAGTATTGGCTCATCAAACATTATAAATATTCAAATTTAATTATTTAAAGTTGAAAAGGGAACGATAATAATTGAATACATAATCATCTAGTGATAAGTCATAACTAAACTTGATAGGTCAACATCCAAAAATGTTCTATATGTGAAAACATGTACGATGACTTTGTAAGTGGTCATGTTTGTTTTAATTCTTTTTCTATTACCATTTCCGAAGACATACATCGTATGACGATTCAGCAATTCAATTATTGCAGCTATTTCTCTGCTCCGAAACATTTCATGAATTGTCAACATTTTTAATAGTACAACCATACTCAATTATTGTTTTTAATTTTTTTTTTAAGTTCTTGGTTTGAACGTATATAAGACCTTATATATATTAATAAAATAAATCATCACTTACTTTATCATAAAAAAATTTAATAAATTACATGCACCGTTCACAATTGAATAATTGAATGTGTGGACCTGTTGGGTTGGCTTAAAAGCTGTTGCTCGCTGTGTTTCTGAGCTGGGCTTGCCCATTAATGACATTGTACACACACGAATGGGCTATTAATATGTGGACCATTAACTGCCCTATGTCCCCTTGGTTTTGGACCACTGTCCCAACTTTCCACAACTTCATTTTACTGGTCTTTTTCTTTTTTTTTCTTTTTCCAATAAGCGAAGGGGCCTCTTTTAACTTATCTGAATACCTGCCGGGAGGGCAAGAGAGGAAATAAGATTTTTTGTTTTTAGAAAATTTAAAGGTAGAGAGAAGTAAGAAAGATATAAATATATAATTAAAAGGGAAAAAATTAATAAAAAAAATGAGATTTATATAGTATATTTTAATATAAATTAAAAAAATAAATAAAAAGTCATCAAAATAAAAAAAAAAAGATAAAAGATTCAAATTTAATAAGAGAGAAGAAGGAAAAGAAGTCTGAAAGAAGAAAATGTGACTCACGTATACAATTCTTTATAAAAATAAAAAAAAGTTACCAGAATAAAAAAAAAAAAAAGTTAAGAATCCCTTTTTAGATGGTCTATGGTTTGTGGCATGTAGAATATTGCCGGAATATTCCATTTGCTTGATCTCTTCAAGATATGAAATTGTATGAGAAGGATTATTCATTATTGCAACTGTGAATTCAGCAGAACAATTATTCTACATGGACATGACCAAATTACAGACAACCCAAAGGACATAAATTAACTAGAGACAACAACACCACTTGATACATGGCATATATTACAGTGAGGCCCGTCAATTATTCAGAGGACACTTTGGAAAACAACACACCAATAAGCCAAAAAAAGCCTCTTCATGACTTAGCAGAAAGAGCTGTCAAGGCAAATCACTCTCTTGGCTTAATGCGAATGAAGTCCATGCAAGTTTTGCCATCAAGTCTGTTCTTCTGCTGAAGCTCGAAGTATTCCTTGTAGTTCATGCCTCTGAAGACTGCCTCTTCTTTCTCCAACAGCTCCGGCACTGGCCCAACCACCTTGTCAAAATCTGGTCCATTGACGACCACCAGAGAGATCCTTGTGTCCTTGTTGTTCAGAGCAGCTCTATGTAAAATGCTCCTGTACCTCCCATTACTTGAAACTTCAAGTTGATCACCTGTGTTGACCAGAATGCACTTGGGAAGAGGGTTGACATTGACCCATTTCCCATTGTGGTTGATCTGAAGGCCCCCAATTCCATTCTGGGTGAGCAGAGTCAAGAGGCCATGATCTGAGTGAGGGGGCATGCCTAGTGCCAGTTCTGGCTGAGGACAAGGTGGGTACAGGTTTGCTATGAACACTTGCAAGCCAGTGTCAAAATATGTGGCCTTGGCAATCGCATTTGGTTCCAAATCCAAGCTCTCTGAGATTCCTTCAAGCAATTTCCTTGCCGCATTTCTGATCAAACGGCAGTACTCCTTTCCAAGATCACTGAATAGTGCAAGAAACTAGAATTAAATTTACTTAATTGAAACCCTAAACAATCTTAAGTTGATGAACCAAATTAATTTTGCATTGTAAACTCGTATACATTACAAGGCATGCATCTATACTAATTTTATACTCAGATATATGATGTTTTAATGTTCTTTTCAAGATAAAAATCTTATTTTAAAAAATAAGTTATTCTTAATCTACATAATTATTTTCAAACTTTTTTACCGTCTATCTTTTACATAAAAATAGTATAAAAATAAATTGACATGCCCCATGTATCAAAAGATAATAATGTCTGATGATAGACACAAACTTAATTAATTAGTTTTAAACGCTGTGTGTATATATAGTTACATGCATGTATAAAAACATTTACTTTTAAATGATTGAATTTGAATAAATTTTGAATATGTATATATTCATAATTTATATGAAAATTGTTATATGACAATTAATACTTAAATTTAACTGATTTTATAAAAATGAATTTTAAGTAAAATTAATCAAATTCACATATCATTAAGTACCAGTTTGATATACTATATCCGTCTACCCAAAAAAAAAATTATTAGTTATATAATTAAATTAAGGTGTTATTCCCACGAAACATCCATCCACAAAATATTTGGGAACAAAATATTTGGGAACTTGATCTCCGTGGAGTTGAGTTGGATTTAATGTGCTAGAGTTTTAGACACTGAATATTTTGTGAGGATTTTGGGGTAGTAGTTTGTGGGGGCCAAAGGATACTTATTTAATCTTATATAATTGCATAGTTGTCTAACTCCAACGTACTTGAAGCCTTCTGGCTTGTAGGGGAAGGCCCACTCAGGGTGGGTGATGACCTTGAGGTAGTCCCTCCAATAGTGAACGTTCTCGGCCTTAGCGTTGAAGCTGGTGCCGCACCTGATGGGAGTGGATACTCCCTTGTCTGCAAACTCTGCCTTCTCCTCGACCGACATGTTATGGAACTTCTGTGACATGTTCATCACATCCTCCATTAAGCTCTCTGCTATCCCATGGTTTGTCACCTGTCACATGTATATACATAAATACATATTAACAACGTTGTTTTCATTTCATGTTGAACACGGACGTGTTTTTTATATTTACCATGAAGAAGCCCCACTCCTCACAGGCTTTGCCGAGGTCTCGGACACCTTTGGCATGCAGTTCAGGGTCATCTGAGGTGAGGAGGGAGAAGTCAATGACAGGGATCTGGGCACTCAGTTCCTCTGCAACTTCTCTGTCGCGAGGGTCAGTGAGGGAGTTGTAGGTGGAAGGGATGGCTGAGAGTTTTGCTTCTTCAGCAAAGGCTTTAATGCTAGAGATATCTGTGGCTCGGATAGATGGGGTAGCAGCAGAGGGCAAATTGACAACAGAAGCTACTGCAGCCATGGATATATCTGTGTGCACTCAGTGAAGAGAGAACTCAGGGAGAAGACTAGCTATGTATGGGTGATCTCAATTGCACACACTATCGCTCTGTGTGTTAGCGCAGGTATGTAAGGGCCGAGCACAGGTATTTATAGGAGCCAAAGTTCATGCCAAGATGCCAACGCATTAGGAAATGGAAACTTACAGGAAAAATCAAACATCAGAAAATGGAATCTCAAGGGAGATTCTGGAAGATACTTCTGAGATCAAAAATTTATAATATTATTTATTTTAAAAGAAATTAAGTTTATTTGAATTAAGAATCGTGCTTATATCTATTAAGATTAAAGATTTATAATATTATTTATTTTAAAAAAAATTAGACCCACTCAAGTTGAGAATCATGCCTATATCTATTGATTCATCCAAAAAAATAAAACATTTGAAAATGGAAGATTGTTTTTTATCTCTATCATAAAAAAATGGTTTTTTGGATAAAAAATGTTACTGTTGGTTGTTTGAACATTAATTAACTAGTAAGAGCTTTGGATACTAATAATTTTGTAAAAGCCACAACTTTTCATAAAAGAGTGATGATATATATAATTTTGTTTATAATTTATGCATAACTTGTTTTGTGTCATTATTAAATTTAATTGACTATATTTGAAACTAATCTCAATGTTAAAATTTAAATATTGTGGTATGATAATTTATTCATATATTATAAAATAAAAGTTATGTACATAATAATAATAATATCATTATTATTATTATATATTTGTTAGTGTGTGCAGCATCAATCTTGAAATAGATTTAAAAAACTAACCAAAACAAATTTTTAAAAAATTCACTAACTCCTATACAGGTTTTGTTATTAGTTTTGGTTTATAAAATATTATAAGTTGAACTTTGATTTTATCAAAAAATTTTGGTAAGGGACAAAAAAAATGCTTTGGTAAATTTTTAATGATTGTATGGACGACTCGGTATGGGACCTAAAGATTCTTTTACAGAAAACGACGGGCGGTTGGTTGAAGGTAGTGCGGTGGAGGTATTAAATATTGTTTTAATTAAATGATAGGGTTCGGCCCGCGTGGAATGATGGGAAGAAAGAAGCGATGATCCTTCCAAAAAAAGAAAGAGAAACCACGATCATCAATTTTAGGGGGGCAGCACCAAGCTGGGATTTACAGAAGCATGGCCACTTGAAGAAAAAGCCAAACTGAAAATGTTATATATATAATTTAATTTTTTATAATATTTATATTTAATAATATAAATAATTATATTTATTAAATTTTATGATTTAATTTAAATTTTTAATAATTTAAATTATAAATTATAAAAATTATATGAAAATAAAATTATACATAATAATTATAGTGGTAGTTAAAAAGTTATAGGCACGAAAAGAAAATGGCCTGAGTGATAAACGAGAAACATGACCCTCTAGTTTATTTTCTAGTGGACACATATAATGAACCTTTGGGCCCCAGCACGTTTATTGAGATAATACTGCTTTTGAACATTTATCACGTTTTTTGTCACAGTTAATTAAAGTAAAATAACGCATAGCTTTATCAATAATTGTACGCTTAAAATTGGTAATCACATGTCAACTTTTTTAATGATATAATAATATTTATTAGAGTAAGAATGTTTTTAATTTTTTTTATTTTTTTTAAAAAATAATTTAATATATTAATTTTTTAAGTTGAATAATTTATTTTTTATAATTATAATTTAAATAATTTAATTTTTTTATAAATATAATTTAAATAATTTAATTTTTTATAAATATAATTAAATTAATTTAATCTCTTAATAAATATAATTAAAAATTTTTAATTTCTTATTCATTATATTTTTTTTAAATATAATATAATTAATTGTTAGTTACTTAAATTTTATTTTTATTTTAAAATTTTCAATATCCTTCTTCTAATGAAAAGTTATCTACATTTTTGCTAAACTTCAAGTCTTAATTCTATGCATGTCAATAGCCCTCTTAATCAAGAAATAAAATTATATAATAATCACATCATGTTCTAATAAAAAAATAAAATTTATATTATCAATAAATTATATTATATTAAAAATAAAAAATTTAATAAATAAAAAATTAAATTATCTTAATTATAACTATATATAAGCTAAATTATTCAACATAAAAATTAAATGACTAAATTATACTTTTAAAAAGGTAAAGAGACTAAAAGTTATCCTTACTGCAATATTTATTTCTTATTTTGGAGCTCTTTTTTTTTTAAAAAGATTAACTTTAAAACTTTACATATCTATTAAGTGACTTGTCATTTATTAAATTAATTAAAAAAATAATAAATTAAAATCTTCTAAAGTATAAGTTACACTTTAAAAAATAAAATGTAAATAGATGATTAATAATTAAAAAATTAATAATTATAATTATTATTATATACAAATAAATGAATCATAATTTATAAATTAAAAATAATAAAAATCATTAAATTTTTATTAATGATCCTTTACTTATATTTTATTCATTAAAATAGACCCAATATTTTAAAAAATTCAAACTCAAAAATGATAATCAGAGGTGTCGGTACACATCTAAGAGAGGCAACCATTCCCTTTCTAATAGCATTCCCTAAAAAGAAGCATGATTTTTCATGTCAGGATTTTACTTAGCCTCCTACACAATTCTAATTAAGACATCAATTCATAAACATACCTTTTAGCTGTATGTGAGTTAAAAATAGTGTTTTCAAATTATAAGACTAAAGTTTAGAAGAATAACGATGTATTAATAATATTTGTTTAAAAAAATATGTGCATCAATTGTCATATGATAGTATTTGAATATAATTTACCTTATCAAAATTTGATTTAAGTGTGGCGAATTCAATTGGAATGTTATTACATGAAAGCTTCGTACATATTATGAAAAGGAATATCATTTGTATGATTTAGAATTATTGCATAATATTTTGTTTAACATGGCTCAAAAATAATTTTTTCATGAATTAAATTTTTTAAAAATTTTATTTAAAAATGTTAAATTATTAAATTATAAAGCTTATAAATTCTGTAATTGGACTTTGCTCGCGTGAGAGTTCCATTTTGACGTGGGACAAAACTTTGTGTATGAGTCGAGCCGCATTCGGTTGTGTCGGTCACCTTTACTGATACGGGCATTAGTATATAAAGTTGAAAATATTCGTTCGAGCTTATAATATATGTGAAGATAGGGAGACAAAAACAAGTTGCCATTGGGCCACTTTCACAGGTGGCCCGCATCTTCAAAAAAGAATAGATTTGGATAAGTAGGGATTTAAATGTTTAATTTTAATCTTTTTTATTTTATATTAAAATTTTGATTATAAATTTTATTTTTTATTTATTTTTTATTTTTCTTTAACTCTTTTATATATTCCTCATTTACTAAACTTTAATATTTTAAAAAATTTAAAAATTTAATAAATAATGATATAGATTATTATAAATAAGTAATAACTAAATAATAATTTATAAATGTAAGATAATTTATATAATTAATTTTTATTAATAATTATTTATTATATTCTGTTTTTTAAAAATTAATTACACACTTTAATAAATTTCAATCTGACATCAATCAAAGGAGTTGTGGTTGCATAGCAATGTTAATTATATACATTTAATACATACAATTATTACACAATAATAAATTAAGAACTAATTGTATACTAATTATACAAATTAAATATGTACAACTATTTCCCTTGGACCAGTGGGATGACTTCACCCCCTCCACACAAAGTAAATGCAAATTACTGTTTTCGTCTTTTTCTTTTCCTTTTTTAATTTTTTAACAAATAGAACTGAAACATAATTATGAGTGCTAATATACCGATATGTTTATTTTACATATATTTTTTTTATATTTCAATTCTTTTCCCTCTTCTCTTCAAAAGTCTCTTTCTATGGCACCACGTAAATGTATCTTTTTTGCAATTTCATTGCCCATAAAATATCAACGCAAGTCATGCTGTGTAAATATCCTATGCAGCCACAAGAAAATGTCATATATCTTTTTTTTATTTAAATTACATATGATTAATTTGCATAAATTATTTCGCAGAAAAGTTACTCTCATACAGGAGTTTACATGGTGAAGTTGCGGGTCAAGTTGAAGTGAAAAAATGAGTTGATTGACGGATTTTACATGTATTTTAAATGATTAAATTAAATTTAATGAGAAATATATAATTTATAATTAATTGATATATAAAGGTGTGGGTTGTAGGTGCGGAAAATTTGCACATTCCTATTTTCATAAATTTTGATGAATACTTTATAAAGTGATAGGTTTATAATTTAAATTATATTATTAAAAAATTTAATTGTGTAAGTTTAAAATTTGTGTAACCATAAAAATGGAGATAATGAATATTTTATACACAAACTTGTACACAATATAATATTTGTAAACATGTTAGAAAATACAAAACTGGTATTTGCCGAATCTTCTTAAAAAGATCGCGTGGATCTCTGAAGATTTATGTGGATCTTGGAATAGGAGGCGTTCGACCGAAATTTGTGTCAATTTGTAAGATAAAGGTACGCAACTCAGCGTTGTGGTAGGGTAACGACACCCCACTGATGTTGATTGACCACCGACCACTTACAGAAAGATAAATATTATAAAATTAATAACTTTTTAGTTACAAACGTGACACGTTAGCACTATTAAAAAGTAATTAACTATTTGAATATCAAATTCTTAAAGATATTTAAATGCATATCATTAATCTTTCTCATCTTTTTGCAAGAAAAATTTTACTTTCATACCAGTCATTGATTGGCTTTGGGTTGACACCCAGTCAATGGTTTGTAAACCCATGATAGAAAGTAAAAATGTTTTTAACACTTTATGAAAAGGTCTTCCACTGGATATGACCCTTAACAGGATTTAAAGGCATCTTTCTCATTTTTTTATAAGGACAATTTTACTTTCATTCCTTGACCGCCCACAGCATAGACATTCTTTTCACACTAGCCATTGATCCACAACCAATCAATGAACAGTGTAAAAGGTACGTGTACTTTGCGGGTGGTAAAAAAGTGAGAGTAATTGAACTTTTTTATAAAGAGGTAAAAACTAATAAATAATATTAATTATATATATTTATGTATACAATTATAACGTGCATATAAAAAAAAAATCATTTTGCACAATATCTGCTTATGTTTAATAGATCACTTTTTGTGGCTGATTGCTCCATACATTAAATTTATACAAACATTACTTAAAAAGAAGGAAGATTGCAAAAATGGTAATTGCTTGGTGGAGACAAAAATGGGGCAGAAAAATATTCAGTCAATTTGAGGGTTCCCAGTAAGGTAGAGGATAAGCAGAATTAAATTTGAATTACGTGTGAAATCTAAAGGATGAATGGTGGTCGCTCGTAATTAAGGTAATTCAATGGATTCATAGGTAATACTTGTGGAAGTTGACTTGCAGCTTTTACATATATGTTTTGTGAATTTGATTCTCTTAATGCAGTTTCTATTATTGAAGAAGGGAATATTCAGTTTTACCTCTTAGAAATACAAAATATAAAAAAAATCTTGTTGGCCTCCATTTAGTAATTTAACTTTATGGAATAGTTACATGAAAAAATAAAAATAATTTTTAGACTTCCATGATTGATTCTTTGGAATTACTTTTATAAGTATTTCATATTCATTACATTATTCATCTCCTTGCATAGATTGGGTATCACGCTCTCAATAATATGTTGTGGGGTGTTAATCATTGTGCTGATGATCTTGTGAAATTAGGTGTAACTTTCTCTCTTGTCTGCGCCGTTCTGGGGTGTTAATCATTTTGCCGATGATCTTGTAAAATTAGATGTAACTTTCCCTCTTGTCTGTGCCGTTCTGGGGTGTTAATCATTTTGCCGATGATCTTGTAAAATTAGATGTAACTTTCTCTCTTGTCTGGGCCGTTCTTTGTCCAAGCTCTGCGCCATTCACAAGCTAACATGTTAATTTTCTTTGAACTTTTATCCGAGACTCCAAACGCTTTACATAATTCTAGCAGCTTCTCCTTTCAACACACTCTCTCTTCTCTGTTCATTGACTCCACTGACACAAAACTGGAGTTCCAGTATTCTCTGTTATAACAACTAGATATGGCGCTGGATCTAGTAAAATAATGTTGCAGGGGACAAGAAATCAAAAACCCATGTGAGCTTCTCTTTCGTAGGCGTAAACTCCCAATAATCTCTGAAATTGTTAAAACCTTGGAAATTGGTGAGGTTGGTTTTAGGATTCAAACTTAGCATCTCTGAATTCAATGGTAGATCTAAGATTTTTTTTTTTTTTTAATGTGAGCACTAATAAAAATATTATAAACTAAATATTTTATATTTAAAAATATTATTTATGCAGTATTATCTTTTAAAATTATTATAAAATTTATTTATCCTTTTTATTATCAAATTGTAAGAATTTAATTCTAATTAATAGTTGTCTCTTTTCTTTGTAGGAATTTATCTGTAACAATAAATAATTAATATGTGATTATAAAACAACTTGAGTTTAATCCTTAAACTTATATAAGCTATAATGCTTTAAATTTTAATATAGCCTAAAGTTGTATTAAAGATAGAATAAATTAATTAATTTTTAATTTAAACGAAATTGAAGACAAAACAAGAAATTTTAAAACCAAGCAACTAGAATAGAAATCATCAATAAAATCAAGAAAATACAAAGAAAAACTTTACATTATCATATAAAAATTTTAGAATGTCTAGCAATTAACCACTGTTAAAATGAAATGGTTTAACATCAGAATTTTTTTTTTTTGTGTGTGAACATTTTTAATATGTGGGTACTTTTAATTTTTTTCCTAGGCACACTTTTAATTTTTATCTATTTATTAAAAATTCAAAAACACCATACATTCAATGTAAATCCGCCACTGTGCATTTGAAAAGAAACCATTCTCTGGTTCTGGTTTGCATGTCTTAGCTCTCGGGCTTCAGTTTCTTTTTTCTACCCACGCCCCCTTTACTCATCATAAAGCATAAAAGTAGCTACCTCAACTTGTCGTTTTTTTAGTTAGTCTTGTTGGCTTTTTGACAACTTAAAAGAGCAAATCTGTGTCATTAATGATCAGAATCAATTTCAAAACTCGAGGGTAACAATTTCCTAGCATCTTCCTAAACGCGTTTAGCCTGGCCTTCCCTGTCATTACCCTTTCCTTTCAAGTTCGGGCATGAATAGTCTCACACGTAGACTTTTGGTGTGCACTAACTTCTGGTTTTGTTGGAGAGTTGAACCCAAAACGGAAGCAACCTTCAAATATCTTGACCAAAATTGTATGGAGGGAACGTCAACTTTTGTTTTTTTTTTATTAGAGAGGAGCTACGTTGGCTTTGTAATTAAGAAAGGGACTTAAGAATCGAATTGTTGTCAGGATTCGAATACAGGTCATCAAAGTGTCATGTGAATTAACAGTTTATTGACGCAACATCAATTTTTGTGGTACAAAGTAATGTAAGAACAGTTAAATCGCTCTAACCCGTTTGGTCTGTCATTAAATAGAGTAGGGGTAGACTGCCCATCATTTTAATCGATTAAAAAAATATGAATTTTTCACCTTTTTTTAAATAAAATAAAATAAATTAACATAATAAATTAATATATTTTTATATTTAAATATAATAAATTATTTTGACCATAAATTAAATTTAGAAGTGGCAAAAGAAATTATTTATAATAAGTTACTAAAATATAAATACATCTTACCCTTTTTTAAATAAAATAGGATAAATAAAATATTCCAATAAACTTAACCCGTTTTAAGACTCTACATAGGTAAAAAGGAAGCAAACTCAAGTTAATTCATATTTTTCTACCATTAAAATAAAATATGTGATAAAAATTATAGAAATCAAGAAAATCTAATGAAATAGACGATCATCTTGTCAATATTATTATCAAGGACGGACCTTCATTATTAGTTTATTACTTCTGAGGACAAATACACCCACTATCCTTTCTAAAATCCCATACTAGATATATGTAATTTATATCATTAGCTTCAATAAAAATTTTTAACACACCACCTCTTCACCATCTATATTCCAAATCAATCTTTAGTTGCAGCCACATGAGCGAAAAGGTTGTGATCTTTAACCAAGTAGGTCTTAAATTTTCTTCGTATTTTGGTATTTAAATTCTCTCTCTCTCTCTCTCTCTCTTTTAAATTTATATGCAGAATTTGCTTTGATTTATCACTGCTCGGTTAGGCTGGTGCCATTTTTATGTGCGAAAACTCTATTTATGCTCTTCTATTGACTTCACTAGTATCAACGGGGCTGCTTTCTCTGGCAGTATATGGATATATGTCAATCCCTTATCGTTTGTTCATGATGTTATATGCGGTGATGTTTGTGGCTTTGCTGGCACAGTATTTGGAGTGGAGTGCTGTATGGAACATGGGCAATGTGATTTCAATCTTGGAAGAGAAAGAAGGCGGTGTAGCTTTGCTGGTATCTGCACGCCTTAGCAAAGGCAATATGCGTTGTGGAACTCTCTTGATAATTTTTGGTCTACTATGAAGGCATTTCTTCAGACTGGTGTGGCATTATTCCATAGGTAGGAATCGTGGAGGAAGTGAAATTTTGATCACAACAGCGCATGTTAGTCTGGTTTGCATGGCAAATATAATGCAGTGGGTGGCCTTTGTGGTTTACTTCAGTGATTGTAAAAGAGGGACATCTGAGAAAAAAGTGTCTACAAAAGGAGGTCAAGGAATGTCCGTTTAGGGCTTAGCATATACATATAACTAGATACTTTTATTCAGAAATAAGTTTGATGAGCCATTGCAATGGCTAAAATGCTTGCCGTGATTTTTTGATAGTTTTACAATATTGTTCTGTTAGAAACTAGAAAAGTTGAACCTGGTATTACTGGCTACATTATAATTGTTAGTTTTCTAGTCGAGAAATGCACAGGTTCTGGAAGTAATTAAGCCAAAGAAGGGGTCAAAAGAAAATTGAGGAAAAAATCAGATGTCTAATTTATAAATTTTATCTTTTTCTCTAAATAACTTTATCATATTCTAAAAAATATTCTTATTTATCACATACTTTATCCCCACCAACCAAAGAACCCCTTGATCTTAGCCAAAATAAATTGAAGGCTAATGGCCCTGGGCTTGAAAGAGAGGCAACGGCATGATAATCCAGGCCCATTCTGGTTGAGCCCATGTGAACCTAAAAGCGGCTCACTGATTTCGTCTAGTAAAGCAATCGAGCCTTTTGGCCCATTTTTGCAGCTCCCAAAATTGGCGGTGTCAGGACATTCCCAGGCAGCTGCCGACGTTCATGCATTTTCTCCGGTTGCCCGTGAATTTCTCAACGTTCAAAATGGCAACCTCTTCATCGGCCCAGTTCCTGCCTTTCTTTCTGCATCTGCTTCTTCCTCTTTTGCAAAATCTCTCACCGTCATCTCCTACCCCAATTCTCATTTCTCTCTTTTATATTTTTCTTTCCAATTCTGCCCTCCGTTCTGGGCCGCGGAATTCCGTTAACACCGGAATCCGCCATGGAAGATGTATAGAATAATATCCACGCCGGCCTCTAAATTCCGCCAGTTCCAGCGACTCCACTCCAAGTCCAAACCCCCCACCCCCACTGACGAGGAACACGCCCACCACATTCTATGGCGTTACCAAATCCTCGACCCTAACAGCCACATTGTTGCACAATGGAACCGGTTCTTCCTCATTACCAGTCTCCTCGCGCTTTTTATAGATCCTCTCTATTTTTACCTGCCCTACGTCGGAGGCCCGGCTTGCTTGCAGACCGATACCCAACTGAGTATCACCGTTACTCTCTTACGCTCCTTCTCAGATCTTTTCTACTTGCTCCACATGATCATGAAGTTTCGCACCGCTTTTATTGCCCCCAATTCTAGAGTTTTCGGCCGGGGTGAGCTCGTTATGGATGCCCGAGAAATCGCCATCCGCTACTTGAAGACCGATTTTGTCATTGATCTTGCCGCAACGCTTCCACTGCCCCAGGCATGTCAAGTTTATGTTGTTGTCATTGTTTGATGGATTTCTTATGTTTTTTTTTTTTTTTTTGTTTCCTTTTGCTTCCAAGTTAACTAGAACTCTCTTTCTCAAAATCTATTAAGGCTTCGATGTTTGGTGAGGTTGTTGCCGTTCTTTCAATAGATGGGACTCGGAAGTTTTTAATTTTTTTTTTTTAATTTTGCCTTACAGATTGTGATTTGGTTAGTGATTCCAGCGGCTAAACAGTCAAGAACTAATCATGCCAACAACACTCTTGCTCTTTTCGTTCTGTTTCAGTATTTTCCTCGATTGTTTCTTATCTTCCCTTTGCAAAAGCGGATTGTGAAAACCACTGGCGTTATCGCGAAGACTCCCTGGGTAGGAGCTGTATACAATCTTATGCTGTACTTGCTAGCTAGCCATGTAAGTTCTTAGATTGCAACTTCGGTGATTCGTTTTATAATTGCAGTTCTATTGTTCTTCATGGTTTGTTGTTGGCACAGGTTACAGGAGCGACCTGGTATCTATCGTCAATAGGGAGACAATTTAGCTGCTGGAAATCAGAGTGCCAAAAGGAGGCTAAATCAGCTACCCTCTCTTGCTTACCTAGATTTCTTGATTGTAGTAGTATGGAAGATGTTGATAGGAAATACTGGCTAAACATAACTGATGTTGTTCGCGAATGTGATCCAAAGATACCTAAAGTACAAGTTAGGTTTGGGATGTTTGCAGATGCTTTTATTAATGATGTTGCTACTCCAAACTTTAAGGAGAGATACTTTTATTGTCTTTGGTGGGGTTTGAGAAATTTAAGGTATGGTATGCAAATTCCGTTATGCTTTCATGTCTGCTATGCCTATCTTTTTGCTTCAATTTTATCTGAAGTCTGTTTCAGAGGTGAAATAATTATAAGCATTACCGTGACTATTTACTTTTCTCATGTCTTGAATTATATGTTAGATATATCTGAGGACATTCTTCTTGCCACACGCAGTAGTGCATATGTTTAAGCACTAGGATGAATGATTAGAATCATATTGTTAGTAGTACTAGTCAATAGTTATTTGACTTATTTTGACTCTCTTATTTCACATTCATAGGGTTTGCTGGCAAAAGTTAAAATGTGTGGAAGTTTATAATTAGTTTTCGTAGAATTTCCAAGGCCATCCTCAAAATCTAGTCATTTAGGTTGTTTCTTTTTGCACCCTGTCTTTCTCTTTCTCCTTCATCTCCCTTCCAGTTCTATGCTTATGCAACTTTTAATTAATGTTTTGGATTTTATTATACTTCTTCTATTATATGGAAAGATTTCCATCTTAAGTCATTTTAGCCTTAAGATATAGATTGATGAATGTACTCTTCCGGACTTCTGTTTTTGGTTCAATAAGTGAATCACTGGAAGATAACACAATTATTTTAAAGGGTTCCCAACCCAGGCTGTACTTCCTAAAACTATTTACTTTGTGCTTAGTAATTTATATGATGTGCCATTACTTTATTTCTTCTCTTTCTATGATGAGAATTAGATAGTTTCAATTTTGAAGTTCTGACCCTGAAACCAAGAAGCTGATTGTGGTTGGAAAGTTTAAGATAGATTATGGAATCTACAGATTTGCATTGGGTATCTTCTAATGTGGATAAGTAATCATATTGAATGATAAAATATAATTTGGATTAACCTAATTTAGTTAACTATTATCTGGAAAGACAGCCGAGTGCCTAAACAGTTTCCTCAACATCCATGTAATTTTCATTTTAATTTGCATTGGTAACATTACTATGTCCCTACGTTTCTTACACTTTATTAATACATACCCCTTGGACATCACATAATACTTTCCATTTGCAGCTCATACGGACAGAATTTGGACACCACCACGTACCTTCTAGAGACATTTTTTTGCATCATCCTATGCATTGTTGGATTGGTTCTCTTTGCACTTTTGATCGGAAACATGCAGGTAGTACTTTCCACATGGTACAAGCTTCCTCTATTCCAGATTGACTCCTAGCCATCTCCACTTTAAAAGACTGACCCTTTGGGGTAAAAAAAAGAGAGGCAAAAGAGCCTTTCTTTCTACTTTTCAACTTTTAGAGAAGAATTCTTATAGGGGTTTTCACCCTGTTTAGGGTACAGTAATAGTTTATAAAATTAATAAGGATCACATGTCGAGTTACTAGAAATAAAGCTCTAGCCAAAAACTTTATTGGAATGCACCCTTCTTTAGTATCAGCTGAATGGTGCTTCATATCTCAAGGTAATGAAATGTAGAGTTATATGTTTGGCACTAATGCAAGTACTGATTTTGTTTGATGAGGATTTTTTTTTTCCTTGTTGAAGACATATTTGCAATCAATGTCAGTAAGACTTGAAGAATGGAGGATTAGGAAAAGAGATACAGAGGAGTGGATGAGGCATCGCCAGTTACCTCCAGATTTGCAGGAGCGTGTCCGTTGCTTTGTTCAATATAAATGGCTTGCAACAAGAGGAGTTGATGAAGAAACCATATTGCAGTTGTTACCTTTGGATCTTCGTCGCGAGATTCAGCGTCATTTATGTCTTGCTCTTGTTCGCCGTGTAAGGCACCTTGGCTATTTTATGTTTTAATTGATCAATCTTATCTTTTTGCATTTCAAGCAGATTAGTGGTTCAAAGTGCAAATTACTTGAAAATTTTGTTTTGGAAGTTTAGTCAAATTTTACTGATTAAAGGTCTTTTTGTGTTGCAATAGATTGGTACATGACAACTTTTAACATTATGAGCGTTTCTAAATTTCTTCCCATGGATTTATTACTTTGAAATCTCACCTTTTTTGTACATATCTTTTATTTATTATTTCTATAGGTTCCCTTCTTCTCACAAATGGATGATCAACTCCTTGATGCCATTTGTGAACGTCTGGTCTCATCATTGAGTACTGAAGGCACCTACATATTTCGAGAGGGTGATCCAGTAGATGAAATTTTGTTCATCATCAGGGGGCAACTGGAGAGCTCCACAACCAATGGTGGAAGGTCTGGGTTCTTCAACTCCATCACCCTCAGACCTGGGGACTTTTGTGGCGAGGAATTACTGACATGGGCCTTAATGCCAAATTCTAGCCTAAACCTGCCTTCTTCGACTCGCACTGTCAGAGCCCTTACTGAAGTTGAAGCTTTTGCATTACAGGCTGAGGATCTAAAATTTGTGGCAGGTCAGTTCAAGCGTCTTCACAGTAAGAAACTCCAGCATGCATTTAGATATTATTCCCATCAATGGAGGACATGGGGTTCTTGCTTCATACAAGCTGCTTGGAGAAGGTATCAAAAAAGGAAGGCGGCAAGGGAGTTATCCATGAAAGAGAGCTTCTATTACATGGCAAACTCTGAGGGAGAGATGGGCTACAGTGACATGCTTACCGATAGAAATTATGAGGATGAGATCCAGGGACCATTAAGGAATAATGCAAATAATGGTCAACAACTTGGTGCTACTGTTTTGGCCTCTAGGTTTGCTGCAAATACAAGGAGGGGGACTACCAAGGTTCAGGGCAGTGATCCGGTGCCCCAATTGTTCAAGCCAGATGAACCTGATTTCTCTTAGACCGCGACGAAATTTAATCAGCACAACTACCGATCAACAGCTGGAAAATGAGTTTATTACAAGATTAGTTAGGAAAACTTTGATGTGAATGCTTTGATAGATTAGTAATAATGATCACGTTCTCCCTTCTTTGCCATTAATGAATTCACGTTTTGCTTGGGTATACCATGCACCGAGAATATATTCTAGACATATACTTTTTTAGGAGGGGGAGGTGACAATCTGTCGCTGAATGATAATAAGCGAACAAATGCCCACTATTGTTACGAAGGGAGCTAGCAAGAAAGTGAATAAACTCTTCAGTACACCTCTATAACAAGGGATAATTCCTCTTCTACATTTAAAATTATTAAAGAATTTATGTAATTAATATCTATAATTTATTAATTAAATGTGTGGATTTTACATTTATATCTAATCAATGATTATAAATATTAGTGATATAAATTATGTATCAATTTTAGCGTGGAAGTTACACGATTCCATATCAAAATCCAACACTGGGACAAGAAATTGCAGGACACAATTTTAGAGTTGAAGTGTTTGTTCGAAATCTATTCTTAAAAATAGTTTTATGTTTTGGAAAATAAAAGAATATAAAAATTTGTTTGGAATGATGTGTTTTGTTTTAAATTTTGAAAAAATCTTTCTGGAATTCTTGTTGTAAAAATTGGAAACCCTGATCGGTTGGGTGCTATTTTTATTCTGCATGATCTATTGGAGGCATTGGAGGTGAATAGGGGGTGATCTAGCAAGTGGTTAGATTGTCAATGGCAAAATTGTAAATTAGAAAACTGATCTTTTAAATTTCAGTCAATTCCTTTCCTTTTCATTTGTCTCTCTCCTCTTACATCAACATCTTAAAAAAAAAAAGAATAAAAAATTAACTTACTTCCAAACAATGTTTTTTTATCTATTCATTCTTAAAATTATTTTAAAAATATTTTATCTAAATAGATTTTACTATATTTTTATTTTGTAAAATAATTTTAAAATTTTATTTTTAGAATAAGTTTAGAAAAAAAAATCATAACATGCCCAAACACCCCCAAAATTTCGCCAAATTCCACTAAGTTGCATGAATACCCAACTAAAATTCATTAGGTTGAAATCAGAAAAGGTGGTGTTCGGGCTCCCTCTTAAAATACAGTTTCACCATTCTTATGTATTGAAATTTGTAAAATTTTTTTTAAAAAAATTTGTATTTTAAATTTATTAAGTTTTGTACATAAATTATTATTTATAATAACTTAACAATTCACTTATTAATGAAATTAATTTTTTATCGAAAATAATTATTGTTTTGACTTTTTTTAAAGTATTATAAAATTTAATATTTATTGAAGTTTAGAGTTGAATAATTTTTTCTCTCTTATCATAAATCATTTCTAAAATTTGAATCTGATTATTTAATTTGCATTTCAACTTAAGACACAACTAATTTTTCATGCACTAACACTTTGGTGGTATTATTGTTTGATTTTCATTGAAGTGCTATATGTCAAAAATAATTGAGACTATTGATAATTTTATATTTTTATAAATTAAAATTTATAAAAATTTTATTTAAAATAATTAAAATCATTAATTATAGTAAGTCTTGACTGTAAATTATATTGAATTTAACTATCTGAAAATTTTAAATGTCAGCAAAGTCCCTTTCGTGGAGCTTGAAGTTTCCATAATTTTAAAGAAAATGCTCATAGTAAGAAGTTGCTCGCTCATGTCTGTATGGCCTCAAAGCCCCAAATCACATATTCCTTTTGCAGCTTGCTTTGCAAGAAAAAAAATGTTATACATACATAGTTTTATGTATTATATATATATAATTAATTAATTAAAAAAGAGATAATAATAATGTAAAAGAATATAAAAATATATACTTTTAATAATATAAACGTAATATGACCTCTTTTCATGACTCAGATTTATTCCAAAAAGCAACTCAGTTCATTTACCGTGTCCAAAATATTTAGTTTTGTGTATAGCTCGAGGCTACTTCATTACAGTCAGCAGAACATTGAAGCTAAAATAGGCCAAGATTTTAATACCCATAATGACACGACAGACTTTTAACTCATTGATTGGTATAACAAAAAATTTGATAAAATTTTATGTTAATTATTAATTATTTAATATAACTCTTTTTTTTAATTCAAAATATGCAAAGAAAATTATTGAAACTTGTAGTTAAAAAATTTATTAAATAAATTTTAGTTCAATAAAAAATATTTTAAAAAATTGTCACAAGAGATATTCTTATAAATGATTTTAATAAAAATTTAATTATTGATAAAATTTAATAATATAAATTAATTTATATAATTAACTTTATCTAATAAAATAAAATTTTATTTACTTTTGTGATATGACATAACCGACTTTGGATGGTTTAATTAAGCTTAAGTAATATGATAATAACTTTTAATGAATACTAATCTTTTCAAGCATCTCAGGACTTCAGTATATGCATTTTCATTAGGTGTAAATTATAAGGGTTATAATAATTGCAGCATCCGAATAACAAACAGATTAAAAATAAATTAAAATAATTATAAAATTCGAGTCACTTATATTTTTAAATCTAAATATATTAAAAATATTATATCCATAAATTTATTTTTATTATAATCTCATTTTATTAGCTTTAATATAAAGATATAGGCAATAGTAGAATAATTAAATTAATATATTTAAACTTCAATTTAAAGTTTTAAAAAGTAATAATTATTTTATCTTTAAAATTCAATTGTAATATAAACCCGTCTAAAGTAATGGAAGGGAACTATCACTTGCATGTTGTAATTCTCTCTGGGTATTTCTTCTGCTCCGGGAAAATTAGGGTTCTGAGAAAGAACGGTGAGTGCTGTTTGGCGATTTGGCTTCTGGTTTATCATGGTTTTTACTTCTGTTTGATTTTGGGTTTCGCTAAATTGTAGGCTTTTGATTTATTGTTCTGTGTCGCATAAGTGCTTTGTGGTGACTTTTCACGATGGAGAAGGATTCCAAGGTAGCAGCTGAAGATCCAAAGCTCGATTTGTTTGAAGATGATGATGCATTTGAAGAATTTGAGACCAATGAAGGTAACTCTAGGACCCATTGTCATTCCTGTTCAGACAATTTTTCGTTCTATTTGGTTGCTTAAGAGTTATTATGCCGGCTAAAGCGAGTTTTGAGGGCATGTTGCCCTGAATTTTACTTTAGAAACAGAATAGGCGTAGAGGTAGAAGTTACTTGTCTAACACATGTAATGGGTCTTTCAATTACGTAGCTTTTTAAGGGAAAGAAGCTTTTACATTGCTTCCGTTCTGCTATTGAGCAATTACCATAGCCAATGTACTTAGGGCTGTCTTCTGGGCATAATTTTGTTTAAGCTAACTAGGTAACTAAATAGTTACATGTACCTCTATCTGTAATGGGGCATTTCTACTGTAAGCAATAGTTTATTTGGAAGCACCTTTTACTGCAAAGCCAGCAATGGCTGCATGAAAGCAACAAGTATTGGCGCAACTTTGTTTGGTCATTATGTTATAGTTTCTTCTCGCTTGGTCAAATATGTAAGTTCTTCGTGCATAAGTCAAAGTTGTCTTCTTTTGTCCCTTTTCTGAACTTCTTACATACGCAAAAGAAGCTGAAGAACAATAAGAAGGGTCTTAGGGTTTTCTAGTGTGAAGTTATAAAAAATCACGGAAGGCATGAGTCGTAAGGATAGGAACAGTGGTGATATTGGACACATGTTCTGACTCTCACATGCTTCGACATCTGATATTGCAGGATGTATTTTGTGTGGGTCTTCTGCCATTATGGCTATTTTACCTGTAATTTAACATTAAAAATGATGCCTCTGGTTGAATGTAAGCAAAGTGTAGGACTCTTTGCAAAAGCGGAATGTTTAGCTATTTCTTTTTTTGCTTCTTTTTTTGGGTGTCTTCAGCTTTAGAACTAGTTCATTTTGGCCCACAATGAACATGCCAAAGAAATGTCTTAGATATCTATATTCATGGTAGTCATGTTTGTTTTGTTGTAACTTCCAATGCTTTACATGAAAAGGGACTCTTTTAAGAAGCATAAGTGATCTGCAACGTAAAGTATATGATTGTAAATAAAGAAAGAGTTTGATAATTATTGGTTAAGTTGTGGCCAATTTGGGATATTTTGTGAAAAAAGAAAGAGAAGGAAAAAAAGGCTTGAGCCCCTGGTGGAAGCATGGAAAAACGATTGGATCATGATGGAAGTCAACATATAGCCCTACTTTGGGTGGAATAATAAGATATTTATCATGTGGCAGATCCCAAGTGCTTCAGTTTTGATGCCCTCTAGGCTTTGGCAAATGGCCACTGTGTAGGGATCTGGTGGAGTTTGAATATAGCTGCAATTTGGCCTATTATTTAGCAGGGGATGTAATGATAGCCTAAAGTGTGTTTGGATTAAACAAGACCTGTTGTGATGTATGAGCTTTTTTATTTCTAACTTCTGGTAGTAAGATGTTAGCAAGGATGTAGGTGCTAGAGAATTAACAGAATAGTCCATATAGGAAGTTGGAACCTCCACAATATTAGGGCAATGAGCACTACATACTGTTAACATTGATTTGAGCTTGAGAATGTTTAGAAACTTGAATGTTCTGTATGTGAACAAGTTGTAGGTAGTATGAAAATGAAATGGATGAAAGTGAAACAGTAGAATGCAGCTTTTTCTCCCTTGTTTGAATGTGATCTAGTTAGGAGGAACAAGAACGGGAAGAACTTGGTCAGAATGACTTTTTAAAACCGAAGACATGAATAGCCTCTTTGAAATCATTCTCTTTTCTTACCATCTAGATATTTTTCTCCAAAAATTCACCAGTTTTAAACATAAGGTAAGAGAAATTGCAAGTTATCACCCTTAGTTTCTTGCATTTGCTGGATGAGCTGCTGGTGACAAGTCATAAATTTAACCCAAAAATGAACATGGAAAGGGAAACTAAATATATTACACTGTAAATTAGTCCATAAATTTTAATGGTGAATCTTTTGTGTTCAACGGGTATTATTACTAGGGAAAACATGGAGCTGCTTTTGATAGAGAAATGGCACCCCCTTTCTTAGTCGTACACCAATATGCTGTTGTAATAAACTAGTCTGTACTCGTAAGTATCTGCTATGGGAAGACAATGGGAACTGGTCAAACAAACAATTTATTGTGATGATGTGGCTTTTGTCGAGAAATCAGTCTGTCTGGAATTAGTGTTCTTCATGCTCATTTTAATCTTTCCTGATGTGTGTCTGACTGTTTCATTCATGTGTTCTTTATTATACGCAATATGACAATAACTTCATTGCATTTGTTCATGTGCCATCATTAAGATATTTTGTTTCTTTCTTTTTTCTTTTTTTCTTTTTTGTTGTTGTTGTGTTCACCATGAGATAGCCCCAGCCATTTGAGAGAGACTAATCCTCACTTCGGACGAGAGGTACGAGGCTTCAATTTCTGCGGGAAAGTCCTGACCCTATGAGTAACTTCCCAAAATTGAACTCGAGCATTTAGCCTAGGACCAATATGGGGGCACACCCCTCTACCCAATGTGCAAACCCACGGGATTTAAGATATTTTGTTTCACTTATGTTGAGATGATGTTTACACTGACAGAATGGGAGGACAAAGAAGAGGGAAAAGAGACAACGCAGCACTGGGAGGACGATTGGGACGATGATGATGTCAATGATGACTTCTCACTTCAGCTTAAGAAGGAATTGGAGAACAACACTGAGAAAAGCTAAATTTCATTTGTCATTATTTTCTCTTTCCTTGTCAATACTATTCGTGTATGCTTTTTTTTTTTGGGGGTGAAATATTCGTGTTTGTTTTAACTGTGGGGCAATAGATATTACTGTCACAAAGGTGACTGTTTGATTCTTCAATGTGTGGGCAAACCTTGATGGGAAGCCCAATAGTATACATACACCTTGAACTTATTTAGGTAGTTTAGAGCCTGTTTGTTGTTTTTGAGAATTGTTCTTTACTTTTAAAAATAGCAAAATAATAAAACTTGTTTGGAATGGAGTGTTTTAGGTGTTAGCTTTGAAAAATAATTTTGCATATTGCTGTTTTTAGGAGTGAAAATCCCGAACAACATTTAAATGCTTTTGGTTTTCTACCATTTGTTTTCACGGTGGCATTTATGTAATTAAGTACTTTCATTAATGATAATATGGTAAATAGAAAACATTTCTTCCTTCCCTCCATCCGTTCAAGGCTCTTTCTCAGCGAGCATCTCCTCTCACTTACCAGTTGCTTTAATCTTTGTCTGAATCAGAAGGAGGCTTCCCGATCCTTTTGAATCCAAAGCTAGCTTCTTTTTATTACTTGATTGGTCACCCTTTTGGCCATTTGAATCCAAGGCTTGGTGAATCTTTAGCTCTGCTGTAATTCAACAGCGGCTATGAGCTTTCGAACAGCGCTTTGCACGATGATCGGGGAAAGGTGTCGGTGGAGAGTGAGCGAGACTCAACGGATGTTGCGATTTGATCTGCTTCTGACAATTGTGGCGGTGAGGCGACTGTTGTGCTGGGTATGGAGGGCAATGGAATCGTGAAAGGGAGGCTGGGCAAAGGTGCTGTGAATTTTTCTTGGGTACTGAGTGGCAATATGCTTCAGGCGTTTTGGGGGATTGGGATATTTATTCTGGGTCTAGAGTTTATCATTCTGTTAAAGGAAGATCTGCTGGGATAGTTACTTCGTGTTCATTTTCCTCCTAGATGTCCTGTTTGTAAGGAGGGATAAAGATTAGGAGATGTAAATAACTCTTGTGAATAGAGTGAACAACAGAGTTTGTGTGTTGTATACTCTGATGTACTAAAAAAAATAAGAACAGTGATGATAGAAAAATCTCGTATAATTAGTTCCAAACAAATTTTTGTTTTTTAACTCTTAAAATTGTTTGGTAAAATGTTTTATTCAAAAAGATTTTGTTATGTTTTATTTTAAAAATAAATTCTCAAAATAATGTTACAAAACTGTTTTAAAAAAATAAAAAATAAGAAACACTTCCAATCCAAACAGGCCCTTACTTTCGCATCCAACTTGTGGTTTTGTCTCGCCTGAATCCAGAATTCGAGAGGGAAGGTGCTTGTCCGGTTCTAACGCTCGAAATTAGGGCTCTTTGATTTCATTATTGTTTTCTTGTTTTTAATAATTATTTTATGAAATAAAAATATTAAAAAATTGATTGATAAATTTATTCCGAGAGAATGAGAATAAAGTATTCTCTGTGTTTTTACTTGTTTTGAGAACGAAATTGAAAGAAACTAAACAAAAACACTTATAAAATAATTCTTAAAAGCTGCAACTTACAAAACACATCATGCAAGTTTTATTGTTTTCTTATTTTAAAATGAAAAAAGTATTTTCAAGAAATAAACAAGTCCTAAATTGCTTAGAAGCTTACAAATTGAATTTTTATAATTTTTTTAAAATATTTAAATTATTAAATTTATTAAATTTCAATAAACAAACTATAAAATCTTTTAACATCATAAATTAAGCAGATTATGAATTATAAACGTAGAAATTTGTTTTTCTATAAAAACTAACAACAGAATTTGATATTTAAACAAGTTTGCCCTGCAACTTTGGGTACTCGTGATATATAATGTTTTTACACCATTATTTCTTCACAAATTGTTGACATGTCTCAATACCATTTGTTAAAACTTGATACCCTCAGGTCAACAATATACGGTCTCACCTAAACTACGCGTTCTTCTCTCTCGTAGTAGGACCTACGGAACCACACCTCTCTTCCTTCCTGCTTAACTCATCAATGAGTGCCTCTAACGTGCGCCATGACGAACTACCCACTTCCACGGCCTTCGTGGCCATCTCTGCCAGTTCCTTCACCTTCTTCCCGGCTTTCTTTCCCTTCTCTCCCTCCATCAGCTCCCTCACACCCTTTTTAAACTCTTCCCATCTCACAAACCCTCCTACAGAATCATTGCATATTTCCACTCGCAACCCCACCTTGATCCCCTCCTCCACCATTTTCACATTCAGAGGTTCATCCACCATCATTGGCCATGCCAGAATTGGCACCCCAGCGCAGATGCTCTCCAACACCGTGTTCCACCCACAGTGGCTCACAAACCCTTGCACACTCTCATGCATTAGTATCTCTCTTTGGTCAACCCACTCTCTGACCACTATTCCTCTGTCTTTGACTCTTTCTTCAAACCCTTCTGATGGCTTCCACTCTCTCATTCTTATCACCCACAAGAAGTTCACGTTGGATTCCTCCAATCCAATTGCTATCTCTTCGAGTTGCTCTTGAGAAAGCTCTACCTGTGATCCAAACGCCACATACAGGACACAGCACTTTTCCTCTAGCTTCTTGTCTAGCCACTGAACCCGCCTTGGTTTGTCTTTGGTTTCGGGATAAATCTTCGGTGGATGCTCCTCGAGACAAAGAGGCCCAACGCACCATGACTTCAGAGAAGACTCAGTGTTGATGTAATCCGTAAAAATAGGCTCAAGCTCATAGAAGCTGTTCTCTATCATGCCATAACTCCTTGACATGGCTAACGCCACTTTCATGCAAAACCCGAAAAAGGAGCTTTTGGGATCTGGATTTACTAACGCTGGATCAAAATCGTCCTTACTGAGTCTAATCCAGGGGAAACGAGTCAACGCGAAAGACTGGTGGTGGTCCTGGGGCCCACTGAGGAGCCTAGAAAGGTGGGCTTCTCTGGAAACAGCATAGTAGTAATTGCTCATACCCAGGAATACCAATCTGGGGACACCGAATTTGTAAGCGGTGTCTTGTGTCCACCAGAAGAAGCCGTCGGAGACCATGAAGCTGACACGTGGAAGAGTCTCGAGAACCTGTTCCAAGTGGGGCAGCATGTGTACGGTGGCAATGGCGAACTCAGTGAAGAGAGAGAGACGGATGGGAGTTTGTCGATGCTTTCGATGCCAGCGGGGATGCCGACGACGTTGCCTGGTAATGGGATGTCGATGATAATGGCGGCGGTGTCTGGGAGGAATGTAGCCATGAATGGGTGGTTGGCGGGGGTGGTGATGAGGGTGACCGTCAAGTGACGGCGGAGGAGGAAGCGAGCCAAGTGGAGAAGTAGTATGGCGTGACCTTTGGCCATAAATGGAAACAATACCACGCGAGGTGGCGTTGACCCGTCATCACAAACAATTGAGCCCGTTTCTTCTTGGCTTCTTCTGGTCGCAGTGTTCTCTCCCTCTCAGTCTAAGTTACTCTTTTGGCTACGATTTATGAATGGTTACTGGTAGAATTGCATAACTTTATAATAAATAATAATAATAATAATAATAAAAGATCAATGGATTTAGATCCTTAAATATATTTTATAAATTAAAAATTAAATGTTTGATATAAAAACATTAATAATGAAGATTTAATGTCTTTGTACTTATTAACACTATAGTTTTTTATGCTAGTCAGATGTATCAATATTTATTAACATAATGAATGTTCAAAGAATGATTAAGGATTCTCCTTTATATATATATATATATATATGTGAAAAATATATCTATACTTTTTTAACTTTAAGTCAATTATAAATATATCATTTTAACTATCGGAATAATGTAAACATATATTTTCAACTATTATAACAATGTAAGTATATTTATTCATCTATCTATCATTAAATATTAATAATTATGTGATTATAATACGCATGACATTTTTAAGTGACTATTTGGATAAACTTATATCAAAAGAAAAAAAGGAACTTGCATGGAAGTAAAGGAAATGAAAGAAGTCCAAGAACACTAATAAAAAGGTTGTCTACTTCCAAAGCACAAACTCATATTCAATCTTGTTCCTAATATTTATTTCATTAATTTTTTTAATTGGTGAGTTATTATTGTGACTCACTTATTTTAATAGATTGTATTTAAGCACCTCTTTGGTAATGTTCTACTAATTGCTTCATTCAAGGTTTCTTCTTATTTTATTATTTTTATTTTCTTTGTACTTTTTTAGTTGTTATAATAATATTTGTAATTCTAACTATTTGTTGATTCATGAGCACCCATTCTTTTAATGAAAAATGCTGACATTAATCATATTTTATTCAATATAATAATTAGACATTGATGGTGCTTTTGTACCTTTCTAATTTGTTAATTATTAAAGCCAAAATGTAGTGGTGTATTGTGTTTATATTTAATTTTAGTTTACCCAAATGGTTAATAAAAAATGCCATTTGTATTAGTAATTATGTAAAAGTCATATGACTGTTGATAATTAATGGTAAATGGAAAGAATGGGTATGTTTACATTACTTTAATAATTGAATGAGTGTACTTACCAAATTTTATAATTAAAAAAGTATAATTACAATCTATTAAAAATGGTTAAAATATGTAAAACTTTCTTATACTTATAGTCATTTATAAATAAATTTGTTGTACTTTTAATTTTTGCATAAAACTTTTTTAAACTCACAAAAAATTATAATATACCCCCTCTATCCATTTTTCTATCCAAAAAGTAATGGAAAATTAAAAAAATTTATCAAACTCCAAGTTGATCAATGTGAAATTCCAAAAATACACCTTAAAAAATGAAATTTTTAAGAGGATTATTTGAAATCTAGAAAAAGTTGAGGCAGGTTAATTTCAACTTGTATAAAAGTTAAGGAAGATCCAATGAAATTAATAATAAAGTATAATAAGGTTATTTGCACTAATCAACATGGAGTTTGACCGCTTGTTGGAGGTTCCCATCACTATTTGGGCAAAAAAATAGATAGAAGAGGTACATTATAATATTTTGCAAGTTTAAATGAATTTTGTGTAAAAATTAAAAGTGTAGACAAGTTATTTGTAAATAATTCTAAATATAGAAAGATTTTATGTATTTTAACCATTTAAAATTAAAAAGATATGCATGCATTTTTTCATATGTATAGATTTTGTATATTTATGTATCATTCTTCAAATTTAAATTGCTTCTATTTGTTTTTCATTTTTTATAGTATTTACTGTTAAAAAATTTTAATTTATTTTCTAAATATTTTTTTTTTTGGGTTTTGATTGTTCTCTTGTTTTAATATATATAGTAATAATTTAATGTGTTAATACTTATTACCATAACAAATATTCTTTTAGTAATCAATGAGAAATATTGTTTAATTATCAAATATAATATAGTAAGTCTGGCATGCAAAGTTAATAACTTGTTTTTATATTTTTTATTAGTTACGGAGCATGATAAAATTTTTTAACTTTGTATATTTAATTAGTATTTTTAAATTTAAATTTTTTTAGCTCATTTGAATAATTTAATATCAATAAATTCTTTAATTTTGATATATTAAATCTATCTACATTTTATTTTTTTATTATAACTTTGTGGTAGTGACTTTTGTCAATATTTATTGTATTAATAAATGCCCTAAAAATAATTAACTGTTCACTTTATATATATATATATACATAGAATATATAGATTATAATTTTTGTAATGGTTTAATTTGTTAATATTTATTGCAGTAAATAATATTTTTAGCAATTTTATTTTATACAATTTTAATATAAAAAATTTTTCATACAAAATTAATAACTTTATTTTTATTTATCCATTGATTATAGACATTTAGTAATAGATGATTTAATTTATATATTTAGTTAAGATTATTCAAATTTTAATTAATTATTATTTACTTATTTTAGACCATTTAAAATAATAGGTTTTATATTTATTTTTGAATATATTTTAGTTATTCAAATTTTTTTGAAATTATAATTTTATTGTGTGATATGTATCAATATTTATTACTAAAAGAATGTAGTAGGATTTTTTCAAATATATATAGGATTTAATATGTTAATATTTATAATAATAATTAATACTTTTTAGCAATGAACGAGTAATTTTATTGTAAAATATTCATATTGAATATAATAAATATTGTTTAAAAAAATCGTGTATCTTCATTAATTTGTAGTGAGGATGTGAAAACTCTTTTTAAAGGCTTCCTTAATTTGTATATATAGATAGCACCGCTCATTTCTTTTTGATTTCGTAATAGCTTAGTGCGGCTCTTTTACTACCAACATAGCTACGAATACAAAAGGCCATACATCTCATATATCGTACAAATAAAATTTGATTTAAGTTAAAATATATTAAATTTTTTCAATCTTTTTTGATGTGTGTACATCAATTTTTGTGTTTTAAAAAATAACAATATATCTTCTTAAATTTTCATCTCTATATAATTAATTCTTTATGTTAATTTTATTGTTAATTTTTAATAAAATAATCACATAATTATTATATATATAAATTTCTCTTTCGATAATTCAAAATAAAACTATTCATAAAATAAAAGTAACTGACTGAGTGTGATCTTCTTTGCCATCCGCTCAATCTCTCTCTTTCTACAGTTGTGGAGTCGGGGCTGTTCTGTTCAAAACCGTCTGAACTCTACCATTCACTCCCGGGTCGGTGCTTTGCTGCCTTGATGGGGCCTCCTTGTTATCTTGTAGACGTAGGTCCATTTTCGTATCAGTCTATCAGATGCTAAATCATCTATGCTACTCAGTACCCATTAAAGTTAGGGTCCTCCAGTAGTACCCAACATTCAGTATATAAGATTTTTAATTTTTATTTTATAATTTTAATAATTTTTATTTTATTTTTTATAATTTCTTTTAAAATTTATTTTAATTTTATATCCATCTCCATAAGCGGGCATCTCTTTCCGGTATATATCACTCCCACTGAATGATAACTATTTGAAATATTTTTCTAACTATCCATTTGACGTAACAACCCACAAACAAACAAGTCTATACTGGCTGTTGGTTGGGTGCCACTATTTTGCCCTAAATATGGATTGGACTCTGATTCACCATCAATGTGACCTCGTCCACACACATTCAATAGCTCAAAAGGATTAACGGACAAAAGTGACCCGTGAGGCTCTCCACTACCGGCGCTGAAGAGCCAGGACAGCACGTCCGCACCAATAGCTACGCTTCTCATGACCCTTTTGATAACGTTATCTGAGGCATTCTATTTTGACCATACATATCATTGTCACATCGCCTTCAATTGTATACCATACATTTAACTAGAGGCAATTCTTTCCAAACTGTAATGGGGTGTGCGCCCTGATCTTAAAATGACAGTCTCTCCTCAGTTTAACCTTTTTCTTTATAAAAAAAATAGAGGCAGTTCATTGCTAGCATAAGCCACTCTGTGGTTAATCAACTACATAAAAACAGTATTATTTTATCGTTCATTTTTCAGAAATACTGCGCAGTCCTTATTATCAATGCTAATTAAAATTCCACCAACTTTCTATTTTACACAGTTAATTTGTGATAAAAATATTGTATAAAGTGCATTAATCCGGTTTTTAGGATTGGGATTCCATACTTTAGGAATTTAAAGATAGCGAGTGCAGTAAGATAAATATAAAATAAAAATATTTAATTTAAATTAAAAAATGGATAAAATATTATTAATATTAAGAAATAATAAAATTAGAGGATACAAATCCTTATCTACACTCCACGCGGCTCTTTCTTCCTGCATATCTCACCAATGAGTGTGTCTAGCGTGCGCCATGATGAACCACCCTGTTCCACTGCCTTCTTGGCCATCCCTGCCAGCTCCTTCACCTTCTTCCTCGCTTCCTTCCCCTTCTTTCCCTCCATCAACTCCCTCACACTCTCTTTCAAGCCTTCCCATTTCACAAACCCTTTAACAGAACCGTTGCATGTTTCCACTCTCAACCCAACCTTGATCTCCTCCGCCACCATTCTTGCATTGAGAGGTTGCTCCGCCATCATTGGCCACGCAAGAATTGGCACCCCGGAACAAATGCTCTCCAACACCGAGTTCCACCCACAATGGCTCAGAAACCCTTGCACACTGTCATGCATTAGTATCTCTCTCTGGTCAACCCACTCTTTGACTACTATGCCTCTGTCTTTGACTCTTTCTTCAAACCCTTCTGGTGGCTCCCACTCACTCTTTCTTGCCACCCACAAGAAACTGACCATGGATTCCTCCAGCCCAGTTGCTAGCTCTGTGAGTTGCTCTCGAGAAACCTCTGCCTGTGATCCAAAAGCCACGTAAAGAACAGAACAGTCCTCTTGTAGTTTCTGGTCTAGCCATTGAACCCATATTGGTTTGTTTTCGGGTTCGGCATAAACCTTCGGTGGGTTCTCAGCTGCACAAAATGGCCCAACGCACCATGACTTAGGCTTTGACTCTGTGTTCAAATAATCAGCAAAAACAGGCTCTAGCTCATAGAAGCTGTTCACCACTATGCCATAGCTGTTGGATGCAGCAAAGAAAACATTTGTATGGAACTCAATTGCAAGACTTTTTGGGTCCGGGTTTCTAAACTCGGGAATAAAGTCGTTCTTGGATACAGCGATCCACGGGAAACGAGTGAGCGCGACCAACTCGTCGTCGGGCTGGGGTCCTTGTAAAATTTCAGAGAAAACCATTTCTCTACCGATAGCACTGGAATAACAGCTGAAGCCGTAATACACCAATCTGGGCACGCCGAATTTGGAGGCCGAGTGTAAGGTCCACCAGAGGAAGCTATCGGAAACCAAGAAGCTGACACGTGGAAGAGACCCGAGGAGTCGTTCGAAGTGGGGCTGCATGTGCACCGTGGCGGTGGCGAACTTGAAGAAGAGAGAAATGGACGGGAGCATGTCGGTGCTCTCGATGCCTGCGGGGATGTCGTCGACGTTGTCGGGGAATGGGATGTCGATGATGCTGGCGGCGGTGTCTTGGAGGGATTGTGCCACGAAAGGGCGGTTGGTAGGGGTGGTTACGACGGTGACAGCCGTGTCACGGTGAAGAAGGAGGCGGGCAAAGTCGAGGAGGGGTATGGTGTGACCTTTGGCCATAAATGGAAATAAAACCACATGGAGTGGCCATGAATTATCAGAAACAATTGAACCCATTTGCTAGTTTTTCTTGTAGTCTGTGTTTTGCTGTTGGTCTCTACGTGATGGTCTGGTTATGGCCATATGAGATACTGAGGAGCATTTATTTGTAGAAGAGCGTCGCCAAGTGGTGTTAAATGTTATCCACGAGTGGATGGCTCAATGGAAATTAGTGATTCAGTTTATTGGGATTTGAGTTCGACTCAAATACTTAAAATTTGATTATGTTATTCTTCTTTATTTTTATTTAATTTTTATATTATAATTTTTTAAAATATTCTAAAAAATATTTTAAATTATTTGGAGACATATCATAATTTAAAATTAAATTTTTTGTTGAAAAAGTTAATCATTTAGCTTCGGGACCTCATATAATAATTACTTTCATTCAAAGAATAAAAATAATTATTAAAAAAGAAAGTTAAATGTTGAAAGGAGTCATTATTTCTCTAGTATATATAAATTAATTAATTAATTTTCCCCTAAACACCTCTGTAGTATCTCACTTTGGTCCTCCCTTGTCTCTCTCAGAATAAATCTTGGTGATGTAATTGGGAACTGATTGATAAGATTTTGGAATCAAAGACCTAGCTCTAACCTTGTCTCCACGCATCTTCGCTTTTCACAGCACTTTTTAGAAACCCTCTCCTTTCAAACTCGTGCTAGACATAGTTTTAATTGAGTAATGTTAGGTTTATATTTTTATATTTATATATTTTATATAAATATTTATAGAATATTAATATTAAATAAAGTTAAATATTAAAATTTATAAAATATTAGTGTTAAATAATAATTTATAAAAAATATATAAATATAAATATGTAATTTTAATATTACTATTTAATTACAGAAGCAGTATGTATATAATCCAGAAGAGTCCAGAGATAGAACGACATCGATGATGAGGCGGGTGAATTATTTGGAGAAATGTTGAGCCTACACACCTTAGAATCACACACTTGTTCAAGCTGACCATAGACTTGTTCAAGATGACAACTGACAAGACAACGACATCGCTTTCTAGCATTTGTTTTTCTCTTGCTTTCGTAACACACTCTCGTAGGTCCACGCATAGCCACTAGGAAAGGAAAGAATGCTGTTTCTACGGTGTCTCTTCCCCTCCCCCCCCCCCCCACATTATACGTTTGTGAAAGAAAAAATTGAAACTGGGATTCTTCTCATTCGCAAACGTACGTACAGTAAGAGTGGAGAAAACTTTATGCTAATAATAACATTTTTAGAAAAATTTTACTAATATGTTCTTACACATATCAATGGTAACCTTTCATTCGTAGGATTACATGATAAATCATATTTTTTTATATAATTTAACTCATTTTTATTAAAAATAAATACAAAAAATTAAAAAAAAATAAAAATAAAAATAATTATAAATAAAAGTATAAAAATAATATTATTATATAAATAATATGAATAATGGTAATCTCACGTCTAATTTTTTTTTCATGTTCTGTCTATGCTCTCTTTTATTTAAATTCTTTTTTTTATGAATATTATGAGCGATTATATACTTTATTTACTCTTTTATAACATAAAACTACCGGTTCTCTCCCTACTACTGACATTCATTTACCTTTTTTTTCATTGTAAAAAATAAATACTCTGTACCCATGTTATCAGTCTACCTTCTATTATAGTACTGCTACAAAAGTTATGAATACACATGTATATATATACATATATATATATATATATATGAAAATAATATTTCTTAAATTAAGAAAATAATAATTTATAAATTATTAATTTTTATAAATATTATAATTTAATTTATAAAATTTAATGAATCTAATAATTTAAATTTCATATTATAATAATTAAATAAAAATAAAATCGTATCTTGAGACGTGATTATTAGTCATTAAACATCTCCCACTGGCCATATCAACTCAAATAATTTTAATTTGGCTCTCTTTCAATGACACACATTTCCGTAGCTGGCTAACAGAGCCACCAAACTTATTTTCTTTTTTTCTGACGCAAACGACCTAACTTATTTTCACTCTTAAATTATTGAAATATAATAATAATAATTATTATTATTATATCAATTATAAGAATAGATATTGTGATTAAGGCGTCCAATCTGGACTAAAAAATCAAAAACTTTTGAAAATATATACATATATAACAAAATAAAAACTAGTTTTGGGTGTAATTAGTCAACTATTTTTTTCCCATCAAGATTCTTAAATGACAGATATCACTTTCATCAAAATATGAACTCACGGTAGGTGGCACAGTCTGTCATTTAGTTGCAATGTTACCTATTTCATCGGCTAATCAACTGAGGCTAAAATGGATTATATATTCACTCATATTTTCCTACATTGTTGTAGGTACGTAGATTCCCTTTGATGTTATATTATTTCGTGTTTCCCACATTAGAATTTTAAATTTCCAAGATTTATTAAAAAAAAAATCAAGAAAGGTCGTATTGGAAAGACATTAATTGCCGACTTGGGATGGAGATGTAACTTTGAAAGATAACTCACAAGGAAATTTCTTACTACTTAACCTCAAGAAATTGGTGTATATAACTAGCTAGGTCAGAAATGTTATCTACCTGAAAAACTTGATATCCAATTTGCCATGAATGCACTTGCATCCTCAATCCTAATTGTCCTTCTCTGCCCTTGGATCTTGCAAGGCAATTGCAACCTCTGTCAAAGTCAGATGAGAAAGGTCCTTTTTTGAGTCTATAGGGAAATGATTTTGTCTTCAAACTTCTAAAAAACACCAATTCTACTATTTATACAAATAGAATATTATTAAATATTTACTTAAAAAATATAAAATTATTTTTCAAAATTCATAAAGTTAAAGAATATTTTACAAAATTCAAAAGAGCCAAATTAAAATTTTATAAAATTTGTCATACTATATTACAGATTTTAATTGTTCAATTTGTCCCTTGCTTGTGCAGTTTCACAAGCCATTATTATTGACCAAAATTCTTTTGATACAGTTGACAAGGTGCATATGCTAAGGCTTTGTACTTGTACCTCTTGACACATTCTCCCTTCTGTTACTTAATTTGAGCAAGTGTTAAATTTACTCCCTAAGGGATTTAGGTCCCTGCCTGTTTTCACTCTTTTCCATAAAAGTAATGATATGTATATACCAGAAGGGCAAAGGAGGAAATAGGTAGGCTAATCGAGCAGGGAACTGCAATTTCAGCTTCTCATTCACTTACAAAGCTAAGTTCAAAAGGAGACATACAAAGTCTGACCAGACCTAACATGGGATAGCTTTCCACAAAACATGAATCTTCACTCTTTGGAGCTACTCCTAACCAACTAAAATTAGATTTAAATTCAAAATACAAGTTCTTTGAAAGATTTACAGCAAGTTATTGTATATTTAGATAAGAAGGTCATCATTTGGCCAGGAAGTAGATCCTTTGTCTTTATAACTGGTTGCGTTGGTTTCTATTCCTCAAGAAGGATGCGTACTCAAATTTTCTTTGCCTGATGCATAACCCAAACAGACACTGAGTAGGGAGCAACAGTTCAGCAGATGTGCAGAGCTCTGGGCTTTGGTCCCGGGAACCCAACCCAACCAGCAGTAGAAAACCAATTTTCCCACCTTGAGCTGGAAACTTGCTCTCAATCCGTTTAAACTCATTAGAATCAGAGATGCCAACAGTTTGTCTGACCCTTCTGGATCTCTTGATTATAGCAAGTCAAATATATATATATATATATATATATATGAGCAAGCAAGTTGAGACTTATAAAGACATTTTCTTGTAAAGAAAGGGATCATGAAACTCGCGGCTAGAATGGAACCAGAAGTATTATTTTAGTTCATGCAGCAGCATTAACCGAAAAATAGTATTAACACTGTTTTAATCTTGTTTGTATTATGTTAAGTAACGAATTTTCTTTTCTTTCCAATAATCTATGCATAAAAGATTTATATGAAGCGAGTGTGAAATGAGTCTCAAAGAACTATTATTCTTGCCATTGCTTCACGAAGTTGCATTCCTTGGGGAATTACATCTTTGAAGAAAGGAAGAAAAGGCCTGTACCAAAAAAAAAAAAAGGAAGAAAAGGAATGCTGTTACTGTAGGTACAATGAAGAACTAAATCAATTCCAGACTTTATTCTCATATAATTTTACTTTTATAAGATTTATATTATTAAGTTTATTGAATTATACGTTATAAATAATAGATGTGGTAACAAAACTGAAATCAACAACACTTCTCACAAGTTTGATCGATGAGCAATTCTAATGTGCGCCAGGACGACCCACCTTCCTCCGTAGCCTTCTTTGCCAACACTTCCAGCTCCTTCACCTTCTTCCTCACTTCCTTCCCCTTCTCCCCTTCAATCAGCTCCTTCACCATCTTCTTCAATGTTCCCCATTTCACAAACCCCATCACTGAACCATCGCATGTTTCCACTCTCAACCCCACCTTGATCTCCTCCACCACCATCTTTGCATTCAGAGGCTGTTCTGCAATCATTGGCCATGCAAGAATTGGCACCCCAGCACAGATGCTCTCCAACACCGAGTTCCACCCACAGTGGCTAAGAAACCCCTGCACGCTCTTATGATTTAATATTTCTCTCTGATCAACCCACTCTCTCACCACTAATCCTCTCTCTTTGACTCTCTCTTCGAACCCATCTGCAAGCTCCCCATCTTTTTTTCTGCTTACCCACAAGAAATTCACCATAGATTCCTCCAACCCAATTGCTATCTCTTTTAATTGTTCACCCGAAATCTCTGCCTGCGTTCCAAACGCTACATACAGAACAGAGCTCCCCTGTTCCAGCTTACAGTCTAGCCACCGTACCCAACTCGGTTTGCAATTTGTTTCAGAATAAATCTTGGGTGGCTCTGCCAGGCAGAGTGGTCCAACACACCAAGCCTTCAAATGATCAACAAAAGCAGACTCAAGTTCATAGAAGCTGTTGACAATTAAGCCACGGCTATTCTTTGATGCTGCCACCGCTTTTGATCGGAATTCATGCGCGACACTGTCATTTTCTAGAATAAAGTCGTTCTTACAAACTCGCATCCATGGAAACGGAGTCACGGTGACTAACTCGTCGTTGGAATTCACTCCCTGGAGAATTCCAGTAGCAGCCACTTCTCTGAAAATAGCGATAGAGTAACTGTTCGTACCATAAAATGCAAACCTTGGGATGCCAAATTTGGCAGCAGAGTCTAGTGTCCACCAGAGGAATCCATCAGAAACTATGAATCCAATCCCAGGAAGAGACTTCAAGACCTGTTCGAAGTCGAATTGCATGAGTTGGGTGGCCAAAGCGAATTTGTGAACGAGAGAAATGGTGGGTAGTTTATCAGTGCTTTCAATGCCTGTGGGAATGTCAAGGACGTTGCAGGGGAAGGGAAGGTCGATGACAGAGACGGTTGTGTCTCCGAGAAACTGAAGGATGAATGGACGGTTAGCCGGGGTGGTGACGAAGGTGACCTCCGTGTCATGACGGAGAAGGAAGCGGGCTAGCTGAAGAAATGGAATGGTGTGGCCTTTGGACATGAATGGAAACAGAATTACATGACGTTTATCAGAAGAAATTGAAGTCATCCTGTTCTTTGGCAGCTTGCCCCTTCTGAGTTCAGGAATTACTATTGATCATGCCTTTTTTCTTTTTTCCGATACAAGGCATAAAACAAACGAAAAACTAGGAGCTAATACATGTAGGAAAAGCTGCTCCCATTATATTTTGCAGGACCATGAAACCACAGCCATTAAAGGATGGAGGCAAATTCGAACCCCATGAGAAAAAGAATGAGTGTAACTAGCTATTAATCCAACGTACTGTTGACCTCCCTGTATACATGAGATATCAACACTTCCAAGCACCCTTGCAAGGGCAACCAGCCTACAATAGGGATGAAAGTCAGAACAACCTTTCATATGAGAACAACAGCTAGCATAGAGTCATCCATGGAAATTGCCATTAATGTGGTCAGAAAACTCGGCTAAAATTTGTTGACTTTCGAGGAACACGCGGGCGCTAAAATAAGCAGCGAAGCAAATAAGAAAGCAATCTTCTAAGACATTGTGGCAATTCTTGGCTGCTTACATGTATAATTTAAAAAGGAAAACGCAACTAACCAAGTTCTTTTTCTTTTTAATAATAACTAGTTAGAATAATTTAATTAATAACAAACTTGGCATGAAAAAATAATAACTTTCCTTTCTTTAAACATAGAATAAATTAGTTATTTCTCGTAACTAATTAAATTTACTTATCGGTACATCAAAAATAATTATTAATTACGACATTTACCTTAATCATCGCCCGTCCCAACCCATGGGTTAAGGTCAAGTTTTTTTTTTTTTTTTTAATAATAATTAAGCAGTGCCCTATGACCGCAACTTTCCTTTTTCTTCATTAATTTATCGGTTATAGAATTTTTAATGATATATAATTTTAATATTATAAATTTAGTTAATATTGTTCAAATGAAATTTAATTTTTAATATCTTTTATTTAGTTAATTGTTATTTTCTAATTATATTATTTTAAGGTAGTGATATGTGCTAATATTTATTACAATATTAATTTCTCAAAGAATATTACAGGATTCTCTATTTAATGCATACATGTATACGTATGCATATAAATATATATATATATATATAGATGGATTTAATGTCTTTATACTTATTACAATAACACTATAGTTTTTTATGCTAGTAACATGTATCAATATTTATTAACATAATGATTGTTCAAAGAATGATTAAAGATTCTTCTTTATATATATATATATATATATATATATATATATATATATATGATAAATATATCTATACCCTTTTAACTTTAAGTCAATTACAAGTAATGTAAATATATTTTTTCAATTATTGTAATAATGTAGACATATCCATACATCTATCTATTATTAAATATTTACAATTACATGATTATAATACACATAACATTTTTAATTGACTATTTAGATAAACTTATATTAAAAGAAAAAAAGGAAGTTGCATGGAAGCAAAGGAAATGAAAGAAGCCCAAGAGCACTAATAAAAAAGTTGTTTACTTCCAACGCACAAACTCACATTCAATGTTGTCCCTAAAATTTATTTCATTGAGTTTTTAATTGGTGAGTTATTATTGTGATTCACTTATTTTAGTAGATTGTATTTAAGTACTTCTTTTGTAATGTTCTACTAATGGCTTCATTCAAGGTTTCTTCTTGTTTTATTATTTTTAATTATTTTTGTATTTTTTTAGTTGTTATAATCATATTCATAATTCTAACTACTTGTTGATTTATGAGAATCCTTTGTTTTAATGAAAAATGTTGAAATTAATCATATATTTTATTCAATATATTAATTAGACATTGCTGGTGCTTTTGCACCAGTCTAGTTTAATTGTCAAAGCCAAAATGAAGTGGTGTATTTTGTCTATTGAATTTGAGTTTATCCAAATGGTCAATAAAAAAAAGTTATGTGTATTAGTAATAATCTAAAAGTCATGTGATTGTTGATAATTAATGGTAAATGGAAAGAATGGATATGTTTACATTACTTTAATAATTGAAGGAATGTAATTGCTAAATTTTATAATTAAAAAGTATACTTACAATTAATTCAAACTAGTTAAAATACATAGAACTCTTTTGTACTTAAAATTATTTGTAAATAATTCTGTTATACTTTTAATTTTTACATAAAACTTTTTTAAACTTACAAAAAATTATAATATACCTCCTCTATCTATTTTTCTGTCCAAAAAGTGATAGAAAATTAAAAAAGGTTATCAAACTCCAAGTTTACCAATGTGAAATTCCAAAAATGCCCCTCAAAAATGAGATTTTTACAAAGATTATTTGCAATCCATAAAAAGTGAAGAAGGGTTAATTACAACTTTGTATAAAAGTTAAGGAGGGTTCAATAAAATTAATAATAAAGTATAATAGGGTTATTTGCACTAGTTAACTGAGGATCTGACCATTGTTGGGGCATTTTTGTCATTATTTGGACAAAAAAATAGACAAAGAGAATACATTATAATATTTTATAAGTTTAAAAAAATTTTATGTAAAAATTAAAAGTATAAAAAAATTATTTACAAACAATCCTAAATACAAAAAGGTTTTATATATTTTAACTATTCAAAATTAAAGAGATATGTGTGCATTTTTCCATATGTATAAATTTTGTATATTTATGTATCATTCTTCAAATTTGAATTACTTCTATTTTGTTTTTCATTTTTTATAGTATTTACTGTTAATAAATTTTAATTTGTTTTCTTTTTTCTTTTTGGTTTTGAGTGTTCTCTTCTTTTAATATATATAGTAATAATTTAATGTGTTAATACTCATTACAATAACAAATATTCTTTTAGTAATTAATGAGAAATATTGTTTAATTATCAAATATAATATAGTAACTCTGGCATGCAAAGTTAATAACTTGTTTTTATATTTTTTATTACTTACAGAGCATGATAACATTTTTTAACTTTATATATTTAACCAGTATTTTTAAATTTAAGTTTTTTTCGCTCATTTGAATAATTTAATATCAATAAATTCTCTACTTTTGATATATTATATCTATTTAATTTTTTTTTATTATAACTTTTGTGGTATTGACTCTTGTCAATATTTATTGTATTAATAAATGCTCTAAAAATAATTAAGTGTTCACTTTATGTATATATATATATATTCATAGAATATATAGATTATAATTTTTGTAATATTTAATTTGTTAATATTTATTGCAGTAAATAATATTTTTACCAATTTTATTTTATATAATTTTAATTTAAAAATTTTTTCATACAAAATTAATAACTTTATTTTTATTTTCTCATTGATTACAGACATTTAGCCATAGATGATTTAATTTATATATTTAGTTAAAATGTTTCAAATTTTAATTAATTATTATTTACTTATTTTAGACCATTTAATATTAATAGGTTTTGTATTTATTTTTGAATATATTTTAGTTATTCAACTTTTTTTGTAATTATAATTTTATTGTGTGATATGTATCAATATTTATTACTAAAAGAATGTAGTAGAATTTTTTTAATACATATAGGATTTAATATGTTAATATTTATAATAATAATTAATACTTTTTAGCAATGAACGAGTAATTTTATTGTAAAATATTCATCTTGAATATAATAAATATTTTTTAAAAAAATCGTATATCTTCATTAATTTGTAGTGAGGATATGAAAACTCTTTTTAAAGGCTTCATTAATTTATATATATAGATAGCACCGCTCATTTCTTTTGATTTCGTAATGGCTTAGTGCGGCTCTTTACTACCAACATAGCTACGAATACAAAAGGCAATACATCTCACATATCGTATAAATAAAATTTTATTTAAGTTAAAATATATTAAATTTTTTCAGTCTTTTTTTGATGTGTGTACATCAATTTTTGTGTTTTAAAAAATAACAATATATCTTCTTAAATTTTCATCTCTATATAATTAATTCTTTATGTTAATTTTATAATTAATTTTAACAAAATAATCACATAATTATTATATGTATAAATTTCTCTTTCGATAATTCAAAATAAAAATATTCATGAAATAAAAGTAACTGACTGACTGTGATCTTCTTTGCCATCTGCTCAATCTCTCTCTTTGTACAGCTGTGGAGTCGGGGCTGTTCTGTTCAAAACCGCCTGAACTCTACCATTCACTCCCGGGTCCGTGCTTTGCTGCCTTGATGGGGCCTCCTTGTTATCTTGTAGACGTAGGTCCGTTTTCGTATCAGATGCTAAATCATCTATGCTACCCAGTACCCATTAAAGTTAGGGTCCTCCAGTAGTACCCAACATTCAGTACATAAGATTTTTAATTTTTATTTTATAATTTTAATAATTTTTTATTTTATTTTTTATAATTTTTTTAAAATTTATTTTAATTTTATATCTATACATCTCTTTCCGGTATATATCACTCCCACTGAATGATAACTATTTGAAATATTTTTCTAATTCTATCCATTTGAAGTAACAACCCACATACAAACAAGTCTGTACTGGCTGTTGGTTGGGTGCCACTGTTTTGCCCTAATATGGATTGGACTCTGATTCACTATCAATGTGACCTCGTCCACACACATTCAGTAGGCCAAAAGGATTAACGGACAAATTGACCCTCGAGGCTCTCCACTACCGGCGCTGAAGAGCCAGGACAGCACGTCCGCACCAATAGCTACGGTTCTCATGACCCTTTCGATAACATTATCTGAGGCATTCTATTTTTACCATACATATCATTGTCACATCGCCTTCAATTGTATACCATACATTTAACTAGAGGCAATTCTTTCCAAACTGTAATGGGGTGTGCGCCCTGATCTTAAAATGACAGTCTCTCCTCAGTTTAACCTTTTTCTTTATAAAAAAAATAGAGGCAGTTCATTGCTAGCATAAACCTTTGCCACTCTGTGGTTAATCAACTACATAAAAACAGTATTATTTTATCGTTCATTTTTCAGAAATACTGCGTAGTCCTTATTATCAATGCTAATTAAAATTCCACCAACTTTCTATTTTACACAAAGTTAATTTGTGATAAAAACATTGTATAAAGTGCATTAATCCCGTTTTTTTTTTTTTTTTTGGAAAGATTAATCCGGTTTTTAGGATTGGGATTCTATACTTTAGGAATTTAAAGATAGCGAGTGCAGTAAGATAAATATAAAATAAAAATATTTAATTTAAATTAAAAAAATAGTTAAAATATTATTAAAATTAAGAAATAATAAAATTAGAGGATACAAATCCTTATCTACACTCCACGCGGCTCTTTCTTACTGCATATCTCACCAATGAGTGTGTCTAGCGTATGCCATGATGAACCACCCTGTTCCACTGCCTTCTTGGCCATCCCTGCCAGCTCCTTCACCTTCTTCCTCGCTTCCTTCCCCTTCTTTCCCTCCATCAACTCCCTCACACTCTCTTTCAAGCCTTCCCATTTCACAAACCCTTTAACAGAACCGTTGCATGTTTCCACTCTCAACCCAACCTTGATCTCCTCCGCCACCATTCTTGCATTGAGAGGTTGCTCCGCCATCATTGGCCACGCAAGAATTGGCACCCCGGAACAAATGCTCTCCAACACCGAGTTCCACCCACAATGGCTCAGAAACCCTTGCACACTGTCATGCATTAGTATCTCTCTCTGGTCAACCCACTCTTTGACTACTATGCCTCTGTCTTTGACTCTTTCTTCAAACCCTTCTGGTAGCTCCCACTCACTCTTTCTTGCCACCCACAAGAAACTGACCATGGATTCCTCCAGCCCAGTTGCTATCTCTGTGAGTTGCTCTCGAGAAACCTCTGCCTGTGATCCAAAAGCCACGTAAAGAACAGAACAGTCCTCTTGTAGTTTCTGGTCTAGCCATTGAACCCATATTGGTTTGTTTTCGGGTTCGGCATAAACCTTCGGTGGGTTCTCAGCTGCACAAAATGGCCCAACGCACCATGACTTAGGCTTTGACTCTGTGTTCCAATAATCAGCAAAAACAGGCTCTAGCTCATGGAAGCTGTTCACTACTATGCCATAGCTGTTGGATGCAGCTAAGAAAACATTTGTATGGAACTCAAATGCAAGACTTTTTGGGTCTGCGTTTCTAAACTCGGGAATAAAGTCGTTCTTGGATACAGCGATCCACGGGAAACGAGTAAGCGCGACCAACTCGTCGTCGGGCTGGGGTCCTTGTAAAATTTCAGAGAAAACCATTTCTCTACCGATAGCACTGGAATAACAGCTGAGGCCGTAATACACCAATCTGGGCACGCCGAATTTGGAGGCCGAGTGTGAGGTCCACCACAGGAAGCTATCGGAAACCAAGAAGCTGACACGTGGAAGAGACCCGAGGAGTCGTTCGAAGTGGGGCTGCATGTGCACCGTGGCGGTGGCGAACTTGAAGAAGAGAGAAATGGACGGGAGCATGTCGGTGCTCTCGATGCCTGCGGGGATGTCGTCGACGTTGTCGGGGAATGGGATGTTGATGATGCTGGCGGCGGTGTCCTGGAGGGATTGTGCCACGAAAGGGCGGTTGGTAAGGGTGGTTACGACGGTGACAGCCATGTCACGGTGAAGAAGGAGGCGGGCAAAGTCGAGGAGGGGTATGGTGTGACCTTTGGCCATAAATGGAAATAAAACCACATGGAGTGGCCATGAATTATCAGAAACAATTGAACCCATTTGCTAGTTTTTCTTGCAGTCTGTGTTTCGCTGTTGGTCTCTACGTGATGGTCTGGTTATGGCCATATGAGATACTGAGGAGCATTTATTTGTAGAAGAGCGTCGCCAAGTGGTGCTAATAGAGAATAAATTTCTTCCGCTACTTTGCTAGTAAAATGTTAAATGTTATCCGCGAGTGGATGGCTCAATGGAAATTAGTGATTCAGTTTATTGGAGTTTGAGTTTGACTCAAATACTTAAAATTTGATTTTGTTATTCTTCTTTATTTTTGTTTAATTTTTATATTGTAATTTTTTAAATATTTTAAAAAATATTTTAAATTATTTGGAGACATATCATAATTTAAAATTAAGTTTTTTTGTTGAAAAAGTTAATCATTTAGCTTCGGGACCTCATATAATAATTACTTTCATTCAAATAATAAAAATAATTATTAAAAAAGAAAGTTAAATGTTGAAAGGAGTCATTATTTCTCTAATAATATAAATAAATTAATTAATTTTCCCCTAAACACCTCTGTAGTATCTCATTTTGGTCCTCCCTTGTCTCTCTCAGAATAAATCTTGGTGATGTAATTGGGAACTGATTGATAAGATTTTGGATTCAAAGACCTAGCTCTAACCTTGTCTTCACGCATCTTCGCTTTTCACAGCACTTTTTAGAAACCCTCTCCTTTCAAACTCGTGCTAGACATAGTTTTAATTGAGTAATGTTAGGTTTATATATTTATATTTATATATTTTATATAAATATTTATAGAATATTAATATTAAATAAAGTTAAATATTAAAATTTATAAAATATTAATGTCAAATAATAATTTATAAAAAATATATAAATATAAATATGTAATTTTAATATTACTATTTAATTACAGAAGTAGTATGTATATAATCCAGAAGAGTCCAGAGATAGAACGACATCGATGATGGGGCGGTTGAATTATTTGGAGAAATGTTGAGCCTACACAACTTAGAATCACACACTTTTTCAAGATGACCATAGACTTGTTCAAGATGACAACTGACAAGACGACGACATCGCTTTCTAGCATTTGTTTTTCTCTTGCTTTCGTAACACACTCTCCTAGGTCCACGCATACCCACTAGGAAAGGAAAGAATGCTGTTTCTACGGTGTCCCTTCCCCCTCACCCCCCCCCCCCCCCCCCCACATTATACGTTTGTGAAAGAAAAAATTGGAACTGGGATTCTTCTCATTCACAAACGAACGTACAGTAAGAGTGGAGAAAACTTTACGCTAATAATAACATTTTTAGAAAAATTTTATTAATATGTTCTTACACGTATCAATGGTAACCCTTCATTCGTAGGATTACATGATAAATCATATTTTTTATATAATTTAACTCATTTTTATTAAAAATAAATACAAAAAATTAAAAAAAATAAATAAAAATAATAATAATTATAAATAAAAGTATAAAAATAATATTATTATATAAATAATATGAATAATGGTAATCTCACGTCTAATTTTTTTTTTATGTTCTGTCTATGCTCTCTTTTATTTAAATTCTTTTTCTTTTATGAATATTATGAGCGATTATATACTTTATTTACTCTTTTATAACATAAAACTACCAGTTCTCTCTCTACTACTGACATTCATTTACCTTTTTTTTCATTGTAAAAAATAAATACGCTGTACCCATGTTATCAGTCTACCTTCTATTATAGTACTGCTACAAAAGTTGTGAATACACATGTATATATATACATATATATATGAAAATAATATTTCTTAAATTAAGAAAATAATAATAATTTATAAATTATTAATTTTTATAAATATTATAATTTAATTTATAAAATTTAATAAATCTAATAACTTAAATATTATATTATAATATTTAAATAAAAATAAAATCGTATCTTGAGACGTGATTATTAGTCATTAAACATCTCCCACTGGCCATATCAACTCAAATAATTTTAATTTGGCTCTCTTTCAATGACACACATTTCTGTAGCTGGCTAACAGAGCCACCAAACTTATTTTCTTTTTTTCTGACGCAAACGACCTCACTTATTTTCACTCTTAAATTATTGAAATATAATAATAAAAATAATTATTATTATTATTATTATATCAATTATAAGAATAGATATTGTGATTAAGGCGTCCAATCTGGACTAAAAAATCAAAAACTTTTGAAAATATATACATCTATAACTAAATAAAAACTAGTTTTGGGTGTAATTAGTCAACTATTTTTTTCCCATCAAGATTCTTAAATGACAGATATCACTTTCATCAAAATATGAACTCACGGTAGGTGGCACAGTCTGTCATTTAGTTGCAATGTTACCTATTCCATCGGCTAATCAACTGAGGCTAAAATGGATTATATATTCAATCATATTTTCCTACATTGTTGTAGGTACGTAGATTCCCTTTGATGTTATATTATTTGGTGTTTCCCCCATTAGAATTTTAAATTTCCAAGATTTATTAAAAAAAAAATCAAGAAAGGTCGTATTGGAAAGACATTAATTGCCGACTTGGGATGGAGATGTAACTTTGAAAGATAACTCACAAGGAAATTTCTTACTACTTAACCTCAAGAAATTGGTGTATATAACTAGCTAGGTCAGAAATGTTATCTACCTGAAAAACTTGATATCCAATTTGCCATGAATGCACTTGCATCCTCAATCCTAATTGTCCTTCTCTGCCCTTGGATCTTGCAAGGCAATTGCAACCTCTGTCAAAGTCAGATGAGAAAGGTCCTTTTTTGAGTCTATAGGGAAATGATTTTGTCTTCAAACTTCTAAAAAACACCAATTCTACTATTTATACAAATAGAATATTATTAAATATTTACTTAAAAAATATAAAATTATTTTTCAAAATTCATAAAGTTAAAGAATATTTTACAAAATTCAAAAGAGCCAAATTAAAATTTTATAAAATTTGTCATACTATATTACAGATTTTAATTGTTCAATTTGTCCCTTGCTTGTGCAGTTTCACAAGCCATTATTATTGACCAAAATTCTTTTGATACAGTTGACAAGGTGCATATGCTAAGGCTTTGTACTTGCACCTCTTGACACATTCTCCCTTCTGTTACTTAATTTGAGCAAGTGTTAAATTTACTCCTAAAGGGGTTTAGGTCCCTGCCTGTTTTCACTCTTTTCCATAAAAGTAATGATATGTATATACCAGAAGGACAAAGGAGGAAATAGGTAGGCTAATCGAGCAGGGAACTGCAATTTCAGCTTCTCATTCACTTACAAAGCTAAGTTCAAAAGGAGACATACAAAGTCTGACCAGACCTAACATGGGATAGCTTTCCACAAAACATGAATCTTCACTCTTTGGAGCTACTCCTAACCAACTAAAATTAGATTTAAATTCAAAATACAAGTTCTTTGAAAGATTTACAGCAAGTTATTGTATATTTAGGTAAGAAGGTCATCATTTGGCCAGGAAGTAGATCCTTTGTCTTTATAACGGGTTGCGTTGGTTTCTATTCCTCAAGAAGGATGCGTACTCAAATTTTCTTTGCCTGATGCATAACCCAAACAGACACTGAGTAGGGAGCAACAGTTCAGCAGATGTGCAGAGCTCTGGGCTTTGGTCCCGGGAACCCAACCCAACCAGCAGTAGAAAACCAATTTTCCCACCTTGAGCTGGAAACTTGCTCTCAATCCGTTTAAACTCATTAGAATCAGAGATGCCAACAGTTTGTCTGACCCTTCTGGATTTCTTGATTATAGCAAGTCAAATATAATATATATATATATATATATATATATATATATGAGCAAGCAAGTTGACTTATAAAGACATTTTCTTGTAAAGAAAGGGCTCATGAAACTCGCGGCTAGAATGGAACCAGAAGTATATTTTAGTTCATGCAGCAGCATTAACCGAAAAATAGTATTAACACTGTTTTAATCTTGTTTGTATTATGTTAAGTAACGAATTTTCTTTTCTTTCCAATAATCTATGCATAAAAGATTTATATGAAGCGAGTGTGAAATGAGTCTCAAAGAACTATTATTCTTGCCATTGCTTCACGAAGTTGCATTCCTTGGGGAATTACATCTTTGAAGAAAGGAAGAAAAGGAATGCTGTTACTGTAGGTACAATGAAGAACTAAATCAATTCCAGACTTTATTCTCATATAATTTTACTTTGATAAGATTTATATTATTAAATTTATTGAATTATACGTTATAAATAATAGATGTAGTAACAAAACTGAAATCAACAACACTTCTCACAAGTTTGATCGATGAGCAATTCTAATGTGCGCCAGGACGACCCACCTTCCTCCGTAGCCTTCTTTGCCACCACTTCCAGCTCCTTCACATTCTTCCTCACTTCCTTCCCCTTCTCCCCTTCAATCAGCTCCTTCACCATCTTCTTCAAGGTTCCCCATTTCACAAACCCCATCACTGAACCATCGCATGTTTCCACTCTCAACCCCACCTTGATCTCCTCCACCACCATCTTTGCATTCAGAGGCTGTTCTGCAATCATTGGCCATGCAAGAATTGGCACCCCAGCACAGATGCTCTCCAACACCGAGTTCCACCCACAGTGGCTAAGAAACCCCTGCACGCTCTTATGATTTAATATTTCTCTCTGATCAACCCACTCTCTCACCACTAATCCTCTCTCTTTGACTCTCTCTTCGAACCCATCTGCAAGCTCCCCATCTTTCTTTCTGCTTACCCACAAGAAATTCACCATAGATTCCTCCAACCCAATTGCTATCTCTTTTAATTGTTCACCCGAAATCTCTGCCTGCGTTCCAAACTCTACATACAGAACAGAGCTCCCCTGTTCCAGCTTACAGTCTAGCCACCGTACCCAACTCGGTTTGCAATTTGTTTCAGAATAAATCTTGGGTGGCTCTCCAAGGCAGAGTGGTCCAACACACCAAGCCTTCAAATGATCAACAAAAGCAGACTCAAGTTCATAGAAGCTGTTGACAATTAAGCCACGGCTATTCTTTGATGCTGCCACCGCTTTTGATCGGAATTCATGCGCGACATTGTCATTTTCTAGAATAAAGTCGTTCTTACAAACTCGCATCCATGGAAACGGAGTCACGGTGACTAACTCGTCGTTGGAATTCACTCCCTGGAGAATTCCAGTAGCAGCCACTTCTCTGAAAATAGCGATAGAGTAACTGTTCGTACCATAAAATGCAAACCTTGGGATGCCAAATTTGGCAGCAGAGTCTAGTGTCCACCAGAGGAATCCATCAGAAACTATGAATCCAATCCCAGGAAGAGACTTCAAGACCTGTTCGAAGTCGAATTGCATGAGTTGGGTGGCCAAAGCGAATCTGTGAACGAGAGAAATGGTGGGTAGTTTATCAGTGCTTTCAATGCCTGTGGGAATGTCAAGGACGTTGCAGGGGAAGGGAAGGTCGATGACAGAGACGGTTGTGTCTCCGAGAAACTGAAGGATGAATGGACGGTTAGCCGGGGTGGTGACGAAGGTGACCTCCGTGTCATGACGGAGAAGGAAGCGGGCTAGCTGAAGAAATGGAATGGTGTGGCCTTTGGACATGAATGGAAACAGAATTACATGACGTTTATCAGAAGAAATTGAAGTCATCCTGTTCTTTGGCAGCTTGCCCCTTCTGAGTTCAGGAATTACTATTGATCATGCTTTTTTTCTTTTTTCCGATACAAGGCATGAAACAAAAGAAAAACTAGGAGCTAATACATGTAGGAAAAGCTGCTCCCATTATATTTTGCAGGACCATTAAACCACAGCCATTAAAGGATGGAGGCAAATTTGAACCCCATGAGAAAAAGAATGAGGGTAACTAGCTATTAATCCAACGTACTGTTGACCTCCCTATATACATGAGATATCAACACTTCCAAGCACCCTTGCAAGGGCAACCAGCCTACAATAGGGATGAAAGTCAGAACAACCTTTCATATGAGAACAACAGCTAGCATAGAGTCACCCATGGAAATTGCCATTAATGTGGTCAGAAAACTCGGCTAAATTTTGTTGACTTTCGAGGAACATGCGGGCGCTAAAATAAGCAGAGAAGCAAATAAGAAAGCAATCTTCTAAGTCGTTGTGGCAATTCTTGGCTGCTTCCATGTATAATTTAAAAAGGAAAACGCGACTAACAAAGTTCTTTCTTTTTTGAATTACTCAAGGATATTCTTTGAGTAGGTAACTAAAACATTAATTTTGTGAGAAAGGATATTATTGAAATAGATAATTCTATTTGAAACAAACTTTTTTTATACATAATTTGATCAAATGTAGTTGAAAAAATTTAAATATTTATTATCTGTGCTAATTGGTGTTAGTGACTAATTAACTTCTCCACCAAGCAATCCTAGCCTTGAAATATTTTCATAAAGGACTTGACTGTTTATCATTTAAATTTGAGTAATACTGTATGGATGATATTATTATTTTTGGATATCAAAGGAAAACAAAAGAACAAGACTACAATCTGGGGTAAGCTGTCCCCATTAAATCTCTAAGATTCATAAATCCACAACCATTAGGCGGCTGAAGATAAATTTAAACTTCAAAAGGATGAGCATGTGCTGCATTAGCCAACCAATCTGTCGCTCCATTAGCTTCGGATAAATATGATGGATAACAAGTTGCCAGTCCATGGCCTGCACTAAAGACATTTAAGTAGATGTAATTGTACACTGAAATACATTTAAGTGGATACAGAAAGAGAGATGTAATATAGTAAATAAATAAATAAATAAAAGTCTTTTAAACTCACTTAAATGCACTTTAACACGCTAATTATGCACAAAATATTGTCCACGAAGCATTACTCCTTAAATTCTCAAAGATAACTGTCACCACGTGCCAGTCTAAAGGATGAGGCAAAGAAGTTAACTGATCAGTCATACTTGTTTAATGCTCACTTGAATTGGGGCTCCCTTGTGTGTGGTTTTCTCTTAACTGTATGCCAACATCTGTGGATGAACCACTTTCTGGGCTTTCAGCTAACTGTACAGTCTGTAATCTAATGTCATTCGGCAGGCCTCGTGGTTATCTGGCCCTCCCCAATCTCCGAACTGGCCATTCCTACCCGTAACCGAGCTTCCCCAATGCGCGCCGGCGTTGGCTCTACAAATTGAACATTTGGGTGATTTAGATTTAGATTTTTTTTATTTTTTTTATTGATTTTAATAATTTTTTTATAATTTAATATGCACATTTTATTTTTTTTCTTATTATTTTTTAATACTATTTATCTTTCTTATTGTACACTCTTACTTTCTTTTTTAAGAAAATTGGGAAATCTAAGTCAACCAATGTCATGGGTGAATATAGAATGAAGCAATACAAGTCACTAGTGTGATTTAATGGTAAGAGACTTAAATAGTATTACAAAAAAATTTAAGTTCAAATTCTCTTTACCAGATTTGTAATACAAAAAAAAGTTGATATAACAAATAAGCCATATATACTTTATAGTTATGGGGAAGTGCTTAACATTTGATAAGCCTTCTCAATATGTTATAGTAGTTGATGTGAAATATTTTATTATTTGAAACTTAAGAATACTAAATATTAGAATATTGTAAACAAATAAAAATATGTCATTCCTATTTTTAAGCAAAAACATGGGAATTTCATTGCATTTAGAATGAATAAACAAATTTCAGCCTACACATTAAATCGTGAAACTGCATGCACCGAACAAGGAAGAAAATATAAGTGAAGAGCTCCTAGCTAGAGGTGAAAATAAGACAAACCTATTTTCGACCCTATCCACAAAAGATAAGATACACACAAGCCAACGATCAGAACAACCAAATCTTACCAAAGTAAGCTTACAACCACCATTGAACATCCATAAAATTATAATAATAATAATAATAATAATAATAATAATAATAACAGTCAAAGAGAAAGTATACTGTCTGGTCTTCATAATCATAAGCTTTTGAAAAAACAATTCTATAAAAATTATAATTTTCGGTGCAATTAGTTGAATGCTGTTAAAAGTATGTTACGGTGCAAGTTTGCACAAAAATAAAATAAATCCATTAACGAACCACACTATTTTGTTTATAGGTTTTTTTTTCTTTGTATGTGTACCTATGGCGTAAGTTGCAGGTACATAAAAATATCATTACGTAATTAGTTAACAATTTTTTTCTCATGAAGGTCCTTAAGTGACAGGTGTCACTTTATTTAAAATATGAACCCATGGCGGGTTGCACATTATGTCAAATGTTACCTTTTCGGCTAAATGGATTATGATAGGAGTGCGATTGTATTTATGTTTTTTTTTGTGATTTAAGATAAAGTTTTTAAAAAATAAAAATAAAATATTTTTTAAAAAAATAAAAAATAAAGATAAAAATTATAAATATAAAAATATGAAAGTAACAATGCCCTCAGCTAAATGAAGTTCAAACGGATAATCAACCATATTTTCCTACATTATTGTGCGTAGACTCCTTTTGACATATTATTTGGTGTCTCCTACATTAATTTTTTTTTTTAATTTTTTGGTTGCAACTATGTACTAAGAAAGATCACAAGCCAAAAGCTCGCATTGGAAAAACATTGTCAACTTGTGATGTGGATGTAACTTTGTCGCTTGTCAGTATTTCCATTTGGGTACGGTAGGAAAGCAAAACAAATGAACAAATACTAAACTAACAAGTTGTTTGTGAAAAAAAAGGTCAAAAATGGAGGTGAGAGTCACGTGATTGCAGTCACCGCCATTGGAAGTTCTACTATGGGAATGAGTCAATTGCAATCGTTAGACTCTTACCTCCATTTTTCATTGGAGGACTCAGTTAAAACAGGACTTTGAGTCGGGAGCATCAGACTCAAATTATCAAATCTCAAAACCGCACCAACGCACATCAGCAAAGAGTCTTCAGAGACGCTTGAAGGAGAGCCAAAATTTCTGGTGCTTAGCTTGTCGAGTCCTCTTACCTTCAAAAATTTTTCCTCCTTTCTGTGCTACCCAGTGCCCTCTTTTCTTCTCCTTTCTTCAGAAAATTTCTCTTCTTCCCTAACCGAATGCCCATTCTTCTCAGCCCTACGGTTCTCCTTGTGGTCCCTTTATTTCCTTGGCCAGCCTCTATTTTTTTTTTATTCTCTTTCAGTTCTTGGAGGAGAAGGGCGTTCTCCTCTTTTGGCCGTGGGCTTCTTCCATTATTTTTCTTTTTATTTCATATTTTCTTTTTTTTTTTTAACGAAAATGGTGTAAAGAAAAATTTTGAGTTCAGGTTGGTTCTAATCAGCAGCACCGCCAGCCTGCTGCTGCTGAGCAACATTCCTTAAGACGTCCATTGCCTCTGCCACCTTTGCTTTCGGAGTCTGGTGACTCAAGCAAGCGCAGAACCTCAGTCTGATCCATTTCCAGAAGCATGCCTGTGCAATTAATGTGCATTTGAGGGAGCTAAGCCGTTAACGAGTTTGCATGCTTCCGATATGTCATGACCACGCCCAATCTCTGTCTCGACCTTCAACAGGGAAGGAGCAGAGAAGAAGGTCTAGGGGATAGGAGTTCCATTAGGAATTAGAAATAATGACTTAATTAGATTATTACCACTTAAAAATATAAATGAATTAATTATTATAATTAAAAATATTTTTTTACAAAGATGAAAATGAAATGTTAGTTTATATTTTAATAAAAAAAGAAATAAATAAGTTTAGGTACAATAACAAAAAAATGACGATAATTACTTTAATTTAAATTTTTGAATTATAATTATCATTTTAATTTTATCTATAAATTTAATTTTAATACCATTCTCACCTTACAATATTTAAGTTTAAATACACATACAAATTCTTTTTTTAATCAAATACAATGCTAAATTAGTCTCGTAGTGATGCAGAAATAATTTGTCTGTGGAGAAGTTAAAATATATATATATATATATGTATATGTATATATTCATACGAATTAAGTGTTACGTGTTGGTGTAGTAACGAAACTAAAATCAACAACACTTCCTGTAAGTCTGATCGAACCCATCTTCCTCCGCAGCCTTCTTTTTCACCACTTCCTGCTCCTTCAACTTCTTCCTCACTTCCTTCCCCTTCTCCCCTTCAATCAGCTCCTTCACCATCTTCTTCAATGTTTCCCATTTCACAAACCCTGTCACTATACCATACTAAACCATCGCATGTTTCCACTCTGAACCCCACCTTGATCTTCTCCACCATCATCTTTGCATTCAGAGGCTGTTCTGCAATCATTGGCCATGCAAGAATTGGCATCCCGGAACAGATGCTCTCCAACAACGAGTTCCACCCGCAGTGGCTAAGAAACCCCTGCACACGCTCCTATGATTTAATATTGCTATCTGATCAACCACTCTCCCACCTCTAATCCTCTCTCTTTGACTCTCTCTTCGGACCCATCTGCCAGCTCCCCATCTTTCTTTCTGATCACCTGCAAGAAATTCACCATAGATTCCTCGGCTCCAACCCAATTGCTATCTCCTTTAATTGTTCACCCGAAATCTCTGCCTGCATTCCAAACTCTACATACAAAACAGAGCTCCCCTGTTCCAGCTTACAGTCTAGCCACCGTATCCAACTCGGTTTGCAATTTGTTTCAGAATAAATCTTGGGTGGCTCTGCCAGGCAGAGTGGTCCAACACACCAAGCCCTCAAATGATCAACAAAAGCAGACTCAAGTTCATAGAAGCTGTTGACAATTAAGCCACGGCTATTCTTTGATGCTGCCACCATTTTTATTCGGAACTCAAGCTTGACACTGTCATTTTTTAGTATAAAGTGTTGATTTGTTGTACGCTTACATACATATATATATATATATATATATATATATATATATATTAATAATAATTATATATAAATTTATTATTATAAAAAATTTGACCTAAATTAAAAGTAATTTAATTATATTTAATATTATATAAACTTAAGTTATCTTATAAAATATAAGTTTATATGTATAAATTTTTTATATATAATTTTTAATTTTATAATAAATTAAATTAAAAATAGAAAAAATATATATAATTATAAAAAAATTATGATCTCTAAATTATATTTATAATTTTTTTAACATCTTATCATTAAAAAAGTAAAAGTTTTTTTCTTTAAAAATTATATGAAATAATTTAGAAGATCAAGAATATAAATCTAAAATTATTAAACTAAAAGTTGTCAATGACATTCATGAATTCAGATATGTTTTTACATCTAATATATATATTTTTTATGATTTAATATAATAAATCTGATTAGATGATAGTGTTTACCTAAATAAAAAATTTTCTCAACATAAAATTGTTCCTACAAACTCGCATCCATGGAGACCGAGACACAGTGACTAACTCGTCGTTAGAATTCACTCCCTGGAGAATTCCAGTAGCAGCCACTTCTTTGAAATGGTATGCTTTGGCCTTTGGACATGAATGGAAACAGAACCGCATGACGATTATCAGAAGTAATTGAAGTCATCTCTGTTCTTTGGCAGCTTGTCCATTCTGACTTTAGGAATTACTATTTATCATGCTGCCTTTACGAGGAATTCTCCTCTCACTTGGTGGGAATTCCGTGTCTCCAAGGGAGGGGGAAAAAGCCCGCTCCGGCGTTTATACGCAACAGTTAAGCTTTTTCCCTCCGATGAAATTGCCATTAAAGTGCTCAGACAGCTTGGCTAAAATTTGTTGACTTTCGAGGAACACGTGGACGCTAAAATAAGCCAGAAACAACTAAAAAAGCAATCTTTTAAGACATTGTGGCAATACTTGGCTGCTTCAATATATAATTTAAAAAGGAAAACGTGACTAATCAACCTCTCCACCAAGCAATCATAGCCTCATGGAATTTTTATCATATAAATTTGAGCAATGCTATGTATAAAATATTTTTGTACAACTAGTATATTTATGTGAATATAACTAGTGCACTAAAATATATTTAAGTGGACACAAAAACAGGTGTAGCACTAAATAAATAAATAGAAACCTTTTGAACCCACTTAAATGTATTTTAATACACTGATTATGCACAAAATATTGTCCACAAAGCATTACTCATTGAATTCTAAAAGATACTTGTCACCGCGTGTGATTCCAAAGGATGAGGCAAAGCGGCAGGAAGTTAACTTAGGGATGAACATTAGGTGAGACAGTTTGGATTATGACAAAATTTTCTTAATCCAGTTAAATCTAATTTTTTATTTAGTTGATTCAACCTCAGCCAAAATAATCTTTCAAACTAAGATTTTTAAATTGGAATGACTTTATTTCATTTTAGTGGGTTAGTTTAGGTTAGGATGGATCAAAGAACGAAGGTCTGGGAATGGCCAAACATGAGGCGTCGACTATTAAGGACTCAAAGGCTCGAAGTGTTATGACTAGACGAGAGAGGGATTGAGATGACTCAAACGAAGTGGGGGGGTTGACGTTAATTATCGGAGACGATGAGATAACAGACAAGACTCGTCGCTCGCGAGAGAGAGAGTCGAGAAGCAAGGGAGGATTGAGGAGTGACACTAGAGTCATGAAGCTGCCTGAGAAATATTTAAGGCAAGTTACAAAATGATGTTGTTTTGTAATATCACAAAAGAAACATATATTATTTACAAAACGACATTATTTTGTAACAGCAGAATATATATATATATAATTTTTGTTGGGTTACCGCAGTAACCCAATGAGAAAGGGGCATAAATCCAGTTCCACCCATTTTACTCCATATTAAATTAAAATATTATATTATATTTATTTGATCCCATCTTAACTCAATCCAAATTTTCTTTTTAACAGTTTGAGACGGGTTGAAACGATTTGACTCGAACCAATGCTCACCCCTAAATTAACTGATCAGTCATTCTTGTTTGTTCCACTCTTGAATTGGGGCTCCCTTGCGTGCGGTTCTCTCTTAACTCTGCCAACATTTGAGATGAAACACTTTCTGGGTTTTCTGTTAACTGTACGCCAATGTCATTCGGCTGGCCTCTTGTGGCTGTTTGGCCCTCCCCAAACTCACCGTTTGCTTCAGTACTGAACTGGCCATTCCTACCTGTAACTGAGCTTCCCCTCTGCCCGCCGGCGTTGGCTCTGCAAATTGGACATATGGGTGCCTTTAATAGCCATGTATCCACACATTGAGCATGAAAACTGTGCTCGCACACAGGCAACAATCTGCACTTATCCCCAGTGGTGAGGTTCTCCAAGCAAACTGCACAATTTACAGGGCTGCTTGTACTGTCTTGGGCAATGTAATCATAGCAAGGAAGCTTTTCCAAGTCATCTTTGGACATGCTTCTGCCCCCATTGATACCCCTCTCTCCCGTTGTGTCTCTTCCTCCTCCTCTAGAGGTTCTCCCAATAATACAAACATGAAGCAAAATCAAGAACCCAATTCCCACAAATAATACTACCACAGATATAATAATTGCCATAATCACAACCTGTGTTGCAACACCCAAAATGCTGTTAATCATGATCTAATTTGTTTCTGCTAAATATCATTGGAAAAATCTGAAGCTGGCACCCCTCTCTCCAATCAAGATGAATGAAGAAACTTTATCAGATTGGGCACTTACCATTAACTCATTTGCTTTTGGCCCCCTTCTATGAAAGCTAAACGACAACCTTCTCGTTTGGAACTCATGATTGAGCAAACTCTGCAAACGAAGTTATTAACAAATATGGCAAAAAAGTAGATGAACAGAGTTTTCTGCGGTTCGAGAAATCTGATAGAAATAAGCAAAGTAAAAAGTAGAACGGCAGCACAAGAAAGAGGTGGGCTGGTTTTGTCTCCGAAACACACAGAAAGCCAAATCTTTCTCTTTTTTTGTATTATATTGGTGGTGCCACCCGACATCTTCATCAATAAAGACATGATCAACTACTTTAACATTTGTGGTGCAATAGTGGTTTTGGTTACTGTCAATGGAGTAGGTGGGAAAGTAAACATTTTTGACTAGTATATGCAAGTGTTCACGGTAAGCTTTCAACCTCAATCTTACCTTTTTTCTCCTTCTCCTTTCCCCTCTCCCCTTTCCCCTTTCCTCCTTTTTCCTGTTTGGTTTTGGTGGCGTGTATACCTTTCCGACTTTCCCTGTTAATACAGAAGACCAGACTACTAACACTGTCTATTTGTCGAATTGCAAAACTGAAAGTTTAGTGTTTCTAATTTGCTTACTTTACCAAATTTATCTACAAGAGTAAGAAATAAAGGTTAATGGTAGTAATCTGCGTTTAAGATTTTGTTCCACATAAATAAAAATGAAAGAGTGTAAATGGGGTATATATTTTTGGCAGAAAAAAGTAGCTTTATGGGTAAACGGTCATGAAAATCAAACTATAATTCTAAATTACGGTTGCAGTCATTGCATGAGATATGTGGAGAAATACAACTATTGAGGACTACAATTATTGCTTGATGCGGTTGTAGTGGATTCTGCAACTGCTGTGTTATGGCCAAAGGCAATTTAAAAGAGTGTAAATGGGGTAAACATAGAATGAAGCACGTACAAGTTACTAGTATGGTTGAATGATAGAGGGATTTGAGTAATATAATAATAATAAAAAATAATTTTATTTTATTAAATAAGATCAGGTATATAAATTAAATAATATTATTAAATTTTTTTATGATATTACGTGTCACACGGCTGTTGAAGTGTCCAAAGGCACCAACACCAATACAAGCATGAATTTAAGCAATATTATAAGAAAATTTAAGATCAAATTCTTTTTACTATATTTGTATATTATAAAAAAAAAAAGATGATGATGATTCAATGAATAAGCAATACTTCAATACTATAAAAAGAGCTCAAAATTTTATAAACCTTTTCAATGTTTCATACTACTAGATATAAAATACAATGAATCATAATACATTTAGTTGTCAAAGAGTAAGTCATTTTAAAAGTGTTAAAAAGCATATATCCATGAAAATACATGAAATTTAATTTAATTTTGAAAACAAGGTGGTAATGATATAATTCTTTACATAAAAACCTTAGTCAAGATGTGGAGGCCCAAAAAAATACTCAAATCCGAAGCCTATTAGAGATGTTTTGCAATTCATCTCAGTTGAAAACTCATATAGTAAAGGAATGGAAGGAGCAAACTAAAATAGATATTTATGGAATCTTAAATCAAAATCATTTTGAAATTTTTTATTATTTGAAACTTAAGAACACTAAATATTAGAATATTGTTAAAAAAATATGTTATTCCTAATTTTTAAGCAAACGATGGGAATTTCAATGCGATTAGAATGAATAAACAACTTTCAGCCTACACATTAAATCATGAAACTGCATGCACCAAACAAGGAAGAAATTATAAGTGAAGAGCTCCTAACTGGAGGTGAAAATAAGACAGACCAAAGCTAGACTGCAAATTCCTTACACATAATCTAACTTATTTTAAAACCTATTCACAAAAGAGTAGAGACACATCAGCAGGGGTGAGCCTATGTATATTTTTGTGGGGAAGATGCCCCCATAATTTTTTTAAAATTTTAATATTACATTATACCTCATAAATTATTATTTCCATTAGAGTTTTATAATTGTTTCCATGTCATTATCTAAAATGTCTCTTTACACAAATTTTATAAAATGTATGAAAAATTAAGGTATAATTATTGAAATTTTGGTGAGATATAGACTCTTTTAAATCATTTTTTTTGGCATAAGAATATCTTACTATTTATGAATATAAATTTTATAATAAAATTTAACTATATTATATATTATGTATTATATATATTATAGAATTATTATCTTTATTATCTAAATTTTTTTAGTCCGTCCCTACTCATAAACCAACGATTAGAGCAACCAAAACATACCAGCGTAAGCTTACAACCACCTTTGAACATCCATAAAATTATTAAAAGATATAATAATAATAATAATAATAATAATATTATTATTATTATTATTATTATTATTATTATTATTATTATTACTATATCAATCAAAGAGAAAACATACTGTGATTAAGACGTACAACCTGGTCTTCATAATCATAAGCTTTTGAAAATAAAATTATATAAAAACTATAGCTTTCGGTGCAATGAGTTAACAATTTTTTTCCCATTGAGGTCCTTAGGTGACATATATCACTTTATTTAAAATACAAACCCATGGCGGGTGGCAAATTATGTCATTAGTTGAAACGTTACCTTTTCAGCTAAATGAGGCTAAAACGGGGTATATATTCAAGTATTCAACCATATTTTCCTTCATTATTGTACGTAGATGCCCTTTGACATATTACTCGGTGTTTCTTACATTATAATTTTTAATTTCCTACATTTTTTTTTAATTTTTTGTTTGCAACTATGTATTAAGAAAGATTAATAGGGTTTATTACCTTTTCTTTTAAGAAAAGTAGAAAATCTTCTTCTCACATTGTGAGAAGAAATTCAGAAATATATATATATGTATAAAAATTGTAAAAGAAAGGTTCTCTGCCTTTTTCGGAGGAAAGACAAAAAATTCCTGCCCATAAAGGATCACGAGCCAAGAGCTGGCATTGGAAAGATATTGCCAACTTGTGATGTGAGTGTCACTTTGTCGCTTGCCTTTCTTCACATTTTTTGGGTATGGTAGGAGAGCAAAACAAAAGAACAAATAATAAATTAACAAATTGTTTATAAAAAAGAAAAAGAAACAAACGAGTTTAGGTACAATAGCAAAACAAAAAAGAAGGAAGGAAAATAAAGATAATTAGTTTAGTTTAAAACTTTATTTAATAATTATGACTTTGATTCTATGTCTCTTAAGATTTTATGATGCCCTTGTTTTTCAATTCAGATAGCATAGTACTCTTCCTGTTTAATAATAACCGTCTTTTTAAATTTTTTTTTTCAATTTTGCCCCTATTTGACCTACTTTTACTAAAGGTTCAACCAATTCTTACCTCTCTCTTTTTATTAACTATAATACCACTATTTTATGTGATTAATTTTTAGTATTTAAGTTCTTTTAAGAATATTTTAACAAAAAAAAGTTTAATATCAGACAATTTAATCATCTTTTAATTTCTGTATATTTTCTTTAAAAGACCATTATTATGCACTTATTTTAAAAGACCATTATTGTGAAAACAAAAGGAGTATTAACGATTGAATATAACTGAACAATTGTGATGTAAAAGTCAACAATCCATGCTAAGGGATGCTAAAATTAATGACACCCCAAAATCTCCCAAATATATAACTAGTTTGCATTGTTAATGTAAAGTTAAGATAACCGTCGTCTTTTATAAGGCAATTACATTTGATTATTGCCTTGAATTTTTTTTTAAGATTTTTGGGTTTGGGGCAAATATTCTTTAAAAAGTTGTGATAATTTACTCTCCGATTATTGCAATTTAATACCCCAACTAAGTTAATCATGGTGTTAACTTGAATTAAGTAGCGGCATAAATGCTTCATGACACCGCGGTATCCTTGTGTAAACCCGCGACTATTAATGTTATACCAAATTAGAAGGAAACAAAAGAATAGAGGAAGGAAGTAACGCAAGTTACATATCTACTAATCAAAGTTGACATGTGTAACCACAGCTAGGGAAAAAATAAAGGCATCATAAAAATCCTGCACAACACTTGCTTCAACCGCAACTCAAATCATCCCAATTTTAACTGTATTTACAGAAAAAATATGACGAGCAAACCAGGTAAATAATGGAGTACACTAACTAAAATTCATGCTAGGTGTGTGTCATGAAACAAGACCCTCCCGAGCAATACTGGTCACACGAAGTACAGCTTGAGCACTTAAAGGAGAAAGTTTTGATAGGCAAAAGTTCTCCCATGAACCCATCTCCGGATGCTCAGAAACAGTGGCTGACATGAGATCATGAAATTGCTCATATACATTTTGAAGCTCAAGAAGTAGAGTTCGAGCTGCTTCCCTGGACTCAGGGAGCTGGTCACTCAGCTGGGACGCAGCTACTTGGATCAATTTGTCAATCCCATAGGCCTTTATTCCTTCTGCACCCTATTTCAATACGTACAAGAATACAGGCAGAAAAAATCAATGCTCTGCATCCACTCAGAAGAATGCATAGGTCAAATTCATTACTCCAAAACCAGAGTTCCTTTCAAGTTAGAACTGAACAAAGACCATGCAATCAGGTTTAAAATGCAGCAGTCATTTCATACATTTTAGAAAAAATAAAAAGCCACTGTTCAATGATTATATTCAAGCCCCAAACCATTCACAAGATAATATACACGAAGTTGCTGACTAGTAAGGATTAGTCATAACTGCTCAAACCAGAAATTGACCAAAGAATATCAGTACATACAGCATGGAGAATTTTTTAAGAATAAAATCAATAAATCATGGTGAACAATAAAGCACTGATTTGTGCCATATTATGGAGAAGGAGTAGAGAAGAAAATTTACAATTGAGCTTATGAAGACAAACATATTATGAGGAATACATGACCGCTTAGAAATCCCCCAGACCATAGTAAATAGATGATTATGATCTAACCATATATAAATATTAGTTTTTTTATGAACTATTTCAGAGCATCCCACATTAGACTGCAACAGTCATAATATCATTGCTACAAGAAGGACAAACAGCCAAGAATCAACCATGAAGGATGCCAAATTCTCTGGTCAAAAAAGCTGTTTTAAAAAATTTAAGGGTACATTATTAAGATCGTGTATGCATTAAGACTTGTACTCCTTAATCAGCAAATTCTTTAGTTTGATGAAGCCAAGTTTGGAAATGACAATCTAAATTTGTGTACAAGCATCGTCACAATTAACCATCTCTCCTAAGTAGATGTAAGAGAGTTTGTTCGGAGAATTGGAACAAGAAAACCATTCAAGATTCACTCAGCTGTCTAAAATGCAACATGGACAATTTTTAAGATTGTACCCCATTAATGGTAGCAAATCTTTCCCTGTATCATTACTCTGTTTACCTAAAATGAGTATTTTCATTTTTTTCCCTATTTCTGGATATTTAAGACCCTATTTAATGCAAAGGCCATTCTTCTAGCATTTTCCAATTTTAAGACATCAAATAGAAATTCAACATTAAGTAGCCTGAATTGTACAAAATGGTAATATATCAGACTACTACAATGATGCGATTATTGTTATGATGAAATCAACAAAAGAAAAATACTTGTAGCAAATAAATCTAAGAGATGGCTGAAATCAAAGTTCAGCAATACAAGCATGTCTTAACTCTTCCTTACCAGTCGTGCGACACTTCGAGAAAAGCACATTGATGCCTTAGCACGAATTCGAGGATTCTTGTTCTTAAGATATGGTTGCAGTTTTGGCAACAAACATATGGGAGAAATCCAAGTAGTCATTGCTACCAAGGCTTTCTCAGCTGCCTCACAGACAAAGCGTTTGTCCTGTGAAGACTTGAGAAGAAGCTGTACTAGCTGCATCATATATGTTAATGCCAAAGAACAGTTAATAAACTATCAGGTGTAGGATAAATAGACTCCATAATGTTTAAGTAACCATATTTAAGAGCAAACACGAGGAAACTTAATTACCAGAGGGTCAAGTGAATCTATTATAAGATCATTATATGTGCTGAACATGTCCGCAGATGTCATAATGGCTGTCTTACAAACAGCACTTCTAGGACTTTTAAGAGACTTCACAACAAATGTGATAACATCCCCTCTGTATACCAGATAGCATATCAATAATTAAGTCAATCCAAACAAAAACCACAATATATTTATCAATAACATTTTAAACAATCATATTTCAATTAGAAAACATACATAGCTTTGATACTTACAGCATGTCAAGCATTGCTTCCTTATGAAACATTGATAATCGCCTTACATTATTGAGTGCATCACATACCAGGACCCAATCCTTAGAGTCAAGTCCAGCTAAAAGAGTCTGTAATGAAATTAAAGAACTAAATTTACATATTACCAGTGTTCACTTTCTCATATAAAGCAAAGAATTAATGGTAAATAGTAAAAACTATAAACCATGCTATTACCTGAACCAACAAATGATGAATAAAATAGTACCTTGAGACAAGAATCGATGTCTTCTAGATCATTCAAGTTCTCAGATTCAATGTATTCCACTTCTGCATTCCCAATCTCTATTCCAGAATTTACTGTTTGATTACCATTGACAGCTAGAGAAACCAAGGGGACAGAATGTGTTTCCTTCTGACAGTCTTCATTATTTTCACCAGTATGGTCAACAGTAGTCTTAGTTAAGCATGCCTTACTGGAGCTTTCTATCTTGCGTTCGCTGTCAGGAATTGTATTGAGATCCCTAAGTGCTTTCTCTGACATCCCCGTCAAGCTTTAATCTATGAAGAAAATAACGATTTCTCATCAAATCTAACACTTGAAAATAATACAAGACAAAAATTCATTTGTAAATATATTGTAAAATGTAAGAATGAATGTACCAACCAAAAAACAAAATCACAACAGATCTGATCTTAATGAAAAAGAAACAGTAATCAAGGTATGGTGCATAATATAACCATGATGCATCTACAAGCCCCATTCCTCCTAATTGCTGTCTCACTGCAAATGATTATGTTAATTTGTCATTGAGATCGCTCCTAGCTTTTTGTATTCTTCCCCACTAAGCTTCGTATTCTTAATAGTTATTACTCTTCTTTAATCTCATTCACCCAAAAGATTGTATTTCTAATTGTAAACATTCTTGCAGCACCCGATCTAAATACTGGCACTAAACTTCTAGTCAGGCCAGATTCTACATATTATCCACACACACTTTCAGACAAAGTAACTCACTCACTTTAGCTCTCCCTTCATTCCAAGGGCTATCTTAGAAACCCTAATCACGGGATAGTTCCAGAGTCTAGAGCATCACAACTTCACAACAAAAGAAAGCCCAGACCTGTCAAGATAAAGTTTTAAGAATTACACATGACTTTGTCCAAATTCCAACTGCCCAGGTATTCACAAGAATGGAAACCAATACCCATTCCCCCAAGAAAAATTAAAGACTGATATGCACTGTTGCACTGTGTGATTCGCCTCCAAGGAGATCATACTGTCTACTTGGCTTGAAGGATAGAAACAGAAATAAACAAACCAACACATTCAATGCAAATAAAAGCCCTTAAAAAATTCGAAGCCGTGAAATAATAAATTATCTAAAAAAAATTGCATACACAATGGCATGCTATACAGCAAGATCTCGCCAAATGCTGCACTATACTCCAAATTGTGTGTGAATCATCGGTAGCGTTTCAAACCAATCGCACCATTCTCGCATTCGATTCAAAGATTGAATACGAAACAGAACAGAAACAGCGATGCCTACGCGATCAAAGGCAAGTATTCGGATAAAGAGAGAAAAGGGAAAGAAATTACCAGATGAAGGCAGGGAGAGACAGTGATGTAGCAGAGAAAGCGGTCAACAGCTGAATGCACAGAGCGAGTTGCTCAGACTCAGTGTAGAACAAGGCGGACTCAAGCGGAGAAAAAGATTTTGTAACCGGCAAAGAGAGAGCAGCACAGAAAGTTTGACAAGCGACAAGAGTCACACAAGACGACGCCGCTTACGGAAAACCCCGACCGAAGCCGGCAAGATTGGGGTGCGTTGCATGTGATCACCAGGTGAACCATATTAATTTCGTCCACATTTTTTAGACTCCCCAAATTGCCCCGTCATTGTGTGTCAAATTGCTAATCCTGCCAGTCTGTGATTAATTATTTATTAATTTAATTAAATATATATTTTTATGTATTTCATTTTTGGAAGGTAGGTTGCTGTTTTCTGAACCATTGAGTGACGCTCCAACACTTAAAAAGGACAGTTTAGCATTTGACAAGGATTAAAGAATTGATTAATGTGGAGATAAGCAGCGTATGATATTACACTAATGTGACCTTTTGATGTACTTACACAATCACAGCCATCTAATTAAGAGCTTTTAAATGCTTTGATTTGTGCTCAATTTAATTTTTTATTAATATAATAATTTTATCATGCATATATTTTTAAAGATATAAATTTTATATTTTTTAGTCATTTTTTATATAAATATATAATACATAAAATTGTGTGTATATACAATTTTTTTAATATAATTACTGTTGTACAGTGGACACAATTTTTTTAATACAAACCCAATTCAAATATTTTTTATATTATAAAATATAAATCAATATTTATTAATAAGACAATTTGTTTAAATTTTATATAATTTTAATAATTTATATTCAAAATAGTATTAATTCATTTTGAACGATCTTTCATAGTTTTTGGGTTAATTTAGCATAGAAAAGTTGATCCATTAAGATTGTATATTTAAATTGGTGCCTTAGAATTATATGGGGCCAGTATAAATCTCATTATTTTTACACTCTTCTATTCACATTATTCTCATATTTTTTAATAGGAACTATTGAATAGTATACTTTATTAGATAATATAAGACTACACCATCCAACGACTCTTATTAAATAACACGAGGATAGTGTAAATAAGAAAGTGTAAAAATATTTTTATTATGTCATTACATTCAAAGATTCTTATTCCTTTTTATTTTATTATTATAAATATTATTATTAGATTATATTCCATATAACATTACATAAATATTAAATTTAAAATTTTTAACTTCATTATTTTTTAATTTTAATAATTTTTTTTATACTTTAATATATAATTTTTGTTTTTATTAATTTTTCCTATTTTAAATCTGAATTGATCCCTCTTTCGCTTTCTAAAACAAAAAATCCCAATTCCTCCGGTCCCTAACGTTCACTGTTTTTAAAGATGGTGCTTGGTTATGCGGTAGGGGCGGTCATCCATTCAAAATGGCTCTTTTCATAACTCCCAAATTTTAAAATTTTATATGACATGCTTTTATTTTTGTGTTAAGCGATATTCTTTTATTTTTTTTCTTTGATAATATGATGTTATATATTATAAGCGGTACTTAATTTCAGAGTAACACATTATTAAAATAGATAATAGTTGTTTTTTAATAATAAATTTTGAATTTCAATAAATGATTATATAAATAATGATGATAGTAAATACAAAACAAATTTAGAGATCCTGAATTCTCCACCGACTTTGGGTGCGGCTGTAAACCAACCGATTTCCCATTAAACATTTTGTTCTTCATGATAGAGACCTCTCCAACAAGTGAATAGACAGAATTAGTAGCCCAAGCATGGACCAGAAACATTTCGATAAGGTGGATCAACGTCGCCCAAATAGATTGTGGCTTATATGCCATTCTTCAATAAATAAATATAATTTCTATGTCAATAAAATATTTAGAAATTAATGAAAACAAATTCTAAATATTTTGTTTATATTATGCTACCTAACATTTTCTCTTTCTCCCTTGTCTATTGAATAAAAATGAAGGGAATCTTAGAGTGTGTTTGGTTTGTTTGTTTTTTTTTTTATTTTTAGTAAAAATAAAAAAATAATAATAATGTATTTATTTATAAAAAATATATTCTAAAAAATATTTTTTAAAATAAAATAAATTTTAAAAATAATAAAAAGATATTTTAAATTTTTTTATAAAATTTTAAAAATAAAAAATATAAATTAAAAATATAGTGATAAATTTTAAATTAATATGTAAATTTTAAATATTAAATCTTAAAATTTAATTCTTAAATCTTAAAATTTTAAATTCTACATTCTTAAACTTCAAATCTTAAATTCTAAACCCTAAACCCCATAACACAAAACTCTAAAATTTTAAACTTTAAATCCTAAATTCTAAACTCTCAAAAAATCATAATTTAAACTTCAAAACCCCAACCATAACCCTAAAATTATAAACTCTAAAACTTTAAAATTCTAAAAGCTTAAACCCAAAACTTTCAATTCCAAACCCTAAATCCTTAAATCCTAAACCTCAAAACTCAAAAATCTTAAATTTCAAAATCTCAAATCTTACATTTTAAACCCTAAATCTTAATGTCCTAAATTCCTAAACTTCAAAATTTTAATCTATAAATTTCAAATCCTAAAACTATAATCCCAATATCTCAAAACCCAAATCCTAAATTTTTAACCTCAAAACCCTCATTTTAAATCTTAAATTCTAAATATTACAATTTAAACCTTAAACTCTCAACTCAAATTTTAAACTTTAAAATTTAAATCTTAAATTTTAAATTAAATATATTTTCATTATTCTAAATCTTAACGCACCCTTACATTCCAATGAACAAATAGTAGTTGGTAATACTTGTGCTGTACTTGTACCAAACACTGGTGCGTAAATGTATTTAAGATTTATTAAGGAGGCCTCGCATTGGAGGATTCACAGGTGCCGAGATAGAATTTTTTATCAGGGCGATAAGTACATGCATAAATTATATGTATTTGGTTAATTGATACACACTGAAACAGTGAGCATATGTTGGTAATTTTAAATATTTATGAATTATTTAAATTTTAAAAATAATTTAGGTGAAATATATAAAAAATTATTTAAAAACTTTAAAATCATTACAAATTATATAAAATTTTACAAAACTTAAATATTATATTAAACATTTTATAATTGAATAAAAATTTTAAAATTAAAAAAATAAAACTAAAAATTTTTAAAACTTTTTATAATACATGTGGTTTCCCTTAACACCGTGAGATGTTTTGCGTTTTTTAAGAAAAGTTGAGCATGGAGTTATAAATATTAAATTAAAAAATAAAATTTATATATTATAAGATACAAATAAATTATTAAAATAAAAAATAAATAATTCTTTTTTTTTACCTAATTATTTTTTTGTCGCATTGAAATTTTTTTGATTTTTTTAGATAATTTTTTTATAAAGATTAAATAAATAAAAATAATAAAAAAATTAGGCTTTTCCTCGTAAGGGGCTACGTAAGAAGAGGGCAGTCTGACTGATCAGTTGGGTCATCTTGATTGCTTTTCCTTTCATGAACCTCCTTCTTTTGTTTCGCTTTTCGGCTAAAAATCTGTGGCAGCCATCCTTTTTTTTTTTTTCACTTGTTTTTGTAACAATTATATTATACTTTTAGTTGCGACAATTATGACTTATTCGTACTAAAGTCTTTTACTAAAGAGTTTTATTATTATAATAATTTTAGTTTTAATTATTTTTTATAATAAAAAATTATGTTATTAAATTTAATAAATTTGAAAACTTGCAATAAAAAAATGAATATTAAATAAAGTTAACACTTATAATAGATCACACTACATCGAATAAGTAAATAAATTTTGTAGAATTTTAGTCAAACAGATTTAGAGGGTAAAGGAATGTTTTACATGACTAAAACGGAATCTGGTTGTTGCCGGAGTCATTCTAAAGCAAGGGTAATTATGTCATAAGACCTTTTTTTGTTTTTGGGATACAACTCATGAGATTCATTGTTGTCTTGCCGTGAGTTGAAGGCTGGAAGCCTGTCAGTTCACAAGCTTGACCAGCAGCAGAGTCAAAAATACTGCTTCAACCTCAAGGCAAGTAAATCAGCCTCAAGATCAGAGGGTCTCGTAGGGATGCAAATTTGAGTTTGGCTTGCTAGTTCAATTTTACTAACCATTATATAATTTATTTAATAATTAACAAAAGTTTATTTTATTTAATTCACAAGTTAAAATAAGTTCCAAACAGATTAATTCATTGAATTTTGATCTATGAATATTTAAAAATATTTTATTTAAATTATAATTTATTTTTAAAAATTATTTATAAATTGATGGAATCCGTATGCTACCGCAGAGTAGATGAGTTAGGAGTTTTTCAACCTATAAAAATTCATTTATTTGCAAGTCAATACAAAACCGATGGAGCCAGACCGGATCCGAACGCCCATTTGGACATCACTGCCTAAGCCTTGCTACGCATTATCGACAATCAACCTTGGTCGTCCTAAATTTCTATCCAGCTAGTGCCTGAGTGCTACCTTTTATGGCGTCCACTGAATAATAGTCTCCCAGTAGCTTTTCAAGTTAGCAAAAGAGTTAGTTCCATGCCTGCAACCTTTACGCTCTGCACCCTGGTGCGTGGCTGTTCAAGAGCAGACCACGTCTGGTCTCCCTCAATCCTGCAGGTTCATTCTGATCATGGTCCCCCATCATCTTTCTGGGAATTAATGGTGATGTGGCCACCATTCTCTTTTCCATGGGGTAAATATAAATCTACGACACTATTCTTACAAGTTTTTCAAGCATTAAAATCGATAAAATTATAAACAGTAAATTTTTTATAAATTTTTTACGCATTAAAATTGATAAAATTATTGATTCTAACACGTAAAAAAATTATAAAAATAATAATTTTTTTATGAAAATTATATAAATAAAAAAAATTATTAAAATTATGTTCTTATTTTTATAACTATGTCTACATTCTTATTCTCTTCCATTCATGCTTTTATATTTTCTCATTTCCAAAATGCATCAATATTGCTGAGAATTGTGGAAATTGAAACATGGACCGAACATTAGCAATAAAAAAGAGGACTATTAAAGTTAGGGTTTTTATTTCTACAACTGTGCTCACGTTTTTATTCTCTTCCATTCACACTTTCACCTTTTTCTATTCTTAAAATGCTTTAATATTGTCGATTCACTCACATTATAAAATATGAGTGAATTGTGAAAATTGAAATGTGGATGAAACATCGGCGAAGGAAAAGAAGATTGTTAAAGCTCTTGCTGATATGCTCTTGGTGGTTTAGGATTTTGTTTTAATAGTACAGCAGCGTTCCTAATTATTACTGAGATTTTTTTTTCCTCTTTCAAATGATTTGTTATATTTTTATATTAAAAAACTTTTATAATACAAAATTAATTATATTTAAAAGATATTAAGATAATTTATTAATAAAGATCTAAATTTAAAGTTATTTTTATTAAATAATTTATATTTTTTAAAAAATTAATCTCTCATTTAAAAATAAAAGACACTCTTAAAAACATTTAAAAGGAAAAAATTTTGTAAATCCCACGATGACCAAGTTTCTCTTAACAAAATCTGGAAGTGGCTATATATTCTTAAAGATGTGATACTAGCTAGGGATGAGATTACTGCTCTTCCCTTGTCGCTGCCTTCTGGTCATCTATGAATTTGTGTGATGGCAACATCAGTTGATGTACTTCTGTCATTCATTAACGGATATTTGGTCCCCAAAATGAAACTAATAAATACAAAAAGAAGTAAAACACACATGGTTTCAAAACCACGCCATGAAGAAAAACCTGAAAACCCCAGATAAATTCACAATAGCTCTTAAACATACTGCGTAACAGATTCACTCATACCAGATTCACCCAAAACTGAAAACAGAGCATCAGATAAGAAAAACAGAGCAGCAATCACAAGATACCAAAGTAATGCAACAGTCACTCAAAACAGAACAACAATCAAGATTATTTTAATTACTCTAAACAGGGCCTACTCAAGATTATTTTGATTCAACACCGGTAAACAGAGCATACTTAATATTATTTCTAATTTTACCAAACTTTTTTCAAAGTCACCCACCTTGAGGGAAGGTGGCACTTTGAAGCCAGCTCTTGTGTGCATATTGGAATCAGTGGTTAAAGGTGTTATGCTTAATTTCCCTTTTTTTCTTTCTTCAAGTACTGGCCCCTAATGTGCTTTATGATAGATGTTAGGCTTCTTTTACTATTTTGTTATAACTATTAACATATTGAGTGATCTGCAGCTGTGGAATAATGTTCGCATTGCTTTTGGAGATCAACCTGATTTTGTTGAACTGGCTGACAAACTATCGCAGAATTTTGAATCCTTGTATAAAAAAGAGGTTGGTTACTTTTGTGTATGTGTTGGTCAATTGGTGTATGATTCTTTTTAAAATTTTGTTTTCTCTACTTTATACTATGTTTTAATGTTGTCCAAACTAACAGGTTGTTACCTAAGTCCAAAAGTTGGTGGAATATTCTAAATTGGGATGCTTGTGTGGAAAAGAGAAAAGAAATATATGATTTGCTTGCTTCCACAAGTGAGATCCCTAAAACTCCTTGGGATGAGGGAGTTTGTAAAGTATGTGGCATTGACAGGGATGATGACAGTGTTCTACCATGTGATACTTGCGATGCTGAGTATCATACTTATTGCTTGAATCCTCCACTTGCAAGGATCCCTGAAGGAAACTGGTACTGCCCTTCTTGTGTTGATGGTAAACGTGCAGTTCAAGATGTTTCAGATGTGCACAGCTTTTTAGCAAACACTGTAGTAAAAAATTTCAGGGCGAAGTTACATCTTATTACTTGGAGGCTCTAACGCATTTATCAGTTTTGATGGAAGAGAAAGAATATTGGGAGTACAGTGTTAGCGAGGTCTGTTGGTGGTTGCCTATTTACTTATGGTGTCTTCTAATTCTTGCCTAGCTGAATACGCATAGACCTTCTACTGTATGGAACAGCAATATGGCAATTGAATTAGAATGTCATCTGCTTACTCTTCATTGCCATGTGAATGAATCTTATTGGGATACTATATTTGTATAATGATATATTGCCTTGATCTTCCTTTAACTGCTGATTTTCAATCTTCATCTGATTTATTTGTGTTGCCGGCTACACAATTTTTTTTTTGAACAAAAAATTTCAGTTCAGGGCGTTGCTCTTTATAATGTGAATACTGAATTTTTTATTTATTCCTAGTAGATCTATGACTGTTGATTACTAATATTTTAATGTTTAGAATGCACCTTAATACACAAGTCTAGTTATGATGTCATATAGCTGAATTTGTGCAACTTCTGTTGGGGTTGAAGTTATTTTTACTGGTTGCAGAGAACATTACTTCTCAAGTTCTTATGTGATGAGTTGCTCAACTCTTCCCTTATACTCCAGCACCTCGACCAGTCTGCTGAGCTGTCCGCTGAATTACATCAGAAATTGCGTGGTCTTTCTGTAGAGTGGAAAAGCCTGAAAGCAAGAGAAGATATCTTATCTACTAAGGCTGCAAAAATTGATTCATGCTCCTCAATCATTGCTGGGGACTTTAGTCTCAAGGAAGGGCTCACATCATCGCTTACAAATCCTGGTAAGTGTCTGGTTCAGCCACATACTGCAAGTGAAAGTCCTAGCAATTTCGAGGTATTTGCTGATAGTCTGCCATCGGAAGAGATTAGTAAGGAGAAAAGGAGGTTCAACAGTGTTGATAAAAGTTTATCATTGACAAATTCAAAGACTGACAGCCAAAATATGAATTCTATAGATATAGAAGGACAGGTGGAAAGTGTCAGTATGGCTGTCAACACTTGTAAATTACCTACAAATTTTTTGTCCCCTTTGGATTCTCAGTGTAGTGATAAATTCAATGAACATTTTTCCTCACCAAGTGACATGACTCAAGATATTAATGGCTCTGGAGGGGTAGCTCAGGTCCAGGAGAGAAGGGATGCGTCCAAACTTTCAACAAACCAACAAGGACAAGCTGTTGATGTTTTACAGATTGCTGTGAATGAGTCAGAACCCTACCAACTTGAGCTCAATGCCATCAAGCATGATATTTCACTTCTGCAGGACTCAATAACTGGTGCAGGATCACAGCTGCTGAAGTTCTGTGTTCGCCGGGAATTTTTGGGTGTTGATTCCATTGGTCGACTGTTCTGGGCTTTGGTTTGGTCTGGAGGATGTTCACGTACAGTTGTTGATGCAAGTGCTGCAGTATTGCATGGTAGACGAATGGCAGATAGTGGGGACTTGTTAGGCAGGTTTTCTGTTATACAGAATCATGCACTATCTGGCAAGGATAGCTTTCGAAAGTTAGGGGTGATGAAGACCTTCTCTCCTTTCTTGTCTGTACCTAGTAAGTCTTTGGGCTTCAGTTTCCCATGGCTTGCTTATCAAACTGATGCAGAAATTAAAGAGCTCTTAAATTGGCTGAAGGATAGTGACCCGAAAGAAAGAGAATTGAAAGATTCCATTACGGTTTGGCAAAAGTCAAGGTTCCATGAGTTTATTCATACACAGGCTGAAGGTCCGGGGGAGCTCGAAGGACCATTTTCTTTGCCAAGTAACACAGAGAAAGTGGAACCTACTATTCTTGTTACCAAGGCGACCTCCTTGCTGGAGAAGAGATTTGGTCCCTTTTCTGAGTGGGATACCATTGAAAATTTGAAGAAGCAGGATAAGAAAGCCAGAGAAACTAATGATCAAAAGTTGATTAGGTGTGAATGCCTAGAACACATATGGCCTTCTAGGCGACGCTGCATGTCTTGTCACAAAACCCTTTTAAGTGATGTTGAACTGGAGGGACACATAGATGGCAGATGTAATGCAGGTGCGCCAGCCTGTGAGAAGAATAAAGATATTGTGTCTTTTAAAGGAAGAGGGCTCTGTTTGTGAAAAATGTAGAGGTGATGCGGATACAGCTGGAACCTCAACAAATGAATGTTCTGTGATTATCTCTAGATTGATTAAGTTCTCAAATGAGGAATCAACATGCCCATATAATTTTGAAGACATCTGTTCCAAGTTTTTAACAAAAGATTCCAACAAGGAAGTTGTTAAAGAAATAGGTCTTATAGGTTCAGATGGGATTCCATCCTTCGTTCCTGCTGTATCTCTCTCTGTTAGGGATTATACACTTGCATTAGTATCAACAAGATGGCAGTGTTGCTGGCGGTGCGTCAGAGGTTTCTGAAAGTCAGGTTTCTCATGAAATAACTTATGGAACTGACATGCGCCATGACTATATGTTTGGCAGTTCTCCTGGAAGGTTTGTTGCAAATGAAAGCAATGAAAGAGGAAAATCTTGTAGACTAACTTTGGGATGTTTAAAGCAAAGAGATGGAAAGTCTAAACCTGCTCCAGAAATGGGGCCTGATTGATTAATTTATTCGTCTATAATTTATTTTTTAAAATAATTTGATCAATTTTTAAATAGTTAATTAAGATATATGGAAAGAAATCACACTTCTAAAAAATAAAAAATAAAAGACTAAACGCATTATTATTCCGATATGCGTGACACCGCTTTAGTTTAAGGATGTCAGTGTGGCCTCACTTGGCCAACAAGGGGAGGGGGAAAGCTACTTTGTTCAGTGTTCACTCTTTCTACGTCCTTTTTTTTATTCTACAGAAATAGAAAAAGAACAGAAACTACAAGAACCCTACATGCATATAGGAACAGCCCTGTTCTGCATGTCTTCCTCTAATAGTTTACAAACAGATTCAGAAAATTGGTTGAGTTCCCGTGAATCTCTTGCTGATTTTGCTATAGCATCTGCCACTCTGTTTGCTCTTCTAGGGATAGCTTGCACTTTGACTTCCCATGGGTAAGTGAGCATTTGCTGGATAGATTGAACTAACTGCATCATGGAGCCTCTTCTTGACCAAACGCCCTTAATCAGATTGATAGCTTCCTCCGAGTCCGATTCAAGAATTACTTTTCTGATGCCCTTTTGCCAAACTGTTTGGAGACCTCTTAGAATGGCCCATGATTCTGCATTAATTACGGAGCAACTTCCTCTGAATCCTACATAAGCTGAACAGACATGACTATTGCTATCTCTGATAATACCACCCCAAGAGCTACTACCATCCTCCATAACAGAGGCGTCCACATTCAATTTCCACCAGTTAACTACCGTTTCCTTGCTCCCCTGATTGCACCGGTACCTAGATTCTCCTTTATCCAATCTGGGGCCTGCGGAGAAAAAAACCAGAGCCAGTCTCTTGGTTTAATTAACCTTTTCCATGGGTTGGAAACTCTTTCACAGTCCCTTAGCGCATGGCTAAGGGTTTCATCATAAGATGTACAAACAGGACAAGTTGAATTTGAAGATAATTGTAACTTTACTCTTCTGCTATTAGTTAACAATTTTTCCTTTGCACCCAACCAGAGCATTGTTTTAATTCTCTCTGGTGCCCAGATCCTTTTCCACAAGATTTTATTGTTCTGCTGGCCCGCTGTCATCAAACTGGAGTAGGCCGAACCTATGGAAAAATTACCAGAGGGGGTAATATGTTATGGCATGGGATTAAGGGGAATTGGAATCTCTTAACTTTTATCTTTTAGAAGTTAAAATGTATTAAATAAGATAACAATAAAATTAAAGGAGATAAAAATTAGTGAAAAAAATGATTTACTGCTTAAATTTAAGTGTAAAATAAAAAAATAATAAAAAAGTTACTAACATCAAAGAATAAAATAATTAATGGTGTGTTTGCTTTTATAATTTTTTATTTTTATTTTTAATAAAATAAAAAATGATAGTTAAAATGTACTTACTTGCAAAAAAAAATATTTTTTATAATAAGACAAATTTTGGAAATGGTTAAAACATATTTTCATTATTTTTTTGCATAAAATTTTGAAAATAAAAAATATAAATTAAATACACAATAGTAATTTTGATATTATTATATGAATCTTTAATTTTAAATTTTAAAATCTTAAATCCTAAAATTACAAATCATAAATCATTAATCTTATACCTTAAACTTAAAACTCAAAGCCACTAACTCTCTATCCTAAACCTTAAAATTTTAAAATTTACATTTCAAATTATAAATCTTAAAACTCTAAGTTTTAAACTTAAAATCTAAAACTTATATCTTAAATCATAAACTAAATACATTTTTATTATTTTTATTTTTAAAAAAATTAACTGATGTAAATTAAATGTATTTTTTATAATTAATAAGCTTTAAAAAATATTTTCAATGAACAAATTTAAATAAAATTAAAAAATATTTTTGCAAATCAAACATTAGTTAAAGGATCTAAATCTGAATTACGGGTGTGAAAAATATTGTGTCAAATAAAAATAAAACTAAAAAGTTAATGGAAAAATAAGAATTAAATTTTTTTTCTATTTTTTTAAAGTCACTGAAATTGTAGCATGGGTTTAAGGGTGTGAAAAGCATACTTTGTAATTAAATTAATATTATAAGAGAAAAATAAAGATTAAATTAAAATAATTAACAAATTAATGAAAGAATAAAACTTATATGTCAAAATCATTCTTATTTCATCTATTTTTACTTAAAATCACTAATATTGAAAAATTTTCAAAATCAGATACTACAAGTCAATATCTTCAAGTGGTGTTTGAATTCCTTGCAAAGGATGGGTCCTGAATCGGAATTCAATTCTTTATTTTTTTATTTTAATAATTTTAATTTATTTCTATTTTACATAAATATTTAGATTATATATCTTATTTTTTAATTTTATCTCTATATACCATTTAAATCACTCATAAATTAAAAAATCTCAGTCTTTCTTAATTTCTACCCTTCACTTCGCTGTTGGTATAAATTAAAAAATTTACAGTCAAATATATATATATATATATATATATATATAAAATTAAAAAATTCTACAGCCATACCCGCTGTTGAAAGCGAGTGCGAGCCTAGCTCCACCAGTTATTACTGCACCGTTTGTTGTTTTATTTGCCTTTTTAGCAGATTTGGATTTTTTTTTTTAACAATTATGCAATTTTAGAAAATAGATAAATAAATATTTTAAGTTTTTAATAAAACAATTTAAAGTAATTCAAAATTACATAAAATTTGACAAATATAAAACAAGAATTAAAATTATTTAAAAATTTTAAATTTTAATATATAACAAGAAAATAAAAAATTAATACTACATGATAGTAGTCTGGTAATTAAAAATAATAAAAGTATGGTATAAATAAATAGAGTAAATTATACTAACCTCCCTTGAGGTATTTGATTATTACACTCCACCCTATTTTTACTCAAATATGACACTCTACCCCATTTACTAAATATTAATTAAAAAAATATACTTAATATTAATAAAATATTCACAAAAAAATATTAAATCAATATTTTAATCTAATTTTATTTAAAAATTATACTTTAATTCAGTTAATCATTTTAAATAATTAATATTTTGATAAATTATATTTTTTTAATCAAATAATTATATTTATTACAAAGTATAAATTTAACAATATATATGATTATAAAAAAAATTAGTATAAATATATAGGTATTTTAGGATGAGTTTAGTTAATAAAAAATAGAGTAAATTACACTAACCTCTCTTGAGGTATTTGATTATGACACTCTACCCTATTCTTACTCAAATATGACACTCTACCCCATTTACTAAATATTAATTAAAAAAATATACTTAATATTAATAAAATATTCACAAAAAATATTAAATCAATATTTTAATCTAATTTTATTTAAAAATTATACTTTAATTCAGTTAATCATTTTAAATAATTAATATTTTGATAAATTATATTTTTTTAATCAAATAACTATATTTATTACAAAGTATAAATTTAACAATATATATGATTATGAAAAAAAATTTAGTATAAATATAGAGGTATTTTAGGATGAGTTTAGTTAATAAAAAATAAGATCAATTATGCTTTACATTTTTTTCTTAACTAAACTTATTCTCAAGATGCTTCTATATTTGTATTAAATTTTTTTTCATAATCATACATATTGTTAAATTTATACTTTGTAATAAATATAATTATTTAATTAAAAAATATAATTTATCAAAATATTAATTATTTAAAATAGTTAACTGAATCAAAATATAATTTTTAAATAAAATTAAACTAAAATATTGATTTAATATTCTTTTTTTAAATATTTTATTAATATTAAATATATTTTTTAATTAATATTTGAGTAAATGGGGTGGAGTGTCATATTTGAATAAGAATGGGGTGGAGTGTAATAATCAAATACCTCAAGGGAGATTAGTGTAATTTACTCAAATAAATAAAATAAAATTGCCTTCTATATTCTTATATAGAGTATCAATACTCTTGTGACCAAAAAAAAAAATAATGTAGTCAAATTATTATTTTAGGTGGAAATTTTGGTATATTTTAATATTGTTAATTTGAATAGCTTCATATTAAGGGTGGGCATTGTATGAGGCGATTTAGGTTGGGATAAAATTTTCTCAATCTGATTAAATATAATCCCTCATTTAGTTGGTCTAACTCTAGTCAAAATAATATTTCAAATTAAGATTTTTTGGTTAAAATAGGTCGGTTTTATTTGGGTGGGTTAGTTTGAGTTATGATAGGTTGAAGAGTGGAGACGTAAGTTGAGCGGGGATGAGCCAGCAAGGTTCGGTCGACTATTAAAAATTCAAAGTTTCGAAATATGACGGCTAGACGAGAAAGGAACTGAGACGACTCGAACGAAGTAGGAGGAGGTGAAGGGGTCGGCGTCTACTGTCGGAGATTATGAAACAACAGACGACACTCACCGTCAAGAGAGATGGAGTTGAGGGACAAGGGAAGATCAAGAAGTGACATTGAAGTCGTGGAGTTGCTTAGAAAAAATTTATGACAAACTACAAAACGACGTCATTTTGTAACATCACAAAAGAAACATATTATTTACAAAACGACATCATTTTATAATAGCAAAAAATATATATATGTAATTTTTATTAAGTTACCACAATAACTCATCGGAGAAGAGGCAAAAATACAACCTCATCTAATTTATTCAATTTTAAATTAAAATATTATATTATATTTATTTTTTTTCATCTTAATCCAGTCTAAATATCTTTTTTTATAATTTAAGACGAATTAAAACGATTTGACGTGAATCGATGCCTACCCCTACTTCATGTACTAAAAATATGATAAAATAAAAAAAACAAAAACTAAAAGTCTCAACTAATAAACTATATTTTCTAATGACTTGCGATAGAAAGAAAATAAATAGTTTCTAAAAATATGTTTCAAGTTCACGTGAAAGTACAACAAAGGATGCCATTGACCTTATTCGTTACACAGAAGCTTGGGTCCACCCCTACCCTACGGAGATCCCCCTAAAACGGACGTTTATTTTTACTTTTTTGCCCACATGACATTGATATACAAACTAGTATTCATAATTACGCAATTCAAAGGGTACTACAGTAAATTACTAGACACCCCATAACGATTTTGCATATGGTACTTTAGGGCCACATGTCCCACAAACCCAATACTTCTCCCTCCTCATGGTTTTGCTGCTCAGAGTCAGGGGCCACAAACACGTCTGAGAAGTAACTCCGCCCATCATCACTCCCGTCATCCTCCTCCGACTGAACCCTATCAACTCCGGCCATGCATCCGGCGTAATTGTCAGCCGGAAAGTATGAATCAACACTGTCCACAACAAGCTGTGGACTGTCGTCGTCCACCACTGCACTCCCAACACTACCAGTACTTAAGCGGTCCTCCATCTTCATGTTAAATGGGATAGTTGAAATTTGGGGTATTTCCACTAGAAGAGGGTCAGCTTTTTGATCTGAAAGCGGTGGTCCGGGCATCTCCTTAGCTTGAAGCTTCTCATTTAAGGATGCCACCTACAGAACAGAACGGTCAATTGTTTCGTCATCACATAATCATACACCCATTTGTTTATGGACTAGTCTATGTCTACTTCTTTTAAAAAAGTTCATCAGTCTTTTCACAGAAAGAAGTCTAGGCATATTTCGAGAAATCTACCAAGGTATATTCCACTAGTTAATTAGAAAGGGCATTGTTTTAATCGAGGTGGGGTTCAGAACAGGTTTTACGTTTGAAAGTATGTGCTTAAATAATAGTTTCGAATCTCATGGGTAGGACCCTCCTGAGAAAGCTCCCAATCATCTTCTAGCTCATTTTGTATGATGAACTTCTGATTCGAAAGGCACTAACTTACAGGAACTCACACCACAACTGTTGACAATATTTTATTCATCCAAATCTTTATTGCCTTTATGCATAGATGAAGCTATATATGTGATTCAACAGAACTAGAACAAATTTTGATTACGGTTTATGCACCAATTCTTCAAATTACATACAAGCCAAGCCAAATCTAAATGAAAAGTCTACAGAGCATTGATCTTGAGCTTCCATACAAATAAATGATTCATCACAAATAATACGTCTGTGTATATATGTACCTCAGATTTGAGCTTCTCGTTCTCCTTCACAATGGAATCATACTTCGAAAGAAGGGACTCGTAGGAAGACTTGAGAACATCATAATCCCTTTCTAGTTGCTTGGTCTTCCACCGAGCCCTGCGGTTCTGAAACCACACAGCCACCTGCCTTGGCTGCAATCCCAGCTTCTTAGCCAACTGGGTCTTCCTCTCTGGCTCCAGTTTGTTCTCTGCCTCGAAGCTTTTCTCCAGCAGATGAACCTAAACATCAAACACACAAACTATGTTACAAAAGGAAATATGGACAACCTATCTCACGGGCTTGACTTATCACATACTTTTCCCATATCCTCCGATTTGATTGTTGCAATAGAAACTAAAAAGGGAAGAATATAACTCTAATCGGACTTTGTTCAGTTCAATTCAATCATCAAAACCAAATGATGGTGTCTTAGGCACATCCCCACATGCTGTAGAAGTAATAGATAGTAAATTAATAACAAGAATGATTTCAGCACAAGTAGTTTTGGTGAACTAACAAGCAAGTTCTCCATTGGCAAATGGTTGAAATCCATCATCTGCCAAACCAAAATTGAGAGGTACCAAAAGAATTGGAAGCAAAGGCCTCTTTAATATGGAACTTGCTGCTGATAAAGGTTGAGAATATTCTCGTTATCAAGAAGGAATAATAGATTAGATTGGTATCCGACTAAGCATCAGCATATTAAACAACTAGTCATTCAACCAGTTACCTGCTCGGGAGTGAGGCGGCGTTTCTTCTCCGGCAGCTGCTCATCGTAATAATCCTCGTCGAATAGTTCTTCTGGTGAGCTGAAAAAAGCTCGCCTCTTTGAGGTTTCCTCCATGCCCATCATCGATCTTCCTGTTTCCATTTCAGGGGAAGCAAAGCACATCGATTTACACTCTTACAAACAAAATTATTACTCGTGATTTTGTTATGTTCAGAGAAGTCAACTATCTAATTTGAACCTCGGGCCAGATTGTTCGTTTATTTTATTTTTGCGAAACAGAGTCATAAACAATGCTGCACTTGCAAATTCAAAGTAGGAAACAGTAATTCACGGCAGGTAAAAAATGGAAAATGGAAATCACCTCGATAAATGGGATCCACGTTCCCAAGGAACAGCATATTCCCGTGGCAAGCAGAGGGGTCGAAGAAAAGACGGCCGGACTCCATGGCTCCAAGTTGTGCTCTCTAGCTTGCTAAGTTCCCGCGCGCGAGCGTTCCAGGTCAACGACGACAATCGCCGTCGATTATCGCCAGAGAGAGTTACTCCAGCGAGGGATGGGGACAAATTACTATAGACCTTGTTTATCTTAATACGGTAATCCTTGTATTAGATGGTTCTGGAATAATTAGAAGATCATTAACTTATGACGGAAGAAGCTGGTGCTCCAGAGCAACCTCGCCGGGGTCTCCAATGGGCATATGCAAAATCCCATCATACACCGACAAATCTTAGCCAGCTCGGGTGGGATTTCCCGGGCGACAGTTTCGGATATCGCGGGCAGAGCGAGCAGCGGATTTTGGAAGTTTGGGGCAGAAAACGGTTAAAAAACGTCCATTAGCAGTTTGAGATAAGAGGTTGGGTAAGAGAGTAAAAGGGCGCTGATCGGAATCAAGGAGACGGTGGTCAAGGGGATTGGAATTTCCGGCTAGCGTTTCGTTTTCTGTATCGCACTCTGTGTCTGTAAGTGGGTGTCTTTTGCGACTAAAGTTGAAAGAGGGAAGGCGAGCAGCTTTTATATTGGTTCCCTAGGAATGGAATAACGTAAATACCCTTCGTCGTTTGGTAGCATCTTTTCTGTGATGGTCGTTTTCTCGGGTAGTTATGTCAATGTGCATTTGTTTGGATCCATGATCTTGACTTTTCATGCACATTAGCGGGCTCCGCGTGGTGGCTGCTACAAAAGGGGTTTCACTAACTTGCGCCGCCGGTGACGATAGGATATTGCAGGATTTAGGATCGTTAGTTTTTAAAAAATTCCAAGGTATGATTTTCTTTTTACCATATTATTTAATGAACTTACACAATAACTGATAAATCGAAAATTAAAAAAAATAAAAAACCATATTATTTATTTTAAAAAGTTAAAAGAATCTTAGGTGTTGAAGTTCACATGGCTGGGAGTTAAATGGGCATACCATGCTGAGTGGTGGGAAATCGTGGGGCCCTGGAGACAAAAAAATATAGCTTAATTAATTTGGGTTTGAGGTTAAGCTTTTTATCATAAAATAATATTTTTATAATTATTTATTTTGAGATTAAGTTATATATGCATAAATTATATGTAAAATTTTTTTAGGTGGAATTATATGTAAATTTTATTAATATTTCAATTATTTAAAAAATTAAAGCATAAAAATAGTGTCTCCTCTTTTAACAAAAGTCATATCCAAAATTTAATTATTATAATTTATTTACCTTATTGTTAAACTCCCACCACAATTTAAAAAAAAAATTTCTTATAAAATAAAAAAGAATAAAGGAAAAAAAATCATGGATCAAATTTTGAAAGCAGACACTTAAGATGAGTGGTTTGAATTGAATTCACGTAGTAGGCCTTGAAGATCATCCATCTTATATTCACACCCACCTTTATGATTATACCATAATTTATACGTAAATTATGGAAATTAGAATCTTATACATATCATTGTTTTATATATAAATATTTTTAAAATATAATTTTAAACCATCTTTAAAAAAAAAAAAAAAGGTTCTTGGATCTAGCTCTTAAGTCGAATAACAAAAATTGAGCAAACGTCATAGAGACATCACCGTTTTATAAATGAAGTTGTTATGATAGATACACTTAATTTAAATTAGGTTCGTTTTACACTTTTATATATTAATTTTTTTAATAATTAATAACTGTAACAGTCAATTCTAGATAGAGACAAATAAATAAAAAAATGAAATAAAATATAATAGAATCTTAATATGTAAATGGTCTATGAATATTCGTAACGTGCACATTACGGTGCCCGCCACATACAAGAACAACGTTCATAGGGTGGCAGCGCTGCCATCTGTTCCCCTACATATTCTATTTCAGTGTCAGATGTGTATTCTAGAAAATATTAATTAACTACTACACTCTTTTAAATTAATTACTTTTTCATTTTTTTTTTCACATATATCATACATTTAAGGGTGTGAAAAAGTTTAAATTCAAATTTTTTATACATATATTGAATAAGTGGTGAGTTATATTTTTTTAAAATTTGATTTGATTTAAAATAAATGTGTAATATATCAATTTAATTAATTTGTATTAAAATTTTAAAGTTAATTTTACTTAATTTAATGAATTTTCTATATAATTTCAACCCATGCACACTTTTAATAAGCTCTTACTTCACTAGGCGATACTAAAAGTAAACCACTAAAAATAAAGTCATATAACCAATTGGACAGTGTTCAGTTGATTTTGGTTATTAAACATTGGGTTTGAGTTTTGGAATATTTTATCTTATTTATTGTAATATTTGAATTTTTACAGGACTTATCTCTATTCATTTAGATAATTTTTTTACTAGTAATTGTAAAACATTTTAATAAAGAAGACTTTAGAATAGGAATGGCTCTTTTTTAGTTTAAAATTGTTTTGAGCCTACCAAAAATGATTAAAAGATTAATTTAAAAACCAATCAATTCCTGAACTAAAAAATTATATATATATATATATATATATACTAAGACTATCATAAAACTCACAAACACATTTTAAGAAATTTATCTTATGCTTAAAGTCTCATCACACTATGTTGCCACAATTAAATCACCCAAAAAAAGTGGCATGAATTTAAGAAAGATTTGTAGACAATATTTTCATAATCTTCGTACAATATTCCTTAACAATGTTTCTTTTTGCGTCGTCAATATATTGCTGTCATTTCTTTTACGTTATTGAATTAGCCATCGTCCTTCTAATCATGCTGATGAATCGATGATGGTCATTTTTTATGTTATTGGATAGATATCTATTTCCCCTCTCCATTTTGCTTCTACCTTTTTTGATCTGATTTCCTCTCTCCAATTCGGGGCCATCACTTAGCGAGAACCAGAGGGGAACCACGTAGCGCTGGGACGCACAGCATCCGACCATCACTTTTGTTAGTGGCGGAAAAAGGTAGCCCAAAAACAGAAAAGAACACATGGTCCAATTAATCTTAATGCGGCCAAAGTGGGTTTTCTTTATTTTTCAAATAAATAAAATATAAAATTGTTTAAACTATTTGAAGAATCAACTATTAATGCATTTATAAAGTGACCTAATTTTGTACATAAAAACGATGTCACATCATCTTACATGCCCATCATTAGATTCGAATTTAGGGCCTGTTTTGGGCCCCTTAATTTTGTATATAAATTGCTCTTGCCTCAAGAAACGCTAATCTCATTTAGGACCTGTTTGGGCCCCTTAATTTTCAGGCTTTCAATTGATTCCAATTCTAATTATTAAAAATGATGTGATGCTTGAAATTGATTCCTCATTCAAATTCTTGGATTTGTATCCCACTTTCAATTCCTGTCAAATTTGACCCAATTTAGCTAGATCCCTGGTAATTCATTTCCTTCCAAAACACCAGTCTATAATATCCTTTGTCTCCTTACAATTACAAATCAATTCAATGCTTTATATATATATAAATATATATATATATATATATATATATATTAGCTAACCTTTATCCACCTTATACTTTTTTCTATGAAATTTTTATTTTATAATTTATACACAAATTAGTATATAATTTATTATGATTAATTTTAAATAAAATCAATTAAATTTAAATGTAATTATATAATATATAAAAAAATTGTTGTATATACACAAATTACTATATGTTGCGTGAGTAAGTGAAACATGCTAAACACAAGAGGAGCACATGACTTGATACTGTCCAAATATATATATATATATATATATATATATATATATATATAACTGTGCATATGGCATTTCTTTGGTTGAAGAATATTTGACAATTTTTTCAACCAAAAAAAAAGAATATTTGATAAATTTTATATCCACTTTCCATGTGTTGGCCAGTTGTATGCTGCCAATGGTGCACTCTGAGAATATATATATCTTGACTCATTAAATGTTAGAAAATACAAATACAAATGAATAATGAATAAATAAAATGGTGGTGTATAAGAAGCAAAGTGTTTTTCCCTTATCCTTAGAAGATAACAAATAACAAAACTGGAGCATCTTTCTCGGAGAGATGGCAACCAGGTAACACCATATATTATATTTCAGCAGTATATTATTCTCATCTTCTAAGCATCATTTTATCATATAACTCTAACCAATGGAATCAAGGAAACAAAACCCATCATTACTTTCATCTTCTTCATGCTCCTCTCAACAAGCATGTGACCACAATTTTATTGTATACCTGTTAGGTTAATGTGCTTCTATTTTATGTGCACCTTTTGGGGTGCAAAAAAAAATTATTTTTATGAAATAGGCTTCACATTAAGTTCACATTAATTTTAAAATCATGCATACACTATATATGACTGCCACTTCAACTCTTTATAAATTTCGTGTAAATTTTGTTTAATGAGAATACTATAGTTTTTATGTTTGGAATACATTTTAAGTTAGAAATTAGGTACATATAATAGGATTGTTGCTGATTCTTCACTTCATAACGCTTTGCTTTAACTAGTAATTTATCCATGTATGCACTCATTGCAACACTTCAATCATTTAGCCAAATTTTTCCAATACCTAAACTATAACTTAGTGTCTTCTTATTATTTACAGAATCTGAATCTGCTCATTTAAATTATTATATGAGTTTTTTTTTTTTTTTTTTGTACTTGTGTTTCTCTCTTTGGTGTTTTGAGAACTCACAATAATTTTGGTAATTTTGTTCTTCTCTCTTCGTTGTTTTTTTGGTAGTGATACCAAAAGGTGCAAATAGAAGCCAGATGGTAAAAAGCTAGGCCTAAGATACTTTCCAGTAAATAATAGAAGGACAAGGAGAAATGAAATTCCCCCAACCTCTCATTCTTTTTGTTATTAAATTGCTTCCCTGCTAAGGTATACAAGGGACAAAATGCTTGGCATCTTTTCACTAGCTATGGGATTGGAGATTATAGCTTTTGCTAGCTTTTAGTTAACTTGCCCTAGTTTTATTTGTGTTAAGCTTTAGGAAAAGTTGGAAGGAAGACGAGGAGGAATTGGAGAGCTCAAAAATAGGCGTGTATTAGTAGGAATGAGGAGGAGTGGGAAATTAAAAGTTGTTTTGTTTAGTATTATTTTTATAATTTTATTTTTATTTAATCTTTAAAATATAAAATTTATATTATTAAATTTATAAACTAAAAATAAAATGTAATAAATCTGAAAGTTACAACTTTTCATGTGAGTATTAATAAAATTTGAAGTGCCAGAAGATATTTTCTCAAAGATAATAAACGAAAGGAAAAGAAAGATAGAAATCTAGAGAGAGAGTGGGAGTGGGAGGAGAGAGAAGGAACAATGCTTTAGAGATTTGTTTTGGGAAGTGTGGGCATGTATGTGAGTGAGTGAATGGTTTTGATAAAGATGATGATAAAGTGGGAGCACCAAGATTTATATAAAGTTGTACACTGCTTGGTAGTGCTTGCTGCTTTCTGCTTTCTGCTGTATTTTTAGGGAATGCGACAGATAAGGAGTCTACTTGTCAAGTACATTTTAACTATTATTATTTTTTTGGTAGAATATTATTACTATTATTATTATTCCAATTTGAACGTGCTCTTCTTCATCCGTCACTGTCTCTGCTTCAGGACCATCCACTGATAACTTCGTTGAAAAGTGGTAACCCACATTTCCGAGTTGACTTTGTGGGAGTTCACTGCAAATGCTAATCTTGGGCTTTCTGTCTTCCCCTTACATTGATTGGGCTTAAGACTGGTTTTTTGACTCATTTACTAGGCATGGGCTACCAACTTTTATAGGTCAATGGGGTTTCATCCTTGAGCCTGTTGAACCTGGCTCCAATGCATTTTCTCGGCTTGAACAGAAGCCCGCTGCACTGTTCAACGAGTGCTTTGACATTGTTGAACAAAAATGTGGCAAAACTAGTTGTTTTGATCATTAGGTTTAGCATATACTCAATTTGGCATTATATAAAAGAGTTGAGACACGTTTTCTTTTTCTTTTCAAAGACGTATCCGGAAATAATTGAAATATGAGATGACTCTCTTTGGCAAGAATCGAATTTGAGGCCATTTTTTATGAAAAATGGATCAAATGCAAATAGACAACGAGTTGTTGCACTTTAACTCTTTCAATAATTGATGTAGGATAATCTTCAAAAATGTTGAGCGCCTTTTAAACATTCTTATCCTAAAAGCTTATTTATGATGTGAAATTTTTTGACACACTTATATACTAACACCTAACTCCTACTATATCCATGGGACAACCAATACACTTTTGGAGGTGAAATCCAATGACAGCAATGTTGAATATTAAAAAGGAAAATGCTTCTCGTATGTGAGGTTTCAGATTGAACAAATTTGTTTGTGAGAAAAATGATAAAAAAAAAATATGAAAATATGTATATTTAATGTGCAGAATTTATATATACGAATATTGTTACCCTATAAAAATAAGGAAAGAGTCAAATCCATGATGAGGTAGTCCGTCCAGACTCGTCAACAATAAGTTCGGTGTGAGGCCTAATTTCAGTGGCTTCTGTCTGTTTACAAATTGGCAGATGTCAAACCCAACTTAATAATTAGGGAAACGCAGCTCTCTTCAAATGTAGAGTCGTCCAATGCTTAAAAACAGCTTTAGGACCGTGTTTTAATTTTGTCAATTAATTTATTAAATTTAATTATTTAAATTTTTAAATAAAAATTTAATATAAATCTATTTATAAAAAATAATAAAACTCGATTAATTAACCACCCCCTTTACAGCCTAATGGATACGCGTGTTGTGACTGTGCTTTGTAGTTTGTATAAGATGGATGACTTTCTCCCATTGAGTTGACGTCTGGATTTCCATCCAAACTTGCAAATCCATGGAAACAGGAAGTCCACCAGGAAACTCATCAATGGCAAGTTTGATAGTGGCACCATTACTGTCACTTTCACCTTCCATTTCTTTTGGCTCATCAAATTTTACGATTCTTATATTCGTACACCAAATCCCAGTTTTACACTTTGCCTCCTTCTCAATGTAACTAGGCAGCTACCTCGCCAAAGTCAACCGCTCTTATAATTACACTTCTCACACAGTTCAACCACTTCTTAACCACCTTTGCACTTTTCACACAGTTATATCAACAGCGATGCTAATAGCAAGCAAATAAACATTATCATTTGACATTTTTAATAATGCAATGTTATTTATTGTTGGCTTAAAACTTTTAGAATTATATATACAAAATAATTTATCACTTATCGTGTGATGAAAAAGTAAGCATGACCATGTTAATGAAATCAGATATAACACTACAAAAACAGTAAGAAGGGTTGGAGAGAGGCAAAAGAGGAATCTAAGTTTGAAAGTTTGGGCATCAACTAGTGCTTCCCTTTCGTTGTTGCTTTCCCCATTTTTGCTCATTTGAACACAACATACCTACATGCAACCGAAAACTTCTTCTTATTTTTCTAAATAATAATAAAAAAAAAACCTCTTTTTTTTAGCGGAGAGGTCACTGCCCCTGAGGTATAGCTACACAAGGATTCTAAAGGACACTATTTCATTCACAATAAAAGAATAAAAAGGAAAGAAAAAGCTAGAATTAACTTTTTATACTATATTCACCTTTTCCGGCAAGGCGGCCCAGTATACTTAATATCTATTCTCCTTATTTACAATAACACCCTTTTCTTTTTCTTTCACTATTATTAATGTTTTCAAGTGATATTTATATTTTTTATTCTTTTTAAAAAATTAGATTGTGCAATAAGAGATAGTTGCAGAATAAAAAAAAAAATAAAAGGATAGTGAAAAAAATAAAACTCATATTATTTCATAAAGAGATAAAAATAAGTCATTAAAGTTACAAAAAAATTAAGTAATTCAAATTTTAGCAATAAAATTGAAATAAAACTAAATTAACATGTGGATGTTATTATAATTCCATTACTTTCACTATTTTCATAATCTTATTATCAATTAATATTTATAACACAAAATTTAAATAAAAAATAATATTTATTAAATTTTACAATCTAAATTGTAAAATAGTAGTATAAGCCTTTTATAAAAGAGAATTGATATGAAGATTTTTTTTTGTAAGAGTCTTGCTATGCTAACTCATCTTATATTAAGTCATATAAGTATTTGTCACAATTGTGACTAAATGTAAAATAGAAAATGGCATATTAATTCCATTTTCGTAATACTTATACATGGCTTATGAAGGCTCGGCACGCTATTATTTCCAACAAGGGACCCTTCTACTTTTGAAAGGTTCCATCTTGTACCTATTTTCATATAAGAAACAAAATGCAGCACGTCACATGTATGTTTGAGGGTGGGACAACATGTCTTTGCCTAAATTATTGGTACAGACATTCCTAAAATCAATAATATAGACAATAATAATATAAAGTATTTATTATCGTAATCCATATATAAAACTATAATATGGCTATTTAAATTTAACTAATTTATGTACCCAAAAAAAATTTAAATAATTTGACTAAAATTAATTGTAGATAAAATCAGTCAAATTCACGCACTGATACCTAATATTTTGTGTATAAGTTCTACAAAAACACAGACAATTTATATATGATAGTTCTTGTCGAACTTGTAATGATCACAAATGTAAGAATTGTATGTAACAGAGAAAATAGCGTTACTTTTGTTGTTAAGATTTGAGGTGGTTTTTTAGAAAAGTTTATACTTACCTTCTTATACTTATATTTTACCTTAAATGCACTATTTGAAGTGGGTGTTAATTTGGGTATGAAATTTTGCATAATCTAATACTGATTTTAAATTATGCAATTTAGACAAAACATAAATATAATAACAAAAAAGAACAGGATTATTTTCTCTATAAGGTTTAGATTTTAAACTTTATTAGTAGTTTCTGATAGTAGATAATGAGTAAATATTATTATAAATTTTTATTTAAACTTATAACTTAAATGGGATATAGACTCTTCTTATTCTAAGCTTTACTTAAAAAAAAATTACATGCAACAATAGGGCGCCATTAATGCTGCACTGAACTGTTAAAGATGTTGACAAATTCAAATATTTCTGGTTGGTACGTGGGGATAAGATAATTAGGATTAGGATTTGTAAGAAGAATGAATTATTCAAACCTAATTATTATAACACACTTAACTACAGTTACAACCTCAACTGCTGAACTGACGCCCGCATGCTTCTCATATTAAATAAAATACAAAAATTCGTATTAAAAACATTATTCATCATCATTATTATATATCTCACAATTTTGGTACCATAACTCTTGAGATTTTTTTTTCATAAAATAATACGTATATAATTTTAATTTATTTTTATAATTTAAATAAATCATAGAACAATTTATGTATTAATTATAAAAGAAATAATATATGTCTATATGTGTACTATTAGATCTCTGCACTTATCATTTTTCCATCTATATATGTAGTTGTTACAAGGAGATATCTTTGTAGCCACATTAATTTCTCAAATTTGATAAAAATGAAAGTGAGAATCAAATTCTTTCGAAAAGATAAGAATTAAAATCAAAACACGAAAGCTTTGACCGGATAACAATTCAAAGACGATAAGGAAATGTGGAGAGATCCGATGCAACAGCGCAGTTGGGATAAAGCAGAAATCTCTGGCTTATTTTAACTTCCAGGTAATAATTCCCAAATTATCTTTTTATCTTTCAGTTAAAAAGAGTTTTGGCCATAGAAGGAACGTTTAAGGTGTAGTGTTTCATACAAACGGGAAAAGGTGCTGTCCACGATCCCTCACAAGCATGAACCGAAACGAAGGAGTTTTAGGACTCATAAGTCGTGAAATGTAATAAGTTTATGGTTAAAATTTATTAATATAAATATTTAATAAAATTTTATTTTATGAAAATAGCGTTAGCATTTGCAGGCCACCCTTCACTCAGTCTATATAACCGTCTCTTCCTTCTGCGTCGGGGCTCACGCACTCTCTGTTTCTCTCTTCTCTCTCTCATTCTCTGACAATTTCTCTACCATCCTAGAGCTTTGCTTCCAACATGGTGAGCGCTGCGGTAGCTCGTAACGTTGTCGGTATTATAGGTTCGTCCTCCGCAACTTTATAATGCATCATCTGTTGAATAATTTTTCTTGAGCTTCTTTGAAATTGTTGTGAAGCAGAGAGCTGTGGATTCTAGTTTCTGGACTCTGAATCTCAATTTTTATCAATATAAAAGGAAGATTGTGCGAAAAATTCAAAGACGTTTTCATCTGTTTACAAGGTTTGATGCTGAGAGTTATGTGTTTTTCTGTTATGTGCAGGCAATGTCATCTCCTTCGGCTTGTTCTTCTCCCCAGCGTAACACCTCTATCTTTTTCTCTGTTTGCGTGTATGTATCTATGTGAGAGTGATCGATCGATTTTGTACTAAAATGACTCAAATCTATGTAATCAGTTCTACCTTTTTTGTGTGACGCAAATTTCAGAAGCTTTAAGAAATTTGTGGGAGTGGTACCTTAATTACGATCACATTAATTAATTGTATTGTCTCCCATGAAATTAAAGACGTGCAATTATATATGTTTGTCTAATTAACTTCGAAGTTTAATAGCTCTCTGATGACATACGATTACACCTAATTTTTCCCATATCCTTCTATTGTTTGTTTGCCAGTCCTACTTTTTATGGAATCATCAAGAAGAAGACGGTGGAGGAGTTCAAGCCAGATCCATATCTGGCTACTGTGCTGAACTGTGCATTCTGGGTGTTCTATGGTATGCCGTTTGTCCATCCAAACAGCGTTCTTGTTGTCACCATTAACGCTGTTGGGCTCGTTTTTGAGTTTGTCTACCTCACCATATTCTATATCTACGCTACCAATAAAGGACGGGTACGTATGTAATTCCTCCTTATCCACTAATTAATTTCTTGGCACCATGATTATTGCATTTACTCTTTCCTCTGCTGATCTATATGTTCTTATCATTTGAATGAGATGCTAAGCTAATGATCTGATGTCTGACCATTATATCTCCTGCCATCGTCGTATACCCTTCAGGCAATCACCTCCTAATTTATTAACCTGCTATATGTATATATACTTGCATGCGTGGTCCTTTTCTTTTACTCGAGTATGGGTTGAGTCATGGTGCCATAAGTCCCACGAGATTAATCTTCTCTTAACACACTCAACAACAGTGATTTTGGTATTTGATTTGGCTAAGTTTCTTGATAGTTGCTTACCTTGAACAATTTAACAGACAAAATTACCCATGATTATCCATTCTCAACTCCCATGTTCGATCAATTTATGCTTTAATATATTTTTTTTATTTCAATCAATTTATTATCACACTTTTTGTAGAATTTAAATTATTAAAATTATTAATCCTACCGATTAAATATTCAACACTCTGCGAGTATAAATTTTCTTTACACACACCTAATATGATACCATTTTTCTCTTTTTGATTTTATGTGTAGAGGTAGAATACTTTATTATAATTCGTAGCCAGAAATTTGTAGCGGGTACTCTTTGTCCTAATAATAACCAATAATTCAGTCTTAGCTGCCAGATTAGGTGCCATTTTGCTCCCTTTTGTATTCTAGCCCAAATTGCTTTTTGGTCTCCTTATGGTACATACGACAAAAATAGTCACTGCTCAATAATCACAAAACACCTTTCTTTCGTTATATTTTGTTCAATTGATTATTTTGTTCCCTCATACTTTTTTTTTTTTTTTTTGATACATGTTCCCTCATACTTTTCCCACTTATATCTAGTATATCGTCATAGAGATGTTGATCCCTAAGTATAAGCCAGCCGACTCAATTGTCAGTATGTTCTGCTATGTTGCGAGTAATTATACTTCTTGAACTGACTAATTATGACATGTTGCCACATAGGACACATACACCAAATAATCCCACATTACTATAAATTTGGTTGCATACGATCCATATTAATTTCAGAAAACTTCAGTTTCGTGAGTTTTACAGCTACTCATTGAAAGTCAATAAATTTAGTAGTAAAAGTTCTTTTAAATGTACTGCTTTGTGTTTATTGGTTTAGGTTAAACTTCCTTAACCACGATGCTTAATTAGTTAAATGATTGCTTGAATGACATCATGTTAATTTAGCGAACTATTCATATTTTCTTCCTAATTTCTTCAGAAGAAGGTAGCGTATTGGTTTCTCGCGGAGGCTGTTTTCTTTGCTGCCGTTGTTCTAGTAACAATGCTGGCGCTGCATGGCACTCGCAAGAGGTCGTTGGTGGTTGGTGTTCTCTGTGATGTCTTCAATGTGATGATGTATGCTTCTCCTCTTACAATCATGGTAAGTCTTAAGCATCAAATACACATTTTTACAATGTCGTAATTCATTTGTGAGGGTTCTTTTCATGAAGTTATTTTTCACTGCTGATTTGATCGTGATCTTGGAATGATGAACAGGCAAAGGTCATAAAAACTAAGAGCGTGAAATATATGCCCTTTTGGCTCTCTGTGGCAAACTTCTGCAATGGTCTGTGCTGGACAACATATGCTCTCATCCACCCCTTCGACATCTATGTCCTGGTAACATCACTCATTCACTTTGTTGAGCCATTCTTTGTTTGTTATTCTTGAGTGGAATCTTTGTAATCTGTCATTACCTTTCTATGATCCTCTTGCAGATCAGCAACGGCCTTGGAGCAATCTCTGGCCTTTTGCAGCTCGTACTATATGCTTGCTATTGCTCCTGCAAAAGTGAAAACCATGATGATGATCTTAAAAAGCCAACTGAGCTCCAGCTCTCTACCAAAAACGGACCAGAGGTAGTCTGATGGCATCCCTGCATCAAAAATTCTATTGTTCCTTCTGTCTGACCCGTACTTTTATAGCAGCCCTTTGAACTTAGATTTTGGAACTCATACCAAGCTGACTCCAGTATATATCAGTGTTCTGTATTTAAATTTGAATGATGGGCGCCTCAGAGTCCAGAGCAGGGCAGCCAAGGGGTATTGTGTATTTGGATCAGTTTTCATTAAGTTCCATTTACTGCTACCATTGCCAAATTTATATAAAAAATGGTGTAGTACAGAAATAGCATTGAATTTAAGGTCACAGTATATGAATAAATCATGGCAACATAATCTGGCACCTTAGCCAATAATTGGTGTTTTATAAGTTATAGTTAGTGACCACGAGGAAGGAGGTTCAAATTTTGAAACATCTTTTTTATGTCATTTTAATATCTGAGTATCTACTAAATTCTTCTTTCATTCTATTTTTAGTTACTTAAACGTCGATAGTAGATTCATTCACAAACAGACCCGAATTGATTCGTGGTCATACTCTCTTCATGACATGACAGATTTGCAAATTGTAAGATAAAAAAGTAGAACAAGTATGCATTCTCATACTTCAAATCATTAATTTACCTATATAATTAGTTGAACAAATTCAGCTTTTTGGTTCTGCAAGCAGAATATTTCTGACGACTCATAATCTAGAAGAAATTTATTCTTCGTTGTTTGTGAAGGGACAATACTGAGGTTGCGAGAAAGAACAATGGTATATATTGTAGTAAGCTTCCATTTGGGACAGAGTTGTTTGACTTGCTGGGTAATTTCGAATTCATCTAGAGCAATAAAATCCTTTGTTTTTTATTCATGGCTAAAATATATGAAATTTTTCTTTGTTGCAAAACTCTTTTTGTATTTTTAATTATAATAATAAATATATTATATTTTAAAATTATAATAATTTATTTATTCCATTAAAAAATTATCTAAATCTTAATAAAATATATAATTTTTTATTGATAATTAGATCATAAGATAAAATTAGATATATTAATTTTTAAAAATAATTTTTTTGAAGGTTATAAATACATAAATTATATAATTACAGATAAAATTTTATTATTAAAAATTTTTATTTAATTATGATTTTGATCAAAATTTATTTTACTAATAAAAATATATGAAAGAGATTTTAATTTATAATAAAAAAATATATATTTTATAAAAATATGAATATTTTTTAATAAAAAATAAATTATAATAATTTTAAATATAATATATTTATTATTATAATTAAAATATAATAAAATAAAAGTACAACAAAATTTCATATATTTTAACCTATTTTCATTAAAATAAAGTAAGCATGCAGACATGGTCGAGACCTCTCCGGAAAGGCCTGCTCCATTTATAAGTTGGGCTTTCATAGGGGCCAGCTAACAACTTCCGTTTGTGTGCCTGATTGGGCAATCAGGTTCGGAGTCTGACATCGGGCGCCGTAAAGGAGCTGATTGGAATTGAATACTGCCATGTCTACGTTCAGTTCCTTTGTATATACTTTTTAAGCTCTTTTGTATATTATACGGGCTTTAATTATTTAAAACTCTACATTTTTAATATATAAATTTATTTTATTTATTATACCAACTTTAAATTTTTCTCATATATAACATACGAATTAATTTTATGAAATAAAGTATATAAAATTATAATTATAAATTATTTTTTATTATTTTATTTATAAATAAATTATTTGCAAGTTTTATGATTCACTCAATTTATTTATAGCAACATTAAAACTTAAAGTAAATTATATCCCACTCTTTGAAAATTTTTTCGAATAACTCTAAATTCTATTTTTATTAGACACTTATACACTGTCCTAATTGGATCATGTTGACTAAACTTAAAAATAAAAAGATTGATTGTACAGATCTCATATAACAAATATTTATGATAAATAATTTTTAAAATTTTTTATTATGAAACACTAATTAAATGAATATAATTTAATATATTTTATTTATATATATTTATTTAAAGACCATGTTTATAAGCTCTAAATTTTAAAATATTAAATACTAAAATCTAAACTCTTAATTTAAAATTTTAAACCTGAATTCTAAAGCATTAAATACTAAGCTCTCAAATCTTAAATATTAAACTTTAAATATAAAACTTTAAAATCTTAAAATATAAAACTCTAAACTTTAAATACAATATGAAATTAAATTCTTACATATAAATTGCAACCTCTAAATTATATCCAAAATAAAAAATTTAAAATAAAATTTAAATCTTAAACCTTAAACTATGAAACTATAAATCTTAAATACTTAAATTTTATGTAGTTTAGTATTTTAGATTTTAGGATTCTAGGGACTCATGTTTTATATTTTAGTATTTAGAGTTTAATGTCATGTTTACAATTAAAAATTATAAAGTTTTAGATTTTAAAGTTTAAGATTTAAAGTTTGAGGTGTAAAATTTAAAGGTATTTATTTTAGAGTTTAAGATTTAATATATTATTACATTTAGAGTTTTAAAATTTAAGATGTTTAAGTTTATGGTTTCAAATTTAATATTTTAGGATTTAAGGTATTAAGATTTTAGTATATAAAGTTTAGGATATAGTATTATAAATTTTTGGATTTAATATAATGTTGTTGTTAGGTTGTTAAGTAAATTTTAAGGTTTAAAATTTTATATTTTAAAATCTAAGACTTTATGAACCTTAATTTTAAATAAATTAAATAATTAAATATATTAAATAGATGATTATTTGATTGGTCCTATATATTAAATAAGATTTTAAAGATCTTTTAGTATATATATTGGTTCATGAGATTTTATTATTAACTTTTTATTAATAAGTTTAATTTTTATAATTATATGTAAAAATAATGTTAAATTACTCAAAATAAAAATATTTTATCAAAATAACCTTTGAATAAAATGACATTTAATATTATTTAAAAGAACTCAAAAATATAATTTACTCTGAAACTTAATTAATATGCGTAAGAGTCTAAATTTAAATTTAAATGAGATAAATTTGAATAATTTAAGAATATATAGTTTGTAGATGAGTTTTATAGTTGTCTAAATTTAAATCTAAATGAGGTAAATTTGAATACTTTAAGAATATATAGTTTGTAAATGAGTTTCTTCTGGAGTTGAGAGAGAGAGTTTAGAAAGAAATATATATAAAATTAAAAAAAATAAATCTTATTTATTTAAAAAAACAAAAAACAAAATGAAGAAAAAGTGAATTTGCACGCTGTCACAAAAGAATAGCATTGTTATCTTATCCTGTGGATATGATCCCCCGATGATGAAACTTCTGCAGTCTTCTCTTTCTAAATGCAAACCCCAAATATGGCCAATACCTTATCCGTTACAGACACTCGCAGTCCTTGAGTCACCTGTTATTACCAGCCACCTTAAAGTTAAACCCTCTGATGAATTTTGTTCACTGATTTCTTCTCTTAGTGTCAACCATGTCAGCTATTAACCCCTGCCACTACCGTGCTTCTGCAGCTACCCCCCGATTGCTTAAGTCAAACACACACTCCATCCCTTTTCGCTACCCAATTTCACTGGCCAATCCTCGACTTCGGGGTTTCAATGCTCGGTGCTCCAACCAAGAACCCCAACTGTCTGAGTTGCCGAACAAACATGTATGGCTCTCTGGATCTGTGTTTTTTTTTTTTTGGGGGGGTACTCATTGCTTCATAACTTTCTTCTTTATTGACTCTTGACATCTAAAAGATGATGAAGAATTTAAAATCATGTGCATTGTTAATTTGTTATGCTATTTCTTCTATGGAAACATCAAATGTATTTTTCTATGTTAAAAATTTGTCAAGCATTGACATTTGACAAGGCATAAGTTTGTTGCAATGTTTTATTGGGGCTCTAAAGGATGCTTATTGTTTAATATAATGGAGCAGAAAGGAAGTCAATTTTCCTTGAAGCAGTGCGCAATTTCAATAGTACTGGCATTTGGGTTGATAACAGGAGTTCCTTCGTCGGGCTGGTCTACTAATGCCTATGCAGCTAGCCCTGTGTTGCCTGACCTGTCTGTATTGATCTCTGGACCTCCAATTAAGGACCCTGGGGCATTGTTGAGATATGCTCTTCCTATTGATAACAAAGCAATCAGAGAAGTGCAAAAACCTCTTGAAGATATTACAGACAGTCTAAAGGTTGCTGGAGTCAAGGCTCTTGACTCTGTGGAGAGAGTAAGACATCAAGATCCTTATTCTTTTATCAGCAGAAAGTATAATGCCATACAGGTTGTCATGAGTTTTTTAATTTTATTTGTCTCATTAAGGATAGAAATTAAGCAGCACGTTACTTTGGGTGAAATGTAGAATGTCAGGCAGGCATCTCGAGCTCTTAAGCAAGGCAAGACTTTAATTGTATCAGGCTTGGCTGAATCCAAGAAAGAACATGGAGTTGAACTGCTTAGTAAGCTGGACGCTGGTATGGACGAGCTTGAACAGATTGTACAGGATAGGAATAGAGATGCAGTTGCACCGAAACAGAAAGAACTTCTTCAATATGTTGGAGGGTGAGTATCTTGATATCTACATCACTTAGGTTTATATTGTCCTGTCCTTCCTTTGATGTGCTCAAATGATATGGGTTAATGCATGTCAACTATATGTTTTCACTTTGTTGAGTTGTTTCTCTGTGCGAAGATGAATTGCATTTCAATTAAATTCGCTGATCTATTTGCCTAATTTTAAGAATTTGAGTCTCTACGAACATAAGTTAGAATTTTGAGAATTCATTTAGGTGTGCTCTGAATATATAAACCACCCTATGTTCCTTAATCTGAGCCTTCAAATTTCCAGAAAGAGGTCTGTTTTAAGATTTGGTTACTTCAGGCTTCAAAAATATAGGTCAGTACCGTCAGGTTTAACCTAAAATAATGGGGAAAGTGCCAACAAGAACTGTATCCCCTAGGTAATAATAGAAAGTTGAGGAGGACATGGAAAATTAATCTTCTCAAGAATGACTATGCTCTTATATAACCTTTCAGTGACTGCAGCTGAGATGTTCCTGGGGCATTACGTTTCTGCAGTGTTGAAGAGGATATGGTGGACAGTTTCCCATATGAAGTGCCAGAGGAATACCAAGGCATGCCTTTATTGAAGGGGAGAGCAACTGTGGATATGAAGGTCAAGGTTAAAGACAACCCAAACCTGGATGAATGTGTTTTTCGTATAGTTCTCGATGGTTATAACGCCCCTGTAACGGCTGGAAATTTTGTTGACTTGGTAGAAAGACACTTCTATGATGGCATGGAAATCCAGAGAGGTAAGAAATCAGACATTGGACATCTGTTTTTTTATTTTGTTCAATGTATCGTTGAGAAATATTAATTTTACACAAGGATATACAAGTTGGGTTTCTTCTGTTTTGCTGCCCCTGTTTTTGTTCACTATCATTTAGATGTAATTGTCTTCAAATGTCTTCAATCCTTTATGCAGCGGATGGGTTTGTTGTTCAAACTGGTGACCCCGAAGGTCCTGCTGAGGGTTTTATTGAACCAAGTACAGAGAAAACAAGGACAGTACCGTTAGAGATTACAGTGGTAGGGGAAAAGGCACCTGTTTATGGAGCAACTCTAGAGGTAAACTTTAACTGTCTCATGGTTGAACTTTTGCGTGTGTTTTTCTTTGATGTGTTAGCAAGTTGGGCCAGGAGTGAGCTGAGTATTTATGAGTCAATCTGTAAGCATATGGTGGTATATGAGTGAAGGAAAAATAATGTGTGAATTTTCTGTATGCTTAAATCTTTATGCTAAAGACCAACAATTCAATGAGAGAAAGATGTTTATAAATGTCTGCATACTCGTTAATCTGCGTTAAAAATATATTTGATACCACCAATCTCTACGCATCTTTTTAAAGTGTACCTCACTATGAAAGTCTCTAGAGAGGGAAAGTAGAGTAACTTGCTTCCGGAGAAGTCCTATACCATCTTTGCTATCTTCAACTTGACTTTGTTCAGGCATCTGGCTCATTAAGTGGGATTCTGTGTTTCCAGTGTTGATTGAAAAACTGTGTTGTGGAATTATTTGGAGGAGGCTAGCGCATAGCATTAGCTGTATCAAGGGTAGCAAAAGAAAAAAAGTAATCACAAATGGTATTTCTGAAACTCCGCAAGAAATAAGGGAAAAGACAGAGCGAGAAATAGTTGTTTCTTAAACCTGATATGGGTGAATTCAGAGAAATAAGCAATTCTAAGCAACCTTTTGTTTTAATGGTAGAATCTTTAGGGTACTTATTACTAGTAATTCTAGTGTTTGCAATCTATTTCTTACGTAGTTTGGTCTGTGCAACAAATCTAATTGTGTGATCAGAAGAGACAAAAGTGTTATGTAGCTTTTAGCTTCTTGCATGAAGGATCACGCTGTAACTGTGGAAGTATATACTATTTTTCCAACTTATTGTCTTTTTCCTCGTGGTCCTCCCGAAAATCTTTCCTCAATTGTCTCATGTTGGAAAGTTTACTCCTTTGTGGACAGGAGCTTGGTCTATACAAGGCTCAAACAAAGCTTCCTTTTAATGCATTTGGAACAATGGCAATGGCAAGAGATGTGAGAATATATTTTTGGACACTTTTGCTCTGTGTATGTTATCCTTGCTCTTTTTAATCCTTTGATTTCGTTGAACAGGAATTTGAGAACAACTCTGCCTCTAGCCAGGTATTTTGGCTATTGAAAGAAAGTGAGCTAACTCCCAGTAATGCCAATATATTGGATGGTCGATATGCAGTCTTTGGCTATGTAACGGAAAATGAGGACTATTTGGCAGACCTCAAGGTTGGTGATGTCATAGAATCAATCCAAGTAGTTTCTGGCCTTGATAATTTAGCGAATCCAAGCTGTAAGATTGTTGGCTAAGGATCTTTTTGAACTTTTTGCTATTAAATACCGTACAAGAGTGTTTACTGGCAACTTGCATCGAGGCAATTGGGGAAGGCAGGCTGTATCATTGCATAGGTCCCCCCCACCAAGTTTGTTTCCTTTTTCCTTAGAAATTGGTTTCCATGTTACGAAAACTAAGCATTTTTAATTCTTTCTGGGAGTATATTCTGTGTAAGACTGTATTGACTCCAAAAAGTATTCAAAAGGTGTTGAGCTTGTGACTTCCATTTGATCAATTCCTTAATAAAACCATGATTGCCCATTGAAGTAATTTTGAATTGTATAGTTTCTTACGTCCGTATGGTTCTGTAATTCATATGAGAAGAAGAAAGAAATCCTTTTGTCTTACACGAACGGGTATGGCAGTTACTCTTATGATGACCTGTGAATTAACATTATATTATTCTTAGAACTCTAGTGCACATTCCTCTTTTCCCAAAAAGGAAAAGTAGTGCATATTGCGGTTGAGTATCTAATGTTTTTCTTTTCTTTCGGCTGTTGTCACGCTTCTTTGCATGTTGATCAACCTTGTCACCTTAGTTGAAGTGAACATATATAAATATATGAAAATATATCTTTAATATATTTGGCAATTAGCATGCGTTTAAACATGTTTAAAAAGGCTGGTGAGACTTGAATCACAAGCTAAGATTACCAACTCTCTTGTAGAACTAATCCAGGTTCTAACCTTGAAGGAAAGCCGATTTTACCTCTCAGACTCCCTTTGCCCTTCCCTCCTCCACCTTGGAAGTTGTACATTTAAAAAGTTAGGAAGTTTCAGTTCTTAGACATTTTTCTAAAAGCAAATTTCATTTAGTGCAAAAATAGTTAATTATATGCGACATTGCAACCGAAGGTTGTTCAATTTTGGAGGCTGGTATATCATCAAGTTGATTCCTCTCTGTTAACCTTTTTAACCGGGAAACTGGACTGAACTGGATGAACCTTAGATTATTAAGACCTTTCATCGGTGTGAAGATGGACATTACCAAGTTCTGAAGTACTGGAAAGAAAACATAAAACTTAACAATGGGATTCAGCCCTATACTCTTATAAAATCTTACTTAAAAATATTTAAACTATTATATTTACTAAATTTCACAACATAAATCAGAAAAAAATCTATAGATCTAATATCTATTAATGGATTTAGTTAAGCTTGTGTGAAAACCTGTTAGCGGAAGCATACTCCATATCATTTTGCTATGCTTCTTAAAGATCATCCTAGATCTCATGCAATCAAATTTTGCCATCTGTTGGAGTATTTCTTGGGCTTCCATGCAAGTCTACCAAAAACAAAGATTATGCGGAGCCGATTATACGAGTTTCAAATTGTGCAGAAATTACGGATGCAATGTGATGCTGAACGATGATGTTTTCTGTTCGTTTCATCAGAAGATCTTGTTGGTCAGGGAGAACTAATAGTATCATGAGCTCTAATGCATGCTACTATTGTCAAGTGTTTGACTTCCACGGTTAAAAATGGGTGAAATGAGAAGCAGCACCATTAGCTTTACAAAAATTATAGCCAACATAATAACAAGATATTGTAGAACTCTTCATTGCCTATGACTTCCACGCTTTTTTTGAATTCCATCTTGATTCTTCCGTCCCTATTCTTTCAATTAATTAAATACAATTGAACCCCCAGATTACTGTATATCATCTCCCTCTAAGCGATTTCCTTGACAGTGAAAAATCTTTCAAGGTCCTCGGTGCCTGCGGAAACAAAAACAACCCTGAGATTGATCAAGAGGGATCATACCTCCACCCCTGGAAGTGTCAATAGCCTCCAACATTGTCACCACATCATCCATCTCCGGCCGCCTATCAGGATTAGCATCCCAGCATCTTTTCATTACATTTGCCAGGGAACTTGGGCAACAACGAGGTATCTCTGGTCTCAGATTCTGCAGTTTCATGAAGAATCTAATTACAGCAAAAACAGCTAACATGAATGTGACACAGTAAATATAATTATACACAGTCAATTGTAAATGATGGCAAAATCTGCAAATCACCATCAATTCTGCCTGTTAGCATTCACTAACACAAAATGTTTACATTATTCCCCCAGATATTAGTTTATATTTATGCTGGTAGAGCCACCTTTTACTTTTCACAGACCTGACGTACAACAGCTGATGTTACTTCTGAGAAGCTAAGGTCAGGATATGGCATGTCGCAGCAGTATATCTCCCATAGGCATATGCCAAAACTGTACACATCACACTTTCTATTATATGGATTACCATTTAGAACCTGCCCAATATAAATTCTTCATGTAAGTTAGAAACACCACATGAGAAGGTTGCCCAACATGTCAAAAAAAGTGAAAATATCATGTTAACAAAAGAAAGGAAACATGAATTAGTTCTGCAAAGCCAAGCCGTTGATCACTGATCATAAATGAACAGAATATATACTGAAATCATGTATCTATACAGAGCTAACCACCATGTGCAGAAACACTGAAAATTTAAGTAGAACCTAGTTGTATTTTGTTTTTGGTTCCCCTTCCCCCCTCTCTTGTCACTGAAGCAATCTCGTTAAAGCATACAATTCTGATAAGTGAAAATAAGAAAGTGTACCACCCCCGAGAAACCATGAATCTCAATAATCAACAGTTAAATGATGGCTATTCCTTCACCAACAGAGATAAATAATCTGACCATGAAGTACAAGGAAGCCTGAAAAATTAACAGAATATGGTAACAGGCCACTTGCATTTCCATATGTGGAGAGCCAATCTAGGGAGACAAGACTAGAAAGTGGAATTGCTGCACTAGAATACTAGAAGAAAATAGCATCATGTGAAGTTGCTATTTGATGTGATCAAACAAACAAAACCTGCTAAAAGATGCTTATCCTTTTTTTAAAGCTACAAAACAAATGCAAGATCTGGATCAGATACATTATATATCAAGAGGTTACTGCCATGTTACAATTATAGATCTCAGCAGTTGTAGATGCAACCTTTTAAAAGAGATTTTTTTCCCAGCAATTGTGTACAAAAAGCAACAATGATACATGCAAGAACTGTTTCAGACCCCACATTGAAATAGTCATCCCAGTTTATTTAATCATGCCAGATGTAACAAGTAAGAAGTACAGTACATATAGACACAGTGACAACCAATACAGCTCTGCAGTTTAGTAGACTTACAAAGTGGAGGAAAGGACTAGCTCCAAATTCGTGCTCCAAACAAATCAAAGGATAGATACACAAGAAAGAGAGATACTTTGAAAAAGATCCAAACATTTACCTCAGGAGCCATGTAACCAAGGGTTCCAGTTTCACCCGTCATGTCATGGGGATTCGAAGCCTCAATACGAGCTACTCCAAAGTCAGCTATTTTCAAGGTTCGTGTCTTATCCAACAGCATATTTTCTGTTTTAACATCTCTGTGGACAATCTTTTTTGAGTGAAGATAGCTCAACCTATAAAGTAAACAATCAGAAAAAACCTCAAGCTGAGAAAGCAAGTAAAATATATTAAACTGATGGGACACAGATTAAGTGTAGGAATTGGACCCTCTTGCAAGATCAAGTGCCAGTTGGACAACAACTCTAAAAGCCAGCTTCCTTCTCCGGTTTTTTATGAGATAAGACTTCAGTGCACCCCCAGGACAATATTCCACAATTACACAACAAATATTACTGGGCATGCCCATATGACCATTTTCTGTTTGTATGTGTAGCTCTGACGTGCCCATTGTTGCCCCAATAAACTGCAAAATCAATTTGATAATAGGCATGAAAAAGACAATCCCCAAGTAAATGTTTGAACCTAACCAAAAGGAAAATCTAATTGTAGCAATTTCCTTCAGCCAGCATACATTTGCAGTTTATGTTCCCTATTACTGGGCCAAATAGTTTGTAACCATTTTGAACATTGATACCCTTGCAGATTAATATCAAAACACAGTTTTGTCCTCAAAAAGAATGTAAATTTCAATACTTTACCCATAAAGTTACCTTAGATATTCATGACTTTCAAAGAATGTTACATCAGCATCAGACATGAACAATAGAATGTGTGAATAAATACTTCACAACATAGCAACACTTTCTAATTAGGGTCAACAAAAAGATCATACAGAATAATCAATTTCTTTTATGGGGATAAGGTTTCTTCTTGTTATTTTGAGATAATAAGGATTGAAACTTCAGAAACACAACAAATCAGTTTCCCATCTTAACAGCAAGCCATGTCCACAAAAGATATATATTTTTACCAGTTTTAACTTGCACATCTCTAACTAGGATGCAAAACTATTGTATTGGCTACAGCGATCCGTGAGACTGGATTAAACTCTCAGCCTATACACTTTGCCAAGGTCTTTCCCAACAGTATGGATCCTAATGTAGCCCTCACCCACCCAAATGCCAACCAAACCCCTCCCCAACCTTCAAAGTATAGTGAAAAGGGCACAACATACAAGATCAATATTAACATGAATTAATTTTACACAGATATCACCATTTCAAGTTAAGAAATTTGTGCATACCATGTAGATAGAACAGATCGAGTTTCAGGCAATATATGCTTCCTAGATCACTATTCTTTTGGGAAAATCTACTCCCATAATTCTAATCTTATATAAAAGGTGTAAGCTTTTATATTTGTTGGGTCCCACAATACAATCTATGGGACCCAGTAGATTTAATGGTGTAGATTCTGTATTATGAAAATTAAGTAGGAATAAAGTTGTGGTAATAGTTGACTCTTCTTTTTTTCTTTCACATTTTTTATCCCCTTTCCGTTTGTCCATTAATTTGTTTTTCAAATTGACTATGATTTGCTACAGAAAATGACAGCTCACAAGCAACTAATCATCACTGGCTTTTGGTGTGAACCACAACATGTGATAGAGGGGAAATATGGAGAACAGAGAATGAGGACTTAAACATTACCTTGGTTACATTAGGATGGTCAAGCTTGTGCCAAACAGCAACTTCTTGCGTAAAAGCTGCTCTCAGAGAAGCTATTTCAGCCTCTGACCTATGGCCTTCTTCTCCCCAGTCAAGGAGCTTAACTGAGAGAATAAAAATGAAAGGTAAAATACTTGAATAAAAATCAGCCGGAGAACATATGGTGATGGTGACGAGCTAAATTATAGCTGCTCATTTATTTAAATATAATGGTAGTAAAGCATCAGGGTGGACAAGTTTAACATCCAGGGATTAGAAAGAAAACAATGTTCCAGATAAAAACAACAATCATCGGTAAAAGTACAAAAGGGCCCAAATATAATTGATGACTAATGACTTTAAGTTGAAGAATTCCTGTAACCAACTCCCTGCAGAAGAACTTCTCTGAATAAGGAATGTACAATTATGTGGCTGATAATGTCCAGTCGGTATTAGTCAACAATTCCAATTATTTTAATCTTATTTTCCAGCATCATGTTACCTCATAGTAGTTATAACAGGTGCACATCAGTTATAAACAAGAACACATGAAAGTTCGAAAAAGAAAAGAAGAACAATAAAGTTGATGCACATAACTGTCAAGTCAACTCAATCTTGTGAATTCTAAAACGTAAATTAAATAAAAAAGAAGCAAAAGGGCACTCAATCTTGTGAATCACGGATTTCGTAAATCTGGATCTACAAAGTTCGATTGCTTGAGGGTCACAGTTATCCAATTAAATTTCGAAGCACAAGAGTCAATAGAATAACCAAAAGATATCCACTTAGAACTCAACGAGGTGAAAGAAAGTAATATATCGACTTATATACTACGTTATTGGCCTGAGACTTCAGCCAAGTAGTAAATCCTATCTGGCTCAGCAAGTAGAAGCCGTTTTTTGATTGTAAATCAATAAACATATTGGAATAATTATTATAAAAGGTAGAAGAAGCAGCAAAACTGAAAGCGGTGGAGCTGCTTACCAACTTAATACATATGTTACACTGATCATCATATTGAAGAACTCTTCAAACTTTTATAGCAGTTCCACTGTATGTTAAAGCTAAACCAAATATAAGTTACATAAATTCGAAAAAAAAAAACGACTACTTCATTTTCTAACATGCCCATGGAATCTTGACATTTACTGAAGGCAGGCTTGCCAACCCATCAACTTGTTTTACATATCGGGAAAAGGTGACAGGGGAGATGGGAATGGGAACATCAAAACGTCATGAGATAGTCCCAACTCAACTACAAACACCAGTAAATGAGCTTCTCTGAGTAACAAATTTGCCCTTTGCATATGCATGTTGTGTTAAGTGAAAGGGTGTAAGAACCAGGCAAAAGGTAACTCATAACTGTACATCTTTTTTCGCCAAAGGTATCATTCAGAACAGAAAATGAAATTTGAATTCTCGATTTGGGGCTTCAAAGAAAAAGCGTAAATGGGAGAGAGCTAAGGGGAGAAGAAGCTAGAACCTGCAACATCTTGTCCATCATAAATGCCACGGTGAACGGTGCCAAAAGTGCCACGAGCAATGACGCTCTTGATGATGAGCTTAGAGGGGTCAATCTCCCATTCTTGTCGGGTTTGGGTAGACCTTCCTTCGTACTCGTCTTCTTCTTTCTTCTTGTTCTTCTCCGTAGTCCATGCTCTGCTCAGATGCCTCTGAAGCTGTTCGTCCAAGCTCTTCAGATCTATCTGATCCGCTCTCACATACCCACCACCCCCACTTTCACTCTTCTCCTTCATCTCTCCCCCTCTCTTCTCAAGCTCAAAAGATTACAAAATCCCCTTTATCTTTCTTGTCGCTGAAGCTCTTTCTAAACTTCTAAGTGCCACTGCCAATTCACTATAGCGGCAAGTGTTGATTTTTGCGTATTTTATCTTGTGGGTCTATATGTTTTTCTATGCTTCAGCTTCTGCTGCCACTGCGGTTGCTACTTGCTGCTGGTGATGGTGAGGGAAATAAATATAATGGTGGCCGTCTACAAAACAAGTACTTGTTGCAGTCTGTGTAGCACTCTCTCTCAATCATCCATGTGGGCACATGGATTTTGCCTGAACGGCTGAACACGACGTGTGTTTTCAGTTCCCTGACCCACCTCGGTCTCCCCCTCCTTCGCCCGTCGCCAATTCACGCTTCTAATTTATTGAAACCCAATGACCTCTCTCTCTCCGTGGCTCTACCATTTTGGTTTTTTTTTTTTTTTTTTCTAATTCTTTTATGGAATTCACGGTTAATGTGCCTTTCCATGTGGCCATCTCTTTCAAAGAGGCTTAGCTTTGTGAATGAGTGATCGTGCAAACAGTTAAGAGCGTTACTGGGAAAAAAGGGCGTTGTAATCATGATTTATGACTTGGAAAACCGGCCCCTCTGATGATTCCGTCACTTAATAGTCTGGTTGTTTTGGCCTTTACCACTTAATCCTCTGTTTGATTACATACTGCCCTTGACAAATCACCATTTCTGATTTTCCCCCCTCCCAGTGTTTTTTTTTTGGTACAACCCCCCTCTCTCTTTTCCGCTTGACCCTCGGTTTTGTTCACGTTACCCGAAATTGCAAAACAAAAAGGAAAAATTTTCTCTAATTTCAGGAAAAAAAGTAAATTATTACAAATTTTAGAAAAATTATTAAATTTGTTTATTTTATAATTTAATTTTTAAAATTAATAAATTTAATAAAAATAAGTAATTAATAATAATTATTTAATAAAAAATAGGAAAACTATAACAAAAATAATAAAAAACTGAAAAAAAAATTAAGTGCACAATGTACATACAAGATGCTATTATCAATTAAATCTAATAATTAAATTTATCAAACTTGATAAATTTAATAATAAATTATATACACTTTATTCTATTATACAATAATTTTATAAATAACAAGTAAATTTGAATTATTTTTATTTTTTTACTTTAATAATTTTTTGTTTTTTATATTTAAATTTATGAATATTAATATTTTATTAATTTTTTCCTTAATTCTGTCTTCATTTATTTTTTTATACACTATCATTTTCATACAAAAATATCACCTAATCTACTTCCAATAACAGTAATAAATTATAATAACAACTTCTCTTCAACAAGATAAAAGTTTGTAAAAAATTTTAAAGACATAAAATGTATAAAATTCAATAAAAAATTATTTCAGCATGTTTGAAAACTGCATACATTTTTTGTACCAAAAAAATGTATACATTTTTACGAAACAAATACAAAAGAGAAACGTATGCCGTGAAAAAATGCATATTATTAACATTGCTCAAATTCAATAGAATCATGATTACGTGACATCTACGAGTGGGTCCCACGTAATAATGGTTCTCATTAAATTTCGTACACTTAGCCGTCCTCGTCAAATGCTGAAGTAATACAAATTTAGTCCAGTTTTTGTTTGTTTGCATCTTGTCATCATGGGATTAGAAATTATTTTCTATTTAAAAAATATTCATTTAAAATATTTAAATTATTAAATTTAATTAAATAATAAAATTAAACTAATATAACAACTTTTGTAACACACAAAATATAATTAATGTTTAGTCTAATATAATCAATGAATTTCTTACCTTGACTCTAATACCACTTGAAAATTATTATTATCATTATTTTTGTAACATCCTTGATTCTTGCACATTATCGTTACAATTTTATATTTGGTAAAATAATGTTTATCCCAACTATTATGCAGATAAATAATGATATTAAAATACATAATTTAATATTTCAATCAATTTATATTTTAATAAATTTGAATTAAAATTATAATTTCAAACACTTCAGTTTCAATTTTATTATCCAAACAGAACTTTTAACGAAAATTACTTTGCCGACTAATGGCTTCCCAAATCATATGTAATGAATACCTGGAAACCATCTCTATTTTCTTATGAACAGTAGTCATCTCTAATCTCCAAAGTTTTTCTTCTCTTTTTCTTTTCCACTACTTTATTTACCAATTCACAAATTAAAAACAAAGAAAAGATTACTGAAACTAATCATCTGGTGGCATCTAATCCCAAAACTTTCAAAATGAATATATGAAAGAATCCACTTCAGGAACTGGGGTGGGCAAGCTTCATCACGATTATTGACTAGCTGTTGGAGAAAGAGAGAATATGGGGAGTTGTCAATGGTTCTGATCAAACTTGGGAAAATTCGTTTATATTGTATTATAATATGTTTGGGTAATATATATCCAAAATAATCTTATATTATATATATATATATATATATATATATATATATGTGTGTGTGTGTGTGTGTGTGATGATGATGATCCTAAATAAATCTATTGTAGTAGTGGAGCATCTTATAGGATAAATTTCTAGATTTCAAGATATAAGCTAAGTATGTAATTTTTAATTTGGTACATTCTCATATGCTTGAATTCTTATTCTTGTTAATTTTTCCTAGATCAAGCTATGATGAAATTTCTTGTGAATTTTCCAATCTGAGTATAAGTAGCCTGTCTTGAACTGAATTAAAGAAGTAGATTAATCCATATAGAAGCAAGCTAGACTATGTTAATTGAATTTTGAGTTAATGACCAGTGTCCACGAGAGTATTTAGCAGCAAATGATGTTACATTGGAAAGAATGTTCAATATTCTACAAAGGACTCACAGAATATTACTTTAGAGGGCATGAAATTAAAAAAATTGGTGTCATTGCATTTATAAACAGGCATCTGAAGTGATCAAGAGGGAAAGAGTTCTCTTTGCATGAAAAGAAGTTTCAATGATAAGCATCAGAGATAGTTGATCTGGGGAAGGTTGGATCTGAATTACTTTGCTCCAAAGAAAGAGAAAGAAAATTTGGGTCAGTTTTGGCCGCTAAATGTGCTATGCTGCTGATATGGAAAAGAGAAAGGTTGCTTCTTATTGATTAAATACTATATACTAAAGCTCAACAGGGTCACACTGTTCTACTTGTGCAATGCAAGAGTGAAACTAATGTATGGCTTTCATATCATAATTGTTTAGAGTCCAATTGTTTTTATAAATTTTAATTCATAAAACTTTAATAAAGTATAAATAAAAAATAATTTTTATTTATGAATTTTTATGATAATAAATAAAAACTGATTTCTATATATATTTTGTGAGAGTTTCAAAAGTTAAAATATTTAGAAAATATACTTTTCTAATCTTCTAAAGAGCTCACCATCATTATGCCTGATTAAAAACTGAAATTGATGGATGGACCATACATAACCAATGATTTCTTGTAAGTTTCCTTCTCAATAAGATGTTATTGGTCACAAATTCTGTGTTAATGGCTTTATGGAAGTCTAACACTAAGGAAACGGGGGCACAAGAAGGCAACATAGTACAATAATTTAGACTGGCCATTCAAACAACAATAATGTTACTCACTGCATTAATGATGTTTATTTAGAATTTCACTTTGCGTATGAGAAAGAAAAAGGTTGTTGGTGGTACTATAAGAGCGTTAAAGTCACTTGCAAATCATATCTCCTTGCATCTATTTTCCCAAGATTGAATTCAAACAGTTGAGAAGATTTAGAATGACTATTTGAGATTTTTTGCCCGCTGAAATTTATGGTCCAAAACTATTGTCCCAAAGAAGTGAAGGAAATCTGCTCTGGGAGGCAAAGACCCAAGTCCCAGGGATCAGCTTTTTGCAATGAATTAACGTGGAAGTAATATGGCAGTTCTGCATCAATGAGCATACGGCTATGGTAGCCCGTGGAAGGCTATCCTTTCTGACTTTAATTTGGCATAAAAAGATGCCTCAACAGACTCATGAATCACGAGGCCAAGTTTCAAGTGGATCCCAAAATACCCCGGATTTTTAAGGCAGGTCAGTAACACCCGTGACCTCCGATATACACGATTATCATCATGAATGAAGAAAGATAGGTATATATTTTTAAAAATTATGCAACAAACAATATTATACTAATATAATAACAGAAAAATCTTATTACATTAAATAAGATTATTCATACAAATTAAATATTATCATTAAATTTTATTAAAATTAAATTTTTATATACATCATTTATTAAAAAATTTATTTTTACAATCTTTACAAATATCTTTTTTAATTTTTTTTCTTTTTTTTTATTAGACTAAATACATCTGATTACCTTTTTTTATTGAGCTCAAATTTCTTTACCCACAATTATTATTGATAGGCGATATGTAAGTATCATATAAAACTTATTGAAGTATGTAATATGTTATAATCTTAGAATGGAATAATATTCTATAACCCTAGTCTTTTTTCAAAAAAAAAAAAATTCAAGAAAGATGTACCAAAATTAAAAAAAATATTAAATTATCTTGATATTAGAAAAATTATTTTGTTCACCAAAATATTTTCATAATAGCCACAAATATCAAAAGTCAACTATATTAAGAGCGAAGAGAGAATATTTTTGGTTAAATATTTAATGAGAAGTGTTTCAACTAATGATAAAGCTATCAAAAAAATTAACAGAATTTTAATCTTCAAAAATGACAATTAAAATGAAAAAAAAAATTACAACGACAATTATTTTAAATCAGAGAGCAATGGATATTACTAATGAAAATGGTATAATGCATTGAGTGTAACAGGTGATTTCTCCTTCAGAACCACATATGTTCATGATCACGAGACACACATGCAGTAAAGATTCACAGCCAGGCTTACTAAAAAAGGAAAAAAGATTCACAACCAGAAGGAGTCAACAAGGCCATTCAATGTCTAATCGCCTGACACATTAGTTTTATACTTGTAATCAAAAAGTAAATAAATGGGCCAATGGAAAAAGCCTGCAAGTGTTGTTACTGTATATCACAGATGACAATTTGACAGTATTATTATTTTTATATTTTTATTTATAATTAATATTTTATTTATTTATTTTAAATAAAAATGAGATCATGTAGCCCTACCAGCGTAGGGCTACCATTATCCCAATTTTATACTCACACCATAAACGACAATCTGCTAAAGTGAGGTTACTTTAGTACAGACAGATAAAGGTGTAGAATTCATCAAACCTAAGGGTTCTGGCACATCTGAACAAACCAGAGCACTTTCTCATCTAACACAACAGTATCTGAATACTTGAAAGGAAAAATACAAAGCCATCTTACTGATATTTAAAACTCCATTGTTACAGCCCAACACTAAAGAAATAACTGCTCTACATGAAGATTGATAATGATATATGGCAACATTCAATTACAACTAAAACCTCCAATTAGGGTGTAACATCGATTTCTGGTGAAGAAAACACCATTTTTCAAAGAAAGACTGACAAAAGTCATCAATCTATACAGCCACTATTGACTCGGTTAAAATCGAACGATATTAATTGTGGAAAACTACAAATACTTGTATACGAAGGATGAAAAGAAGAAACTCATAAACAGATACATTTTTTCATGGACAATAAATTCCTTAAATACACAAATTGTAACGACGCTTTTTCTTCTCTGGTGTTGAATGCACCTGTGCTTTGATCCCATATGTTTTTAACTGAAAATTTTCAAAAGCCTCTGAAATTGCTTCCACCTATAGGATTGTGTTGGACAAAGTAAAAGGTAAGTAAACCTGATTTTATTATTTTAAAAAAAAAAAAGTAACAGAAAAATGATCAAATTTGGATGGCATTCAAATGCACTGACCAGTTCTGGCTTTTTGGAGTAAACCTTCACTATCATATCCTGATAAGATGTTGGAAGCAAGTGGCTTATGCGATCATTTGGTATTGTAAGTTTCTCATCACTTTCATAATCCTGAGTAACATATCAAACCTGTAAAATATCCTATAGACAGGCATAAAATATGAAATATACCCAAATTTACAAGTTTGATTCACAATCTCACTGACCTGCACAGTCCTCAAATTCTCAATCAGCGAAGCATCCAGTATCAATTTTTTATAAGGGAAACTTCACAGATACAAAGATTTCCTCACAAATTTCTTTTAAATGAACATATAGTTATTCAACACAATCCCACCTATAGCAGAATACTAAAAGAAACAGTCCTCAAGGATTACATCAAAAACTATGAACCAAACATTATTATAAAACATCCCAAAACACCTTCAACCATGAGATCCTTCAATTTAAACCAAACACCAACCAAAGCACCAGAGAATCACATTAGCCTTTTTCTACAACTTACAACAAAGACATTCCTGTACTCACTAAACAACCAAGAGATTAGTATATATCCTGACGACTAGAAGCCCATTTTGTAACAAAAATTTTAAATTCTCCAATAATGCTCTATAGAAGGCATTAACGATCTACCTATTTTCTGGAGTCTATCCTTGCTTCCCTCAAGATAAAGTGACATGCAGTTTTTTAGTTGCCATATGTATAGGATCTAGCACCTTTTTTTTTTTTGGTTGCATTCTGCATCAATATTGGATATCTGACTGGCAGATGTTTCTTTTGAAATTTTGAACTAACTTTAATAGCTGGATGTTTCGCTTTTGTCACTTCCTAATCAATGGACTTTAGTTGTGTTCTGTTTTTCGTTCCTTTTGATGATGCCAAAGGGAGAGACATAGCAAGATTTCAAGGGGGAGCTTTTCATTGTGCTGAACTGATGTGAAAATTGTTATGTAGCATATTTTGTTTAACTCTGAAATTGTTGTGGATGATATGAATTATTGCCTCCGCTTTAAATTCCTTCAATGCAAAGGTTGCTTATGCTGTTAATTTTTCTGATGCACTTTGCTTAAGTGTTTCCCAACCAGTTTTATTATAATGTCTTGGTTAGTTTAAACTTAAAATTTACCTGCAATTGTATGGAGTTGTCATCATCAGAAAAGGGGAGAATTTAGGTTTGGAGAGATCTAGATATTGATTTTGACAATGACATTTGATAAGTTTAATTAATTACTTTGGAAATGAAACTGAGATTATTAAGCTTGAATGGTTAGTTATCTTGTTTCTACTAACAAAGTGTTGAATATGTTTACTGTTGAGTATATGAAGTTTGGAAGTATTTCGAGGTGTTTTGGAGGAGTTTGGAGGCTGTATTTTTGAAGAACCAAAAGTGCTGGAATTTACAACGGCTGGCAGAGTCATAGCAGGCATGATAGCAAGCAGATTGGAAATCACTTATCCACATCAGCTAGTTCAAAACTTTTCTCCACCTGCTATATTCAGTCTCTGCAGGCTGCCAACGGCACGAAATCTTCCTGGAGATTTATAAGAAGTCCTCCCCAAGTGTTTCAGGTTACAATTTGCAGGCATTGGTGAAATAGCTTGATCTCCTCGTTCAAACCCTAGAAATCTCTCTATTTCTCTTGTGCGTTCATTCGGTTATCTATTCCAAGGGCTGTGCTTTGATTGTAGCTCTTATCTTGGCATCAAATACATCTTGATTGATTGCCGTAATTGTGTTAGCTAGCTAAAGACTGAGAGTGTGTATATCCTCTTCAAAGTCTTTAAGCTAGGGTGTCTTGTTTTTGGGGAATAAAGCAGCAAATAAGTTTGTAGCAGTGTTCTTGAGTGAAAAACATTGCTGGTTTGTAAAGGAAGCCTAAAGGCTTGTATTCTGTTGGCTGATCACAATAGTGGAAGAAAACTCTTGAGCTAGGGCTTGGGGAGAGGATGTGGGCTCAAGTTTGAGACCGAACCTCTGTAAATCTCTGTTTGCAATCTTCTCATCTTTTCACTCTTCACTTTCAGCATATTAATCGATTGCTTAGCTATTTATATCCTCATTTGAAGATATATATCTGCTGTGCAGCATTCTATCAGTGTGTAGCTCATCTATTGTGATAATTTGTTGATTGTTGTTTGGAGAAAATTTTTAATACTCAAACCAAATCACCCCCCTCTTGGTTTAAGTTATTCTTTCAAAACTACATGTCTAGTAAGACGGATTGCTAGTTCAAAAGTCAGACATAATCACCCTATGAGATTGAACTCACCAAAAAAATAAGAAACTAAACTAAAAAAAAAATAGGCAAAAGATTGTGAAGTTCAGTCATATACCTTGAAAAAGTTAATGCTGCCCGAGAAACATGCACCAAAAGAGAGATAAAAAATATATAGTATAAAATTAGAGGAAGCTAACAATCCAAAGATCTAAATTGAGCATTCATCATCATTCTTCAATGAATACCTTTCAAGAGGATTATGCTTTCCACGAGTCAAATCAATCTTGACATTACAGACAGCTACATCCTCCTCTTTCAGTAAGACTCCACCATTCCTCTGTAAAATGGAATATACAATATCAATATTGTGTCCCTTGCCGAACCTTAGCAACTAGCAAGAAACAAAGGTATATGCAAATGTGATGGTTTAAAGACCTGGGAACAAACAATATCTTGGGCAGTGACTTTTTTGAAGTTTTCTACTTTATCCTTTGGTACAGCATACTCATTACAGAACTGCAAAAGAGAAGGAATGATATCATGAGCTTCATCAATGCTTAATATCACAATCATAATTTTATAAATAAAAGAATTGTGCATGCAATTAATAATAAAGCGTAACCAATAAAACATGCCAGGTAGAGATTCCTCCTACGGATTCGCAGGATCAACTCCCTCGCTTCCTTTAGTTCCTGACTTGGAGCTGTCTCAATGGTTTTGATTATTGTGTCATCTAACTGCATTTTCAAAATAAAAGATTAACTTATAGTTCAAAAGAAAATTGGAAATATGTTCACATAATTAAAAATTATTTGAAGTAGCCCTTGAAACCTTCCAGTATTCAGAAGGATTTAGAATGTGAGATGAGATCTCCAAATAATTATTTGCTTTTACAAGTGCATCAACGATCATAAGCTCTATTGCCTAAAAACAGTAACAAGAGATTAGAAACAGTAAAAGTTAAAAGGTAAAATTTGTGGAGATTAAGGAGATGGAAAATGAGAATAAAATTAGAAAACAAGGATCTATGCCTGAAAGAAAATTAATTTATATTCATAAAAATTAATTGCTTTACACCTTCACTTTTGGATGTGTATAAACTGTTCTATACAGATCAGCACGAGTGGCAAATAACTTGTGAATGGTAAGATCTAGCAAATTACACAACCAAAAGCAAGGGACAATTATAAACATAAAAATCAAATAAGAAAGTAAAAACATGTAAGAAAGATAATACTTACAGTCCTTAGCACGATAACAAATCTCATCATCCAGAACCCGCATAGTCTCCAATAACCTGCAAGTGAACAATTTAAGGTTCTAGAGGTGATACAAACCTCCAAATTTAATTCTACTTTCACTTGCTAAAAGATTTCAAGAGAAAAAGTTAATCAGAAGAATTTTGTGAAACCTCTGAAATTCAAAGTTGCATCCTATACCACAAGCTCGGCAATCACGGGCAATATAGTCAAATCTGCAAATCAATAGCTTTCCTCAGTATAGCATAAACTCAGATGAATATACACTAAAAAAAAAATCATATTTGACATTATATTTGCTCAAACTTACTTGTCCACATCAATTCCATTTCGACCATTTGCAACAATATCATACAAAAAACTCTTCTCACTTGAGCTCTAAAAAACAGGAAAACCAGAAAAAAATAATAAATAACTATGATGAAACTTTTTTTCAAAAAAAGCCTTCCAGCAAATATGTCTTCAGAATGGACAAATTAAAATTTTGAGTAAATTACTCCAACCTCTTATTTATTTTGCACTTCTTACACAAGCCCCCATTATTTTCAAAACTTACATTAACCTTCCTCGTATTTTATAATGGCACTATACATAAACTCAATTTGTTATGAATTGTCGAAAATACTTTTAGTTGAGTTTTTCCCCTTAAATTTCATATTTGATCCCTTCTGCAAAAATGATCTCATATGGGTCCTTTTGTAATTTATGAATTTTTCACAAAATACAAAAAAATACTAAAAACGTGTTTTTAGTATTATTTTCCATATTTTGTACAATATGTTCAAAAAGTAAACATGGTTTTAGTATTTTTCAGTATTTTGTGAAAAAATTCATAAATTATATAAAGATCCACATTATATCATTTCTGTAGAATGACCAAATATGAATTTTAAGAGTAACAAATTTTACTACTCAATAATAAAGGTATTTTTGACATGTCATAACAAATTTACTACTCAACTAAAAGTATTTTCAATATTTTAAATTTATGTGTAGTGCATGTATAAAATACAATGGAGGTTACTGTAAAATTTGAAAACAGAGGGGGTTTATATAAGAAATGCAAAATAGAAGGGAAGTTAGAGTGATTTACTCTAAAATTTCCATACCAAAAATGGAAGGAAAAAAAAAAAAAAAAACTTACCCTAGGAAGAACAAATTCAGTACTTGCTAATATCATCTCCTGCCAATACAGATAAACATGCATCAGGATGAAAATCCAAACCTTATTCTTACTTTATATCCATCTAATTTATGCACCATGTCTCATGCGGAAAAGCTTTAAATGTTGTACCAAATAAAAAGACAAACTATCTATTTATAAGGAAATAATATGTACAAGAGAACAAGCTATCAACTTTAGAAGGTCTGCAAAAACATAGGTAAAGGACATGGGAAAATGGGGATAGAAACGCTTCCAACGCCCTCTCTTGGGGATGTACAGGGCATTGCTAATGAAGGCTGGTATTAAAGAGAGAACTACCGAGCATTTAAAAATGGGGATAGAAAAACTTCCAACACCCTATCTGCAACATTCATTACTATGTTTAAAAAAGTTCAATTCTTGCAAAATTAAAAATAAAGTTCCACCCAACCCTACTTTTATTAAGCACTAAATCTCTTTTTATAAGCACTTTATCAACTAGATTACTCTTCATGCTAGTGATGCTTAATATGTGATGCAGAATGATACAATCATTTTCAGCTAACAAAATTGTGATATTAACTAACCTTGACTCGTTTTATCATTTCTGGTTCAACATCAATATTGTGTTCATCAACAATATGATCAACCATATTGACTGACATTTGCTCGTGTGACCTACAGAGTACAGAATATGACATATGACAACTAAATGATGCTCCCAAACAATTTATGAATAATCAAACAAAGCATAGTATTGTAAAGATCTTCGGAAGATGAGAACAAAGTGAACAGCTAGGAGAGGAAAAGCTGTATAGAACAATGAAAGAAATTAAGTTAGACATATTCAAATATACAGGACAAAATTGAGGGAGGAAAAAGGGTACCAATGCGAAACACATGCAACCTGGGGAAGAAACTCGCGTTCAAACAAGTGACTGAAAGGCCCATGGCCCACATCATGCAAAAGCCCTACAAATATATGATGTAATTGAGGTAAAATATTATATTGGACTACGATCTTAAGCGATTTACAAAGAAACATTTAATACCTGCAAGTTTCACAGTTTGAACATCAAATTTATCAATACCAAGCTCCATGCCCTGCAAGGATCACATGCATAGACCCCCTCAAAAATAAGCTTCGTAGCCCTATCACATGGGTCAAATATAAACAGAAGAGAATATTATACTTGACAACTTTTAAGCTTTTCAACAGATTCACCAGCAAGCCAATACACGCCAAGAGAATGCTCAAATCTGGAATGCACAGCACCAGGATAAACCATGTGCGTCACTCCTGAATCATAAAATAATTGGATCTCTTAGAAAATTTATAGGTACGGAAAGTACAAACAAGTGATATAGCCTCCTTACTTCCTTTCAAAAAAACACAAAATACTAAAACTACCTTGCAACTGAATGAAATTCACACAGTCTCTTCTGAGAACTCTGCTGGGGGTATTTAAAGATCCTTGAGATACTCCATGATATCAAACACATGAATTTGTATGAAAAATTATTTTAATAAAACAAATTCCAATCTTAAAATTGTAGCTTAATGCAAGGTACATTTCCATCCAATTGATCTTATGCTATACCCATAATATTAGTAGCACCTCAATATTAGAGCAAAAATACAACTACAAACAACAATTACAAAATCATACATGGTCTGTCTCTAAAAATTCATAGGCTTTAAATATATACAATTCAAAGCATGCATTGACAGCTAACTTATCAATTTAAAATAAACACTTACAACTACACTTATTACCTGCCTACCTTGAAACTTGAGTTCAAACAGGTAACTTGAATGCAATGTGTGTGTATATTACATGTACTTGCATAAAAGACCAACTAAAAAATAGCAACCCAGAAATACTTTTGAATGTGACTAACAAATAAGCAATAAAGAAAAATATCACTAATGACCAGAGTAAATTCTACATCCTGACATCAAAGTGTGGTAATTATCACCATACGAGATCACTTGTATTTCAATATAATAAGTTGCTGAAGGTGGTGTTTTCCAATCTCTGCCTCCTTTCTTCTTACGAATAATCAATTTTAATAAGAAACAGCCACCAGCAATCAAGACCGTGCAAAAGCTTCACACACTTGTTTTTTGTCACACATTCACCTCCTCTTTTAATGAGAAAATTGTATTAGAGAAAAGGCTATGAAGAGGCATAAGTCAAACACAACAGAACCATATTCAGCCTTGGATTTTTGTTTCTTTTTTTATTTTTTTGAAGAGGGGAAGGGGGGAATCTTTTGAATTTCAGCTACATCTTATCAAAATTATGATTTGGGCCCAAAGAAAACTCACAATGATGTAATTCTAGTTGCACCCATGACCCTCTTAACGGAGAACGAACACTTAAGTGCTGCTTCTAGTAACACTTGCATTGAACTTGAGTTTAAACTTTAAACATACTTGTTAAAGCACTTTTCAAATTCCAAAGCAGTGAAATCACTTCCAAGAAAATACTAGCTTGTGATGCACTTGAGCCAATTGTACATCTTGCCAATAAGATAAAGTACTTTTGACAAATGAAACAACTTGTCTACCTACCAAACAAAAATTAATTATATTAATATGTGTCACGTGATGGTGTGTTAATTATTCCCTTCCCTTCTACATATCAAACTGACGTCAACTGCTATAATATAAGGAAGTTAAGATTATACCCAAAAAAAAAAAGAAAGAAAGATTAAGATATAAACATGAAAACTTAGATATATCCCGAACTAAAGAAAATTCCCACATCTTTCACTCGCCCAATCCAAACACGGTCAATCTACATGTCCGAAGAAGAATACTATGTAATGTGGGAACATATATGAAGTCCCAAATAGATTCCTCAGAGACGCATGAAATTGCTGACACGGATTTATTTTATATGAAGAAATTTTTACTCTAGAGAGCAATGGAGCCAGGGTATATATCTACTTGCTGAACAAATATTTGTCAACTTTCTCCACCATTTCATGCATAACTCCATCATATCCAAATAGATCATTTGTGATGGTTTATGAAGCCATCTTAAACCAACCTCGTGTAATTATTCTAATTTATTGCTTAGCATACAACACACCAGCAAACAAACTTCAAAGTTTCCAAAACAAAAATTTCAAAAGAAGAAACTGACCTGATGTATCTCAAATCTAGACTGTTTTCTAGAGCACTTCCTGATATTTAATAAAATGAAATTAACTCACCAAGTTGTTTCAGCTCGCGAAGCCTGTAATAAGAAAGCACAAACATATCATCAGCTGCCCCCAGCCCAAAAGAACCAATTAACAAATAAACTCATTGATTTAAAAAGTGACCCATTGCATGAAATGACGCAAAGTTAACTTGCCTCTGAAACTGCTCGGTGTCTATGAACTTCAAACTGAGCTGCAAAGGTTAAAATGAAGTGATATTGGCATAATTTACATAGAATTAGAAAGAAAAGGAAGACGAGTAGAGAAGAGCAAAACAGATATAGACAGAGGATTAAAAATTTGGAAGGAAAAGGAAGGAAGGGAGAGGGAGTGCAATACGGGATCAAGAAAAATGTTGCCATGGACGTTATCGTGGACGTGCTTGCAGAGTCGGAGATCCCGGGAAGAAGCAAAGTGGTAGGCAGGAAAGACAGAAACGTCGCCGTTACAACAAGAACCCATGCTTTCTGTGTGTGGGTGACAGTCTCACTCCGGTTGGTAGCCCCGATAAGAGAGAAGCCAAATGTGAGGTCACCCACTCCCAGAGAGGAAGGCGGAGAGCGCAGCCATGAAGGAAGGGATTTCCGGGAATCAAAGTGAGAAAGAGAAACAAAACGGTTTTTTAATTTTTAAAAGTAATTAATTAATTAATAAAATAAATAGTGCTGCCGAGCCGAAAGGTGCCTCCGCATTTGAAGCGGGAAGGGAATGCGTGATAAATCATCAAAGAAGAATAAAATACGGGGACTTGCATTTCTCTTTTTTAATTCTTATTTCAATGATTTTTAATTTTTTTTAAGTTTATATTAAAACATGTTTTATGATTTTTAATTTACTTTTTTATTTATTAATTTTATATTTACTTTTTTTACATTTAAATTCCATATCCCAAGAACCGTGCCACCTATGCCATAACAAAAATGTTAGCCTTAGCCAACTGAGGTAGGTTCAAAAGGGTCATGATATATTTATACTTTCAGAGTCACAATATATTTATAATAATTTTAATTTTAAAAAAATACTGCTTTCATTTCTTCTTTCATCATTATTTTTATTTTTAAATATTATAAATATATTATGACTCTTAAAACATAGATATATTATTATTTATTTAAAAAGTCAAATTACTCTCCGCCTTTCTTCTTTTTCTCCTTCCTCGATTCAATCTCCCAGTATAAGAAAAAAATATTAACTTTAAATTTTTAAATTTCTTATATGGCTACATTCTCTAAGAAATAAATAATAATTTTATAGTTCATCTTTTTTATACGTAATCTTATGTAATGTTTTAAAATGTAAAACTAGAAGGGCTCTACTATAACCATCTAAAGTCACCAACACAACTGTAACTACCAACTCCCAACTCCTATTTTTACTTTAATAAATAGACATTAATATGTATTTATATGTTTCTAATATTAAACAGAAACTAACTTTTATTTCTTTATAAATTTAAAATATCTTCTTTTGAAAATAATTTCTTTTTTTATATTGTTGAATATTTTAAAATAAGTTTAGTTCTCAGCAAAGATTTAAATTAAATTTGTAATATGCAAAAATTAAACTCTTATAACTTGATTTAACTTTTGTTAATAAAATTAATTTTTATTTATTTTTACATGAAGTTACGGTGAAAGGATTTATATTTATTAATTCTAAAAAAATTATGCGCCTCATCATCATCTCCAATACATTTTAGCTTGTTAAGATGCACTACACACACCCATTCCACGTGAAAAAGATTGCTCAAAAACAACAGAAAAGCTAGCATCCAAGACAAAATCTGAGATAAGGCGGCATATACTGTAGTCAACTTGCAGTCTACATCTGATTTATATAAATAAAATATTAGTTAAAATATAAATAACTCCTTACATTTTCATCTTGATATAAAAAATTCTTATACTTTTATTACAATAATTAATCATATAGACTTTTATTAGTAGTAATTAATCCATTCCATCAAATTTTACATCCAATTTATATGACAAACACTGACTCTGCAATTTAAATTCTTAACTCTCTAATTTTTTTTCAATTTCTCTCTTCTTCTTCCTAATTCTAAACTTTAAACTTACTTTCTGAGTTTGAAACACTATCGACGATAGTGTTGGATTCTCACCCATCCTTTATAAGGATTATATAAAAATCAAATAAGACAGCATACAGTGGCCAAAAGAGATGATGTTGCCCATTCAGATCTAGCCAAGCCTCTTCTTTAAGAACATCAAATGTTAAAAATCAATTTTCCGTCTTCTATGAAGGCTACTTAGATAAAAGAGTTTAATTTTATCTTCAGGTATTTGAATTTTCAATATCCATTGATAGCCATGAACTATAGAGACTATTGATCCAAAGTGGAAGTTATGCAAAGTGAAGGTGGGTTTCGGAGGAGATGTACGAGGAGGAAGAGATAAAATTGGAGAAAATCAGGGGAAATTAAAGAATATAGGATTTGAATTATGGAGTCCAATATTACTAAAATGAATTAACTGCCACTAATTAAAAGTATGTATAAATTAATTGTTATAAATAAAAATATAAAAAAATCTTTTTATTTAGATAAAATTGTATGGATATTATATATACTTTAGCGTAAAATTTACTATCAAATCTATTATGCTCTCAATATTTAAATATTAATTAATTCATGATCTAATTGATATCATCAAAATAGCGTCCAAATATTATGTATATCACACGATCTCTCATATGTTACTGCTGACAATAACTTTCAACAAATAATATTACATAATATTTTCATCTCTTCAAACCATACCTCTCCTCGAAACCCACTTAGTCTTTGCTACTTTTAATTCGCCATGGCCACCCAACGGGACCCACTGGCTCCAAAGTTCCAGACTTTACTGGCAGACTCTTCATTAAAGCTTACATGGAAAACCCAAATTCTGTCTCCAATTTTGTCAACAAGGTCATTGGATCTCTCCCATTTGATGGCCTAATAGCTACAATCTTTAGTGATGAGGGTGGCGTCGGCGGTGACATTATCGATTTTGCCGAGATTCGAAGAAGAGTGGGGGAAAAGCGCACCATTACTGAATCTAGAGCTTTTTATGAGTTCCAAGATCGACGAGGACGGGTAATATATTATTAAATTTTCACTTGACATTCAAAATTGAACACTGGATTGTGTGGTTAAACTTCTTCAGGTTGATTTTCTGGTCCACATGCTTTCCCTCAACTCAAATAACATTACTTCTCTCGTTATTTATTATTATTATTATTATTATTGTTTTTTTCTCTTCTTGGCATTTTTGCTGTGCTATTAGTTGCTCTAGGGCTTTAATGTTCTAAATGAAATTGATGAATGGAGATGAGTTTGACTGGGTATTGATATATTATGGGTAGGCAGGGGATCCTCTCTACGTTTTATTATGCTGTTGGCTAGCAGCTGTTGGTGCTCGTCTTCTGAAAATCTGAGGAAATTGTAGTGGGGGTAGCAAGGCTCCGTATCTCAAACGATATTGACTTTGAAGAGCAAAATTTCACTGCTTTGATGAGTGAGGCCAAAGAGATTGGTACATCTCTCTATGCATCACTTTGACATGTTTAGTTAATCTTTTTTTCTTTTTTGAAATGCTGCCATTCATTTTCAATATCATATTGCATTTGAAAGAGTAGTATACTGGTTTGAATTAAACTGATTGAATCATTCTGAAATAATTGTGTGAACATTATCGGCTAAGTAAATACTAGCATCAAACAAGAAGTCTATAACACAGCACTTACAACACAATTGATGTTTGGCCCATTCTTCGAGAGGAGATCATCAGTATGCTTCTGCAATGGAAGATAACTTTTTCTTTTCCCAAACCCTCCACTCTCTGGTGAAGACAACATTCATTCAATCCCAGTAGTCCCACCAACAGATTTTACTAGTTATACCTTTGAAGTTGGAACCTATCCATAGACATTCTTGCCTATGCATAGTTTAACTCTTATTGGCATTCCAACTTTCTTGTACCTATATCACTGCCACCATGTTTGCACTTTGCAATTACTTCCATCTAATTATCTGGATGACACTGATGCCTTCCCAATAAAACCGTTGATTAGCTCCTCATCAAGGCAAATAGACATTCCCACCTTGCTGTTTCTTTGTTTGTTTTTGGTTGCAGCGTTGCCGGGACATTGGCTGGTTGTTCATCCTCAGTCAGCCTCATACCTGTCAACGAGGCCTATCGAATCATATTGGCATGGTGAAAATTTCCTCTTGTGGTTGATAGGATCAAAGAATTTCCACCAATTGCTCTAACCAATGCGCCCACCCTTGGTTGCTTCATATTTGATTGTTGGTGCAGCTTAGTGATAATTGCTGTCATGTGTGCAACACAAATGAAAGGTGCTTTGAACCCAGGATTCTCCTAGATAAGTTCCTAATCACATACTCTAATTCACGATGGAACACAGGACCTTCTTTTCATTATGTCAATGTTGTGAGTGGTGCTATTTATTATCAACTCAGTAGCTTTAGAAGAGTAACTTCATGATATATTGTTAATATGTCGTCTGCTGCTTGCATCACTGATGCTCCGTTGCTATACTGTGCTTTGATTATTGAAGCAGGAAGTTCTATCTATATACTAATTCCCTATTACGACAGACTAAATGATATTGAAAACTGTAGAGACGAGCAAAGCTGCAGGCTGCACCCCCTACCGTCCCTAATGGAGATTCGAGTTGAGAATGCTCTTGATGCTATCTATATCTGTTGCTTTGGAAAGGATTCTATAGAATAAGAAGACGAGAGATTGTTGACTACCGTGTTTAGTGCTGTTTTTCCATCAGTTCAGCAACTAGAGATTCAGAGGATGGTGAAAGACAAGGCAGAGAAAGTCGCAGAAGTAGTTACCGAGGATTATGTTCCAGAGCAGAGGCCCTTATCGAAAGAAGCTGTGGAACTACAAATGAAATACCTTCCAGTTCCTTAAACAAAATGGAGAGGCTTAACTAAGGGATGCCTGTTGCGCAGAAACCAGAAACATGAGTCCTGTAAGAGGTGTAACACAGTAATGCTTTGAATGAAGCTTAATTGAAAAAAACTTAACTCTTTAATCCTAGTGACAACTGAAACAAAAACGAAAAGAAGGAATGACATGCTTAAAAATCATAATTTTAATTTTTCAAATAAATTATTGCTTTAGAAAAACCCCATGTGAATAGCGTTGAAGACTTGAAGTATTGAGCAATTGAGTCTAATATCATTCTCTTAACTAACCTGTCTAGGAGTGGTTTTATGTTCTATTGAAATTTATAAGATGCACTTTATGATACTTTAAAACAACAGGGAAAGTCCTTGAAATTTCATTGAACCTCACTAGAAATCTATGTAATTTACCATTTTGCTGATGTTCGACTTTTGTCAATTAAGAACTTCCAGGGTTCGTCCTCATGCAAAACATATTTCCCAGTGTTTTTGTTTTCTTTGCCCTTTATTCTTTTTCGTTGCAATGCAGGCAGCACATTCAAATTCCAAAATACACAAGAACCAAACATAAAGACTTTAAGACAATAATAAGTTCATACATTACAGCTTTATTTCCGAATCCGAATAAAAAGTTCATCAAACTCAACTGCAGTACATTATTAGTGGCCTTCTTGCTTGATATGTGGTCACGTAACCACCTCAACAGCGGAAGATTTTGCACGACCAGTAAAAGCTACTTTACTGGTATTGGCTAGCTAGTTTACCGTCCTTTACAATGTAGTTTTGTGCTGGAAAATCTTCACCCCTGAAGTGCCTCTCAAGCATATCTTTAACACCAGCAGCATATCGTAACTGAAAACAATTTCAGTGAGCATTAGCATTCGAGCAAAAATGGAATAAAAGAAGGGGAAGAACTGAAGCATAAAAGACGGTAAGTGGATCACTGGGGGTTTAAAATACCTGTGCATCAATGGTGGTACCAGAAATATGAGGAGTCATGGCATGGTTTGGCATGTGGCGCCATGGGTGGTCCTTTGGAGCTGGTTGTGGGAACCAAACGTCACCACCGTAACCTACAGAATGAAAATATTCCAAACAATTGGGGAAAAAATTAGCAGGGGAAGATGACATCAATCTCTTTCACCTTTAGTCATTTTAAAAGAAGGAATGTTCGTCCGGTATTTCTCTTTTCAGTCAATTATAGGGGATATTCACAACTAAAATTGAATTACATTTTACATGATTAGTTATAATAACAAAAGTAACTCTCATGACACAACATAGAAAAGGGAATTGGTTACTGCAATTAAAATTCAAATGTAAATCTGCAGCAATGGCCTTTTTTGTGCTGGAAATTCAAGAATATTTGGCTCGTAATTTTAGAATTACCAGCAATGTGCCCGCTAGAGCAAGCATCAGCAACTGCTTGAGTGTCCATGATTGCCCCTCGAGCATTGTTAACAATCAGGACACCCTTCTTACACTTGGCAATTCGATCTTTATCAAACAACCCTCTGAGTCACAAGCAATGTTTTAATCAGTACTATGCACGATCAAACAAGTCCTACATTCTTCTTGTGCATAGAGTGTATCTAAATACAATAACGAAGCAAACCACTTTTGCTTTTAACAATTGATTAGTTGAGAATTAATTACGTTATGACAATAATTTGCACATGAAATTCAGAAAATTCTACACGATTTTGAAGTTCTAAGAATAATGTGTTTAATAGGTATTCAACCAAGAAATGTCTGATATATAGACTTATTATTTATACCTTGTCTGCTCAGTAAGAGGTGTGTTGATAACAATCACATCACATTTTGGAAGCATCGCATCAAGGTCCGCCTCAAACTTCGCTCCAATTTGTTTCTCCAATTCAGGATCCATCTTAATGCGGTCATAGTAGAGAAGATTACAGTTAAAAGGTTTCAACCTCTGGAGTAAGAGCTTGCCAATTCGTCCAGCACCAACAGTTCCTACAGTCTTTCCTTCAAGATCATATGCTCTATGAGCAATACCAGCTACATTCCATTCTCCACGACAAGCTTGATGGTTGCCAGGTAAGAAATTCCTGACAAGAATTAGGATCCTCATGAGTTCGTCCTCTGCAACTGACACAACATTGCTCCCAGTGACCTCAGCCACAGTTAATCCAGCAGCAGCAGCAGCTTTAAGATCAATGTGATCAGAGCCAATTCCAGCTGTTAAAAGCAGCTCTAGATTTTTAGCTTTCCTTATTCTTTCTGCAGTGACATAGGCTGGGTGAAATGGCGTAGATATGAGGACATGGAGATCAGGAATGTGTCTCTCAAGCTCTGCCAAGAGGATAACAAATATTCATAAGTTTAAGCAATCATATATATTAAATAGGAAATACAACATATCAAGGAAACCAAGGAAGTTACAAGTAGAAACTAGAATACATATTAGTTACAAGATTTATGTATCAATTGCAGCATCTTAAACAAATTAAATCTACTCTTATGCTTAAGCATTCACTATAGTAAATTGATAATACTACAATCACTTTGGCAAAACCCTAACCGCAATCTGGTCCTTCTTTGTCATCAGTGACAATGTATTGATGGCCTTGTGATTCCAGCCATTCCCGAATACCCAAGGCTCCTTCAACACAACCAACAAAGTTTGGATTTAGGGAAGCATACTCATTGGCTTTGTAGAAAACCCCTACAATCTTCTTGCTTCCACTAGAGGCCTGTTCTCAATGAAATGAAGATATAAAGCATAATCAGGCGTAAGGAAATTAAAGAACATGGACTGAATCAAAATGAAGAAGACAGTCCAACTCTGACAAATGTTATTCACTCGCATTACACATTGTTCCTGACAATTTATTTTGGAATGTAGCAGGCACCGAGGATTGAACCTCTAGCAAAGACTACACAACCCAAAACCCTCAATACCAGACTAATTATTCCTAACACATTAATTTATTTAGAAGAAAGGAGCCATATAGAGATAAGGCGCGACAAGCAAGACAAAGAAGGTATAACCACAAAAGGAAAAAGCACTATGTTGCATCCAAAAATTAGAGGCTAATACCTCCAATGTGCCATGTTTGTTAACACCATTATTATAATGAGTATAACATGCAAAGGAAGAAGGTCAAAGTTATGTTATATATCTTGTATAATCTAATATATTGGCATTTTGCTAAATTCAAAAACCACTTGTATTTGTACCTGAGCATTTTGTTATTTGCTAGCCCCAACTATATGGGGCATCGGGACAGAGAGGCTAATTGACATTAAAAACAGGTTAACCAGTTCAAAACTTCAAAACGTTACCCAGAAAAAAAAAAAAAAAAGGTAATAGGGAGTGCCAACAAAAAAGAATGGGAGGAAAGGAAAAACTGATTGCTCAAAGATGAAGTTTATACAAATTCTTTTATAACCAAGAATCCGTTTGGATGATAATAGTGTAAAATTTGAGAAGCATCTCCCCATCCAAAAAAAAAAAAAAATGGAGAAGCATCTCAATTTGTATGCGTTAGAAGGCTTTGATGAATTAGATCATATACAGTGGGCTGGGCCGGAGCAAGTGCGGCTCACAAAGCCGTGAGTGGCAAAAATGGTCCAAATCTGAAACACATGAAGAAAAGAAGGGGCTGCTTATGCTACCTCTTTCCTTGTAACGTACACAGCTCATCCAGTTTTTACAACGATTAAAATGCACTAAACTCTCTTATATTTCATGTGCAAAAGATCTTCTTATGATATCAATTGAGACAAATAACTCTTACACTTTAAAAATTTTACAAATTACCTCTACATACCTTAAATTGAAGATAATTTGAAGGTAATTTAAGAATAATTTAAAATATATGAGAATAATTTAAGGATAATTTGAAAGAAAATTGAGAGTGATTTTAGGATAATTTAGGGTATGTGAGGTAATTTGTGTAATTTTTAAAGTTTAGAATATTTTGTCTCAATTGATACCTTACGAGGGTTTGGTGTATTTTACCTTTTACAAGTGTGTGTGATTGAAGGAAAAAAGTGCTTTCCTTTAAAAGTGAATACTAAGTTAGAACAAAATACTCGCCAACCGTTAAATTAGTTAGGTAGACAGTTTAGTCTTAAAAGATCCAGCAAATCTACGGATTTACATTCCGAAGGTTTAGTAAAATTTCAATAGGAGAACCCCTGTACAGTACTGTAAAAGTGCGAGGGCGGTGAAAGTGGGATCATGTCACTGCCATCATGTCACTGCCATAGTGCCACTTGTGACCCATAAAAGCAGAGATGAACCATGCGTGGCAGTGAACAACACTTACTATCTGCCTGTGAAACCGTGAATCTGCAATTACACATTTGGACCCATCTCAACCAGATCAAGACCGTCCATCAAACATAATCTGGACATCCGATCTCCCAACCCAGACTAATTGCTAAGCCCAAAAATCAAGCATGCATGTCAACAACTATGACGCTTCACCCAGAAATTGCAAATTGGGAGGGTTTTCGCAAGAAACATAAATAATAGAGAGAGAACTGAAGGGAATCACAATGATGGAAATTAAATTGTAAAGAGAAATTGCGAAATTGAAGAGATTGTTGATGAGAAATTGGCTTACATGAAGGTGCCTGGGTGTGAACGTGGGTGAAGACAGCGAAGCGCCTGAAACCGAAGAAGCAAGAGAGCGAATCGCAGAGGAAGCAGCGCGTTTCATCGCCATGAATAGGAAGGAGAAAGCAGAGGTAGAGGAAGCTGAGAGTGAGTAGGGAGTTGACGTATAAATTTATTTATTTATAGACACGGCAAACCAAATCACAAACGATTTTTGCTTTCTTCCCTCTTTGTCCTTTTCCTTATTTTTTGTTCACTGTCCGACATCATCATGCGCCTATCTGGCCCACCGCTTAGTGGGTATGGTGACTGCCCTCTCTATTCCATTATCATAATGCCAACTTTAAAACTTCTTATCCAAATTCAGTACTAGCAAGAGGAAAATGAGCCATTCCTGAACAGTTAGCAAGAAGAAAATGAACCCTAAAAGGGGAAAACTTATACACGTGATGCAAAATGCTTACAACGAAACAGTTGATCAGTTGGCTATTATAATCAAATATGTATGATTTAGGAGAAATGACATGAATACATAAGTACGCATATAGAAAAAGAATTTTTGAGGGAGAAGATAAAAACAAAATATAAAAGTGTATGTAGAATTAATATTATAATTAATTATGATTAAATATATATAATTTAATAAATTTAATATTTTAAATTTTATAAAATAAAAATTATGAAAAGAAAATTTTAATTCAATAAAAATAATTTTCATTTAAAATAAAAATATGTATCATATTTTTAAATTAATAACTATAATATTGATAATTTAAACGTATATATTTTTTATTTTAAATAAAAAATTATTATATATAATGCATTAATAATAGCTCCTAATTCAATGATAATTGATATTTAATATTTCAATAAAGAATGTTTTACATACATGGTATCGGTCTTGTAACATTTGTTAATTTTCATTTTTTATTTTAATATTTTTTATGTTATGTTTTATTTGAATTTATAAATTTTTTTGGTTACTTTTTAATTTTAGCTCTATATTTTAAGTAAAATTTATTCAATCCAATTTTAATTTTAAATAATAATAAGTTATATATTTTTATTTTTGTTATAATATTTAATTTTAAATTAATCTAATATAAAATTTTATAATGTATTTAAAATTAATTTTAATTATACATTATAATAAAAATATAAATATAGACAAGTAACTTTATATTTTTAACTTGCGTTCATCTGCTACTCTGACTTTCTCGAGCTCATCATGTTACGTGGCACAGGCGCGTTTGATTGGACGACTACATGAAATATACGAAACTGATTTGATGGCCGCTGGGGCTAAACACTCTCGGATTATTTGGACGGGTGATATCTGGTACAACAGCTATCTACCCAAACTAAATTTTGATTTCTTCTTTTTTTATTATATGTTATCTTTTTTCTTGGTGCGATCATTAAATCAACATAAAGAAAAAGTAAAAAAATTTAGGATTATTAATATTTATAAATATTAAATATATTAAATTTTATAATTAAAATAATAAATCTTAGTAATATAAAATTTTAAATAAAAATTTTAAAAAATTTAATTTATAAAAAAAACGACACTAAAATATAACTTATATGCTCTTCACATTTTAATTAAATAAATTAAGTTTAAAATAAAAATATTTTATCTGAGTTTGTAAGTCCTCTATAAATTTAGGATAGCGTAAGTGCATAAAATTGATTTTGAAATGAAGTTGACTTGGCAATTTTTTTTTTGGTATGGGTAACTTGGTAAATTTGATTTTATAAAAATTAATTGAAATTTAAATATCTGACTATAAAATTGGTTCTAAAAAAGTTATTAAAAATTTAATTCTAAAAAAGTTTTCGAATTTAGATAAACATTACTCACAACAAGTTTGAATGTAAAATGATAAGAAAGTCTACCAAAAATTAATCCCAAAGAATTAGTCCTATTCTTTACTTCTTGTTGTGTCATAAACGTACACATGGGTAAATTTAGGTGATTGACCAACAGTTGAAGGTAAACTTCCTATGTGATGATAGTTCTGACCACACAATATGAAGAAGGGTTCCCTGTGCGTTTGAAATTTTAAACTTTTTTCTTTATAAATTTTGATAATTTTTTTATAATTTAATATATAAATTTTAGTTTTTTACTACATTTTTTCTCCTTTAATTATATGTCTACCTCTCTCTTATTATATATTATACTTTGTTTTAAAAAATATAAAAAATTTCAATCCTCTCGACCATCACTAAAATTAATTGTACGTAAAAGATTTTACAAGATGAAATTTAATTCTAAAAATTTGTACTCATCACAAAAAAACTTTACCAATTTAACTAATTGGCATCTTCATTAAATAAATAATATAATATTGTAGGTCCTAAGGTTTACAGTATTAGTTTTAGTTGTAGTCAATGTGTCCTTTCTCCAGCACTCACACTATATTTGACATAAACAACATGCATGAATGAATTTGGCTTTTGTAAGTCGCATTCATATTAGTGTGCCCACCATAAAAGAAACTCCCCCACAAAGATACCTTATCTCCTTGCTCTTGCAAAATATTCACACGCACAAACCAAAAGGAAAGGAACAAGGCATAAAGTAAAGCATAACACTTACAAATACAATAAGAAGACAATTACAACGCATAAAGATGCAACCAAAAATTTTAATTATCATTTTCTAACTTCAATACAAATGTTTTATACCTTCATTTATAATTATTAACATGCGATTGAATTTTATATATCAATAATTGTAGATAAGAGTGTAATGATTATGTATCAAAATTAAAGTGTAAGAATAGTAACACTTATTTAACTATCATTAATTTTTTTTATACTAAATACTTACAAAAATAATTATAATATGTTAATTTGTTAATCTTATCATTTAATTTGTAAGATATAATAAATTTAATAATTAAATTTTTAAATAAATATTTAATAAAATTTAATTTATAAAAATAATAAAATTAATAATACATTAAAAAGAAATAAAAAGTCAAGCACAGAGACAAGTGTTATATTTTGTTTAATAAAATAACAATTTTCTAAACTTTGGAAAGTTCAATTAACATCCAGATAGATAGAGTCAAAGTTATGAGTTTTCCACAAAATTGCATTTGTTAATGAATACATTTAGAAACATACATTTTATATGTTATTTAATAACATTTATTATGAAATAACATAACAATTTAGAGAAAGTAAGGTGAAAACAAAGTCAAAACGAGAAGGAGCTGAGATAATTATAAAAGTATGAAAATGAAAAGGGAGAAGGAGAGGGCAAGGGGGCAAGGATCCATTGGTTCTGTCAATATATATTAACAATAACAAAAATTTACAAACATATAATTTGATTTTTACAAATTTTTAGAAAATCAATATAATTTTACATTCTAATTTAAAATAGTTTGGCATATAAATTTTCTAAAATTAACAGAAAAGTTTAAAAAACGAATAGATTGAATTTTGATAAGAAAGTTTGATAAATTTTAAAACGATGTAAACTTGTAACCAAAAGGTATTTTATTAAGAGTACTATAAATGAAATTAGTATTATATTATAATCTAAAACATAAAAAATAAAAAGATTTGCTTTACCTTTAAAATTTATTTCAAAATTCTCACTCATTAAAATAGATTTTCTCTCGCCCCTTTCAGATTAGAAAAGAAACGAAAAGAAAAGAAAAGAGATGCTTTGATCGCGTGTGAAGGAGCTGGTTGTTTCTATGGCTTCGGAAGCAAAAGAATTTGGAGGTGTCCGGAAAACCGCCAAGTGAGTTGGGGAAAGCTTCCCGTTGGTTTCCAATAGCAATCGAGACTCGAGGGTAAGGAGTAGAGAGCTGGGAGTTGAGCCATGGATCCGTCGGGTGCTTCAAGTTCCACTGTCACTCAGCGCGAACAATGGGCGGTAGAATCTGATGTTTGTAGGATATACCAAATCTTCGCCAGCCTTCCACGCCAAGGCCAATCATTCATGTAAGAATCTGTCTTTTTTATGCTCAAACTCCTGGGTTTTTCATCAAGTTTCTCAACGATTGGTTTTTTTTAGGGAAAATTGACGATTTTATTTATTCTTTACGGTCAAAGAAAAACTTATGTCCATTTAAAGTAAAAATGTATTAAGTAATTCCACTCGCAGACAATTCAATATTTATCAATTTATTAAATTATATTTATTTGTTTATATCATTTTACAACAATAATATATTTTAAGTTTTAAAGAATTTTGAGTTTAAAAATTTTGAAATTTAATTAATTTTTAAAATTTAAAATTTGTATTTTAAATTTTAAGTTTAAAGTTTTAAAATTTAAAATTATAAAATTTTTAATTTTAAAATTTCATATCGTGAAGAATATAATGCTATGTTAAAATATATGTTGGTTATGTGACTCAATTTTCATGCATATTGTCATAAATAAACAAAGGTAAAAGAGTAAATTGACAAATGTTGAACTAATTGTGATTGGAATAACTCATTACCTTTTGACGTTAAATGTATATATATTTTTCTATGATCATTACAGTAAATAAAGTTGTGGGCCGACTAAAACTGTAATTTTTCCTTTTTTTAATAGGTTGGAGCTGCAGCGGGATAAACACATGCAGTTTCTCACCAAAGGTCTTGGGCATCTGGGTTCCGTATTTTGTGTCTTGGATGCTAAGTAACTCCCCCTTTTGCCTTCTTTTTGACTTGAACTTGATAAGCTTTGGATATGATTAAATTTCATCTCTTTGTTGAAGTTCCTGTTTGTCAGTACTTAAATTGCTTACTTTTGCATATCTGTCAGTGAACAAAATGACTGATGGAGTTATTTAGTTATTTGAAGTTGTTTTGGGTAAAGGATGTATGCAAAAGGAAAGTTTCTGGAATTATTTTATTTGTATATAAGAAGAAACTGTCTGGTGATATTTTATAGTTTCTAGAATAATGGGAGAAAAGTAATCGCTTACTAGGTTAGTCATGTCTCTTACTTCCCATGATCTGGTTCTAATTGAGCTCATAAGAAATTCATAGCTCTGTTAGAATTTGTTAGTTTAGCTTTTTATGGAACAAGCTGACCAGACGGAATATACTCTCTCTGCAAGCTAAATTTCCATAGTTAAGTTTTGCAAGGATTTTAGTGAACGACAACATTCCGTGATGAGCAGGATTAGAGTCTTGAGTATTGACGGCTACTGTCTTGTGCATAATCTAATTTCTTCATCTGTAGCTGCTATTCTTTCTTAAATTCATTTGGTTTTATGTATGGCTTTATGCAGTCGACCCTGGCTATGCTACTGGATCCTGCACTCAATTGCTGTATTGGGAGAATTAGTTGATGATGAAATGGAAAGTAACACTATTGACTTTCTCAAACGTTGCCAGGTTTGGAATTTTAATTAAATCTCATTGCATTAGTTATTTAACATTATTTGTTAATCAGTCATCAGTGTATACTACAGCGCACTTTCTCTTTCACATGCTCTTTATGTCTCCTTTCCACCTCTTCTTCCTATTTATATTAAATTAGGGATTACAAATTAGATATGAGTCGTTTGCATTTTATTTTACTGTAGTCATGGTTTGGCATCTATGTTCAGGGCAGTTACTTCAAGAAATAACTCAAAACAGATGATAAACTGTTGCAGCTTTTTCCAGGAAGAAAAGGAATAGCAGCAAAAAGACAAATGTTTAAAAAATGAGGATAGTTAAATACAAAAAACATAATGAAGGCAAGACAAGATATTGGCAAATTGTAGCTAATTAAGGAAAGTTGATAGTTAGCAAAGTCTAAGGACGAGCATGTGAAGGAATTAAAGAAACGGGAAAAAAGAAAGAAAGAAAGTGTAATTTGAGGATGACGAAGGGAAAAGGGAGACAAGGAAATACAATGACCTGCAGGTGGGACTATTAACTGACAGCAACAGAAAGCCAGGTACTCGTAACTCCTTGGCAATAAAGAATAAGCAAGGAATGAAGAAACAGCTAAAACACTAGAAGTAAAAAGGAAATGAATTACCAAGGACAGTAAAATCTTTCTTGGGTTTAGAAACATAAAATTTGTAGTTTTGGGTGATTGGTTTAAAAAATCTAGCTTGAAGTATGCAACAAATTATGTTGAGCTTCCTCTATTGTTTTCTACCTATTGCATACTTCCATAGGATATACCATATAGGTCTACTTATGGTTGAAAGCAAAATTTTTGGGAAGGACTAAATTACTGACTCCAGAGCACCTATGCCTTTTATTTCAATTTAGAAAAGAAGTTGTAACTCTTGGCCTCGATACTACTTATATTCTGGCATGCCAAAGCTGGCCTGGCTGATCCTTTAGTTGTCATCGTATAAGCATCCGATGTTTAATGTTCTTTTATTTAAGACAGACAATTCTTTGCTGGCTACTCTTTTTCTTATTCCATTTCATGTCTGTTGCCTTTCTTATACTTGTAGGATCCAAATGGTGGATATGGTGGTGGACCTGGTCAGGCAAGGAACTACTTTCCTTTTTTCACCTCTTTGTTGTTGAGTGTTGAGGGTCTTGTTAAATGCTACCTCTAGTGTATCAATAGATTAATTTTGAATTTTGCTAGACTTATTCTTAACCTCTCTCTGTCTTTCTCTCCCTGTGAAACTGCATTTATAATCTCTTGCTGTCATTCAAACTGTTGTATATGGGCTAGAAAACAAAGTGATAACGTTTTAGCAATGAGGTAAAGTATAGCTCTTTTCTATGGCACTGTTCAAAGAAATTAGCAGGGTGGCTCTAGAAGGCTGTAGTGTATGAGTTTAAGCCATAGTAGTGGAACATGTTTGGTCTTCTTATTAGTTATTGACTTTTGTCCACATGTCATGTTGTTGATAAAAAATTTAGTAAGTAGGCCCTTTTGATCTATTCTTATTCTTCTTTGGCTGATGGCTTGAGGTTGAATTTATTATCTTATTTTGTTGCACTGTCAGCATTTTAGAAAATTTTAAATTAATATGGCTATCTCTTTGCATTTGTTAAAAGTTTATAATGTGCTCACTGGCTTCCTCAGATGCCTCATCTTGCCACAACTTATGCTGCAGTCAATTCACTAATTACTTTGGGTGGTCAGAAGTCTTTGTCATCAATTAATAGGTGGTCAATTTATTCTCTTGAAAGCAAGATTTCAGTATGTGATATGAAATTTCTTGTTGTAGCTGTAATTTTCAGACATTTAGAAGTGATTGATATGATCTTTAAAAAAATATCAAATTTTCCAGAGATAAATTGTCTGGGTTTCTGCGGCAGATGAAACACCCAAGTGGGGGATTCAGGTGTGGCATCTTATTCATCTCCATGGTTTGAATTGCAATTAAGAGTTTATACTTTATATGGGTGGTATAGATCCTTTTTATAGCTTCATATGGTATTTCAGGGCCATTCACAGATTTATTACAATTTGTGGCTAAGTATGATGCATTGGTGCTTTAATTTCCTTGATGACGCATTCAGATTTGATCTGGTTCATTCTTGTTTAATTGATTCTTTTCTATCATTGGATATTTTATTAAGGATGCATGATGAAGGTGAAATTGATGTTCGAGCCTGCTACACTGCCATTTCTGTAAGTTGGTTATCTCTGTATCTCTTTTTTTGTTATTTTATGTCATGCATGCTAATGAATAAATATGTAAATGCAATCCTAAATGGCTCTTTGGTGGTGAATGTCATGCTTATCAAATTGTTTATGTCGAATTATGTTCTGATTACTTATTATCAGAAAGGTTGCATGACACACAACATCTTGCTGGAACCAGGTGGCGAGTGTTTTGAACATTTTAGATGATGAACTGATCCATAATGTCGGAGGCTACATTTTGAGGTTAGTTTCAGAGTGATCTTAATTTGGCACTGAATCTGGCTGTACCTTGTGACCCTAGGGAGCAATGTTCAGAATGGAAACCACATGCCACTTAAATTGAGTTTTTTGTCTAATGCTTGCTTTTTTGATTGACTTGCCCTTGAAGGTTGAAATCAATTTGCACGTGTTAAAAACAATTGGGCGTTGAAACTGGCTGTTTATGAAATTTTCATTAATTGTATGTGGCCTCAAATGGGTTTTCTGAGTATAGTTTGGTGGTTGTGGTGATGTATGGTATTATTGGGGTGATAAATTCTCTCCATACTGTATTTGAAATGCTTTTGACTGTTTCTGTATTAGTTATGGTTTATTTAGTTGGATGATTATTACTCCAGCTATTTGATGGCTTTGTTTGAAATTTTCCTTTGAAATATCTGTAACTTTGGTTTTCTTGGTGATAACAGTTCAAAGCTTGATTTAAATAAATGATCAGTTTAAGACTCTGTATTTCTCAATTGATACATATTACAGATGTTATGGTCTATTTCAAATTTCTGCAGTTGTCAGACTTATGAAGGTGGCATTGCTGGCGAACCTGGTTCTGAGGCTCATGGTGGGTATGTTTCATGATCTCACTCCCTTTTTCCGTGTTTACCCCCCTGTACTGGGCAATGCTTTGTTGGTGGAATTAAAATAATAGGGGTAGGTCACGTAATTGCTGGAAAAAGGAAGTGGCGTTGTTTTTCTATGTTGGATCTTTAGGAAGCTTAGAAAGGGGAGAAAGATTGAACGGAAGTTTTCTCCTCCTTACTTGATAGGAGCGAACTTCTCATGACAAGTACCAAAATATGGCTATTAATAACTCTTTTAAGAAACTTACAAGGTGACACTAGTATATAACCAAATTTACTTTGGTTCATAAACTTACTTTAAGAAGCCCTTTTTCATTTCATCGTGGTAAGTTTAGTTTTAGTCATTAAAGGCATAATTTGAGCAAAGGGAAAATTACTCTTTAAATTATAAATTGATTTTATATTCATTCTTCTCTTTGTTTTTAAGTGCACCCTAAATTTGTATCTTCGTAGTTACATCTGTGTGTGCAAGCTTGTGGTTACTTCCTTCACTCTATGCAAATTCTTTGTACATTTTGACTCTCGGTTTATCAGGTATACCTATTGTGGATTAGCTACAATGATTTTGATCAATGAGGTTAACCGGTTGGATCTGCCTCGTTTAGTTGTAAGATTGGCTTCACATTATAAGAAATTTTCTTTTTTTTTTTGGAATTACCTATGTTTTATCAAGTAACATATATGATATACTTATGTGGGATGTATGATAGGAGTGGGTGGTATTCCGTCAAGGTCGGGAGTGTGGGTTTCAGGGGAGAACAAATAAACTGGTTGACGGATGCTACTCCTTTTGGCAGGTGAAATAAATTTCATATTTTCTTAATAAGTTTTCTGTCATATAGTTGAATTGAAACATGAGAGTAACAGGGAGGTGTCGTTGCACTATTGCAAAGATTATATTCTACAATTGACAAACAAATGGCAAGCTCGGATACTCAAGGAATAGATAATGCCGTGGGGGGTTTACATATTACTACAACCTCTGATGTGTATGAAGGAGAAGATAATTTGGATGGGACTTCTCATGATGAAACTTGCTTTGGGCTTGGAGGTAGGCTGAGATGTTTGCGAGATTCCTGCTTCTGGAGATTAATTTTGCCCTTTGAATCTTAAACTTCTAATTTCATTTTTCATGAAATTAAATCCTTCTAATTCTACTTCTCTCTTCATGCAGGCACTGGTCATTCCCGTTCAGTGGATTTTAACAGTATTGGTTACAACTTCATCACGGAGTGCAGAGCAAGAGAGCCACTTTTTCACGGCATTGCGTTGCAGCAATACATTCTTTTATGCGCACAGGTCTGTACTTAATCTACTGGCTCTACTGTTTGCCCCTCACCTTTTATAATTTTTTTTTCTTGTTGAATTATTTAATGGGGCCTCTGAAATAGAAACTTAGCTATATGTGAATGCATCCTATCCTATCCTATCCAAGAAATACAATCGGTAAACAAACAAACAGAAGGGATGAGGGTAGTGATTGTATCTGTTATAAATGACTGTAATTTCGAACTTCACAGAAGCAAAATGTAAGTTTAGTCAGTTGACTGCTCTTTCTGGCATAGAACAAGATCCATTTTGAATCATATTTAAGGGATTCCTTGCTTTGGGCCGAAGAAGCAATGTCAATCGATCATTATCAAACTAATTGCAATCTTTTGCAACATTTGATTTCAACCAATCCTTTAAGTGTTTTTGTTTTAGTGATTTTAGTAGCCTGTTCTTGACATAACTTTTTGGATTTTATACATGTTGGAATCTAAAGTTTTTATGGTCTTTCTCTTTCTATAAATTAAAATCCATAAAAATTTTATTTAAAAGTTTTAAAAATATTAAATTTATTAAATTTTAAAAATATAAAATTTAAAAAATTTAATAACTCGCTTAATTTTCTGAGTATTTCTTCTGATTCTTTTATGGGAACTAACTTTTTTTCGAAATTTTTATAATCTGTGACTGATGCAGGAGCCGGAAGGTGGACTGAGAGACAAACCTAGTAAACGTCGAGATTATTATCATACATGTTACTGTTTAAGTGGTCTCTCGTTGTGTCAGTATAGCTGGTCCAAAGACCCGGATTCTCCACCGCTGCCTGATGCAGTATTGGGTCCCTACTTCAATCTCTTGGAACCAATTCATCCCCTCTTTAACATTGTTCTAGAAAGATATCACGAAGCTCACGAATTCTTTGCCGGGTCGTAACTTTCCCAGCAGATTCTGGGTCATCTTTATGTAAGAAATATCTTGCCACCGCTATATCTGTATCTATAGAACATAACATGCCGATTTAAAGTTGAAAATACTATGGAAATAATGTGGGAACGCATAAATTGCCCGAGTTAATGGTATGGAATTATATAAAATAGAAATTAATGTTAATTTATTCTTCTGATTTATTGCAAGCTTCGTAATGAGAGGTTGTTCTTTTTTTTCCCCAATATTATCTGAACCAGTCTACTTTGTGTGGGAATCAAACCTGTCCTCCTTCACCCCCAACAATTATCCTAAATTTTTTGGGAATTGCCTTGTTGATTCAATCACCAATTTCTTAACAAGTCAACGCCTTTGTAATCTTTAACTAGTTGAAAGGGGTCATGCTATTACTTCTGATGGCGAGAGGGTTGGTGCTGCTTTCAGTAAGAACAAGCGGTAACTTGTGTTTTCAAGCGTGGCACCATTTTCAGTAACACAGGATTTAAAAGCAATAAATTTTTTTTTGTTTTTCTGTTTTCATGATGACCAATGTTATTTACAAAAGGCTTTTATGAAAACAACAGTTTGATTATTATATATATTATGTTTGGATTGCTATCATACCGGCAATAGTACAAATTCATTAGCAGTATTCAAAGTGGGAAACGGCTTGAAGTGCCAAATTTTAATGTTCCCATATTTCAACTTTCTTTTTCCGCCATGAGTCAGATTGAAAGCTTAGCCCAAGAAATGAAAGGAAAGTCAGAAGAAAAAGCAGATACCCGTGAAACGAAAAAGGCTTCAGAGGACAAAGAAGGAGTAAAAGAAGACTCGCAGGAGAAAAAGGAAGATCCCCCGCCATCGGATTCAGCAGTTGAATCAGCACCACCGCCCGTCACTTACTCTTCTCCCTCAACTCCACCTTCTCTACGAGGCCGCAAACCTCCCTCGCCGCCGATTCACTCTTCGCCGGACTCACCGATTTCCAGTCACCACTCCTCTCTCTCTCATGGCCACTCTCCCACCCAAGATAAACGCTTCTCCCCGTCGCCGCAGGCCGATCGTTCGCCAGACTCATCGATTACCGATGATCATTGCTCCCTTAGTGATGAACTCCATCCAATCGAAGACGAACGCTTCTCCCCACCGCCACCGGGAAAGCCCGCATCGCCGGTTGTGTTGGCGAAACGGTTGCAAGCGGAGCCAAAGTTGGTCACTAAGGTAGACCACGGAGCCCAAGAGGGTTTCGTCGCCGTCAAAGGGGTTGAAGAAGGTGCAGGAAGCGGCGTTGGTGGGAGTGGCAATCGGCGATTGAGGCCAGATGTATTCAATTTATTGAGGTCAAAAGAAGAGGCCAAGTTGAACAAGACGTTGTTGGGGCTTAGAATCATTGCGTTAATGTTCTGCTTGATCTCTTTTTCTGTTTTGGCAGCTGATATAAAACAGGGTTGGGCTCTGGACTCATTCTATTTGTACAAGGAATTCAGGTATGTTTATGGGTTTAACGGTTCTCATTACATGAGGAAAGAAAAAGTCCTTTTGTCAATTGCTTCCTCCTCTGTCATCGAATTCTAGCTGAGTTTAATTTTAAGGAATCAATATGGCAGCAGAACCCATTAAAGAATTTCTATTGCTTTTAGACTCTCGTGTACCTGTAACATTTTGATGTTCTCTATGTGTGAATTGGGTGTGATTTGCAGGTATAGCTTATCAGTGAATGTGATTGGGTTTGTGTATTCTCTGTTGCAAGTTTGTGATATGGTTAAGTACTTCCTGACCAGAAAACACATGGTGGAGCATTATCTGCGTGGCTACTTCAGTTTTTCCATTGATCAGGTAATCCAGTCCTAACTTTATGAGCTTCGGTTCGAGGGATATTTAATATTCACACCGAAAGTTACCCACTTGGCTTTTGGTTTTAGGCCTAGTAACTGAGAATCTGTTGCTTTGATTGGAGGTATTGATTAGTGATATTGATAATTAAAACTACGGGGACCACAGGCAAAAGTTGTAGGGAATGATCTGTCAGGCAAAAAGTTTTAGGCGTTAGAGAATTATAGTAAAGGCTAGCTGCAACAGTTGATGTATGAGATCCATCAACAAGGGTCAGCACTTAAAAATTAAGTAGCTTTTGGACATGTAGCATCTGATACTCTTGACAGCTTTTGGATGCCTTTTTCCTACCTTTCTCTTCTCTCCAATGCTGCTTTGGCTTTCTTAAAGTTCTTCTAAATCTTGTTCTAAAAGGAAACTATATGTCACAATTGGAAAGTATGGTCATTCATAAAAGTACTAGATGATATACATTGTTAGTGAAATAATTGTTTTCATAAAATGGTTTACTTCTTTGAAAATTCTTAGTTACACATGATGTGCCGTCAGAGTTGTAGACCAGCAATATAAATTAATACTTTCAATTATAGATAAATATTTTTAAAATTTTCAAAACCAAATAAACTATCTCTGCTTTTTAATTTGCAATTTTCTTTATCCTTTAAAGATAGATAACTTACACGCATGGTTATGTGCCTCTCTTCTATATCGTGGAGGGGAAAAACATTGTAGCTCACATTTTGAGCTTCATTGATTGATATTAGTTATTTATTATGCGATGATTGAACTAAGGCTTAAATTGTTACTAGACACTACACTGGGTTTCCCAATTCGCAGAGGAGATAGATCTCCTCTTCTCTACTGTTCCCTGGACAAAGACTTTGCAGCATTTGATTGTTTGTCTGTTACATGGAAGTACTGCCTTACCATAAAACAATGTCTTAGACTTTTGTCTTGATCTTCCCCGTCCACCCCATAGTTGCCCTAGTTGGATTTTTAACACTTGATTGTAAACGTAAAGTACTAATGTCGTTGACTGACAAGGTTTATTGTGAGAGTTTCATGTGTATGTATTTAACAGAATGCTGGGTTTCTTTTTCATGTTTTTCATCGCAGATGTTGACTTATCTTCTCATGTCGGCATCTTCATCCGCTGCTATTAGAGCTTATGACTGGGAATCCAATTGGGGAGAAGACAAGTTTCCATATATGGCAAATGCATCTGTGGGTTTGTCCTTTGTTGCATTTGTGACATTTGCCTTAACCTCTCTTGTCTCTGGTTACATGCTTTGTAGATTCAGGTAGTCTTTTTAGTTGGCCATCAGATTCAGGTAGTTTGAAGTTTAAACAACAGTCTGAGGTCTATTATTTTATATGCATGATGTATACAAAACTCTTACATATCTACCTTTCTTATAATATGTATATTGAGGAGGTGTATACTTGTATTGACGTATGAGGTGTCATAAAGAAGGGGTTGAATTGAGATGCTGGAAGCAAAAAATATCAAATAAGGCATTGCATTGGTTGCTTTTGGAAGACTACCAAATTCTCCCAATTTTGAGAGAACTAATGAGGAAGCAACTTGTTTTAAGATGAAGCAATACATGGAGAAACTAAAGCAAATTGGAAGGATAGGGAGAGAGGAGTGCAGACAAGGTGAATACTGATCAGAATATGTACCTTGTTTGAGGCCTACGTTTTCCCCAACCCTACCAGAGTACACTCACTGTCAAGCTCACAAGGCTCTGAATTTTTATAGAAATGTCAGCAAATTAAGAGTGTCAAACACGTAGTGCGCTTCACGCTGTATTGACCCACGGTGGGCCAATCTAACGGGCCAGCACATTATTTTGAAATGGATGAAATACATCATCTTGTTCTGCATTTTAAGTAAGATAGGACGGGATACAAAATTATAAACCATTTTACCATTTAGGTGGAACGGAACGGAACGGGACGGGTTAAATTCGTTTTGACACCCTTAATACAAATGTAAACTTAGCTCAGAAAATCAAGTTAATTCTTCAAGGAAGTCAATAATATATATTATGATTCCTCGTCAAATTCTAGGTGATTCCACCATGTACAGCTTTTATTTATAGATTAGTAAACGTTCTGGTCTTTTGTAGCATTCATGATCCCAATTTGAGCTGAACCATCCATACCCAACTGTCAAATTCAGTGTATAAAACACAAATCAGTCTATGGAAAGCAGGAAGGGAGACCTTGCTGTATCTAGGGGAAGAATGTAGGTGGAGAAGGAAAAACCTCACATCAATATGGAACAAAGTGACATCGTTTTGCACCTGGTAAAGTTCCTGTGTGCTTGAATTAGTGTTGTTTACATACATCAAGCGTATCCTTTTTGTGTAATTGGGGATTTAGATTTTCTATTGTTGAATCTTGATGATTTTAATTATATTTTATAAATTAAAGAAGGATGTTTAATTATAAAATTTATTTTTTTATTGTTTTAATCTATCTCGAATCTATATTTATTTCTCTCTAAAATTATTGTGTATTATTAACGAAGAGCAGTGGAATATCAATCCGAAACGATTGGTCTACTGACCAGTTTGTGAACAAAATCTAGGATATGCAGAAAGAGTGCAATGAACCTGGTCACTAAAATTGTGTTTGTATTGGCCAATCAGCAGGGGCAGTAAAATTCAAGGTGTTTTCCATTCTTGAAGCTTCAAGGCCTCAAACAATATTCCTAGATCACAACACATAGACAAAAATCAACATGATTAATTTTTTTGATAAGATAGGAGCCATATGTTACCTGTGATGGGTAAGAAGTAGTAGGATATTGAATCCATACTATGGTTCAGAAATAAGCCACTAAGATATCATATGAGTTACGACTCACTAGCAATCAACATGATTAATTTGTTAAGTAGTGAAAATATATTTTACTTGACATGTAGTTATAAGTTTCACTTTACAACATTACTGATATATATATATATATACACACACACACACACACACACACAAAATAAAACACAATATATTAATATAAAATTCATGTTCTATGCCTGTAGTCTTAATTATAAGTTGAAAAAATATTCTAGAGATACAAATCTTTTTTCGTCCTCCTAATGGTTGTATTTCTGTATATTTAAAAGATTGTACGGGGGTAGCCCTCTAGAGAAGGGTTAGAAAGTTTTCGTGTAGTTTTTTACCCATTGAATCTAAAAAAAATTTCAAATTATCACCAAAAAAAAAATTCTAATGAAAGTTTTGGAGCCATAGTTTGCTATGAAAAGAATTTACTAATGAGTAATGGTATAATTACACTATATAATAACTTTATATATTAATTTTGTACACTTACATTCTTACTCTTTATTTTCACTCTCATAACAAAAATATATCTCAATTGATAAGAGGAATGTAAATTCTCAAGTAGCTGTCTTTTCCCTTATTAATCTAATAACATATGATTTGAAGTTTACCATTTTCTTTTTCTTACAATTCTAATATATTCTCTTAATTGTACTAAAAAACTACAATAAATGGCTGGATTCCAATAAAAACATGTGTCAAATTGATTTTTATTTGCCAGAAGTCTTCTACAATCACCTTCTATCTAAACGAAAATCTTCTATCTAAACTAAAAATGTTAACCTTACGTTTTTAAATCTATTTTTGACCCACTTTTGTTTGAAATTTTGAGTAAGCAAAACAGAAATAATAAGAGGAGTAGGGATTGAAAATTACAATTTTTTATTTGTAAAAATAATAATATTATATTTTTGTAACCATAAATTGGTCACATCTTATGACGTGACTAATTTATTTTTCTTTTTAAATAAAGTTGAGAATAGTTTTAAGTTTGATCACGTGTAGTTACAAAAGTGTAGTGCTATTAGTGTCCATCTTTTAAAAATTAAAATGTTGTAGGCAAAACGTAGTTATAAGATGGTAGTTTTAACACTTTTAATTTAAAGGTGACAGTAAAATTGTGTGTTCTCTTTTTTAGTATTATTATTTATATTTTTATATTTATAATTTTACTTATAATTCTTATCTTCATCATTCAATTTTTTTTTAATTTTTTTTATCATATTTTAAACATCCAAAAATAACGTGACCTATTAATTAAGACTACAACGTGGCCCAAACGTTGGGGTTACAACGTTTCCGTCTCTTTCTACGAAGCAAATTCTGAAACCACATGGTAACCTTCCCATAAATGGCAGTTGCTGGCCATACTGTTACTCACATTCAGTTGCTTCTTTACTGACATTGACACAGAAAATACCTTTCCCAGTTTTTTCTTCCTCATCTTTGCCTAGTAGACCCCCAACCATGGCTGCGGCTTCAACTCCTAGCATCCCTTCTCATATAAAAGCTTGGGTCTACTCTGAATATGGGAAAGCTTCTGATGTTCTCAAGTTTGATTCCAATGTGCCTTGACCTGAAGTTAAGGAAGATCAGGTGCTCATCAAGGTCGCCGCTGCATCCCTTAATCCAATTGATTATAAGCTAATGCTTGGGTATGTGAAGAACACTGATTCTCCGTTATTTGTATGAACTTAATTCACCTCTTCCTTTTGAGGATTCCAACTTGTTTGATCAACACTTGCAGAATGCTTTGCTGTCTTATACGTCTTTGAATAATTGTTTAAGGGGTTTATTAAATTAGTAAAATGCTTGAGTCTTGAATCAACTTGGTTACCATGACTCCATGAGTATACAGAGGAAATACCAATAATTTAAAGTGGAAGTAGAAATGAAATCTTAATATAATTTCATATATAAGTAGATTATTTATTAGTCACTGTGAGGGATTTACAGAAATCAAGTTGGGGACAGAAGGAGGTCTCAATTGAGAAGGCAGTGTTAGGATATGAGCCGTTAGCTGCTGAAGTTAGTTATAAGCCAGCTAGTTCTAGTTAAGAGCCTGTTAGTCAGTTAGAAATTCATCCTTAAGATCATGACACGTTAGTGATTTTAGGAACATGTAAAATATTTCTGAGTTTGAAAGAATTATGCGAATAGGGATTTGGAAAGATTGGTGTAACCTGTGAGTGTCCTATGTTTGAAATAGGTAAGCCAAAACCATTTCCAACATAAACTTTACCTGCCCCTTGGTACTAAGCTCCAACATTCAAGTTATTCAGGCTATTAGTTATGTGATTTGTAGCCCCAGAATCCAGGTACCAGCTGTTATCTTCAAGGATTTCTGGTACTGCAATGGGTTCTGCAGAATTTTTCTTGAAGCTATAGCCTTTGTTTTCTTCCTTAAACCAATCCTTCTCTATATCTGTGTACCTTTTATCACCCATAGTAGCCACGTTGACATTAGGGGCATCCTGAAACCTGAGTTGATTGTCATTGTTATAGTTTCCCTGCTCAATATTGTAGGGCACATCATATCTGTGATATAATCTTTGTGCTATGTGTCCAATTTTGCCACAAATCTGACACTCTGGCTTTTGTGTTTGAAATCTTCCTCTACTGCGACTTCTTACATAAAAGGTATTTGATCTTCCATTGGCTTGCTGAGATGTATTATAACCTCTTCCATAATTCTGACCTCTACCCATATTCAGAGGCCTTCTTTGAAAATTGGAAACATTCGCCGAAAACTGATCGTCAAGACTGGTATTATTCTTCAAGATTCTAGCCTCTGCAGCTTAGAGGTATGCTGTGGTGGCTTTCCAAGAAGGCAACCTCTCTTGTGTTGAGAGAGAGATGACTATGTGGTCATATTCCATTCCCAAACCTGCAAGAGCTGTATGGATCAAATCCAATGCCGACATGTTACTCCCACAAGATTGCAAAGTATCCCGTAACATTTTTACTCTTGTCAGGTATTCTTTCATGCTTGAACTCTCTTTCTTGACATTCTGAAATTGCTGTCAATATTGTAGAACTTCAGCAGTGGCTTGAGATAAAAAATACCGCTGAATCAATTCCCAGAACTCCTCTGTTGTTTCACTTCTGAGCAAGTGAGGTAGAATTCCTACACTTACAGACGACAAGAGCCAAGAAACGAGCAGCTGATCCTGCCTCACTTAGTTCTGATACTCTGACGACTTCTCAGGTGGCCATTCTTTTGTGCCATCGACAAATCCCATAAGACCGTGCCCCTTGAGTGTGGCTGTGACTTGGTGTTTCCATATCAAGAAATTCTCGTCTTCTAGTTTCACGGTGACTGCTTGTGAACCTGGATTCAACAGTGATTGCCGGCATGTCGCCGTTCTCCCAAACCAGATTTTCCCTATCGAGTGCCATACCTCCTTCAGTGCTCTGATACCATATCAGTATTTAGAAATAAATGATCTTTGGTAAAACTGAATTCTTATTTTCATTGATCTTTAGATACACAGAGTATATAGTATTTATACAGAAATAGCACTGATAAGATGAATACACGTGTCATGATCTTAAGGATGAATTTCTAGCTGACTAACAGGCTCTTAACTAGAACTAGCTAACTTATAACTAACTTCAGCAGCAAACGGCTCATATCCTAACAGTCACGATGACTTGAATTTTTTTTTTTTTAAATTTACTTTTTGTTATGGTTTACCACTCCCAAATACTTGGTGGAGGAAGAATCTGGATATAATCTAAAGTAACTTGATGTTTATTTTTAATTTCACTGGGTTGGGTGTAATTGTGAAGACTGTTCTGGGCTATGATGTTGCTGGTGTGGTGGTCAAAGTGGGGAAGTCAAGTGAAGATTTAAGGCAGGGGATGAAGTGTGTGGGGATATCAACGCAGAAGCTGTGGATCTTCCAAAGGTGGTTGGGTCTTTGGCAGAGTATACTGCTGCTGAGGGGAAAGTATTGGCTCACAAGCCACCCTAGCATTCCTTTAGCAATTGAGACTGCACACGAAGGCCTTGAGCAAGCTGGGTTTTCAGCTGGGAAGTCTATCCTTGTTCTGGGAGGTGCAGGTGGAGTTGGAACCTATATTATTCAGGTAAAATCTGAATCCAACCACATTGTCAGTGTTTGATAAACCACTATGCTAACTCTTTTAGATTGTTGAGTTATAGGATGGTCTTGTAGTAATAGTTGAGCTTTCTGTCTTTTCCACATTTGAAATTAATGGAAAATGACTTGACCTTTTTCTTTTTTCCAAAAAAAAAAAAATACTTGACCCAAATGTTAAATTGTTAATGGTAAATTACAACCACATTCTCAACAAACCACGCTCCCGGTGTTTTATTGAGAAAAATGTTCAGCCTTTGATAATATTTTGTTCTCTAATAGATGGCTAGTAATTGTTATATATCTTTCTGAGGTAGCTTGCCAAGCATGTTTATGGCATGTCCAAGGTAGTAGCCACTTCTAGCACTAGACAACTAGAATTGTTGAGGAAGTTGGAAGCTGACTTACCCATTAATTATACGAAGGAGAACTTTGAATGCCTGCCAGAAAAAGTTTGATGTAGTGTGTGATGCAGTAGGTGAGATTTTGAACCTATCTATATTTGCTTTGAGCAGCAAATGAAGATGGTCAATTATCTTGTAGAACGCTAACACTAACACTAAATTAAGTTAACGCGAATTCAGTGGGTCAAATCTGTTTTGACACCTTTAAAGCAAATATAAACTTAACCCAAAAAATAAAGTTAATTCTTCAAGGAAGTCAACGATATATTTTTTTGATTCCTCTTCAAATTCTTGGTGATCCCACCATGGACAGCTTTGATTTATAGATTAATAAACGTTTTGGTCTTTTGTAATATTTATGATCCCCATTTGAGCAGAACCAACCATACCTAACAGCCATATTCTGTGTATAAAACACAAATCATAGTCTATGTAAAGCAGGGGAGGGGACCTTGCTGTATCCCGGGGAAAAATTTAGTTGGAGAAGGGAAAACCTCACATCAATATGCAACAAAGTGACACCGTTTTTGTACTTGGAAAAGTTCCTATGTACTTGAACGACTGTGTTGTCTACATACATTATTGGATCTTTTACTTTTATTATTCTTTGATTTTATTGATTTTCTATATATTTTTCTTTATCTTATAATATATTTTGTGAGTCTCATTTTTTTTATCGTTAACTTTTTTTCTTCTTTACTTTCCTCTACCTTTAAATTTTCCAAAGGTAAAAGATCTTTATCCCATCATACATATTCTTTCTGTGCATGATTGTGGATTTGAATTCTCTATTATTGAAGATTTATAATATTAGTGATTTTAGTTATATTTTATAAATTAAGAAATGATTCTTGATTATAATTTTTTGTTATTTATCTCAAATGTATGTCAACCTTTCTTTAAAATTATCATGAAGAACAATAGGACATCCAGTCCGAAAGATCGGTACTACTAACCAGTTTGTGAACAAAATATTGAACGTGCGGACAGAGAGCAATGAACCTGGTCGATATTATTAAATTGGCTTTGTATTGGTCAGTCAGCAGAGGGATTATTAAATAGAAGTTTGCATTGGTCAAACTTCTATTAACAGTTTTTGGAATGATGAAATGATCCTTTCGTTGACACAATGATAAAAGGCAGTTGCTGGCCACCATGTTACTCGCACTCAGTTGCTCACATTGACGCAGAAAATACCTTTCCCAGTTCTTTCTTCCTTATCTTTGCCTGGACCCCAAACCATGGATGCGGCTTCAACTCCTAGCATCCCTTCTCATGTAAAAGCTTGGGTCTACTCTGAATATGGAAAATCTTCTGATGTTCTCAAGTTTGATACCAATGTGCATTTACCTGAAGTCAAGGAAGATCAGGTGCTCATCAAGGTCGCCGCTGCATGCCTTAATACCATTGATTATAAGAGGGTGCTTGGGTATATGAAGAACTTTGACTCTCCTTTACCTGTAAGACTTCCATGCACCGCTTTCTTTTGAGGATTCGAACTTGTTTTATGAACACTTGTAGTATGCTTTTCTGTCTTATACATGTTTGAGTAATTGTTTAAAATTTTGGAACTAATTTGGTTACCATGGATATACAGAGGAAATACCAATAATTTAAAGTGGAAGTAAAAAGAAATCTTGATATATTTTTATATATAAGCAGATTATCAATCAGTCATGATGGCTTGAATCTTTTTCAATTTACTCTTTGTTATGGTTTACCACTCCCAAATACTTGGTGGGTAAGAAAGAATGTGGAAATAATCTAAAATAACTTGATGTTATTTTTTAATTTCTCTGCGTTGGGTGTGATTGTCAAGACTGTTCCGGGCTATGATGTTACTGGTGTGGCGGTCAAAGTGGGAAGTCAAGTGAAGAAATTTAAGGTGGGGATGAAGTATATGGGGATATTAATGAGAAGGGAGTGGGTCAACCAAAGGTGGTTGGGTCTTTGGCTGAGTATACTGCTGCAGAGGAGGAAGTATTGGCTCACAAGCCACTCAATCTGAGCTTTGTGGAGACTGCTAGAGACTGCTGATGAAGGCCTTGAGCGAACTGGGTTTTCAGCTGGGAAATCTATCGTTGTTCTGGGGGGTGCTGGTGGAGTTGGAACTTTCGTAATTCAGGTAAAATTTGAATTCTATTTCTACCTCATTGTCAGTGTTTGTTAAACCACTATGCTAACTCTTTTACATTGTTGAGTTACAGGATGGTCTTGTAGCAATAGTTGAGCTTTCTATCTTTTCCACACTTGAAGTTATTGGAAGATGACTTATAAAAAAAAAAAAAAACCCAAATATTAAATTGTTAATGGTAAATTAACACTGCATTCTCAACGTACCACGTTCCCCATGTTTATTGAGAAGAATGTTCAGCCTTTGCTGATATGTTGTTCTCTAATTGATAGCTAGTAATTGTTATATGTCTTTCTGAGGTAGCTTGCCACGCATGTTTATGGCGCATCCAAGGTCAGCCACTTCTAGCACTGGAAAACTGGAATTGTTGGGGAAGTAGCTGATTTGCCCATTTATTATACGAAGGAGAACTTTGAAGACCTGCCAGATGAGTTTGACGTTGTGTATGATGCAGTAGGTGAGATTTTGAACCTATCTATGCAGCAAATGAAGATGGTCAATTATCTTGTAGAACACTAACACTAATTCTCTTAATAAAAAATCAGGGGGAAGAGAGACTGAGAGGGCATTGCTATTATAGAATAAAGTTGTGACTATTTGTCCCTCCTGGAGCTCCATCTGCTATCTTGTTCTTTCTCCCTTTTGACGGGGCTGTCCTAGAGAAATTAAGACCTTACTTGGAGAGTGGCAAGGTGAAACCAATACTTGACCCCAAGAGTCCGTTTCCATTTTCTCAGACTGTTGAAGCATTTTCACACCTTGAAACTGGCTGAGCCACTGGGAAAATAGCTATCCATCCCATCCCGTGAACATATGTAAATTAGTTCCTTCATTGTAATAATCTATGCTGGAGCCTTTGCTCTAAAGAAAACCGAAGATACTTACTCTGCATGGGAGGGTAAAATTTTGAAATAAACCTCTCACCTGTTTGTTTGCGATGACCAGATAAATGTACTCATAATTTGGTATGAAAACTAGTGCGATACTCCAGCTTTGTAGTTCTATAAGTAGTTTGTGGTTGAAATTATGTGGTTGAACTTTGTATGTCTTGTAATTTGGTTAACAAAAAACCCCTGATTGTAACTTTTTGTCTTGTAATTTTTGAAATGAGAAAGAGAAAGGAGTCAAGTGAGGAAGTGGAGATAATTGACTTGGTAAAATATGCTTAATTAGATAAGGTTATGTAGAAATGACTAATAAATAATCGTGAAGTATCATTATTCAATCCAAAATACATGCTCAAGCAAACCGAAGCCATTTATAAAACATAAATCATAGTCCATGGAAAGGAGGGGTGGAGCCTTCTTCCTCTATCTTGGACAAGTTCGCGTCTACTTTGGACGACCGTTTTGTCTCCATACATCATGCAGTATGCTTTCTGTGCGTGATAGGTACCACAGACCAGTCTCTGAACAAAATATAGAATATGTAGAGTGAAATGAGCCTGGTCAATAAATTTGGGTTTGTTTTGGCTAATCAGTAGGCGGAGTAGAATTCCAAGTGTTGTCCAATCCTCAAGCTTTGAGGCCTCAAGGCTCAAACAGTATGTGCCTCTTCTATATCGTAGAGGGGAAAAACATTGTAGCACACATTCTGAGCTTCACTGATTGATATTAGTTATTTATTATGTGATGATTGAACTAAGGCTTAAATTGTTACCAGACACTACCCTGTGTTTTCCAATTGGCGGAGTAAATATATCTCCTCTTCTCCACTGTTCCCTGGACAAAGACTCTGCAGCATTTGATTGTTTGTCTGTTACATGAAAGTACTGCCTCACCATAAATCAATGTCTTAGACTTGTGTCTTGATCACCCGATAGTTACCCTAGTTGGATTTTTATCACTTGATTGTAAACTAATGACGAAGTAACTTGTTTTTAAGATGAAGTAATACATGGAGAAACTAAAGCAAATTAGGAGGATAGGGAGAGAGGAGCGCAGACAAAGTGAATACTGATAGTGGTTTGATCAGAATGTGTGCCCTGTTTCTGAGACCTACTTGTTCCCCAAACCTACCAGAGTACACTCATTCTTAATTTCACAAGGCACTGAATTTTTATGAAAACGAGTGGTCTGCCCCACCCTCTATTGACCCACGACGGGCCAATTTAATAGGCGAATAATAATTCTTTTATATAGTATTTATGTATAAAGTAATAAAGAAAAAAATTTTGGAGAAAAAATAATTTGAAATTTGGTTTTTTCTATTAGTACTTATCTTATACATAGATCTATACATAAGTATCATTACTTTTAACAGGCCAACACATTACATCGAAATGAGAAATGTTTAATCTAAGCTTCCCCATGTCAAGAGAGAGGCATTTCAAGTGAGAGAGAGAATATAGGGAAAGAATTTGATGATTTGTATAGGCAATATACAAAATTAATATATACGTGTATTATTACTCTATTGAAATATATTATTATATTTCACTTTTTAAGTGAGATAAGATGAACTAATTTAATGGGTTAAATCTTATTTTGACACTTCAAAACAAATGTAAACTTAGCTTAAAAAGTTAAATTCTTCAAGGAAGTTAACTATATATTTTTGTGGTTCCTCTTCAAATTCTAGGTGATCCCACTATGGACAGCCTTTGTTTATAGATTAGTAAACGTTCTGGTTTTTTGTAGCATGTATGATCCCAATTTGAGCTGAACCATCCACACCTAACAGTCATATTCTGTCTTAAAAAAACACAAATCATAGTCTATGTAAAGCAGGGGAGGGGACCTTGCTGTACCTCGGGGAACAATCTAGTTGGGGAAGAGAAAACCTCACATCAATATGCAGCAGTGTAACCCATGCAGAGAAGGACCCGAGCCGTGCAACGTGAGGGGTGTCGTAACAAATACTGACACAGTGTTGCACTTGAACAATTTCGCGCGTACTTGAACGACTATGTTATCTATATACATCATGCGTGTCCTTTCTGTGGGGATTGATTGAGGATTTGGATGTTTTATTGTTGAGAATTCATGATATTAGTGATTTTAGTTATTTTTTATAAATTAGAAAATGATTTCTCATTATTAATTTTTTTTCTCTTATTTTTTCCCCTCATCTCACATTTGTGTTTACTTCTCTTTAAAAAGGGACAGACTATCCCAATCCGAATTGTTGGTCCTTGACCGGTTTGTGAACAAACTTTAGAATATGCAGACAGAGGGCAATGAACCTGGTCAATAAAATTGGGTTTGTCGTTGAAGCTTCGAGGCCTCAGACAATTTTTCTAGAAGATCACAGCACATGGATTTGAATCTTTTAATTTTTTTTATAATTTATTATGTAAATTTTATTTTTATTAATTTTTTTATTTTAATTTTATATTTATCTTGTTTCAAAATTTCTCTGCTATAATTGCAAAGAAACCCGATGCCACAGCACACAGACACATTTACAAGCAATGAAATAAAAAAAATGTTTAATTTGTTAAATTAACATTATTTAGTGCGTCCATATTCAAAGTTGAATAAAGTTAGATTTTGTTGGATGTATTTAATTACATTGTGTAAAAATTATATAATATCTCAATCAAATAATAATAAAAATTAAATTTTAAATAATTTTATATAATCTTAATAATATAATTGCATACATCTATCGTTATTTCTCAAACTACTGCAATAGAGTTTTTATAATGATGAAATAATCCTTTTGTTGACACAATAATGATTGCATTCTGGTGTTTTTATTAAGCAAAATTATGTCAAAGCTATGGTTTTCTTTTTAAGGTACTTAAAGAAAACACCAAGCTGGTTGGTATCAAAGATAGACAGTCTCCATCGCGATCCATGAACATGACAACCCACTTGAACTCTCAGCCGTGAAAGTGTAAAGAGCAAAGCTATATCTGTCTCTTCCATGAGTTCTATTTGGTGAACTAAGCTTTGATTCTTTACAGCTATTCTTTGTTTCAAAATATTTGTCTTTTAAAAATATATAAAATAAAAATTATTAACTACTATATTTAATAAAAAATAATAAAATAATTATAATAAAATTAAAAAAAAAAAGACAATCTTAATTATAAAAAATAATAATTAAAAATAAAAAATTTTAAAACAAAAATTAATATAAAGTATATGCTTTAGGTGTCATTAAAGACAAATCCAGAATTATATGAGCGAGAATTAAAGACTTAATGCATTTTTTGATTTTAATGTGAAATTATATTTTGCTTTGTATGTAGTTATAGTTTTAATTTTACAACATTGTTTATATATATATATATATATATATATATTATAAAACACAATATGTTTAATATGAAATTCATGTTCTATACAAGCAGTCTTAATTATTAGTTGAAAAAATATTCTATTTGTCACAAAAAAATTCTAATGCAAGTTTTGGAACCATAATTTGTTATGCAAAGGATTTATTAATCTAATAAACACATGATTTGATGTTTAACATTTTCTTTTTCTTACATTTCTAAGACATTCTCTCAATTGAACCAAAAAACTACAATAAATGGATTCATTCCAATAAAATCATAAATCAAATTGATTTTATTTTCTAGAAGAGTTCTTCTACAATTACGAAATATGAGACACAAAGTCACCATTATCTGACGGTAGCGGAGGAAATGCGCGTTCACTTTCTAGAAAGCACGAAGCTACATGTTAACCTTCCCATAAACGTCGGTAGCTGGCCGCCATGTTAATCACACTCAGTTGCTCACATCCATACAGAAAATACCTTTTCCAGTTCTTTCTTCTTCATCTTTGCCTAGTAGACTCCCAACCATGGCTGCGGCTTCAACTCCTAGCATCCCTTCTCATGTAAAAGCTTGGGTCTACTCTGAATATGGGAAATCTTCTGATGTTCTCAAGTTTGATTCCGATGTGCCTTTACCTGAAGTTAAGGAAGATCAGGTGCTCATCAAGGTCGCCGCTGCATCCCTTAATCCCATTGATTATAAGAGGATGCTTGGGTATGTGAAGAACACCGACTCTCCTTTACCTGTAAGACTTCCATTCCCCTATTTCTTTTGAGGATTCCAACTTGTTTGATGAACACTTGTAGTATGCTTTTCTGTATTATACATGTTTAAATGATTGTTTAAAAATTATAAAATGCCTGATTTTGGAATCAACTTGCTTACCATGAGTATACAGAGGAAATACCAAGAAATTGAAGTGGAAGTAGAAAAGCAATCTTGATATATTTTTATGTATAAGTAGATTATCTACCAGTCATAATGATTTGAATCTGTTTTAATTTACTTTTAGTTATGGTTTACCACTCCCAAATGCTTGGTGCGTAAGGAAGAATCTGGAAATAATCTAAAGTAACTTGATGTTTTGTTTTTAATTTCTCTGGGTTGGGTGTGATTGTCAAGACTGTTCCGGGCTATGATGTTACTGGTGTGGTGGTCAAAGTGGGAAGTCAAGTGAAGAAATTTAAGGTGGGGGATGAAGTATATGGGGATATCAATGAGAAAGCAGTGGATCACCCAAAGGTGGTTGGGTCTTTGGCAGAGTATACTGCTGCAGAGGAGAAAGTATTGGCCCACAAGCCACCCAATCTGAGCTTCGTAGAGGCCGCTAGCGTTCCTTTAGCAATTGAGACTGCTGACGAAGGCCTTGAGCGAGCTGGGTTTTCAGCTGGGAAATCTATCCTTGTTCTGGGAGGTGCTGGTGGAGTTGGAACCTTTGTGATTCAGGTATAATCTGAATTCTATTTCTACCTCATTGTCAGTGTTTGATAAACCGCTATGCTAACTCTTAGATTGTTGAGTTACAGGATGGTCTTGTAGCAATAGTTGAGCTTTCTATCTTTCCCACGCTTGAAGTACCTTTATCTTTTTCCAAGAAAAAAAAAAAAAACTTGACCCAAATGTTAAATTGTTAATGGTAAATCAACACTGCATTCTCAAGGTACCACGTTACCCTTGTTTTATTGAGAAAAATGTACAGCCTTTGATGATACTTTGTTCTCTAATTGATAGCTAGTAATTGTTATATATTTTTCTGAGGTAGCTTGCCAAGCATGTTTATGGCGCGTCGAAGGTAGCAGCCACTTCTAGCACTGGTAAACTAGAATTGTTGAGGAAGTTGGGAGTGGATTTGCCCATTGATTACACGAAGGAGAACTTTGAAGACCTGCCAGAAAAGTTTGATCTAGTGTATGATGCAGTAGGTGAGATTTTGAACCCATCTATATTTGCTTTGAGAAGCAAATGAAGATGGTCAGTTATCTTGTAGAACACTAACACTAATTCTCTTGATACAAAAATCAGGGGGAAGAGAGACTGAGAGGGCATTCAAGGCTATTAAAGAAGGAGGCAAAGTTGTGACTATTGTACCTCCTGGAGTTCCATCTGCTATCTTGTTCTTACTGACTTCTGACGGGGCTGTCTTAGAGAAACTTAGACCTTACTTGGAGAGTGGGAAGGTGAAGCCAGTACTTGACCCCAAAGGCCCGTTTCCCTTTTCTCAGACTGTTGAAGCATTTTCACACCTTGAAACTGGCAGGGCCACTGGGAAAATAGTCATTCATCCCATCCCGTGAACATATGCATGTTAGTTCCTTTGTTGTGATAATCTATGCTGGAGTCTTTACTCTGAGGTTTGTGCAAAAGAATGTGCATTTTTTAAGGTCATGTTTTCTGAAGGCTAAAGGTAGCTACTTTCTGTTTTGTGGGAGTGTAAGATTTCGAAATAAATCTCTCACCTATGTGTTTGCGATGGACAAATAAATGTATTCGTAACTAGGTATGAAAACTATTGGGATACTCTTCCTTTGTATTTCTGTAAGTAGTATGTGGTTGAAATTATGTGGTTTAACTTTGTATTTCTTGTAGTTTGGTGACGAAAAAGCCCTACATGCAGCTTTCTTTATCATGTAATTTCTAAAATGAGAAAGAGAAAGGAGTAAAGCCATTAATAAAACACGACGCATAGTCCATGGAAAGCAGGGGAGGGGACCTTGCTCCTCAGTCTCGGGGAATCATACAGTTGCACAAGGGAAAACCTCACATCAATAATCAACAAAGTGACGCCGTTTTTGCACTTGGACAAGTTCGTGTGTACTTGGACAAACCTGTTGTCTGCATACATCCTGCGACATCCTCTCTACGTTTGATAGGTACCACTAACCGGTCTCTGAACAAAATGGAGAATATGCAGAGTGAAATGATACCGGTCAATAAAATTGGGTCTGTATTGGCCAATCAGCAGATGGAGTGAAATTCCAACAATATGTCTACAAGATCACAACAAGTTGCGTAATAATCAAAATGTTTAATTTGTTAAAAAGATAATGTCCCTCTCACCAAATTGACAGAGAATTAGAATTAAAATGTTATAAAGTTTAATTTAAATTGTTATAATTTTAGATTTTAAAATTTAGACAGTAAAATTTAAATAAATTATTAAATAAATATCTAATAAAATTAAATTTTAAAAATAAAAAATTAATTGTTAAAATACACCATTTAGTTATGACTAAGAAGTTGATACTCTCTCTCTCTCTCTCTCTCTCTCTCTCTCTCTCTCTCTCTCTCACACACACACACACATACATATACATGTATTTGATATAAAATTCATGTTCTATGTATGCAGTCTTAATTAATTCCTCTGTTATTAATAAAAATATCAATAATATTTCACAACAATAACCTTATTTTTAATTATCTTTAATTTATTGTATTCTTAAAGAAAGATTATTACATGTATGTTGAACATCAATTCAATTAAAATTAATTACATAAGTAAAATGTGGTTCATATGACAAGTATCTACTTCCTGTTGGAATTATAAGTTGAAAGCAAAATTCTAATGGAACTTTTGAAACCATAAAATTTTATGCAAAGGATTTATTGATCTAAAACCACATGATTTGACACTTACCATTTTCATTTTCTTACATTTCTGATGCATTCTCATAATCCTACTAATGAAATACAATATATCCATTGCAATAAAAGCATGTGTCAAACTTGTATAGTTTCTTTTGGAAAGAACAATTTTCCTTAATTATATAGTTTTTTTGTCAAATATTTAATGATATATTAATATTAGATTGTTAATTTATTTTTTTTTTAAATTTTGAATTTAAACTTACATACATTACATGAGTTGCAACTTTTATTTCGAGAAAAAAAATGATATATTCAAGAAAAGCAAATTTCGAGACGTTTTCATAAAGCAATTGCCGGCCACAATGTTACTCAGATTCAGTTGCTTCTTTGCTTCCATTGCCACTGCAAATACGTTTCCCATTTCTCTCTTCCTCATCGTTGCCTAGTAGACCCAACCATGGCTGTGGCTTCAACTCCTAGCATCCCTTCTCATATAAAAGTTTGGGTCTACTCTGAATATGGAAAATCTTATAATGTTCTCAAGTTTGATTCCGATGTGCCTTTACCTGAATTTAAGGAAGATCAGGTGTTCATCAAGGTCGCCGCTGCATCTCTTAATCCCGTTGATTATAAGACAATGCTTGGTTATGTGAAGAACACTGATTCTCCTTTACCTGTAAGACTTCCATTCACCTCTTTCTTTTGAGGTTTCCAACTTGTTTGATGAACACTTATATTATGTTATTCAGTCTTATACGTGTTTTAATAATTGTTTAAGGGGTTTATTAAATTAGTAACATGCCTCAGTTTGGAATCAACTTGATTAACGTGAGTATGCAGAGGAAATATCTATAATTTAAAGTGGAGGTAAAAAGGAAATATTTATATATATAGATATATAAGTAGCTTATATATCAGTCATGATGGCTTGAATTTTTTTTAATTTACTCTTTGTTATGGTTTACTACTCCCAAATACTTGGTGGGTAAGAAAGAATCTGAAAATAATGTACGATAACTTGATCTTTGTTTTAAATTCTCTGGGTTGGGTGTGATTGTGAAGACTGTTCCGGGCTATGATGTTGCCGGTGTGGTGGTTAAAGTGGGAAGTGAAGTGAAAAAATTTAAGGTGGGGGATGAAGTGTATGGGGATATCAATGAGAAAGCAGTGGATCATCCAAAGGAGGTTGGGTCCTTGGCAGAGTATACTGCTGCAGAGGAGCAAGTATTGGCTCACAAGCCGCCCAATCTGAGCCTTGTGTAGGCTGCTAGCCTTCATTTAGCTATTGAGACTGCTCGCGAAGGCCTTGAGCGAGCAGGATTTTTAGCTGGGAAATCTATCCTTGTTCTGGGAGGTGCTGATGGAGTTGGAACGCTTGTGATTCAGGTAAAATCTGAATTCTATTTCTACCACATTGTCAGTGTTTGATAAAGCACTACGCTAACTCTTTTGGATTGTTGATTTATGGGATGATCTTGTAGTAGTGGTTGACCTTTCTGTCTTTTCCAAACTTGAAGTTAATGGAAGATGGCTTAACCTTTAATCTTTTTTCTTAAAAAAAAAAATTCACCCAAACGTTGAATTGTTAATGGTAATTTAACACCGCACTCTCAACAAACCACGTTCCCCTTGTTTTATTGAGAAAAATTTTCAGTCTTTGATGATATCTTGTTCTCTAATTGATAGCTTGTAATTGTTATATATCCTTTTTGAGGTGGCTTGCCAAGCGTGTTTATGGCGCATCAAAAGTAGCAGCTACTTCTAGCACTGGAAAACTAGAATTGTTGAGCAAGTTGGGAGCTGACTTGCCTATTGATTATACGAAGGAGAACTTTGAAAACCTAGCCGAAAAGTTTGATGTAGTGTATGATGCAGTAGGTGAGATTTTGAACCTATATATATTTGCTTTGAGAAGCAAATAAAGATGGCCAATTATCTTGTAGAACACTAACACTAATGCTCTTAATCCCAAAATCAGGGGGAAGAGAGACTGAGAGGGCATTCAAGGCTGTTAAAGAAGGAGGCAAAGTTGTGACTAGAGTACGTCCTGGAGTTCCATCTTCTCTCCTTTTCGTACTCACTTCTGACGGGGCTATCTTAGAGAAACTAAGACCTTACTTGGAGAGTGGGAAGGTGAAGCCAGTACTTGATTCCAAGAGCCCGTTTTCATTTTCTCAGACTGTTGATGCATTTTTACACGTTGAAACTGGCAGAGCTACTGGAAAAATAGTCATTCATCCCATCCGGGGATCATATGCATATTAGTTCCTTCATTGTAACAATGTATGCTGGAGTCTTTGCTCTAAGGAAGAACGAAGTTACCTACTTTCTCTTATGGGAGTGTAAAATTTCGAAGTAAATCCCTCCGGTGTGTTTGCGATGGCCAGATAAATGTAATAATTTGGTATGAAACCTATTGGGATACTCCTGCTTTGTATTTCTGTAAGTAGTTTGTAGTTGAAATTATGTGGTTTAACTTTGTATGTCTTGTAATTTGGTAAACAAAAAAACCCCACTTGTAACATTCTTTGTCTTGTAAATTTTTAAAGTATAAATTTTATATATTCTTTCACATTTTTATTCCCTCTCTTCTTTTAATCTGCAAGGACATATGTAATGCACAATATTAACAATTCCTTTGTGAAATGAGAAAGAGAAAGGTGTAAGTGAGGAAGTATCATTATTCATTCAAAACATACGTACAAGCAAACTGAAGCCATTTATAAAACAGGGGAAGAGACCCTACCCCTCCATCTCGGGGAACCAAACAGTTGCCCCGTCAAAATGCCACGAAGTGACGCCGTTTTTGCACCTGGACAAGTTCGTGTGTACTTGGACGAGCGTGTTTTCTACATACATCATGCAGTATCCTTTCTGCGTGTGATGGGTACAACTGACCAGTCTCCGAACAAAATAGTCTACACACATCATGCAGTATTATCTTTAATTTTTTGTATTCTTAACGAAGATTACTACATGTATTTTGAATATCGATTCAGTTAAATTAATTACATAAATAAAATTTGGTTCCTTTGACAAGTATCTACTTCCTGATGGAATTATAAGTTGAAAACAATGTTATTCACATTCAGTCGCTCCTCTACTCACATCGACACAGAGAGTACCTTTCCCATTTCTTTCTTCCTCATTTTTGCCTGGGACTCCAGTTGACCCCCAGTCATGGCTGAGGCTTCAACTACTAGCATCCCTTCTCATATAAAAGCTTGGGTCTACTCTGAATATGGGAAATCTTCTGATGTTCTCAAGTTTGATTCCAACGTGTCTTTACCTGAAGTTAAGGAAGATCAGGTGCTCATCAAGGTCGCCGCTGCATCCCTTAATCCCATTGATTATAAGAGGATGCTTGGGTATTTCAAGAATATTGATTCCCCATTACCTGTAAGAATTCCATTCACCTCTTTCATTTGAGGTTTCCAGCTTGTTTGATGAACACTTGTAGTATGCTTTTCTGTCTCATACGTCTTTGATTAATTGTTTAAAGCGTTCATTAAATTTGTAAAAAGCCTGAGATTGGAGTCAACTTGGTTACCATGAGTATACAGAGGAAATACCAATAATTTAAAGTGGCAGATATCTTAATATTTTTTTTATATATAAGTAGATTACCTATCTGTCATGATGACTTGAATGTTTTTTAATTTACTCTTTGTTATGGTTTACCTCTCCCAAATACTTGGTGGGTAAGGAAGATGCTCGAAATAATCCAAAGTAACTTGATGTTTGTTTTTAATTTCTCTGGGTTGGGTGTGACTGCGAAGACTGTTCCGGGCTATGATATTGCTGGTGTGGTGGTCAAAGTGGGAAGTCAAGTGAAGAAATTTAAGGTGGGGGATGAAGTGTATGGGGATATCAATGAGAAAGCAGTGGATCATCCAAAGGTGGTTGGCTCTTTGGCAGAGTATACTGCTGCAGAGGAGAAAGTTTTGGCTCACAAGCCACCCAATCTGAGCTTTGTGGAGGCTGCTAGCCTTCCTTTAGCAATTGAGACTGCTGATGAAGGCCTTGAGCGAGCTGGGTTTTCAGCTGGGAAATCTATCCTTGTTCTGGGAGGTGCTGGTGGAGTTGGAACCCTTGTGATTCAGGTAAAATCTGAATTCTACCACATTGTCAGTGTTTGATAAAGCACTGTGCCAACTCTTTTAGATTGTTGAGTTACAGGATGGTCTTGTGGCAATAGTTTAGTTTTCTATCTTTTCCCCACTTGAAGTTATTGGAAGATGACTTAACCATTATCTTTTTCCCCAAAAAGATAAAAAAAACTTTACCCAAATGTTAAATTGACACTACCTTCTCATTCTCAACATAAAAATGTTCAGCCTTTGATGATATTTGGTTCTCTAATTGATAGCTAGTAATTGTTATATATCTTTCTGAGGTAGCTTGCCAAGCATGTTTATGGGGCGTCCAAGGTAGCAGCTACGTCTAGCACTGGAAAACTAGAATTGTTGAGGAAGTTGGGAGCTGACTTGCCTATTGATTATACGAAGGAAAACTTTGAAGATCTGCAAGAAAAGTTTGATGTTGTGTATGATACAGTAGGTATGATTTTGAACCCATTTATATTTACATTGAGAAGCAAATGAAGATGTCATCTTGTAGAGCACTAACACCAATTCTCTTGATACCAAAATCAGGGGGAAGAGAGAATGAGAGGGCATTCAAGGCTATTAAAGAAGGGGGCAAAGTTTTGACTATAGTACGTCCTGGTGCTCCGTCTGCTATCTTGTTTGGACTCACTTCTGACGGGGCCGTCTTAGAGAAACTAAGACCTTACTTGGAGAGTGGCAAGGTGAAGCCAGTACTTGACCCCAAGAGTCCGTTTCCATTTTCTCAGACTGTTGAAGCATTTTCACACCTTGAAACTGGCAGAGCCACTGGGAAAATAGTCATTCATCGTATCCCATGAACATGTGCATGATAATCTATGCTGGAGTATTTGCTCTGAGGTTTGTGCAAAAGAATGTGCATTTTATAAGGTGGTGTTGTCAAGGCCGCAGGTACCTACTTTCTGTTTATGGGAATGTAAAATTTCAAAATAAATCTCTCACAAATGTATTTGTGATGGCCGGATAAATGTACTCATAATTTTGCATTTCTATTGAAACTTGTGGGATAGTCCTTTGTATTTCTCTGTTTAGAATAACTTTGTTTTAAAAAAATAACCACTTGATCTTTTTGCATGTGGTTTTTTGTTGCGGCTTGAATTAATGGCTTCTATCCAAAATTCTGTCTGTGGACTCTATCCAGTCTAATGAAAAATAAGGAAATTTAAAAGAAAGAAAAATTGAAAAGTGGAAATACTTGATTTGGTAAAATATGTTTATTTGACTAAACTTACATACAGATTATGAAAAAATAGTTGTAAATAAATGTGTTTATTGCACGATTTTTAATTTATTTTAGAAATTTTTGCTTAGAAATATTAAAGGTCTTAACGAGTTTCATTTAATTTGTTTTTATAATTTTCATAAACTTCACTCACTCAAACCAATTCTTTATTGCTATTAAATTAAGATGTTTTTCTTACTTTATATTAAAGAAATTCAGACTTCTAAGATTAATAAGATATGTTTTAGGCAAATACAAATGAATGTGCTGATATGTTTGCTCCATAAATTCTATTACTTTTGTAATTAATTAAAAGAATTACCAATATTTATATACAGTAGGATCACAACATTTTGAATGACTGGATATATATTTTATATAAAAATATAAACTTACTTAATTTAAAAGTATTTATAAATATTTTTAATTAAGAAAAATTATATATTTTAACATAAAAGAGATATTTGTGCAATAAAAAAAAATTAGAACCAATATAATTTACTCAAATTGTTAATTAAGTTTAGCTGTCGGTAGGTAGCATAGGCCCCCTGTTCTTTGAATGTTCAACCCTCCTTGAAGTGGACACAAAATGCATCTTGCAAGTTACATATAATGTTATTTTGTATATAGTTTATGGTTTGATTAGATATTGAATTGATATTATATACAAATAATTTATTGTGTTTATTTGCTTTTAAGCTTGAGAATAAAATAATAAGATGTGTAACTTACACAAGTTTTTTTGCTCTTAACATGAAAATGACCAATATAAGGCCAAGGTTGGCATAAAGATGGGGAAATATCTACATATTTTTTTTTACAAAAAATTTATATTTAATAATGTGAATAGTTAAATTTATGATGTTTAATAAATTTAATAATTTAAATTATAAATTATAAAATTTAAATAAAAATAAAAGTATGAAAATAATAAATTTTAAAAAATTTATAACTTTTCTTAGTTGAGTTGGACTTCAATTTTTTAAGTAAAATCTAGTATAAAAGTTTGAGATACATAATCCATTATCACTTTAGGTTCGGATTTGAACATCCAAATTCTTCAAATTTTATAATTTTAGTGGTTTTAATAAAATAAAAAACAGAATTAATCATTATTTATTATTTTACTTTTATCATTAATTTATAATTTATAATTTTATCTTTATATTTCTTTTTTGCACCCAAACTTTGAATATCAAAATCGGTGATCTGGATCTCTCAGCCCACAGATCTCCCGCTCCTCCTCCTCTACGTTGTTCCCTCGCACTACCCATATGCTTTCCTTTTACTTAAGAGTAAATCATCTTTCCAATTCTCTCTCCCTCATCGTCTGCTAACGGATCCAATTATGGCTGAGGCTTCAACTCCTACCATCCCTTCTCATATGAAAGCTTGGGTCTACTCTGAATATGGGAAATCTTCTGATGTTCTCAAGTTTGATTCCAGTGTGGCTTTACCTGAAGTTAAGGAAGACCAGGTTCTCATCAAGGTTGTCGCTGCATCCATTAATCCTGTTGATTATAAGAGGATGCTCGGGTTCATGAAGGACACTGACTCTCCTTTACCCGTAAGATTTTCACCCCCCTCTTTCTAATTTCTGGGGTTCCAGCTTGTTTGATGATCTCTTGTAGTTGGCTGTTCTGTCTGGTACGTGTCTAGACAATAGTTTATGGGTTGGTTTACTTAGTTACAGTAACATGCCTGAGTTTGTAATCAGCTTGGTTTTCGGAAGTATCCAAAGGGAAAAACCCCTAATTTACAGTAGAAGTAAAAAGGAAATCTTGGTGTTCACCAAAAACTACAAAAAAAAAAAAAAAAGGAAATCTTGGTATAAGTTGTCTATTAGCCATGTCTATTACTCCTCAATGCTTGGTTTATTTATTCGACTAACAAGATTTGTATTTTTACTTTTGGTTTATTTATTTCTTAATTTAATTTTTGTGGGTGGGATGTGAAGACTGTTCCTGGTTATGATGTTGCTGGCGTGGTGGTCAAAGTAGGAGGTCAAGTGGAGAAATTTAAGGTGGGGGATTACGTGTATGGTGACATCAATGAGAAAGGTCTAGACCACCCAAAGGTGGTTGGGTCTTTGGCTGAGTATACAATTGCAGAAGAGAAAGTACTGGCTCGCAAGCCAGCCAATCTGAGCTTTGTTGAGGCTGCTAGCCTTCCTTTAGCTCTTGAGACTGCTCATGAAGGCCTTGAGCGAGCTGGGTTTTCAGCTGGGAAATCTATCCTTGTTCTGGGAGGTGCTGGTGGAGTTGGAACCTGTATTATTCAGGTATAATCTGAATTCTTCCTCATTGTCAGTGTTTGGTGAACCATTATGATAACTCTTCTACATTGTTGAGTTATAGGATGTTCCTGTAATAATATTTGAGCTTTCTATCTTTTACACACTTGAAGTCAATGGAAAGACTTTACATTCTCTTCTTTCAATTAAAAACTTCCCCAAAATGTTAAATTGTTAATGGTAATTTAACACTGCATTCTGTTCCCCTTGTTTTATTGTGAAAAATGTTCGGCCTTGGATAATATTTTGTTCTCAAATTGATAGCTTGTAATTTGTTATATTTCTTTCTGAGGTAGCTTGCCAAGCATGTTTATGGCGCATCCATGGTAGCAGCCACTTCTAGCACTGGAAAACTAGAATTGTTGAGGAAGTTGGGAGCTGACTTACCTATTGATTATACGAAGGAGAACTTTGAAGATCTGCCAGAAAAGTTTGATGTAGTGTATGATGCAGTAGGTGAGATTTTGAACCTATTTATATTTGCTTTGAGAAGCAAATGAAGACGGTCAATTATCTTGTAGAACACTAACACTAATTCTCTTGATACAAAAATCAGGGGGAAGAGAGACTGAGAGGGCATTCAAGGCTATTAAGGAAGGAGGCAAAGTTGTGACTATTGTACCTCCTGGAGCTCCGTCTGCTATCTTGTTCTTACTCACTTCTGACGGGGCTGTCTTAGAGAAACTAAGACCTCACTTGGAGAGTGGCAAGGTGAAGCCAATTCTTGACCCCAAGAGCCCGTTTCCTTTTTCTCAGACTGTTGAAGCGTTTTCCTACCTTGAAACTAGTAGAGCCACTGGGAAAATAGTCATTCATCCCATCCCGTGAACATATGCACGTTTGTACCTTTATTTTAATAAACTATGCTGGACTACTGGAGTCCATGCTTCCAGGTTTGTGCAAAAAAATGAGCATTACGTTGGATCCTACTCTCTAAAAGCTGAAGTTACCTCCCTTCTGTTCATGGGAGTGTGTAATTTGAAATAAGTCTCACAAATTAGTTTCTGATGATCAGATAAACGTACCCAAAGTTTATTAACACTCATGAAATTAGTTGGATTTCCCTGCTTTTATTTATAGCTTGTTCGAGTTGAGTTTTAGCAACCTCATGGTTTCTTATAGCAAAATTTCAACAATATTATAACATTATAACAAGTCATAAGAAATTATAGTAGTCCTGTATTATCAACAAATTAGTAAATATTATCCTTTATCTCTTGCATATATTTCATGTTATTGGTGGGGGCATGTTTCTACTTCGTTGTGACTTCCAGTGAGGCAGGAATTTGTATTACACATCTATATTTGTCAAGATAATTCTTTGGTTGCTCTCTTTCATGGCGCCCTTGTTTCCATTCTTCTATCATGATTCAAGAGTTTTTCTTATATTTACTTACAAAACTTATAGCATATAAAAAAAGGGATGTGCCTGAATATATAAAGAATAATTCGGTCCAAGTTATAAAAATAACGAGTGCAATGGAACTCAAGTGCTTCATCAAGAAAATCTAATATGCTGCTCAGCAAAGAGGGAAACAATATGAGAAAAATCAACCAATTAACTAAGTTTCATTGGTTGCACAACTTTGCTGAGTACAATCAGTACGTGTCATCTTCCAATAGAATGTGGAAGATTTTTTGACATGGCAGTTACAATAAACACACGTTATTTTAACCATGAATATGACCTTTCACAGGAAAAATTTTACAGGCAACAAGGAAAACAGCAAAACAAAAGAAAATCAAACACACTCATATCCTGTTAACTCAACTGCCATGTTTCTCTTACAATGAGTTGCTGATACAAGAGAATGAGTTTCTTTACATTTTGCCTTCCTAGGGATCTTCCTGTCTTCATTCCGGTACAGCCTTGCAGCCACTGACTTAAAGCTGCTCCTCATGTAGCTCACTATTACCGAAAGAAGCTCCCTGAGAGTTTATAAATTAGATGAAGAAAACTATCAAAAACAAAAGCCGTGTGAAAGTACACAGAGTGAGTATTACAAAATCCAACTAAATCTCAGATCAAATACAAGTTAGAAGGTGTAAATGTAATTGTCATCACATTAACGTAACACTGAAATTTGCACCATACAAACTACACTATAGATTTGGGGTACTTTTTACATTTTGCAGTGTGAATTTATCTACATACCATTTTTGTTTGACTAATATTATTGACTATCAGCCACCTCCCCGCCCACATGTGTGAAATTTAAAAAACCAAATAAAAATGTAGGTATTCTTTATGATACTATAAAACAGTCTTTAAATAACATGATTAACAAGCAACTCCTGATAAAAATCTTGAAATAGCATAAAGTAGAAAACCCGGCTTCAAAGACACCATGGTTTTTTTTAAAAAAAAAAAACTAACAATTTGTTCACCATTCAATACTGATGACTTTCACATATTCACTACATGATACCATCCTATCTACTACATATAAAGGAAACTCTTCGTACATATTGATTCCAGACATTGATAACCAATAACAACTATAGCAGACCCTTATTAATCCCACTTCATCTATTTGGCCCAAAAGGTTCAGCAATTCGTGTCCTGATAGAGCAACAGTGCAACTTTTGTAGAACCCATAACAAAAGGGTTCACTTGAGAAAAAACAATTTAAAAAGGTCTGTCCGAACAACACAGATTTAAGGCATAAAGGGTATGTTGTACTTACAATGGTGAGCAAGGAGATCGTCCCCCATTCACATAGTACAAGAATAAGTATGAATCATAATGTTGGCCATTGATTAAATAAAATCCCTGCAGCCTTCTTGCATACTTGAATGACATTTTCTTGTATAAATAGATTGCTGGGTTATTGTAAGAAATTACATGCAAGTAAACAGCTCGGCAGGTTGGAATACTTGAAGCATATTTTATGACATTGCGAATCAACGTGGAAGCTGCAGATCAGGCACAAATTAGACAACCAATCATATGATGGAGAACTCCCAATCATAGAGTGAGCAATAAAAACCTACCTATCCCATGATTCCTATATGCTTCCACTACTCCCAGCGTCAGAATGTAGACTAAAGTTTGATCCGATTTGGAAGAGTCATAACCCAGCATATCCACGATCTACAGTAGAATTTGATTAACAAAATAAATTAAAATTGTAAGTAAAAAGTTAAGCTTTCAAACATTTTTACGATAAGAAGGGCATGATCCAGAATACAGTTTGTAGTATTGCTAAGGACAATGCCATATGCACACCTTCATTTTTCACACCAATCTACACCTACCTATGCCAGCCAGTTACATATGTTATGCTCATTCGTAACTCATGCTATTCTACATTGGGAACTTTTAAAAACTTTTGTGACAAATTAAGCCGTTTAACATAAAATAACTGCTAGTAGCAAAAACAGAGGTGTAACAAATCGTGGTGTAGAAGTAAAATTATCCTACTCCATGTGAACTAAATTTTTACACCAAAGTAAGCCATTGTCTAAAGGTTGACAACAAGACACTATTAGCGATCTACCTTAATCAAACCGGATATATAGGAATATACTTTCTATTAAGTTAGTCTTGGTGTGAAGAGATGCCTTGTAGCTATAATTATCTTCATATAATATGGTTAATTGGATCTATCTAAAAACCTTTTCGAGAACTGTCTCTGACATAACTAATCCTCTAATAGTAACCAAACAAATTCATGCAAGCATTTGGTAACAATGCTTTCAAGAGAAAACCTAAAACTAGATCACACTTTCTCCTTCCAGCTCAAATACTTGTAGACTATCAGTAATGCACATATATAACTTATTCTGAACATGTATTATGTAAGTTAGCAGAGAAAAGGCATCCACTTTTACATAAAGCAGACCAACCTCACTTTCTTTTGCAAGAACAATTCGTGCTGTCACAAATCCAATGAGTTCATCACTTTGGCCATCAGGCCGATTGCGGTCCACAGCTCCCCATGACACAATATCACGTCCATTTACCACATCTTGGAAAAATGTAGATTCATACCTGAAAATTGGCCATATATATAGGTTTTAACAATTTCCAGGACTCATACATGAAGCCAATGAAACATAATCATCATATATCTTACTTGATGGGAAACAGTTTGCCATGGATATGCTCTAAAATGTCAAGGTCAGAAGGCCGTATAGGCCTGTAGCATATTTTTGGACGTTTAGACACTTTTGGGTTTACCATTGAGTAAATTTCAGTCAATCCCCAGCAAATATCTGATATACTTGAAAATTTCGTGCCACAAGCCCTCCCATTTATTCTACAATAGTGAAAAAGGCCATATTGAGTGCTTGCTATTACTGCAAATAAAACAGGACTTTCAGAATTTTTTTGATTAAGTAAGAAAATTATAAATACAGAAGCAGAAGAATAAAAAACATATATTACACTTAAATCATGAATATTAGATATATCCCTATTAAGAGAGGTAATGTACCAGTACTTCAATTTAAAAAGCTCCCACACTATAGAATCCTATGGTTTTAAAAGTAAAATCATCAAGATCCACGTATGGCCATTCCAATACTGTTTATATTGCATTTTCATACTAAAATACTGGCAGTGTGGGTATTATCTAAGTGAACTTCAAAGGAAATAAGACCTGCATAATTTATTATTAACTGTTTTATTATTAGAACACTCGCTCCTCAACAATTTGTATATAGCCTTTAAGGTGTGCTATGTCACTATTTACAGGTAATGTGACTGCTGCTTCTTTCTTGAAGATGATTTAGGCTCATACAGATAGCAGTGTTTATTCTGATGCATAAGCAAATATAGGAGTTCAAATTAATTGAAAGCAATAGATGCTGAATGATGTAGGACATGCATTTCACATTTAATGACAATAGAAGCAACAATTTCTCAAGGTCATCTCACTGCTGGAATGGGTCTCATTTCAGGCAAACAAGATGTACAGAACAGCATGTGGAGCCCCAACAAAGTATACTTATCAACAAAAAAGAAAACCTAGCCTCGATGATCCCACAGGATTCTCAGATCTTAAAGATATATGATATCATCTAATATTATAATCAAAGACTTGTATTTGTGGGCTTCAACTAAACTTATCTTGCAGACTATATATCTTCATTGACTGTGTTCACAAGTAAGATTTATCATCTTTCTTGAAGCTATAAGCATTTCGAGTTGTAAATAATAATTGAATGTGATTTTCTTTTTTTTTTTTGGGAGGGGTTTGGGCTTTATTCTGCTAAACACAATAAAAAAATATGTACTCTGAAGTTTCCTGTCCATTCTTCTATCATCAGTATCTTAGCATAATCAGTAAAATCTAGGCACAACATCATTTGTGTCTTTTATTATTCCTTTTCAATGAAGTTACCCCATTACTCCAGTTACTTCTAATTTAAGGCAATGGAGTCTTCTGTTCTCTACCCCGTTAATGGCACATAGTGCAGTTTGGACATGTAAACTTCATCTATACGAGACTTAATATGAGTATACCAGTTTAGAAATGCATAAGAAACAGGGAATACTATATAAAACATTAAAGACAAAAGGAAACATGAAAATTGAAGAGGAAAAAAGAGAAAGAGAAGATATGTAGTACACCAGGAAGTAAAAATGATGAAAAGGAAAAAAAGGAAGACTAAGAGACCAAGACAATGACAGCGAGTGCAAAGGACTTACAATGTTTGGAGGAGAGAGCTCACTGTAACACTGATAAATTTCAGTGAGAATAAACAATGAAAGTGGGCTTCACATATAGAGATCAATCCAGTCAAAAAATTGACCAGAGTTTCAATATCCGGACATTCAGCAATCTTCATAATAAATATAAAATCATTATTATTTTTACAGTAATTACGAAAACAAGAAAGGGTATCACAACGTAAATTAGACAGAATACAGTACAGTGATGTGAGTTTAACTTATACAGTTGTCCAAATTATAAGTATACAAAGATAAACAACAATGTATCAAAAAAAAAAAAAAAAAAGATAAACAACAGTCAATAGAAATGCAGCAAGTAAACTCTTCAACCCTGAAGGCATTAATGGAGATATTTTTCCAGGGTGACATACACATCTAGCATATTCTAGCTTTTCAAGTGAAGATAAGACCAAACCTAAAAGATAAAAGTTGACTTAGACAATTAACACTTAAAGAAAATTGTTACAAAAGAGACTAACTTCTGTTATTTCCAAGTAGGGGAACAAGAATAACAAATAAAATTCAATCTTTGAAATGTATATTCCTTACATTTAAATCACAGAGAAAATAGATGAAGACACAAAGCCCAACTATCCATGAACCTCACAGAAAATTCACATCCAAAAAATTCAAAATTGCCCGTAACATTAAATTTTTTTTTTTAAAAAAAAAGATAAGTATCAAAACAATCGCCCCCCTGCAGAATTTTAATACATTTATGAGTTAATTCTTTTATTAAAAAAAAAAAAGTGACTATAGGAAATTGATAGGAAAACGAAGACAAGGTATTCCAAATTGTTCAAAAGTTAAAAACAGAAACAGCTGAGCAGGTAAGAAAATTTAGCAATCGCCTATGATCCAATCACACAAATCATCAGCCGAAATTCCTTAGGAATTGCAAGTAATTACAGTGCAGATATTCTTCTTGATAAGGCAATTCTGTAAATTGAAGCAAACGCGAGAGAAAGATGAGGAAGGAGAAAAGAGAATACCTGAACAACGCAGAGTGAAATGCCCTCGAGCTGAATTTTTGACAACACCAAAGATGCGCGTTCGACCCTGAAAACGAATCTGCGAAAACCGAACTCACTGGCCTTCGTTTTAGTTTTTTTTTTTTTATCCTTTTTTTCAATGGATTATTTATCCTTTTCTTGGGCTGTCCATTTTTTGTTGGACTTCTTACAATTTTTTAATTAAAAAAAGTTTAATAAGTCTAACTAAACAGTCTTAAAACTAAGAGCTGCACAAACCAGATGTAAGACATAATCATGGGCTGGGCTTGTTGCCTGGCCCACCCATCCCAATTGATGGCCCAATAGAGTTTTTACTATGTGAGACGTCATTGTTGCGCATGATGCCACTGGCATATGGAAAATCTACTCCCAGCCGCTTTACCAATTTAATAATGGGTGTCATACAATCAACCATTTTAATAATTTAAAATTTTAAATCATATTTTTATAAATTTTAATTTATAAAAAAAAAAGACTATTGTCACACTAAAAATCTCAATTCTTCTTAGCTTGATTCATGGAACAAATTTTATTTTAGTTTGTAAAAAAAATTAAATAATTTGTAAAGCAATTATTTTTATATAGAATAACATTTACGAGTTATTTGTTCCTCTTATCAATTAATTATTATAAATTTATTTAGGTAAAAGATAATTTTTTAATCTCTAAATTTGGATTAGGTTTTAATTTTGTCCTCTTTTTTTTTTTTTTTGGTCATTGATTACTTCTTCTAATTTTGAACATCACCAACGTTTTTCTTCATTAACGAGCAATCAAACTTAGCGGAACAATACTATGTATCATTTGATGTGGTAAATAATGTTGTTTGTTGTATACATGACACTTGTACCAGGATAACTTTTAGTCAAGTTTCAATTTTATCTTTTAATTTTTTGTAGTTAATTTTATTTTTTAACTTCCAAAACATCACCAAAGTTTTTCTTAAACTTATCACCATTAATCCAACTTAAACCCTTTTATCATAAATTTTAAAACTATAATCTTAAACATTAAATCTTAAATTTTTAAACTTAAAATTTTAAATCCAAATTCTTAAATTTCAAAACTCAAAACCCTTAACTTTAAAATCCTAATATAGATTCATATAATTTTTAAGAGTCTATTCCATCTTGAATTATGCAACAAGCAAATTTTATAAATTTGGAGATTTCTTTTGAGATTTTCCACATGATGATTCTTCTAGCCTTCGTTCTCCTTATCAATTAAGGAAAGATGTTTTTCTCCCAAACAAAAAAAAAAAAAAACACTTTTCTTATAAACGAATCATGTATGTATCTCAATCCTCCATTTTGAAGTACGAATAACAACAAACACATATTACATAAAGTTTAAGCATTTTAAAATTTAGACTTTAAGACTTTCAAATTTAGGATTAAAGGTTAATGACTTTAGATTTTAAAATTTATGGAAGGTTTTAGGGGTTATGGCTTTTGATTTTATAATTTAGGGTTTTAAATTTTAAGATTTAAAATATTGAATTAAAAGTTTTACAGTTTAAAAATTTAAATTTAAAAATTTAAAATTTAAAGTTTAAACTTATAGATTTAAGGTTTAAAATTTAAAATTTTAGAAGTTCTCATTAAAGAGTTTAGGATTGGACTAATAATAGTTGGCTGGAGAAAAACTATTTAGAAGTTAGAGGATGAAATTGACTAAAAAAAAATTTAGAGGATGAAATTGAAATTTGACTAAAAAGTTCAGGAATGAAAACTTACCTTTATAAGTGTTATATATGTGGCAAACAATGAACTTACCTTTATAAGTGTTATATATGTAGCAAACATCATTGTTTGCCACATCAAATGACAAGTAGGATTGCTCCCTTAAGTTTGATAATGGCTTATGGACAAAGGAAAATGTTGATGTTAAGAAAGTCGAAGGATGAAATCAACAATAAAAAATTTAGGGGATAAAATTGCAACTGACCCAAAATTAGAGGTTAAAAAATTACCTTTTACCATTTATTTAAACAAATTATTCCTTAAAAACATTTTACATCATACAAATTACATTAATTAACTAATAAGGTGTTGGCATAATAAAAAGTAGTTGCATCCCAAATTGAGACCTAAAATAAATGCTTAGGTTCGAGTTTTTGGAAATCACCCTTGTGTTGTCAGAAATTAAAACCTCATGTGCTTCACCAAAAAAATTACATTAACCAAATGCCAAAATGAAGCAATATGAGCCAAATAAACCATGTTAGCTTTTGAACTTGATTCATTTAACCAAACTCCACCAAATGCATGTCATTATCACACAAAAATTACAATTACATAAGAAAAATAGAAAAAAAATGTAATTTAATTGTGGAAAGAAACATAGTTGTTCTTTTATTGTAATATATATATATATATTTATAAATACACTATTTCATATATAAAATCTTATGATATAATTGTATGTATAATTTTATCAACATATGTAACTTAATCGAGTTGGTTCATGAACCAACGAGTCAAGCTTATGTTAGCTCAAGTTTAACTATTTTTTTTTTTTTGAATATTAAGAAAGTTATAAAATGAGAATTGAATCTATAAGAAAAAAAATAATAAAATCGGATTCAACTACTTAAAGTAAGTTTAAGTCCTTTTAATAGTTTATTAGATTAGTTAAATTTTGAGGATAAGTTTGACTAATTTAATTCATGAATTAAGTTCATTACACTAATTAATTGTTCATAAATTATTAATTTATTGCTAACAATTAAATACAGTATCTAAAATAAAAGGGAAAAACTATAAAAGAGAGGTTGTATACAAGTCATTTAAAACACACATTATTAATACTCCAGTCACCAATATTTCTATTGGTTACGCTAGATTTGGAGTAACGTTGAACTGCCGCTAATTTTTAATGCAGTCTTGACATTTGTATATTTCATTATCTATATTCTATGTATCTTGGAGTGTGAGCAATTTCATTTTTTTATTTTATGTAATTTTTAATTTTTAAATTAATAATTTAGTATCTAAAAGTATAATTTAAATAATTTAATTTTTAATTCATTAGATACTTTTCTTTAATATAACATGTTGATATAAATTTCACTTTTTTAATGCCCTTGCAAGGTCTGATTTTCTCAATTGATGGTACCTTCCACTTCAGAGAACATGACTTCCCGATGTGTACATTCATGCTTTTAAATTACATTTGTAAAATATTAAAACTCCACTGTTATTCCTTTGTCTAGAGAAATCAAAGGAAGAATATGCTCCCTTAGCTATTTCGTGGTCCTCACAACCAATATTTTGCAGGTGAAAGTGTCGTTGATCAAGGGTGATTGAATAGTTATTTTCTCTTTCATGATAAAAAAAATAAAGTCTAAATTATTATTGATAAGTTATGTTATATTAATTTAGTCAAAAATTAAATTATTAATTTATATTTAAAGTAAAAATTAGAACTAAAATGGCCTTACTTGGTGATTATATTACCTCGAGTTAACTTTTATTATCCCGAATTCTTACTTTTCATTTCATGCCTTCTATTTTTTTTAAAAAAAATTTTGTGCAACTTTTTTGCTTATTTATTGCATATGCAACCCTTGCTCCGCCACTTAGTTTTTGTCAATGTGTAGAGCCCTTTTTATTTTTCGTTTTTCTTAAATCTTAAACAAGTACATCTTCACATATAAAATTTTTTTAATATTTATCTTGAGAAAAGTTATATATTTAAAATTTAATTTAATAAATATTTTTATTAAAAAAATTATCAATTAATTTTTATTTTAAATAGAATTCATCTCATTTAAAAAGTAAAAATATTTCATAAAAATTTAAAAAAATTTTAAAATTATTTAAAATTTAAAATATAATTATTTATATTCTAAAAAATATATACCATTAATTTTTATCAACAATTAAAATTCATAGTTTGCTTTAAAAATACACCATATACTCTAGATTGACATTTTTCTTTTTTAATTTAATTTTAAACTATGGATAAAATAAAAATTAAAGTCTAAACCATTTTGTCCATCACAACCCAAAAGCTTCTAAAACGTAATGAACCATTACCTAAAAAATATAAGTAAAAGATAAGGCATCAAATTACTTAAGTGATAAAACACAGACATCTAAAACACTGGAGACATAAACAGGGCATCCAAACATATTTTCCAACCACAAGTACTCCACTAAAATTTTACTGTCCTTTTATTAAAATAAATTAAAATTCACAAAAATTTCATTATTAATTTTATTAAATTTCATAAATTAAATTATAAAACTCAATAAATCAATACCCTATTACACTATCTTATGAGGCTTGCATTTCAAGATTTTAAGATATCTGAAAGTCAAATGTCTAACAATTAGTCATATAAAAATCAAATGAAACTTCAACCATTTTAGTTTAATTATTATTCTGAAACTTTAGTAGAGAAAATATAAACTCATTTGGAAGCAAAAAAGATTGTTAAAATTGATATGGAAGTTCTTCAGCGGACCGTTACAGCTATCAAGAATTGCAGTGCCCAAGTATGAGCATATTAAATCATTTTCACATTCATATCAGCTATCAAATATCAAATCATTTTAATTGATTTTAAAGAGGACAAATAGAAATTTTGAAAAACTTAACAGAGATCAGTCGATAATCTTCCCAACACACATCCTTCCTTTCCCTAAGTAGTCAGAACTCACAAGTACCTTCTTCACATGGAACATGGAGGACGGAATATCTTGTGGTCTTTTATAAACCTAATGCAACTCCAGTGACATTGTCAGCCCTCTATCCAACCCTTGAGATCTTCCTTTTACGGTCCAGGCGAAACTACTGAGGTACATATACAAATTACATACTCAATATGTAACAATATCGCTCTGATATGCAAAATGGCTTCTAAGACCAAAAAGATCACATGAAAATCTGGATCTGGTCACCGGAACCTATTCATTTCCAATTTGAAGCACAGCAGTTCATTACTGGGGACTAAAAGAACCATTAGCCAAACGTGAAAAGTAATTCTTAGCTTTCTGCTGAAGATATTGTCAAATTTGAGAGATCAGTTGTTTCTTTCTTTAACTGGCTGTCCAGGATATTTGGAACATCGTTAGGCGGACATTCATCAGCATGGTTCTTTGCATCTGTTTGGCAGAAGCATTCAGGCCAAGAATTTGTATAGAAAGACTCAGGTGGGACACGCTTGTGAGGTCCACCAAAGTTCGTTTTAAGCATGACACTTCTTATAGCTTCCTCAAAACCTGCTGTGCGCCCATTCTCCCTATCAATGAAGATTGGAGCAAGAGCTTTTCTATCAGGTCTGATTGTTGTCCGGAAGCCATAATAAAGGCGATGTCCAAGGAGGTTGTTTGCAAAATTGCTTGGTCCATCATATGTTGGCATGAAAATGTCAGACAGGAGACAGACCATGTAATCCACAGCAGACCCTGCCAATCCCCTAGTGTTTTCAACAAGCTCCTCAGAGGGTTCCACAGAACTATGATTTTCAAGTCGAGGGAATAGGCTTCGAAATGGCTTCATGAATCGATCCCCACCAAACAGTTCACCAGCTGCCAGGAATATCCTGGTAGAATTGTCAAAACCCATCGCATGTAAAATAAGACCAACCTGCAATGAGAGATGCATTGATGTATACTTCAATTAATAACAATAATGGCATAATCTTTGGCAAGTTTGTTACGCATGATCACCAACATGCAATTAAAGACCATGTCCCGTCCCTTTTACAATGCCCAAAGCAACAAGTAAAAAAGGCAGAAAAAACAATATTTTACCTCCTTAGGAGTCAATGGACATTTCCCAATGGCCCTTCTTTCATTATACACTAGTCTTTTTGGAGCAAAATTTTCTTCACGATACTTTTTCAAAATCTTTTGCTCTTCTGGAGTAAATATGTCGAAACATCTACAAATCATAATTTATACCAGACATAAGTAATTTATAACAAACCATTCTCATTATAATTTTGGAAATAGGGAATTCATCTACCCACTAAAATTATGGATTATACTTTGAATCAGCTCAGTGGACATGCTAATAAGGAACACATCAAGCGCTACAAATATAACCGGAACATAACCCTGGACATTTAAAAATGTAATGAAAAACTAAATAATTAATAAATCCAGTCTAGCAAACCAGAAGAACATGGCACGAGAGATCAAAACCATGAGGCAAGAGAGTGAGAAGGAGTTATTTGTACATGGGAGGCACTAACTTGTCTTGTTAGGCCCCTTGTGTTCATTTATACTGTAAAACTAGGGTAAGTATAAGAGTAGTACAAGTGTGTAAGCCCATAGGAACAGTCAGCAAGTTCAACAACGCTCCCCACAGCTCTGCTTATATCACCCTATTTTAAACAAAATTTACTTAGCTCCAATCCGACAACCCTTATCTCTTTCCACAGAAGAAGGCCTTCCAATTCAGAGAAGATATTTACAATATATTCATATCCAAACAGCAGAAGAAAAGATCCATGTGAAGTGCAAAATTAAGTGAGAAAGAACTATGACCCCAAAAGATCAACATGATTGATGAGGCTGCAGTTTCAGATGTTACTCTGTGGATGACACAAAATTGCTGAATACTCAGCCAGTCCAATCCAAATTAAGGAAAGCCTCAATATCTCAGCCCATGTAAACTCCAAATAGAGATACAAGTGCATAGAATTACATGCATGTGCATCATTCCTTCGAGATTGGTATAGCAAATTGTTGTTTGACAGAACTTGGGACAAACATTTCATGCTTTCATTTCAAACAAAAGGACATGCTTTTCACTGTTGATGGGGGAGAGATAAAAAATCACTTATCCAATGTCGAACCCTCAATTACTGTGCACATCCACATGCAAACATAGATGTGGAAATATCCCAAGGTAACAAGACGACTTACCCAGCAAATGCCAACATATCCATCTCGAAACGAAGATGTATGGACATGAAATGACCTTGTGCACGAAGCTTATCAACTATTGACTGACTTAGCTTCATAATATGTGGCTTGAATCGTAAAGCATGATAGTTAACTCGACACCTCAACCGTTGGTACTCAGGATTGTCAATTTCTTCAGCCAAACGATGTGAAAAGGGAGTGAGATAAATGGCACCATGTTCCTTCATTTTCTCTAGAGCAACAGTAGTATACCAACTGATGGGAGCATCTCTAGGGGGTCGAATCTGAGTCAATAATATTTGAAAGCATTTTTGAGCATTAAAATGATTTCCACCTGCTGATAAAAAACCAACTTATCATATTTTACCTGAAAAGCTTTTATTTTTTTCCTTTTGCCATTTTTGTGAACTTCTGGAATGTTTTTTACAATCCTAACATCATGCTTCAGTGTCTTGACGAAGTGCTCAACATCATAGATGCCATAGAAACCACTGCATGTAGTAAACTATTAATACCCAGGTTAAATTTATGAAAACCTAGTTATGTATTTAAAAAACGAATAAGCTTCAGATTCAGTTAAAAAAAAGGACAGGTATACATAGATACATACATAAAGTCATGATATTAGCACAACCAGTTCTATCAGAATAAAATATAGACTGAATGACAGATTGGATCAAAAACTTGTGATTGGGACTACTAATTAAACATTGGCACTTATCAGTCTGCATCAGTCCATTAAGTGCATTTGGGATTCATATTTTTTGATGTTTAGACATTTCAATGCATATATCCTAACACATCAAAGTAATATTGGTTGCCTAAGTGTTTCAAATTTTTAAGCAAAACATAAAGAAAATACCTATAATATTTATGGGACATCATGACAATCACTATAACCAGCGTCAATCAAAATTTACTGAAATTTTAACTACCAAAGCAAGCAATATAATTGTCAGAAACTTTTCCCAAAATTCAAGTGCACCATGTCACACATGGATTTTTAGACCTAGAACTAGATCAACTCATTTCCATTCTCATTTCACATAAGTTTAAAGAGATTTAAAACTGCCAGCACGAAAAATAAATAGGTGTACAACTAAGAGGCCATCTGAGCAATGAACTGGTTACTAATGTAGGTTTATAAACAAGTCAAACACATGACGACATGGACAAGAGCATAACTGGTCATCTTAACAATAAAAGATACACAGTCCATCCTATGCACAAATGCACTTGTAGTTGTAGTCACAGTAAATATTTTCAAATGCAAGTATGCAACAGTGCCACAATTAATGAGGTAAAAGCACTCAAACAGTTGACATAAGATGGAGGTCTATACAGTATTTTCTGTTCATCATTTAAAGACAGGAAAATTTTCAGTTAAAGGTAATATATTACTCTTACTGCTACTTATCCTTCACTCTCTAAAACAAGGCAGTCCAGCAATTATTCACTATCAAATATATGAACATTAACAAACAGCTTCTTCCAACTTCCTTTGGGAAAAATAAAATCTTAGCTACTCTATCTTTCAGGAACAAAAAAAAAAGGTCTAATAATAATAATATCTCATCCAATTTACACAATCAACATATATGGTTATCAAAGGAAGATTGCTCTAATGTTTTCCCAATGAGAAACAACTTTTAACTCAGAGTTTGACATAAAATTATGATTGCTGCAGGTCAAGGATTAGTTAAGAATCAAAATTCTGAGGCCGTCACCTGTCATCATGCCAAAAGGAATTTGCATCCAACTCAGGTAGCACTAGTGTTGCATTCATGATTCGCGCAGCAAGAACAGCATTAGAAATCTACAGCATTAAACTACAATGTATCAATTTATAATAGCACCAGATACATTGGCAGCGCTATCCTAACAAAAGTAAAAAATCACCTAGCTTTATAGGCAGATAAATTATAGCATTAAGTATTTATTATAATTTTCTTTCCACCAATATAATGATTTTTATGCAAGAAAAAAATACTTCAAACAAAAAGACAAGGAAAAGGATAAAGGATAAAGGAAAAAAAAATAGGGATAGAGGCTTGATACAACTTATAATCAGACAAGAAAGGTACAAACTGCACTACGCTGCTGATTCAGCCCGCCATTACATCGAACACGCAGATAGCCATTACTCTCACTTGGAGGAGCTGCCACACCATAATCAAAATTGAATTTAGCATTAGACAGTTCTAGAATTTCAATATTCAGATGAAAACCCTAAATCAAAAGAAGGCTGTATATGAACGAAGAGATAGGTACAGGGCCAATGAAATCTTGGGGCTGATGATGGCCGCCAACCACCAGAATCAGCGTTGCTCCAAAGTTCTTCTAGTTGGATCTGTTAATTCAAACACATATGAAAATAAAAGATCAAGCACAACATACATGGAACAAGCAATCTTAAAGAAGATTGAAGAAAAAAATTTTGTAATCAGAATAGAATTTCTAATCATGAAATTATAGTTGTATAAATTTGTGTCCCCTTTTGCTCAATGTATACTAACTGGAAACACTAATTTGGTCACTCAGTCAACCTCAATAAGACTTGACACTTTAGACCTTTAGTTCTCTGCTAATAATTTCAAAACAACTTTCTTGCAATACCCATCATGTGGGACCTAGCTATTATGACATTGCCTTATCGACATAATCCAATTAATTTTGAAAATCTCAAACATTGATTGCTCCAGAGTGTCATCAAATCCTTTGTAGATATTCATACTAATCTTCACACCCGTTACAACATGACTTGAGAGATCATCTATAATACCATATGATGCCCAATTCTATCCTGGCAACTACAGCACTGCCAAAATAGGCCACACGAGACATCAGTTGTGAAATAATACTGATTGACTTGACTCAAGTATTAAGTAAAATGGAAATACTAGAATCATTCACGAAAGTAGGTACCATAGCCAACTTTGTAGAAAACCAGCAGCATCAAATGATACATTATCCTTCTTCCTACTTTTACCAAGTCAGAGGCAGACTCCACAGATTCATTCCTATCTCCTTCTAAGTTTAAAAGCGAAGACAGAAAAACCTGTCAGTCTCTTCAGTCGCAAAGCTAGGCCTTAACTTAGCACTAAGGCAACAGCATTAGCCAGAAACTAAACACAAATAGGGCTTAATCTAGGCAGAAATCTATGGAAAATTTAAAATGATAATCGAGATTTTCTAATTAAGATACAACTTGTCACATTAATTGAAAGTTGTAAGATCTAAAAACATATACCAAAAACCCGTGGAAAAGACAGCAAATTCCCTCAGCAAAGCTGCAAATAGGCCCGCATTTCATTTTGTAAGATGTTAAAATGTCCGATGTTCATATTTGAATTGCAGTTTAATATCATCTAGCAAAGTATCGAACTTATTTTTTTCACCTTACTTTCTTTTGGGTAATGCAAACAAGCTAGAGTTCACTAGATTCAGCACAAGCTAGAGTAAGCCTGAACTAACCTGGGTGCGGAAGTTGGTTTGACCATTTGTTGTGCTTGTTGACGAGTATAACAATGAGATTGTGCAGACCAAAAGCACCAGAACGGCAACAGATAACTTCACAACTGTCCCCTTGAATCCTCCCCCTGCTCCTTGCCTCACATTCTGCCTGTGAAACCCGGCTCTGTATTCAACAACAAAACAACAAAATTAAAATAACAACAACCCATCAAAGATAAACAACTCCATCAATCTTCAACCGTTGCACTCCCCTACCTTCTCATAGTTAAGATCTTAAAGCGTAATTCTGAGAATGAGCTCTTTTTTCGTCCGTTCCAGTTCTTCAATTCTACCCGGAAAACACCATGAACTGCTGAAACGAAGGTGTAACCAACCGTTAGTCAAAGTTAAGTGTTATGCTATAAGATGCATTGACATATATGGAGAAGAAGTAGCAGAACTCATCAAAATTCAACCAATTCTCAGTTAGCGAGGCTTAGATCAGAAGCAGAAATGAAAGTACCAATATAAGCGGCAATGTGCAGGGAAGGATTTGTTCGCAGATCGCAGGACGCAGACTCACATCGCGGATTTCAGATTTACGAAAACGGAAGCAAGTGTGGGAACTCAGCCCCAGTTGAGATCTCTGCCTGCTGCGTCGGGCGCAGTCCAAAATCCAATAACCAAAACTCACATCGCGTTGCGATGCTCCGTGGTTGAGATTTCTAATTTTGGGAATTTTAATTATATTTGATAAATTTTGAAATAGTTTTTAATTCAGTGATTTATTAGTTTTTATTTATTTTATAACTCTTTAAAAATTATATTTTTTTTTTCTCCAAACTCACTGATCCTTAATTGTAAGGAAGTTCCCATAACTTATTTGAATTGTACTTTCAGTACGCACACGCATCATTTCATTCACTTTGGCCCCTTTGTTTTGTTGTTCTTGACATGGAAAACAAAGTAACGAGACAATTAATGACCATACTGTAGACTTATTATGTTCAATTTTTTTTTTAATGAATACTTGAATACATAAGATCAGTTATTTGAATATAGTTAATTTTTTTTTTCAATTTAAGAACGTATATATGTTGTTATAATTTACAATATTAATAAAAATGATTAGATTATAATTTTTTAGTCAACTTATTTATATAAAATAAAACAAAATGAATGGACACAGTCAAGTCTGTAAAACACTAATATGATAAAAAGAACTTAAGCTTTCAAAAAAATTTAATTGGGTTGATCTCGAGCAACTATTTTATTAATTAGTCCCATAAAGTATCTTTAGGAGATACAAGCATTCATGTTGCTATGTACAAAAAAGTATAAATCTGTATAACAAATCGAACTTAGAGTGATTGGTTCTGATTAGGTTGGCTTTTAATTTTAATTAATGTTGGGATATTTTTACTTAGAATTGGGCCACAATAACCGAGATGATTCTTAACTTTGACATACCTCTCGTATCAATTAGAGGGAAAAACCACACGAGAGTGTAGAGATTCATTTGGGTCTGTATACCAAACAAACACTTAAAAATATAGAATAAAGTCCTTTGCATTAGCTTGAGTAGAGAAAGAACCCTAAGTATAAATAAATTTCAGTTTAATTAAAAAAAAAATCGAACTCTTGATAATTAAAGAGGTTCGGATTCAAAGACTAAAAAGGTTCTGATAATTAAAAAAAAAAAGCTCCTTAAAAGCGTGGACTTTCATTATTCTTTCTAAATTTAAATTGCATTTGTCTAATTTCATGATATATGCTTTTGTAATATTTTTATACCGACATTAATTTTTGTAAGGGACTTTATTCTATCCCTTATCTCAATATTTTCTTTGTTTTATTTAGATGCTATACATCTTATAAGAAACTTGATATGTTATGAATAAGGTTTTTACTTGCACACCAAATTGAATGATTTCATATTAAAAATTTAAATTTAAATTTTAAAATTATATTTATTAAAAGAATTATTAACTATTGACTTAAAATATGGATCAATCCCATATCATGATATAAAAATATCACATAATAAAACTTAAAAAAATATATATCACTTTTTACTCTCTTTAATTTTATCACTTTTTTTTTTATATATTTTATCATATTTTTTAATAAAAATAAATGATATGACATATGGAATAGAAAAATAAGATAGTATAAAAAGACTTTTTGTAATACTTTAATCAAACAACTTATTAATCAATGCGTCATCTGCAAATTACAACTACATTTTCGATCTTTGACCAAATAGTAGCTAGTTTGAATGTCTCTTTGCATAACGGACAGTACAAAACTTTTAAAAAAGCCACAACGTTGTGAAAACGCAAACTTACATCTTTCCTTTTTCAATGTCCATTAAAACAATTAAGAGACATAGTCAAAGAAATGAGACATGAGCATACCTGTAACGCTATGAACCTCAAGGAAAATAGACGCTGTTAGGCATACATTATACCTACGCACAAGAAAAAAAACTCGGTCAACTAGTACCTTCAATCAGAATTTTCTTCCACTACTAGTACAAAATGGATGCCTAACAATTACGTGGGCATAAAATTATACAGGAAAATACCTCCACACAGTGATTTTAATTGACAAATTATAAGAGTAATCTATAACAAAATTTTCATTCTTATTTATAAATATTTATATTATTAAATTTATTAACTCTTATATATTAATTAATAAAATTTAACATTCTATCTATCTAGCCTATATTTTATAAGGGAATTGTGGTCCACTTTATTTAAGAATACTGTTTCCGCTTTATAAATTGCAAGCCACTTGGTTAAACAGTAACATTAATCCAAGTACTTGTTGCAGGAGCTCACCTGAGAGGATTATTTGGAGCTTTCCTCCATCCTTTTTGTTACTTCATTAACTGTCTGTGTTGTCTACCATCTCATGGCGACCACAGGTTCGAGCACTGATCCAAGCAATATTCCAACTTGTACAAGGGGTTGGTTCTACGCTGAACATGGGAGCCCAGCCTCAGTTTTAAAGTTGCATCCTAATTGGCCTATACCTCAACTCAAACCAGACCAGCTGCTGATCAAGGTGGTTGCTGCATCCCTTAATCCCGTAGATTACCAGAGGATGCTGGCTTGGTACAAGGACACCGACTCTCATTTGCCCGTAAGAACATTTTCATGTTATTCTAAGTTTTGGCATGTATTATTTAATTATAATTTAATTTAATTTTGGGGGTGGGGTGAGAAGACTGTTCCTGGGTATGATGTTGCAGGAGTGGTGGTGAAAGTGGGAAGTGAAGTGAAGAAATTTGAGGTTGGAGATGAAGTGTATGGAGATATTAATGAGCAGGGCATAGCCAACCTCAAGATTCTTGGCACTTTGTCAGAATATACTGTTGCAGAAGAGAGACTGTTGGCTCACAAGCCCCCAAATCTAAGCTTTGTTGAAGCTGCTAGCATTCCTGTAGCCATTGAGACCGCTTATGAAGGCCTCGAGCGAGCTCTGTTTTCTGCTGGCAAATCTATCCTTGTTCTTGGGGGTGCTGGTGGAGTAGGGACCCAAGTTATTCAGGTATATATGCCTCCAATTTCTGCATTGTTTTTAATTAACGATCCAGTTAAATTTGTGGTGAAAACTAAAATTTTTTTTTTGCTAAAAATAATATGGGGACACGGCTGTGTTGTATGAGGCGCTACCACTAAACCTAAAGTTATAATTATTACTCAAGATACCATCTTTTCTACTTAAATTATCAGCCCCACTTCACGAGCCATTATCCTGCACCATGCCAATTGCCAAGGCTGCTCCCGTAAAATACATTAGAACAACAGAAACAATCACAGACATATATTAGTTTATATATATGTGTGTGTGAGATTGTTAAGATTTCTGCCTCCTTGATATTTGACAATGTCATTAATTCCAAAGTAATGCTTTTATTTATTCAATTTCTTGGTGTTGACACATTCCTCTCTTTTGTATGTGGAGACAAATTTGTTGGCGCTTTCGATTGTATTTTTATAGTTTAATCAAAAGTTATCAACTATATCTAATGTATTCTATTTGGGGTAGCTTGCGAAGCATGTTTTTGGCGCATCCAAGGTAGCAGCTACTGCTAGCACTGGAAAACTAGAATTCTTGAGGAATTTAGGAGCTGACTTGCCTATTGATTATACAAAGCACAACTTTGAAGACCTACCAGAAAAGTTTGATGTAGTATATGATACAGTTGGTAAGTTTTTATGAAGATGGCAATTATATATCCATAGTTATTTCTCTTTTTGATATAACAATCTTTTTGTTGAGAAAAAGGGCAAGCTGATAGGGCGTTGAAGGCAGTTAAAGAAGAAGGCAAGGTTGCGACAATAATACCCCCAGGACTTCCCGAAACCATCGTGGTCGCACTGACTTCAAAAGGATCTATCTTAGAGAAACTAAGACCTTACTTGGAGAGTGGGAAGGTGAAGGCAATACTGGATGCCAAGACTCCGGTTTCATTTTCTCAGACGGTAGAAGCATATTCCTACCTGGAAACCAACAGAGCCACAGGCAAAGTTGTGATCTATCCCATCCCATGAGCATTATAATTAGCAATAGCGTTGTATTTGGCTGTTTGTGTTTGAAGGCTTGTGCCCGTTTCTGGTTTGCATCTTTTCTAATGAAGGGACATGTAATAAAGAAGGGTAATAAGTCCCTTACAACGGGTAATCTCTCTTTATGTCTCCTGAACTTGTAGACGGAAGTGGGGGCATTGACTTCTATCCAATTAATGTATGGATTTGATTTAGGCCTAAGTTTGAGTGCTCACAAGTGTCTTGAGAGCCACCATCATGGGTGACAATCACTCTCCAAAACCCCTCTATTTTGTATCCTGTTTTGTCTTTTTTGTCAAATAAACAGGCCGACAAAAAAGTATCTCGTTTCGACTATAGTGTCGCTCATACGTGTACTTTTTTTCTTTTTGTAAGAAGATAAATTATGTACAACGACAATTTATGCCAACCCTAATGCATCTAAAAAAATAATTACCCAAAAATAAAAATAGACAGTCCAAGAAATGAGGTATGGGCATACCTCAGACAAGGTCGCACCACGCGGTCAAAGAAATGAAATGTAAAGCAATCAACCTTAAGGGAAATTTGTCCACATGCTGATTTTAATCGGCAAATAAGAGTACTCTGACGGACTTTTTCTTCTTCTATTTTTTTTTTAATTTCTTGGTGTTGAGGCACTCCTGCCTTCTACGGAGACAAATTTGTTGCTTTGAATTGTATTTTTATACTTCCATTAAGAGAACTCTATAAATTTGAAGCCATTTGGTTAAACATTAACATTAACGCAACTCCCAACATTAACATCATGGCGACCACAGGATCGAGCAATATTCCAACCCATACAAAGGCTTGGTTCTACTCTGAACATGGGAGCCCAGCCTCTGTTTTGAAGTTGCATCCTAATTGGCCGATACCTGAACTCAAACCAGACCAGCTACTGATCAAGGTGGTGGCTGCATCCCTTAATCCCGTAGATTATAAGAGGATGACGGTATGGTACAAGGACATGTTCCCAGACCATTTGCCAGTAAGATTTTCATGCCATTCCAAAGCTACACACTTAATTTACGTTGCTTTTTTTGGTATGTTTCATCTAATTATAATTTCATTTAATTTTGGGGGTGGGGTGAGAAGGCTGTTCCTGGGTTTGATGTTGCAGGAGTGGTGGTGAAAGTAGGAAATGAAGTGAAGAAATTTAAGGTTGGGGATGAAGTGTACGGAGATATCAATGAGGAAGGCATAACCAACCTAAAGATCCTTGGCACTTTGTCAGAATACACTGTTGCAGAAGAGAGATTGTTGGCTCACAAGCCCCCAATTCTAAGCTTTGTTGAAGCTGCTAGCATTCCTGCAGCCATTGAGACTGCTTATGAGGGCCTCGAGCGAGCTCATTTTTCTGCTGCCAAATCTATCCTTGTTCTTGGGGGTGCCGGCGGAGTAGGGACCCACGTTATTCAGGTATATATACCGCCAGTTTCTAAATTAACATTCCAGTTAAATTTTTGGTAAAAGCTCCCAGAATTTCTTTTAAAAAGAATGGGTGGATCACAGCTGTGTAAACTATATCAATGGTATAACTTCTTCTACTTAAGTTATCAACTTTATCAATGCACTGTAATTTGATTTGAATCCATTATCTCTGACCTTGCCAAGATGAAATGCTAGTCAATTACATACTCTAACAGACTGCTTCTTCAATTCAAAAGCACATCAGAAGAACAGAAACAGCCATGGACGTATATTAGATAATATATACATATAAATAAGATTTGTTGAGCTTTCTGCCTTCTTGATATTTGACGGTGTCATTAACTCCACAGTACTCCTTTTATTTATTTATTAGAGTCTCTTTTATATGGAGACAAATTCGTTGCTTTCGATTGTATTTTTATACTTTAATCAAGAGTTAACAACTGAAATGCGTGTATATTTATTTGGGGTAGCTTGCGAAGCATGTTTATGGTGCATCCAAGATAGCAGCCACTGCTAGCACTGGAAAACTTGAATTCTTGAGGAATTTGGGAGTTGACTTGCCTATTGATTATACAAAGGACAACTTTGAAGACTTACCAGAAAAGTTTGATGTAGTATATGATACAGTTGGTATGTGTTTATTACTTGCTGTGTATATTAATTATCATAAATTTGCATCTTATATATATTGCTTTTCTTATTCTCACTTATTGAAATTCATTGTGTGAGTCCCCTAAAAAATAAAGAGATATCTTAAATCTATGATAACTTGATACTTAAAATCAAAGTATTTTTACATATATATTAAATAGCTTGTTATTTATTTTTATAAAGAAAATCAAAGCATCCTATTGCACATTAATATTTTTTTATTTTTAATGTTATGAAGATGGCAATATATATATATATATATATATTAATTACTAATTCTTTTTTAATAAAGCATTCTTTTTTGTTGAAAACAGGGCAAGCTGATAGGGCGTTGAAGGCAATTAAGGAAGGAGGCAAGGCTGTGACAATAATACCCCCAGGAATTCCTGAAGCCATCCTCTTCGTGCTGACTTCAAAAGGGGCTATTTTAGAGGAACTGAGACCTTACTTGGAGAGTGGGAAGGTGAAGGCAATACTGGATCCCAAGACTCCGGTTCCCTTTTCTCAGACGGTAGAAGCATATTCCTACCTGGAAACCAACAGAGCCACAGGCAAAGTTGTGATCTATCCCATCCCATGAGCATTATAATTAGCAATAGCGTAGTAGATGGCAGTTTGTGTTTTAAGGTTTGTGCCCATGTGTGGTTTGCATCTTGTCTATGCCAAACAACTACTGCTTTTCCAATGGAAGCGTTAATAAGTCCCTTGTAAACGTTTTTTTTTTTGATTCATAAGTCCCTTGTAGCAAATCTTGTGTGATCTCTCTTTTTATGAACTCGTGGACACAGATGGGAAGATTAACTTCTATCAAATCTTCGGATTAGATTTAGGCCTAAGTTTGAGGGCTCACACATGTGTCTTGAAAGCCAGCATCAAGGTTGACAATCAATCTCCAAAATCGCTCGTCTTTTTGTCAAACAAACAAGCTGCCAAACAAATGAATAAGAAATCTCACATAGGCTTTAGTTTCGTGAATTTTTTTTTTTTTTGGATAAGTTGATAAATTATGTAGGACTACAATTTATGGACCTTAGGTTGGATCATCTCCTCAACCTGATCTTTGGTCAGGTAGAAACGTTGTCATTCAAGCTTTGATATTAATTAATATATATTTAGTCTTTTGAAGCCTTCTAAAATTTAAAAAGGGAATTAATAAGATGAGACTTTCTCTATGTTTATAAGACAAAGTTTAATGCTAATCGAATGAAATTTCATTGGTATTCTTGTCCACTTCTCAACTTCACTTTGATATGTGCCTTGGTAGTGAAATTCTAAGAACAGAGATGATTTGTGTAAATTTAAAATTACTTCATGCTTGATTCGTGTTTGTTACAGAGGAATGAAAAATTAATTAATGTGTCAATCAATTATCAAGATTAAAAAAAATAAAAGTTGAACCCATTTCATAAATTTTTGTAAAATAACTATACACACACACACACACACACACACACACACACATATATATATATATATATAGTCTTTTGTCATCTTTAAAATTAGAACGCATTTGGTTTAATGAATTGGTCAAAGTTGAGACGATTGCACAAACTTACGCAAAATAACTGAATGCATGATGCAGTGTAAGCTCATGCGTGACGCACGGAACAGGTGGGGATGACATTTATCACGTAAGTCATACCAAAATTTCATTGCTGCCCTTATAACGTGAGAACAAAATTTCTTCTATTATACTAGCATCAACTTCATATAAAGCAATTTTTACAAGTCCAGATTGTAGAATCTATCACATTAAATTGCCAAAATGGGGCAAAACAAGATCAAATATGCTTATGCTCATTGGATAGGATGGATGACTATTTTTCCAGTGGCTCTCCGAGTTTCAAGGTGGGAAAACGCTTGCACGGCGTCTGAAAATGGGAATGGACTCTTGGGATCAAGTACTGCCTTCACCTTGCCACTCTCCAAAAAGGGTCTTAGTTTCTCCAACATTGACCCTTCGAAATTATCCTGTATGTACACAATCGCAGGTGGTTTACTTGCAGTCGGTATTATACTCACAACTTTGCCACCTTCTTTAACAGCCTTCAGTGCCCTCTCACCCTCCCCTGTTTTGGTATCAACAAATATCAGTATTAAGGCACATGGCCAATTTCAGTTACCACTGATTTGATTTCAAAAACAAATGTGAAAAGGTTCAAAAATTTATTACCTACTGCATCATTCACTACATCAAACTCCTCTGCCAGCTCTTCATAATTCTCTCTTGTGTAATCAATAGGTAAGTCAACTCCCAATTTCCTCCACAATTCCAATTTCCCTGTGCCAGAAGTTGCTGCTATCTTTGATGCACCAAATACATGCTTTGCAAGCTGCATCAAATTATTAACATTAAAGAATAAGAGTTCTACTATTTAGTGTAAGAAAAATCCTGAAAATTACGGGTGAAAAGAGCTCAACAATTTTTATTAGCCCATCTGATTCTTATACTGGACACTGGACAGTGCAATTTTGGTGAAAGATATTCTTAGATGATACCTGCCTGAATCACAAGGGTTCCTACTCCACCAGCGCCTCCCAGAATAAGGATTGATTGCCCTGGGGAAAGCCCAACTCGCTCAAGGCTTCCATGAGCTGTCGCAATTGCCAGAGGAAGGCTAGCAGCTTCAGCAAAGCTCAGATTGTTAGGCTTGTGAGCAAGTACTTTCTCTTCTGCACAAGTATACTCTGCTAAAGAGCCAATGATCTTTAGGTTCTCCATACCTTCCCCATGAATTTGACCATATACTTCATCCCCAACCTTAAATTTCTTCACTCCCCTTCCCAAACTGACCACGACACCAGCAAAATCACAGCCTGGAATAGTCTTCTCATCCCCACCCACATAAATAATCAAATAGGAATAGAAGTTAGAAACCAACAATAAATTTAAATTCTTCCCGAACCGCCATGAAAACCATCATTTTCAATTCATTACGAAGCAATGATAAATAATTCATAACATCTGGGTTTTTCCTCACGACAATTAAGCATGTTACCGAGAAAATGGCATGGACAATTATTCTTGCAGTGTTGACAGTCAGAAAAGCATTCTATAGGAGTTGATCTCATCAAATGGGCCTATTAGAAAAAGTGAAAATCTTACAACGCAACCCATTGACGAAGAAACAGGGGAATGAAAGTCTTACTGGTAAAGGGGAGTCAATGTCCTTGAAATAGCCGGTCATCCTGCCCCAATCAAATGGATTAAGAGCTGCGGCAGCAACCTTGATGAGCACCTGTTCTTCCTTGAGTTGAGGCAGAGGCACTTTAGGTTCAAACTCCAGAACCTCTGCTGACTTGCCATATTCAGAATAGACCGAAGCTTTCATATGAGACGGAGTGGAATGATTACCCGCGGCTGCCATGATCGTGGGGATAAATTAGTGTATGCTACCTCTACATCGTTGGGAAGGCTACTGCTAATTTGGAGGCCCATGAGACGTCTATATAGTAATGTTCTCACATTTATTTTGTTTTTTGCCCACCTCGGTAACGTATGCTCAGATCTCATTTCTTTGACTGTGACCCTTTTTTTTTCGCGTAGGAAAGGAATGGCATGCCCTACTCTAGGTCTAGGGTCATGTTTGTGAAACATAATTGAATTATGTCTTGCCCTCAATTTCCTCCAATCTACCTCTTTAAGAGAAGCTTGATCAGCAGTTTGAGTAGTTTGTCTGAGTTGATAGCTTCAAACAGGGGCAGAGCAAGAAAATTTGTTCACGCCGAGAATAAAGGTATTAAAATAATAAAAATTTAAAATTTCTATACAATATATATAAAATAATATTGAATATAATAAAAAAGTAAATAAAATAATTATATTCACGTTTAATTTTATTAAATTCTTAATAATAAAAAATTAAATCGCTTAATATATTACCATCATTTAATATTATTTATTCATTTAAACTTTAAGAAATAAAAAAAAAAACATATGCAAATTTAATTAAGAAATAATGAATATTTAAAATATTGATTAAATAATAATTTAAAATTTTAGCTTTATTTTCATTTTATAAGCAAAAAAATAATTGTAATTTTGAGTCTAAAAAGGTGAATGAATAAAGTTTACTATATCTAAATTGAAAAATAAGCATTTATGTCAGAGAAATATCACTTAAAAATATTACAAATATAAAGAAAATTCAAATCCTGAGTTCAGAAGCAAGAGCGAACAAATTTTGTGATTTTATAATATTTTCAAATCAATATAAAATTTTGAGATATCTTTTGCTTAAACATAAAAGTGATTTAAAATAATTTTTAATTTTGGACCAAACAAATAAATTAGAACGGGAGAGTGTGAAGTTGGAAAGAAGCAGGTTCAATTTGAAAATCTAATAAGTGTAGATGCAGACTTTATTTTAACATTTTAAAATTTTTATGAGTTATTTTTAAAAAATTAGAGATTTTTCTAATAACTCACATAATTAACGTGAATCATGGAATCAATTGAATTTTATGATGATAAAATATAATAAATTTAATAATAAAATTTTATCTATAAAAATAGCGTAATCTAAAATTATGATAAAAGGGAATGGCAATTGAATTTTCAGATGGGTAGCCTCATGCATGAGAACGCTCTACAATAATATCATTGCATGACATCGACTTTTTCATTCTTAACCGTTGAAAAGCAATGAGACATTCGGCTTTAGTCAACAGTCAACTCCTTGTTAATTTGATAATAATTCATCTAACGTTATCTTTTAAGATGAATTTGCTAATGCATTTAATAAACAAAGTTGTTATTCTCACACGCAACCTTTATCCACAAAATATTCATAAACTTGATCTCTTTGTAAAATTGAAAATCATAATATATTTATGGAGTTGGGTTCGTGTAACAATTTTCAACACTAAATTCGTGAGAAAATACTTATTCTTTAATAAAAGTCAATATAATATATTTTAAAAAATTATTTAAAATTAAATTGTAAGAATAATTTTTTTTTGTTATTTGTGATAATATAAGTTTATAATAAATGAGAAATATCATTAATTAAAAAGGAAGTGTAAAAAGTATTGTGAAGTTGGGATTGTGAAACCTGAACGATTCAAAAAATGGCAACGGGGGCAGTTTCAAGGATGTAATGGTTCAACCGCATGGATCAGTTTGACCATGACCCACCCCCTAAATCTTCAGATGTGATCCAAATTAAGCGTCATGCATGACAACAATATATATATATATATATATATATTAATCCATGACACAAATTTTTTATTCAAGGATGAATTAATTGAAAAATTCATTATTGCTCAAAAAGCATTGAGACTTGCACACTTTTATTACGTAGCATCATTTTTAGTCAACAGTCAACACGTCGTTAATTGGACAATAATTCTAACGTTATCATTTTAGATGAATTAATTCACTAATGCATTTAATAAAAGGCAATATTATAATATTTTACAAAAAATAGTTTAAGATTAAATTGTAAGAACCTTATTTTTGTTGACAGAGGAGATATACATAAATTTGTGTTTGAGATAAATACCCAGAATTGCATGAGATTGCTTTTTTTTTTTTAATTAAAAAATTGTATATGTGTATACACGTAAAACATATTTTACCGTTGAATTTTAGTTAATTTGGTCAATTTTTTGGATGAATCTATAGAAAAATCTTCAAATGTCTTTAAAGAATGCAATCTTTTGGTATTGAAAACAAAGAATACAATCTTGCTATTCCTAATTAAAAAGATTCAGGTAAATTTTATAAAACAATTCTGAAAAACGAGGATTGTATAACTCATAATATCTGTTTTGGTTGAAGTTTTTGAGTCTTAAAACTTAGGCGAGTTTAACTTTTCTCTAAAGAATAATGAGTTACAAAGATATATATAGAAACAAATAAAAGTTGCAAAATTTTGGTAATATGAAAATCGTGACAAATTTTGTCATGCTGCTTATTGTTGGAAGGCCATTGAGCCAATTTACACTCTTTTGCACATGCCTTAAACCCCTGCAATTGACACCAGGAAGCAAGCAAAATGGAAAAGAAAGAAATGAAAAGAAATAAAATGACAACAACAACTACTGCTACTACAATAACGCTGGTGTTCGTGCTACAATGATGCTGGTGTTGGTGGTCATGGGATAGGATATATTACTATTTTTCCAGTGGCCCTCTCAGTTTCAAGGTAGGAAAAGGCTTCCACAACCTGGGAAAATGGGAATGGACTCCGGGGGTCAAGGACTGGCTTCACCCTACCACTCTCCAAAAAGGGTCTTAGTTTCTCCAACGTTGACCCTTCAAAAGATTGCATTATGTACAGTACAATCGCAGGTGGTGTACTTCCAGTAGGTACTATACTCACAACTTTGCCACCTTCTTTAACAGCCTTCAATGCTCATTCATCCTGCCCTGTATTGGTGTCAACCCAATCAGTGTTTTATAATTGAATAATGCTGGATGTAAATTACACAATGACTTTGCCAAATACTGATAAGAATCGATTGCTAAATTGGTCTTGTGTAATGTGTGTGTGGTGTAATCACGCGCAGTTAGCATCACTCTTTATAATTGAGGTAAATGACCAAGTTCATAAACAATACTACTTATTTCTTAAGAAAAAATAGATATAAAAACTAATTACCTACTGCATCATACACTACATCAAACTTCTCTGGCAGATCTTCAAAGTTCTCTTTTGTGTAATCAATGGGCAAGTCAACTCCCAACTTTTTTAACAGTTCCAATTTCCCAGTGCTTGAAGTAGCTGCTATCTTTGATGCACCAAATACATTCTTGGCAAGCTGCATCAAATTATTACAATTAGTAGTTTTCTGTCAGAGTATAAGATACCAGTGCCAGAATTTCATGCTAATTGTGGAGAAATAAGGATCATCTTCATCAGTGTGGTGGAAAAAGATCCTACCAACTAATTCTTGCACTAGGCACTGTGACTGTGGCGAAAGATATAAGCAGATGATACCTGAATCACAAGGGTTCCAACTCCGCCAGCACCTCCCAGAATAAGGATAGATTGCCCTGCAGAGAGCCCAACTCGCTCAAGGCTTTCATAAGCAGTCCCAATCCCTAGAGGAATGCTAGCAGCTTCAACAAAGCTCAGATTAGGTGGCTTGTGAGCAAGTACTTGCTCTTCTGCATAAGTATACTCGGCTAAAGAGCCAATGATCTTTAGGTTCTCTACACCTTTTGCCTGAATTTGACCATATACTTCATCCCCAATCTTAAATTTCTTCACTTCACTTCCTAAACTGACCACCACACCAGCAAAATCACAGCCTGGAATAGTCTTCTCATCCCACCCACATAAATAATCAAAAAGAAATTGAAAATCAAGTTAGGAAACTTCGATATATTCAAACAGAAAGTTTAGATCCACAAAACTTTGTTACTAAAATGTGACAAACGTAAATAGATTTATTAAATCTGTTGGGTCTATAATTTAATTTGTGATATATTATAATTTTAATAGTTCAAATTATTTTAAGCAGGTGTTTAATAAAATTTTATTTGTAAGAATAGCATGTCTTCCCAATCCACCAAGAAAACCATCAAAGCAGGACAATCAAGATTCAAGTAGATTGTAGTGTCACTAAGAAAATGATTCTTCATGCAGTACCAGACAGAAAAACATTCTACAAGTGTTCATCACTTCAAATGGGCCTAATGAAAGAAGTGAAATATTACAAGGCAAACAAAAAAAGAAAGAAAATGGTACCCTTTAGTGAAGAAACAGGGGAATGAAATTCTTACAGGTAAAGGGGAGTCACTGTCCTTCAGATATCCAGCCATTAGCTTATAATCTATGGGATTAAGGGATGCAGCGACAATCTTGACGAGCACCTGGGCTTCCTTGAGTGGAGGTAGAGGGACTTTAGCATTAAACTTCAAAACCTCAGCTGACTTGCCGTACTCAGAGTAGACCCAAGCTTTCATCTGCGATGGAATGGTGTAAGTACTTGAAGCGGCTGCCATAATGGTGGTGATGGATTAGTCTGTTTCCTTTACTAACTGTTGAGGAGAAGAGAGAATGGAGAAGAGGACCGAGGTTAGCATTCACCTGAATGGGACGAGCAAAGAATGCAGAGGAACTGGTATTTTAAAGGCTCTTACTTCTTGTTTTAATCCAGCAGGTAGACGTTTCTTTGGCAATGTTCATATCTCTTTTTTAAAACTTTGTTGCTGAGGCATGACCAGATCTCATTTCTTTGACTTTGTCTCTCTATTTATTGAACATAAAAACGAAATTGATCCTTGCACGCAGATCATTCTTATAATGTCTGCACTTTTAAAAAAAATTTAAAGAAAAAAAGGAGATAAAAATGTAAGAAAGTATATAAAATGTGTAAAAAATTAAAGGAAAGAAGAAAGTTTGCCGCTCACAATGTTGTGGCTTTTTCAAAAGTTTGGTACTGTAAGTTATGTGAAAAGACGTTCAAACAAGCTGCTAATTGGTCAAAGATTAAATTTGTGCTTAGCTACGCATGTTGAGAGGTTTTTTTTTTTTTTTTTGAAAAATAAAAATTTGGGATATGAAAAGATTCTTTTTATTTTAAGTTTAAAGTAGAATCAAAGGCTACGCTTTATACTAAGAAAATTTGTTTGGAGAAGACTACTTGTTTTGATATCATAATAAGAAATTAGTTTTTATTTATTGAATAAAAAATATTTTAGAGAAATAAAAAAGAATAAAAATGTATAAAATGAATATTCCGTTCAATTTACTCAATTTTAATCTTTATACACATCAAATCATATTTAATAGTAATGTTATTTTTCATAAAATTTTACAATATTTATATATAATTATTAAATTTATTAGATCTTATGAAACTCAATAAATTTAATTGTATAAATTTTTTAAATAAAATTTTTATAAGTTTCAATTTATAAAAAAAAAAAATAATACATGTAAATATATTGATATTATTTAATTAATCATACAAAAAGAGTTAAATTATATTAGCCCTTTGAGCCGTTGTCATGTAACACGAGTTTCATTTTTTTTAATCATGTAAAAACACTCTTAACTTATATATTCAATTAGATTTACAAATGTTTTACAAAATTTAATTGAAAAAGTATTTGATATATTGAGTTTTATAATTTAATAAATTTAATGATTAAAATTTTTTAAAATGAGATTTTAAAATAGATGTACTCATCTCAATATGTCAATAGGATATTCCTCATAACCTGTGCTTAACCGGGGTTACCGATAAAAGGTCTGACTAGCAGCATATGATCCGATTAAGGGTTGAAGGAAAACGAAAAGCATTTTCTGAGCCACACCACACGCAGAGAGTAGGAGCGTTCTCATTCTTGCAATATCACACCCGGCGAATAGGGGTGCTCTCATTTCGTGACTCTTTGTTGAAAGAGTTTGTGGAGTAGAACGGTTGATCTATAAAGCGGGTGGTGAAATCCCAATCTCAATGCAGTCAGGGTTTGAAGACTAGTGAAATTCAAGGAAAGATGAGAAACTTTTACACTGAAATATAGCCATAGTGTGTACATGAAATTATATTTCTCTATTAATGGCGGTTTATTACCAATTTACACCCACTCGAAAGTTGCTAATTGAATAGAAGTAATGTTGAATACGCACCTTGTACATGTAAATTTAGATTTCTTAACTTCATTGTGTTGTAACTTTAGTTTTTTTTCCCCTTTTTGATGACTATAAGGAAGAAAAATGCCGTAAAGAGATACGGATGTCTACACACACATACGAGAGTCATGGGATAGGATGGATGACTACTTTTCCGGTGGCTCTCCTTGTCTCAAGATGGGAAAATGCTTGCACAGCCTCGGAAAATGGGAATGGGCTCTTGGGGTCAAGTACTGCCTTCACCCTCCCACTTTCCAAGTAAGGTCTTAGTTTCTCCAACATTGCCCCTTCAAAATTCTCCAGTATGTAAAAGATCACAGCCGGTACTGATACAGGTGGAACTATACTCACAACTTTGCCACCTTCTTTAACAGCCTTCAATGCTCTTTCACCCTGTCCTGTTTTGGTATCAACGAGAATCAGAGTATTATAATCAAGGTACATGACGTGACCAGCTTCACATAAAAGCAAATGCAAAAAGGATCAAAAACTATTTACCTACTGCATCGTATACCACATCAAACTTTTCTGGCAGGTTTTCAAAGTTATCCTTTGTATAATCAATAGGCAAGTCAACTCCCAATTTCCTCAACAATTCCAACTTTCCAGTGCTTGCGGTAGCTGCTATCCTCGATGCACCAAATACATGCTTGGCAAGCTGCACCAAATTATTAAAATTACAAGCTTCCTATTATAGAATCAAATATCAATCCATCGAATTAGTAGACAATGTACTTGCAAATTATGTTGGAAGATAAACAGAACAAAAAAGATTATACCTGAATTGTAATGGTTCCAACTCCACCAGCACCTCCCAGAATAAGGATAGATTGCCCTGGGGAGAGGCCAACTCGCTCAAGGCTTCCATAAGCAGTCCCAATCACTAGAGGAATGCTTGCAGCTTCAGCAAAGCTCAGGTTAGGTGGCTTGTGAGCCAGTAATTTCTCCTCTGCCGCAGTATACTCTGCCAATGAGCCAATGGTCTTTAGGTTCTCTAAACCGTTCTCATTGATCTCCCCATAAACTTCATCCCCAATCTCAAATTTCTTCACTTTGCTTCCCACTTTGACCACCACACCAGCAACGTCGTAGCCTGGAGCAGTCTTCTCACCCCCATCCATATGAAAAATTATAAAATTAAATTAAACAGGACAATATTCTAAAATTTTCACTTCTCATCAGGAACAGAAAAAAGTTCCAGTTTTTAATGGATGATTAACATTTCCTTGGCGAACATGGTACCCTTAATGAAGAAACAGGGGAATGAAAGTCTTACCGGTAAAGGAGAGTCGGTGTCTTTGAAATACCCAGTCATCCTTACAAAATCAATGGGATTAAGGGCTGCAGCGGCAACCTTGATGAGCACTTGGTCTTGAGTGGGTTCAGGGATAGGCACATTAGGATCAAACTTGAGAACTTCTGCTGACTTGCCATATTCAGAGTAGACCCAAGCTTTAATATGAGAGGGTATGGCAGGAGGAGTACTTGATGTGGCTGCCATGATGGTGGTGTTGGATTAGCGTATGCTGTCTTAGCAATCGTATGAGGGAAGACAGAAGAGGGAAAGAGGATAGTTAAGAGTGCTGGGTAATGCGGAGCAACTAGCAATTTATAGTCTCTTTTGTGCACATTGAAATCAGCATGTAGACGTTTTCTAGTATTGTATGAGGTAATGGTACTAATTTTCCGATGCCATCCCCACTTGATATATGGCATCATGCATGAGCACACACTGCGTAACGGGGTTTGTCATTGAGTTGAGTCAAAAGGAGAAACTGAAAGTGCTATTCAAAATAAAACCAAATATATTTACATGCTCACGTCGTTTGTAGGAGTTGAATGTTATAAAAAGTGGAAGGGAAAATCTTATTTTATTAGCAAATTTATAATGGAGAAGGATCAATAGTACTCAATACAAGTATAAAAGCCTAGCTTTCAACATCTCTATTTTATTAGAAATCGAATAAAGTTACTCTCGCTTAAAGTGAGTTTTTTCGTCCTCATAAATTATTGTAGGTTATTTAGTTTTGTCTATCTCATAACTAAATATAATGATTTATGCGTAAAGATTCCATAATAGAAATAGTTTGAAATTTTTTTTTTGAACAAAAAGTTGGAATTGAAAACTTGTACCCAATAGAAAAGTATATGAAAAAAATTCAAACAATTATTATATTTTTCAAAATTAAATCTCACAATATTTAATCAAAAAATTATAAATATTTAAAAAATAAAATTATTAAATTTATTAAATTTTATGAATTAAACTATAAAACTCAATAAATTTTACCATTATACATTAATTTTGTGAAAATTTCCTCCCACACATTTGTTGTGACAAAACTTTCAGAGTGATTTTCTTTGGGCCATTGTGGCCCAATTCTAAGTACAAACATTTTAACATTAATTAAAGGTTAAAATATATAAAACTTCTTTAAACTGCATCAATTGTAAATAATTTTTTTAAATTTTAAAATTTTATAACTAATATTCATAAACTATGAAAAATATGTAAAAAGCTCATTTTATAATTTTCTGTTAACTCTTGGATGTCCCTTAGTCAAATCCCAAATTGATTAAGAGAAAAGTCCAAATTACCCTTAAACAAAATGAAAGCACCTTAGTGGAGATAAAAGAGGAAAAACCAAAATTTTGGGTGTACTTTCTCACTTATACTCTAGAAATTTGAGGTACCCATGAAGGATAAGCTGCATTTCTAGCTGCCCTTCATCCATGAGATCATCACAAATCTATTCTAGCATGCTTTCTCAAAGTAATTTCTTCAATACAAAAGAACCGGAGGAGGGATGTATTATGGAGACACTTCCTCCGTGGAAGAGTTGCAAAGCGCAATCCAAGGTGCACTAGTGCATTGTAAGAACTCCCAAATTGCGACAAAACTCCGAGAAACAAAGCTCCCAAAACTCCCAGAAACAAGCTATTTTAGATTACCTATTTCTACAATTTTTAAGACCTAATGGTTGCAACTTCACCTTGTTCCAGTTATAAAGTTTCACAAACAATTCATATGAAAAAGACCCTACAACAAACTATGTAAGTTTACAGTGCTTTGAGGTTAAAAAGAGCATAACAAGATTTGTTTAAGGAAAACCTTGTCATTGTATCTTCTAACAGTATCACTGCCAACAGCTAGTGTGAAACATTATGACAAATTTGATCCTTTAAACTAATCAACAACTTTCATTATAGATGTTTTCAAGCCACTTTTAGAATTTGGAGAACAGCTAGCAACTTAAGATAGAGTAGAATTGCAAGATTGAACATCATTATTGGCACATTTTGTACTAGGATGCGAATGCCTTTCAGTTCTTGAATGAAACTTATGCTTGTTCAAGGGTATTTTGATCTTCTTTCTTGGTCAATTTAGAACTTATCCAAGGGATATTCAAAATTTAATAGAAAACTTGACAAAAATGATCTTTTATACATTTTTCATAATTAAGCAGGGTTAATTGTAAAATTTTAAAGTTCAAAAGAATTATTTACAATCGAGGCATAGTTTAAGAAGGATTTATACATTTTAACTTTAATTAAATTTAAAAGCGAACCTAATTAGAACTAATCATTCTAATTTTGATTTGTTAAATAGATATGCAGTGTTTTAGGTACATAGCAACATGAATGCCTACATTTCCTAAAGATATTTTATTGGACTAATTAATAAAATACTCTTTTATCTTGGTGAAATAATTAATCAACCCAATTAAATTTTGAATAAATATACAAAATAGTCTCTCAAAGATAAGGCAATAACCATGTTAGTCCCTCACATGTGTAAATCACTCAATTGGTCCTAGAAAAATAGACAAGCATATAAAATAGTCCCTTAAAGATAATATTATATCTAAATTAGTTTTTTATAAATTTAATTTTGTTCCTCATAGATTTAATTTCATTCATTGATACTCCAAAGATAGAAATTAAATCTAATTTAGTCCCTCACAAACCCTAAATCTATACTCTAAAATCTTATATCTTAAACTTAAACTTAAAATTCTAAATCCAAATGCAATTCATTCTTAGGGTTTTAAGATTTTTTATGGTTTAGAGTTTAGGATTTACGGCTTGAAGTTTAAAGTTTTGGGCTTAAGGTTAAGATTTTTAGAGTTTTAGGTTTATGAAAGATTAAATTATATGTGATTTCTATCTTTGGAGTATCAATAAATAAAATTAAATTTATGAAGAACTAATTTAGTTATGACATTATCTTTAAGGGAATATTTTAGATATTTGTCTATCTTTCAATGACCAATTGAGTTATTTACACATGTTTGGAACTAAAATAATTATTGCCTTATATTTAAGGGATCCTTTTGTATATTTAGTTCTTAAATTCTTTTTTCTTTTTGGTAGAAAAAGGTTAAATTCTTTTAATCACATCGGTGTTTAACAAACACGAAAAACTGTGTCAAATTATTTTGTTATTCATTTTATTTTATAAAAATTAAGTTGACCAAAAAAAATATAATCTGATCATTTTTATTAATATTGTAAATATTAACAACATATATACATGCTAAATTGGAAAAAGATTAGCTATATTCAAATAACCATCAACCGTCATGATCACGAAGAATACCGCCAGAGTTAGCGTTGCTTGACCTACCTGAGCCCCATCTGTATTAACTTTTATCCACCCCAGTAGGTCTTCAAACATCTGGTTGTTTTGTGCATGCAGGAGTCAAATATCTTTGGGTCCCAATGGAAAATTTGTGATCGATCTCAGAATATATATCTATATATATAGATATATATGAAAACAAAAGTAATACGCATGCACTGACAGGGAGCAAACATCAGCAGAATGGAGGAAGTAAATGTGTGCTTTCAGCAGACCAGGCCAACAACATTTGTGAGGGACGTAGGAATTGACAAGCTACCCCAAATAGACAAATTATAGTTGCTAACTCTTCATTAAAGTACAATAGTACAATGGAAAGCGTCAACAAATTTGTCTCCATAAAACATAGGAGCGTGTCAACACCAACATAAATATAAATAAAGGGAGTACTAGAATTTATAACAATATCAAGCAATAAAAAAGAAGAAAAGCCAACGGAATTGATTTAGTTAACAAAATTTGAAGTCTATTTAATTTTTTTTTTTTTGGAATCATATTCAAATCTCTTTGCCAATGGGATAACTTCCCCTCTCCATAAACATATAATTAAAAAAAAATTAAAAGCTTAAAAAAAAAGAGTGCCACAGTCAAAGAAATGAGATCTGAGCATACGTCAATCAAGTGGGAAAAAAACAAAAGAAAACAGATGCGAGAACATTACTTCATAAACGCCTACATGCGGGTTTTGATCCACAAACAAGAGCCTTCAAGTTAGCTGTTGCTTATTCCCAACAAAGTTAGCAAAGGCAGCATACGCTAATTTACCGCCACGATCATGGCAGCCACAGGAACTCATTCCATTCCATCTCATATGAAAGCTTGGGTCTAATCTGAGTATGGCAAGTCGGCAAAGGTTCTGAAGTTTGAACCTAAAGTGCCTCTGCCTAAACTCAAGGAAGAACAGGTGCTCATCAAGGTCGCTGCCGCAGCTCGCAATCCAATAGATTGGTTCAGGATGATCGGGTATTTCAAGGACATTGACTCCCCTTTCCCTGTAATACTTTCTTTCCCCTGTTTCTACTTTAATGGGTTGCCTTGTAAGACTTTCACGTTTTTAGATGGGTCCATTTGATGAGAATGCTTGTCTGACTGTCAATACTGCAAAAATTGTTTTGCCCATGCTATTTTCTCAGTAACATGTGAAAGACTAAGCAACGCAATCACACAGGGGAGTGAATGGTGTTTTTTTAAAAAAATTTTGTAAACATTTCAATAAAAGCATGTGTGATTTTAGATTTGTAAGATGGCTCAAGAAACATAGTTACTCAGACAATAAATAATGTAGAATTACATTGAATACGGAGATATAGACACATAATTTTGTTTAGGACCCTAAATTGAAAAAAGTCACAAATATTTTTTAAAAAATTTGCACAATTTATCTTTGTAAAAAAGGAAAAAAAAAAAAAAAAGGTTTCTGGAGTTTTTGAAAAAAATAATAAACAAAAAAGGGCGGAAGCTTAGCCCTTGAGAATTCAGACTCAGTTTGGGCCAAGAGATGGGCCCAAATGGAGTGCTTTTCATAGTTTTGATGCGTATTTTAAGAAAAAAAAAATAGAAAAGGAAGAAGTGGGGTTGAGTCAAGAAGAGAGAGAGATGGCAATTTATGTTAGTTTGGTGACACTATGTCCCTATGTCTAGTCCCCAAGTAACTTGATTAAGATTTCATTATTAAATTGAGGTTATTTTGTACAAACTTCACATGAGTGTTATTTGTCACCAGACCTCTCCAGGCTTACATTCAATTATAGTCAAACCTCTCCTAGCTTGAGAATGAAATTTCACATGAAGGATAAGATAAAAGAGTAAAGGGTTGCTAACCAATGAAGTGAAGTGCAAAGCTCTATAGAATTTGGTGTTCTCACTAAGAATTGATTTCCCTTTCTAAGGTAGAGAGCAAGAATTTCAAAGAATGATAGCTAGGCTTGTAAGTTCTCTTCGATGTGTGCCTTGCTTATTCAAATATTTAGCTTTATATAACGTCTTCTTCAACGGCCATCTCCCTAAATTGTTCTTTGATTTTCTTCTAGCCACTGGAGTCTTCATTCTTCTTGATCAATCACGTCTTCAATTCGTTCAAATCATCGTCTTCTTGATTGAAATTGATTGTGTTGGCTTGATGATATGTAATCTTCAATTTCCTTGATTTGTTGCATGCCTCTGATTGCTTTCCCTTTGAGTGACTTCGAATTTTAGCATGTCTTTATGAGTTTCTTTCCTTTTCTGAAACACTTTGATTGACTCTATTTCTTCAAATCTTTTCATGAGTAGATCTCCTTTGATTTGGGTCAATCAAGGTTTGAAATCCTTGCCCGTTTAGTTCTTGAGATCAAAATCAATGATTTTATCCATCTTTGATGCACAAAATATTTAGAAATTAAGTTCCTACATCAAAGAAAAATTTTAACCATTAGTAAGAGTAACCTTGAGCTAACAACATTGCTTAATTGTCATCACTCAATGAGTCTGCATGGGAAAAACCCAGATCTTGTGAATTATTTATCATTGCTTCAAATGAATTGAAATTGATGGTTTTCTTGGTGGCTCCGCAAAAATTTTGATTACACTGTAGTTTCCTAACTAGTATTTCTATTTGATTATTTATGTGGGTGGGGATGAGAAGACAATTCCAGGCTTTGATGTTGCTGGTGTGGTGGTCAGTGTGGGAAGTGCAGTGAACAAATTTAAGGTTGGGGATGAAGTATATGGTAAACTCAATGGTGTGAAGAACCTAAAGATCGTTGGCTCTTTAGCAGAGTATACTAGTGCAAAGAGCAGGTACTCGCTCACAAGCCCAGCATAGCCTTCCTCTAGCAATTGGGACTGCGTATCAAAGCCTTGAGCGAGTTGGCTTTCCACAGGGCAATCAATCCTTATTCTTGGGGGTGCTGGTGGAGTAGGAACCCTTGTGATTCAGGTATCATCACCGGTACTTTTGAGGGTTTTATTTAAACCAAAGTAGATGATCCTTGTTCTCCCTCCTCAACTTACATAAAACTGCTGCATACAATGATATCTTACTCTTTAATGATTTGATGCAGATAGCCAAGCATGTATTTGGTGCATCAAAGATAGCAGCAACTTCTAGCGCAGGAAATTGGAATTGTTGAGGAAGTTGGGAGTTGACTTGCCTATTGATTACACAAAGGAGAACTTTGAAGAGCTGCCAGAGAAGTTTTATGTAGTGTATGATGCAGTGGGTAATAAGTTTTTGAACCTTTCTACGTTTGCTTTTGAATTCAAATAATTGGTAAGTGAAATTGGTCATGTACCTTAATATTGATTCTGTCGATACCGTAACAGGGGAGGGGGAGAGGGCATTGAAGGCTCTCGAAGAAGCTGGCAGAGTTGTGAGTACAGTACCCACTGCTAGCAAACCACCCACTATTGTGTTCATAATGCAAACTTTTGAAGGGTCAATGTTGGAGAAACTTGGACCCTTTTTATAAAGTGGCAAGGTGAAGGCAGTACTTGACCCCAAGAGCCCATTCCCATTTTCCGAAGCTGTGCAAGCATTTTCTCACCTTGAAACTAAAAGAGCCGCTGGAAAAGTAGTCATCCATCCTATCCCATGAGCTTAAGCATATAATTTTGTTTTGCACCAAAAACATATTTTACGGTTGACTTAATTAATAATCTAGTTAGCAACCATGCGATTTCTTTCATTTTATTTTTGAATTTTTATTTCTGAAATAATAATTATGGTTAAGTTTAATGTATATTATTTGATATGAAATGAAATTATAATAGTTGAATGGCGATTAATGTCTTTCCGCCACTAAACGGAGAAATCTTTATTTTCATATATATATATATATATATATATATATAAGTAGGAATGGAAATAGGTTAAGCCAAGTTAAGTCTCTGCATAATAAAATCTTGGCTTGGATATGGTTTATTAGTTAAATCTAGGTCAAATTTCAAGTTTAGGTTACTAATCTATTTCGGTCTACAAGTAAAATGGGTGATCAAATTAGTCTACTATGCTTATGAGGCCAATTAAGCTACAAAATATATATTATTTAAATTAAAAAGCTTATCTACAAGTTTGTGGTCCAAACTTTCCTATAAGGGTGTGCAAATTATGGGTGGTGATATTGCTACAATGCTTCCCAACATAAGAGTATCATTACTCACAAATTATTTAAATTTAATTCGTTATTTACACATTTTTAATTTAATTGACAAAGATTATATTTTTTTATCAAATCCCATATAAATATATACTGACCAATCAAAATATGCATAAAATCTACAAGCTCAACTAACTTAAACATGTTTTTTTTCAATAAAATTTAGATAAAAAATTTTCAAACCCAATTTCTTTCAATCTAATCAACATTTTCTTTCCCAACCCAACTTGAACCCATTTGTGCATACTCTTACTTTGACTTAACGGGCCAAGCCAGATCAGACTCAATGCAAATTAGACTACAAAACCCTGACAAGCCGTTTGACATATTCTAGCCCGTACACAAAAGCTATGAAGTCCATGTTTTTTTATCACACGAACTTACCTAAAAATCCATCATCATCAAATGTGGCGGATCTTGCTATCCTGACTCATCAAAATTACCCTACATGAAATGTGTTAGTTAGTATTCTTACCTATGAACAGAGGAATTATTTTCGCGCCATAAGGACGTTATTATATCGTGCCTGTTCGAGTCTAGCAGACATGATGTAAAGGCAATTTAATCATTTCTATGATGTATCATATGATTTATTTTGACACATCATGAAAAATTAGTGAAATGTTTTTGTTATCACGTTTTAGTAGAAAATAGCAATATTCATCTAAAAATAACTTATCATTCACATATAATATAACGTTTAATTTTTATTTCTAATTATTATTATATTTAAATTATATTATATTTCATTTATTTATTGTATTTACATTTATAAGTCTCACTTTTGGTGAGGGAATTACTCAAAATTTAAAGACTATGTACACGTCCAATCCATTATGGGGAAAACACTTAATCATATAACGTCCAATTTAAATCTTTTTAATCTAAATTAAAAATAAAAACAATATGCTATAAAAGCACAACACAATTCTCATGTATAATCAGTTAATAAGGTTCGGAAAACTCTTAATTTAAAATTTTGTTGCTGGAAATCTCATCAGTAATATGATTTAACTTTAAAATGGAGTAACTTTTCTTTCTCTTGAACTTTTAATTAATAAAAAAAAAAAATAGAAGCAGTGTTATTGTTATCAAATATCACAGTTACAATGTCACAAAAGTAGTTATAAAATGATTATTTACTGATCATTAATTTAATTAATATATTTATATTAATGATAAATAATATTAATATTAATTATATTAAAAATTTATTGTCACAAAAATAGTCATAACGCTAGCATTAGGATGATTGTGGCAATAAAGTGCACAGTAGGACCGGGTAATAAAGGAACACTGCTCGTGTCTTCGTAATTTACAGTAAACTGGTTTGTTTTCGGGCTGGTAACGCCATCACAAGCAATGAAGTAAACAACGTAGTGAACGTACTTCATAGTGTCTTGCTGCAGCTGAATATATATGTGGACTTTCAGCACGTTACCCATTTCCACGCTGAATATCGTTCTGCACTGCTTGTGTTTTTATAAGTTACGTACTGCAAACAGCTACTTGATCATTTCTTTCAAAACCTGCGTTTTCTTACTTTATAATGGATTTGAAGCACCGAATTCCTCGATCCACAGTTGAGGCGATCGAGTCCAACCGTTGATTAGATACAAGTTTACAATCTTAAACATGGCACAGTTAAATTGTTTGTCGAAATGTCACAGTTAGCTGCTCTTTGAATCACAGTCTTGACTTGCTACTTATCAAAAGGTAACACTTAATTTGAATACCCCTATCCCGGCTCCAAACCCAGAACAAATATTGATCAGGACTTTAATTTTGTTATTATGTTCGTTCAGTTTTGAGAAAACAAAGCAAAGTAGATAAAATTCATTTGTATTATTAAATTATTGCTCATATGGCTTACATTACATGTCCTACCCAGGCTATGAGTTGCATGCTTTAGCTGTGATAGCAATGCAAGCTGCTACAGGAATTTCATTTACATTGCTATTCAAATAATAAGTTATTGATGTCTGGTAGAAAGGACACGTCTTTAGTTAACATTTAATTTATTTAATAGAAATTAATGCATCAGATTATAACTTTGTTGCACTCATTCTCTGATATATGCACCAGATTCTAATCTCTGATTTGTTTGATGGTGTCCTCCATTCAAGAACTGCATACGGAATCCAAGCACCAGCAATAGTAGTCAGACCTTGAGAGTGCCAACATTTGTTCTGGGGTCATTTTCTCGAGCTCATTTTGCCTCCATGAGGCAAAGTTGTTCTTGATTTGTGGGTCAGAAGCCAAAGGGTAATCCTCTATTTTGTGTTCTTGGGTTCTCATCCTCATGTAGAGCCTCATTGTTGCAACACAATCCTCATAAGGATCCTGTATTCCAGTTTGAATGTCATACCTGCGTACTTGCAAACAAAAGCTTTCGTTATATTCATTATATTCATGTGATCATCCTGCTTCCCATTATCCCCAAACCTGCGGATTCAATTCCCATAATCTCCTCTCCCCTATTAAAAAACCACTAGGCTCCCTTTGTAATTAAAAAAAAAAAAAAGAAGCTTTCATTATATTTATGACATGTTCTGACAAACTGGCATCTAGCTGGAAGACTTTTATTTGTCAAAGATACTTGCCCAAGATATGCTTGCGTCAAGTACTTGAGTGAGTTGCTCAGCTTGCTTGTTTTCATCAATGGAGGGTATTTTGCAGTGTCCCTGTAGCCATAAAGATTAGTTCAATATTGAATATTAGACTTGTGGAAAAACTTTAAATTAATCTATATCGTCATCCATAGTTCTCTATTGACTTAAAGTTACCATTTAATTGCCATATTTTTAAATATAACTTGATTATTTGACTTTGAGATGCATCCTAGAGAGTATATCTACTAGTACTATATATTTTGCCTAAATGCCCAATTAAATTTACCTGATCATTTCTGCTCGGTATTCTATTTGCAAACTCTCTAGGTCATGATCTAAACCATGACCCACAAGAATCCGAGCTTTTCCACCTCTTGGTCTAATCTTCCACATGGGTTCCCCATTGCAGAGGAAGTCTTGAATCTTCTTCTGTACTTGCCTAACTGGCATTGCATCCCTTAAGTACTCCGGTCGAATACCTGTTGTCTCATACCTGTTATTGAATTAGCAGTCTATTTTAGCACACAACATGGATGGTTCAAATCTTAATAGTTTTGTTGTTAGTTTATTCAACCTATAGTTTGCGACAGGAATTTGTGGTTTCACATAAGAATGGAAGATGATGTTTTCGCGTTCATCAATTATGCAGACTCTTGCACAAAGATCTATTGAGCCATCACAGCCACCTCCAACCATCTTACAAGCAAGTGCAACTACTTGAGGCCCTCTTGTTCCCCCGCCACCACCAACGGTCAAATTATCATGAATACCCAAGTTTGAAAAGCGAGCAATTAGTCCCTAGAACAAAAATAATAGTGCTATATAATTAAATTAAAATCCAATTAAGTGTATAAGGAAGAAATAACAAGTTCCATATATGGTTGCTTTGTTAGATGTTATATTCTTACGGCATTTGTTCCCGAGAGTTGGCATCTTTCTTGGTGGATCCTACGAGCATTAGGGCTATCAAGGACTTTCAAGCAAAACCTGCATCCATGGTCAACAAAAACATCCCTGCATTCTTGTTTTGGCAATGGCCCTGAAAAGCAGAAAAAGTCTCAAAATCTATATATTCTTCATGGAAGCTAAGTCCCTAGTTCTGCTTTGCTTGAGAAATAAATGAATTTCAGTACGTACCTATAAGATGTTCTCTTAGAGATTCAAAAGACCTGCAGTGTTTCTTGCAAATGCCACAGGTTGGCTCGTGGCCTGAATGATATGAGTTCCTCATGTGCTCCACAAGGTGCTCCATTTTGTTGAATTGTCTGAAGCATGCTGCACACTTATTCCTATTGAGGTAAATGCTATATTAGTCCTTATATACATGAAATGATATATGACAAAATTTCATTCCATTCAAATTTTTCTAAAATGCATTGTGCGCTTGTGTGTGCATGTAAGTGTGTTTTCCTATAGAAAGAAAGAACCTGCGAGTTTCTGCACACTCATACCTGCTGGCCATATTTGGTTACACGGAATTGTATATATTTCTTTAGAAAGACTAAAGGCACTTGAGGTCAAAGGAAGGAGTAGGAGGGTATTTATATTATTGTAAGGAGAAGGTAGAATCGCTTCAAGTTGCAATACGGTAGATTCCTGGAGGCATTATATATTCCTTTTTAATTCACCTTCCCCTGATTTTCAGTCAACCCTACTACCTTCTACCCTGGAGCCTGGCTGTTATGGTTGTGTCATTTGTTGGTAGCATTGAACATTCATTATGATTCGTATTCCATATGCTCGGGCCCATGGTCAGAATATTTCTTTTGCTGCTTTTGTTTGACTTTGGCTATCACCTTGCATGGCTATAAACTTTTTCAAAATAATACTTGGTCAAAGAAATAATATTCTTGCAACATATAGTAAGTTTATAGTGTTTATGTTGCTAGGTGTTCCTGCGATGCGAAAAAGAGTTAGTCTCCCAGTTAAGTAGATCGCCAATGGAAGATGTGTACGAGAAGATGAGAGTGGATGAAGTTCTTAGGCTGTGCCCATGTTTGCAATATATAGCTATGAGAGTGCCCTATGCAAAGCATCAGCCACTTAGATGTGATTTGTATTAATTGTGGCCCTCTAAAGATGTTGGAACTGCTTGCGTTGAATGGACATATAATTGTACTTACAGTTACCAATTCTAATCAAGGTGGATATTGTTGAGTTTGATCATAAAAACAAAAAGAAAAGAACTGTAGCGGAAAAAGGAGACCAAAATAAAATGGAAAAATGATAAGGAAACTCTAGCGACTTGACAGTCAAGTTTTGGTCATCATATGATAAGGAGAGATCAATGCTTGCTAAGTGTGACGGCGTAAAACACTGTCAGGTAGAAAGATTATGCTTGAGAGGAGAGCTTAATTTCTAGAGAAAAAAGTGTGTGTGAAGATGTGATACTACTACCAGGTAAATTAAATGTGAAGCCGGTGCCTTGTACGATTCATTTATGAGAAATTCGGGTGATAAGAGTTTGGCTTCTTGTAACTAAGATTTGTACGGTTAATATTCATGTGAGCTTTTCAAATAGGAAATTGCTATATTTTCCTTTATTTTCTTTTATTTTATCACTCTTCCATATATTCAACCAAATTTTTCGATAAAAGTAGATTACATGACTAATATGTTTGTGACTAAATATAAGGCATATTCCATCATAAATAGGGGTTAGTGAAATAGGTAAGGTAGCATAATAAGACCCTTATATAAGTGGTGAATGTAGACAATGTTACTGAACAGCATCTATTTATCTTTGTGGTGCTTTCTTATCCAAATTTTTTCCAACAGGTTGAACTCTTGTTTTTGTAAACAGTAGACCTAACATTTTTTAATCCCCATAGTTTCCTAAAGTCTTTATGTTATATGTAATTTGATTTGTCTCCCACACTTCGTTCAGAATTTGACCCAAATCTAGTTCATCTCCACTTTCTTTTAAAAAATCTGGCCTATGATTGTTATATTTTTTTTGCCTTTGCTCTATTTACATCAATCACAAACTAATCACTTATACCTGGAATTGAATTTCTTTTGACATCAGACAAGAAGAATCAAGAATTCGTCCAAGAAAAGGAAATACGGAAGAGGCAGAAGACAAAGCATGCTGCTGCAGGTCAATTAATTGTGTACATACTTAAGGCAGATATTATATTGATGAAGATACGAGATCAATGATCGGAGAAAAGGGGTTTGGTTATCAAGCTTAATGAACATCACTTTCAGCAAAGGCGTGTGGAACTGTAGAAAAGGTTTTCGAAGCAGCTGGGCTTATCTTATTCTGATCACTAGGGCATCTTTCTTTGTCTCCAAGATTCTGTATTAATAATCGTCCTCTCAATATATGCCATGAGTGGGTTGACTTGACAATTTTAGGTGTCAGCTGAACCTTCTTTTTGGCTCTGTGGGGCCCACCAGTAGATTCGTCACTGGTGCACTGGGAACTCCCAAAAGAAAGTAGGATGCATATTCTGGGAGAGAATATCTTTTTGTTTATAAGATTTAGGTCCACTCATAAAACCCATGCCATTATGCAAAGGTCTAGTACCTTATGATTCCTTTACCCTCATCTGCCACTCTCTTTCCATTTTCGATCTCTTGGGGGACGCTATGATTGAATTTAACATGCATGGACGACAGTCAAGGCTGTGCTGTTTCAGAACATGTTATATTATAACATACTAAAGCTATTGGCTTTTATTGTAAAATTAATTAATTGAGGATATCTATTGCTATATAAATTTTAATATTGGGAAAGAGAAAACTTTGAAAATGTAATATTTTTTCCTTGATTAATTGAAGGCAATAAGTTACATAACGCATGCATATAAAACATTAAAAAACAATTCTTGTCAAAGTTTTTCTTCAAGAATAGTGAAAGATTTTGTTCCTTGTTTCTCTCCTTTGACTCTTTGCAGACCTTTCTAGCCAACGGAAAGAGGTAGAAAAGGCCAAAAGGGGTTGCCTTTGCTTTTCTGAGAACCTGTTCGTGTCCATGCATGGGGTCCAGTTCTTAAATGGTCAAACTTATTTACTTTGACGATGTGACCCCCATAAATAGGAAGAGAATCTAATGGCAAAAGATTGAAAAAGACCTTTTCGGTTTATGCTTGGTGACGAGGAAAAGGAAATAAGAAGAATGATATGATCATTTGTTTGCTCTTCTTCCTTAGAAGCATGCTATTCATTTAATTTGATGAGTTAAGATCTATTTCATACTCAAGTTATCATGCTTTAATTACAAGATGATCATCAAGACAGCATATTTATGAATATATCAAGAATAATTTCATTTGCTTTTCTAGAGTAGGCTTTAATCCATTCCTGAATTACCAGAAAATAATAACACTAGCTAGCCTTACTCCATTATTAAATGTTCCTTTCTGGGCTTTTGATGTGGCAGATTTACATTAACAGTCCGGTATTGGAACTTGTGGATCAAACAAGGAGCCATGGAGTGAATGGCGTGCCATGATAATGAGCTTTGATGCATGATCTGTTACCCTCAACTCGGACAACAGGAGCCACCCTTTGCAGCTAGCTATTACTTTATTTTTCCAACGGGGCCTCATATATTAAGATCGTGTAAGAGAGGAGATTTCAGAATTATTCGAATCCCCTGCTTTATGATTATATATACCATTACAAATTAGTAATCAAGAGGAATGGGCCACCACCCATTGACAGAGCTAGCTATTATTAGATATTGAGATTTGTGTTCAGTAGGAAAGCAGTTTTATTGGCTCAATGCTTTTATAACCATGGTGATGGTATGGAGTTTTTGGCATTGTTGGCCATTTCGATTGAACTGTTAACCATCAACATGAGTGATTTGGGTTTGTTCTGTCAGGCTCAATACAGAAGTTCGAGAGCTTCAATCAAATGTTTTAAGATAGTAGCACATAGCTAGGTAGTTTGTTGACTGTCCTCTACGAAGCTTATATATAACATTTTCAAGAGATTCAAACAATTCTGTTACTTGGTTGTGTCCATTCATAATATTTGAAAATTTTACAACTTATATTTAAGTTTCTCCCTTCTTATTTTTTTTAATAGAGAATTGACAAACACTTAACACGCACAAAATCCTAATTAAATTGAAATTTCAAATTTCAAAAGAATAAAACTTCAAAATAACAACTAAATTTTATTGCACCATTAAAGTTATTGGCTTTCTCATTCTCTTTTTTTTTTGGCACTTTTTCCAACTACTCCATGCTCTCATCAAACAATGATTTCGAGAATAATGTTTTGCATATAATTTCTACTTTTCAATTTTATATAAATTAATATTTCTTTGAACACAACATACACACTCAAATCAAACATTTATATCTTCTCAGATTTTGTTGCATATAATCGAGTGGATAATATTATACCTACTTATAGGCATAGAATAATGGGTAGCCCTTGGCTCATAAGCTCAAGTCATAAACATCCTTAAAGGCACATTAATTTTTAATTTTTTTTCACGATAAAAAGTTTAGGGTAAGAGAGTTATCTCACTTCAAAGATGAAATATGTATCACAAGTTTCAATGAGGTTTTAATTACAATAATACTTATACATATTTAACAAGAAGAACTAATGAGTCATTGGCAGAGAAATTTAGACCTAAACTAAAGTACTTTAAGCCATTAATATGACATATAATGAATGTAGACATTAGTGCATAGGTTACATTGCATCAACCGTTAAAGTCATCCAACCATACATTACAAGGTTATTACTTATATATAATCATACACATATATTCATATAATTGGGACCATTCAATCCTCTGAAGAAAATGTATATGTTGATTGGGCAATAAATGTCATCACTTTCCTCTTATGTCCAAACAACATTACAAATAGTTGGGACCCCCAAACTTTTGATTTTAGAAGTTAGTACCTTTTGAAAATTGTTTACGATATAACTTTATCAATTTTTGTTAGTTAATTTAATTTTACCACCACTCTAGTTTAGTTATGCTTAAATTTTAATAGAAAGGATACATCCATCAAAAAATAATTAATAAATATGGGGTCTCCATTTCTCAAAAACAACAAATTAACTTTTTCCAAATATAGCTTATAAAAAATGCATAAGTATATAAATTTTACAATAATTACAAAAAATAGAACAACTTATAACTAATAAAAGTATTGTAAATTAAAATTAAAATTAAAATTAAAATTAATTCAATTCAAATAAAAGCTTATCAGGACCTCACTCAATGAAGATTAATTTAGAATTATCATATGCTGAAAATCGAAATATATTTAAACTCCCTTTAGGAAGATTAAAATAGAATTAAGATTAACATACATTGCAAATTGAAACATATTTAAACTTTTAATTTGTGTATTAGAATCAAATATGTTGGGTTATCCCACACCAATTGTAAAAGATGCTAAGTTCTAGTGTATAAATATGAAAGAGAGTCTCATTTCATGAATTAGCTTTTGGAATGAGACAACCCAAAATGTACTCAACATTGACATCAGAACCTAGACATTGTGGATGTTATCCTACATGAATTGTGGAATGAGCTCAAGCCCCTGTTGCAACATAACCTAGGACCAATGTATGGAGGGGAAAATTTTTGGGTTATCCTACATCGGTTCTGTAAGGAACTCTTGCGATAGGCTTAATGAATGTTGGAAAACTAGGTTGATGAAAAGTAATTCAATCCGAGGTTGATGTGTGACGAGGAATTTTTTGAGATGTTCTACATCTATTGTGGAGAAGGGCTGGATGTTAGTGTATAAGTATAAGGAAAAGACTCATTTCACAAGCTAACTGTTAGGATGAAAAAACCCAATATGCACCTAACAAAATATTTTGAGAAATACTAGTAATACATTGCAAAGTCATAGGGAGTAATAATATCCACTCCATGTTATGATTAAGGGTGGGGAAAAGTTCTTTAAATAAAAATTGGATACATAGATTATTATTGGGCTGATGTGTAAAGAGGGCACTATTGGGCTATCTCACATTAATTGTGGAAGAGACTAAGTGTTGGTGTAGAAATGTGAAAGAAAGTATCTCACATTAATTATGGAAGAGACTAAGTGTTGGTGTAAAAGTGTAAAGAAATGTATCTCACCTTAATTATGAAAAAGAATGAGTGTTGGTGTAGAAGTGTGAAAGAATGTCTCCCCTCACAAATTTTGGGGTGAGAAGACTCAAAATATACTCAACAAAATATTTTAAAAAATACTAGTAATACACACCAAAAGCATAAAGAGTAATAATATTCACTCCAAAGGTGGGGAAAAGTTCTTTAAACAAAAATGGGGTGTGTAGATCATTATTGATAAAAAAAATAATTTAAATTGGTATGCATTATAAACAATTGACCAATAATTATATATGTAATATAATTTATTTTTTTAATTTTTCAATATTGATTACCTACTTGTTGCATTTTATGCATTTTACTCTTTAAAAGAGCTCTGCATACATTTTTTTTTTATCACAACAAACAAGAACAATATGCATGAAAAATTACGTACATTTAGCCCAAAAAAAGAATAAGAAGAAATGAGCACGCAATTGTTCATATTTTTTTTTTATTAAAATCGATTCCATTTCTTAAAAAAAAAAATGGGAAAAACTTAGTAGGTTGGCCATTGTTGTTTGTTAGGGATAGGCAGGCCATTAAACTGAGTGGCAGTTTTAGAAATATCTGTATATACAATGAAGTCTGTTTGTTGGTGTATCAATTTTAGATTCCCTTTCATGGAAGGAATTGGTGGATAGTCTAATTCACTGCAAAAAAAATGTATACATCACCAACACATATAAGAAAATGTCTATTTCTTTAGGCTAATTAATTAATTTATTTCCTCTAAAATAATAATTTTTCTTTTTCAAAAGGAAAGATTAAAGAAAAGTAGAGTAGCCCCAAGATTCTTTAAGACCGTTTCATGTATATATTATTGTGTAGTAACAACTTTAATTGTATACATGGGGTCTTATCTCCTAACCACTAATGAAGGGGTTGCAACATTAGAATATATGGGTATGAATATTTAAAATATAAAGAAATAATTGAAAATTCACATAAAATTAGAAATAATAAAAAGAAATTAGATTAGTAGCTATAAAGTAAGGTTGGATGTCAATGTTGTGTTGAAGTGCAGGTCACAAAGTTAATGCCTCCTAACAGCGCTGTTAATTGATTTGTCTTGATTTCGTTCTTTTGAGTTTGACAATTTTTTATGTGGAATTCTTATTTTTTTTAAGTGAGATTAATGGTTGTTAAAGTTTGAATTGTAATGACTTTGTTAAAGTTTGAATTTTAATGACAATATCTCTCAAATCAAAGATAATTTTAAAAGGGACTTGACTTAGTTTAAATAATCAAACCTAACTTTGTTATCTTTTTTTTTAAATTTAATTGTTATATTATAATTTTTCTAGTATTTAAAAAAATAACTTCAAAATAAAAGTCTTAATATGATACTTTACATGATTCTTATTTCTTCCCTTAATTAATTTATTGAAAATAAGTATTTTTTCCAAAAAGAGATAGTATTTTTTTTGGTGGGAGGAGTTAGAGGGAGGACATGTAGAAGTAGTTTATGATATTCTTCTTTTGGAATTGAAGCCTTTGACTTCGACCTTTAAACAAATTAATTAATCTAAATTAATGTTTTAAATTAAGGGCATGCCTAATTTTTTATCCTTTCCCTTTTCACCTAGTTCAACACACAAACTTATATTCAGAAGAAAAGCAATAAAAAATAGTGAAATTACTAAACTAATTTAATATGAAACAATATAACAATTTTAACATAGTAAAGGCGAAATAATTTTCATCAAAAAGTTTGTGCTTGGTTTATCTTTTTAATCCTTTTGATTTATTTGGAGACACGTTTACTTTTTTAATAAAATCCTTAAACGTTTTACTTAGTTTTTCAAATAATTTAAATTATATATTATATACCACTATTATTATTCTATTTAATTGAAATTTCATGTCAGATAATTTTCTCTGTAAAAATTATTTAAAAAAACTCTCTTAAAAGTAATGTACTATTTTGAATAAAATTTTTATATATAATATACAAATCCACTTAATAAAAAATGATAAAAAAATTATTTTTAAAAAATAATGAAATTTGTACTATTTTTTACTATTAGAACTAATTTTAGAGTGATAAACCAACTGTGAAAGAAATCGACAAATAATTAAGAGAAAAATAAGCAATGAAAGAAAAAATAAATTTTATTTATTAAATTTAAAAAAATAAAAAATAATTAAAATAAAAATATGTAAATCCTCAATAACATAATATCTACCGGGAATATAACTTTTGGTACATGGGCCTGGGCTTGCCCACTTTTGCGGCTGCGCGTGGGGTCAATCTCAAGGATACTACCACCAAACGCGGGAGAGCTGAGACAGGAACAGCACCAGTGCAGCTGGATGTGGTCCACGTGGAAACAAAATTTGCAAAAACGGAACCAATCATTACATTCCAGTCCATTAAAGCAGCGCGGTCATAATTTGCCACGTGTTTAACTTTCACTTCCCTAGGTTCACCGCATGGTCACCTGAACACGTCCCCATAAGTCTTTTCGCGTCGAAAAGCCGTTAGTCCCGCCATCCGCTATTACTACGTCCCAACTGCAAATAGCCCCAAAATGTCCAAATCAATATAATTACTTTAAAAACATTTTTACTAAAAATAATTTTTAAAAGAAATTAATTAATTAATCTGAATTAAATAATAGAGCGGTTTTAAGAAGGAAGAAGAAATAGTGGGAGGGAGGTCGCCCTCCTCGTTTGCTTCTACATTCCAACTTGGTACTCTGCAACACCCACACTTACACATGTTATTATCCAGAATTTCTCAATAACTCCATTCCAATTCCCCATTCTGCCCTCACCATTTGGTCAAAATTCCCATTAGCTACCACACGGCTTCTTCGTCCTCGTCTTCGTCTTCGTCTTCTCCCACCCCCCACATGTATAAATGCATACAAATCAAACAGAACAGATTGACCCATATCTCTTTATCTGTACATAACACCCAGGGAACTTGTAAAGTTTTGGCCTTTTTATTCTTTGGAGAATACTAAGGTAAGACCTACCTATTATCTCTCTTGCTCTTTCGCCTCCGGTTCCAATTTCTGCATTGAATGCCTTAATGGGGTACTGCATATTTATCGGTTTCTAGCAATTTATATGAACTTTTTATTGTTGGGTCAATGGGTCTGCAAGTTTGCATATTGCCACTGTTGGTTCTTCATTGAATAATGGGCATTCCAGAAAACGCTTTATTGTTGAAGATAGTTTCTTAGATTTTATGTTGTTGTGTTGTTTGTAATATAAAGCATCTAGGAAGAATTATTGTCACGCATCGAATGGAATATATTTGGTTAACTTTGCTTTTTGCTCTTTGCTGTGTTGAGTACTAAAGTTTTATTCATTTCTCTTTTTACTGTTTCTTTTTCAATTTTGGATGGTTTCTTCCCTTCCACTTGGATTCCTTTGGTTTTCTTTTAAGTTTAATACGGCAATGAAGTCAAAATATGGTTTCAGCCTCTGTCAGTTAGAAAAAATTTTCTCGTTTAATTTGTAATGGTAATGGAAATACCCAGTTCCTGATTTATGGTCCAGAGCACGACCCTTTGATGTATAAGGAATTCTGCATTATTCCATTCAATTCCGTTATTTTTCCTATTTTGAAGAATTTCTAATTATACTTATTAATTTTGAGTACTTTTTTTTAATGTTAGTGTTCAATGCCTGGTTTAGCCATGGATGAATTAAATGTGAACAGTACAGCAGACAAACGTAGTGGGAGTTATACACCTCAAAAAGAAAATTTTACTCGGCAAGGATCTCCGAGAAGTCCATTGAGTCCAAGAAGTATTCAGAGTGACTCCATTGATTTAGCCATTGAAGGGGCGGTGGACACCTCTATTGAGCAACTGTATCACAATGTGTGCGAAATGCAGAGCTCTGATCAGTCCCCTTCCAGGACTAGTTTTTATTCGTACGGTGAAGAGTCCAGGATCGATTCGGAACTACGCCATCTTGTTGGAGATATTGCGGATTTGGAGATTACAAAGGAGGTGGTCACTGAGGGTAAAGATAATTGGAATATTAGTGACTCAGCTCCTGAGAAAGATAGTGTACCAAATGGAAAGAATTCTGCAATAAAAGATAAGAATTTATCAGCCAAATCAACCCCCAGAAGCAAAAATTTGCGTGACAGGCCGCCTTTTGACAAGAGGAATGAGAAGAATACCAGAAAACCAAATGCTCTTTACAAGATGAGGAAGCAGAAGAACCTTGGTTTGCTTGGTGTCAAGTTACAGAATGGGATTGAGGAACGTATAGCTGCAAGGTTAGATAACCCAGACCTTGGCCCATATTTACTTAAGCAAGCAAGAGATATGATGTCTTCAGGTGAGAATCCCCAGAAAGCTCTTGATTTAGCACTTCGAGCTCTGAAATCATTTGAGATGTGTGCAAATGAGAAACCCAATTTAGAAATGGTCATGTGTTTGCATGTGTTAGCAACTGTATACTGCAATTTAGGACAGTACAATGAGGCAATTCCTACTCTTGAGCGATCCATTGACATTCCCGTTTTAGAGGATGGCCAAGATCATGCACTAGCAAAGTTTGCAGGGTGCATGCAGTTGGGTGATACTTATGCGATGATGGGTCAGATTGAGAATTCAATACTGTTCTATACAGCAGGCCTAGAGATCCAAAGGCAAGTCTTGGGGGAAACAGACCCTCGATTTGGTGAGACATGTCGCTATGTGGCTGAGGCCCATGTTCAAGCACTGCAGTTTGATGAGGCTGAGAAACTTTGTCAGATGGCTCTTGATATTCACAGGGGAAATGGATCTTCTGCTTCACTTGAAGAAGCAGCAGATAGGAGACTCATAGGACTTATCTGCGACTCAAAGGGTGATTACGAAGCTGCTCTTGAGCATTATGTTTTAGCGAGCATGGCCATGGCAGCGAATGGCCAGGAAGTAGATGTGGCTTCTGTTGATTGCAGCATTGGTGATGCCTATCTGTCTTTGGCACGCTATGATGAGGCAGTTTTTTCTTATCAGAAAGCACTTACAATGTTCAAATCAACCAAAGGAGAGAGTCATCCAACAGTTGCTTCAGTTTATGTCCGGTTAGCTGACTTGTACAACAAAACAGGCAAGTTTAAGGATTCAAAATCTTACTGTGAAAATGCATTAAGAATTTTTGGGAAGCCAAAACCTGGGATTCCCACAGAAGAGATTGCTAATGGTTTAATAGATGTTTCTGCAATCTATCAATCAATGAATGATTTGGAGCAGGGACTGAAGTTGCTCAAGAAGGCCTTGAAGTTATATGGTAATTCCCCTGGTCAACAAAGCACCGTCGCAGGAATTGAGGCCCAAATGGGGGTCATTTATTATATGCTAGGCAACTACTCTGATTCTTATAACTTCTTTAAAAGTGCCATTACCAAGTTTCGTGCCAGTTCAGAGAAGAAATCTGCATTGTTTGGGATTGCTTTAAATCAAATGGGTCTTGCCTGCGTGCAGCGCTATGCTATTAACGAGGCAGCAGATTTGTTTGAAGAGGCCAGGATCATTTTGGAAAAAGAATATGGCCCATATCACCCTGACACCTTAGGGGTCTATAGCAATCTGGCAGGCACTTACGATGCAATGGGCAGGTACTACGTTCATTGTCCTCCAATCCCCTTGATTCCTTCTTCTTCTGGTTTGAAAATTGCAACTTATCTGAGAGTATTATGTTGTCTGCCACTACTACTACTTTCCTCAACTCCTGTCTCTTTTTTTGTGCAGTTAAATAAGGCTCCAAATTCTTCAGGCTTTACTTGCTAATACTTCTAGTTTATTTCTGATGTTATACACAGAGTGCATGATGCCATTGAAATCTTGGAACATGTTGTTGGCATGAGAGAAGAGAAGCTCGGAACAGCGAATCCTGACGTAGATGATGAGAAGCGTAGGTTGGCAGAGTTGTTGAAAGAGACCGGCAGGGATCGGAACAGGAAATCAAGAAGATCGCTGGAAACTCTCCTTGATGCCAACCCCAGGATTATGACAGACGGTGGCATTGAAGTTATATAAAGCCGGTGATGTATATAAAACAAGATGAGATAGTTGGTTTGGTTTGCTTCATAACTGTTTGCAAATTTGGAGGAAAAATAATAAAAAAAGGTGGAAGTAGGTTCCACTGCCCACTTGTTTTATAGCTTAAAAATGTCCAAGGAAGTTACTTTTGTTTTTCTTTTTTTTTTTAACAGCACAGAACAAAGGTTTTTGCCATTCATGCTTTTTCCTATACAACTTAATTTATGTAGATAGTGGGACCTCATTTTCCATTGTAAACAAATGGATGATGAAACCTGGTTTTCTCTTCTGGTACACCTAACGGACTCATTCAGTTGCTTCTTTCCATGTCCGAGATGCAACCATATGGGCTTTAAGGTTCCTCGTATAGTAAAGGATTTCGTGAATGTGACACTGCGGAGTTAAGTGGCATTATAACTTGGGTTAACATCATCTCAGGGAAAAGAAACACACAGAATGTATCTACGCTTTTCCTTTTACCTCCCTCTCTGCATGTCGGTTACTTGTAGGGCCAGACGAAGTTACATTATCAGTATGCAGAATATAACAAGCATTTGTTGTGATTTTTCTAGTAAATCCATGGTTCGATATAAATTAGAATTTTCATGGGTGGGATTATTAGTTGTCCATTACCTTCTAGTCCTTGAGCTTTAAATATAATATTATACCGTATTGAAAAGAGTTATGCTATTCATAGGGAATCAGACTTTCTCAGACTCATCATAGAATTTTTAACAGCCGTCAGATTTTGGGACCCACAACATGTTTTGGCATTTTTTATTTGTGGTAAAATTACACTTGCTTTTCCAAAAACAACATAAATTATCAATTTTTTCCCCATTCATCGGCACAACACTCCAATAGCTCAAATAATCCTCTTCAATTTGTATATTGAAAAATCAAAAAGAACTGCCCATAATATGACACTGCAAAAGTGACTAGCTAATAGCATCTTAATTGACTCAAGCTCAGAAACATGCCTGGCTTATTGGTACTGGAGGATCAGAGAGGGAGCCATGGAGAATACGTTTAGCAATCCAGAGGTTTGCTGCTTGGGAGTAGTGTATGCCGTCCCAGCTAATATGTTGAGATGGATTCTTGCATGGAGTGCTATAAAGCGTTCCATTTGCCATGGCTTGCTTCCCACAATCAATTCGGTAACCACTACCACAGCACAGCTCCAATGGATTAACAAAGCCTACCACCAGGCAAGAATAAAAGTAAGCTCCAATGTATTAAACAATCAGAACAATGCGATCATAATTTCTTTGGGCGATTTTGTTCCCACAAAATTTCTTTCTACGAACATGTCACTCATAACAAACAAGGATCAGACCTTATTGTGAGTGACGTGTTCGATCTTTTCAATTAGTAGGAGTATATTTTATCAATTTATTTAAAGCGTGTTGTTTTAGTCGAAACTAGGAGATCACCTTGGCTCCTGGAGCTGCTGATTAGTTGATATTTGGCTGAATACACATCAACATAAGTAAATTTGGCTAGAGGGAGCATTCTTCTCAGCTGCAGCAGCTTGTTCTTCAGCTGCCAGTTGAATTCCTGAGCAATCTCGTTCTGAGGTTTCACACACCCGTTTGCATCCAGACTGCCCTTCTTTGACTTGTAATTAATGAAATTGTATGGCAAGCACCCAATCGGGCCTGTGTTGTGAATCCAGAACACTCTCGCCCCTTCCTTGTATAGTTGCTAAAACATAAACCGATGATAAATGTTAGATCTAAAACTAGATCTGTCTGATTATGCCCACGAAGCGGTTCTGTTGCTTACCTGAACTGCTTGGGAGAACTGGGTTAAGATATTAGGAATTGAACCACGAACTTGTTGCTCTGAAGTGTACTGAAAACCATAGGCAAGGTCGTTTTGCCCAATATCAAAAGTGTATAGGGCCTCGGAGAAGTCTTCAGGCCTTGGAAGACTACTTCTAAAAGGTGGGTCTGTTCCTGAATATCAGGTGTCTTTGTCAGAATCCTAACAACAGAAATTGTAAAACCATTTGCTGCTTTATAAAAGTGGGTTTCCTTAAAATATCATCAGTTTAGCAATTTGCTAAGAAAATAGTAGAAATACGACAGAGAATGCAGAAAGCAAGAGAAAGTAACTGTTGTCAGAGAGCTGATTATACAGGACATTGGTGCGAGATTTGAACTGCATGAATTGAGAAATCTGAAGCCCGAGATGGAATGGACTATAACCCCCAGGGCGAATGGATGATCCTCCGGTTGCAAAATTTGCACCATGCCTGTAATTCGACCCAACTGAGTTCAAATATGCACTCAGGTATGGCAGCTTCAATTCTTCAGCTGCATAGGTAGTACCCAGTAAGAGCAGAACAGCCACATTAAAGATGGATAAAAAGTTAAGCATTTAATACAACGCAGATAAATAAAGCTCAATCAAGCCAGTGTTTTGACTGGTTGTGAATGTATGAAGGAAATAAACGGAGCTTGCTCTGCTTACTGATGAAATCTATAATGAGACGGCCATCACAGGCCCTCCCTGAGAGACTTCCAAAGAAAGCTTCGCCATTGGGGGTATGAATCCCTGTGAATGCTGCAGATATGGCTCCGGTGTCTGAATTTGAGTCCCCGAAGTTGTAAATTGCTGGGAACCCACATTTACTGTACCCATTTGTCCCCCGGACTTCACTGCATGTACATGTTAAGCAGAGAACTAAACACCCAATTGCATAAATCAGTCTTCTAGACTTCATAGTTGGCTTAGCACTTCGCAGTTACAAGCTCTCTTGGTAAGAAGTTCTCTCTTATGAAAGAAGACAGATACTACCGCTGAAAAAGGTTCATGAAGCAGCCCGCAAATGCAGAGGGATAGGCTTTCTATCTCCCGCCGCCCAAGGCTCCTGCACTGACATTTACCTGTGTTCCCGTGAACATTTTACAAAGGTGCTAATGCTTCCTCTAATATATAAACTAAACTAACAGACTTCCACAATATTGTACTTAAAATACGAGGAAAATAATAATTAATTTAATAAAATAAAAAAGTTAAAATGATTGATTTAGTAACATATTTGTTTAAATAAAAATATAATATATAAATAAATTACTGTAAAAATATCATTTTTTACTACACTATATTTTCCTCTGTAAATACAATTTGTTCTTGAATCATAGGAAATAGGAATAGCTAACGAAGCTAACTTCTGACAAAGAATTCATAAATGCCAGTCTCGACCAATTATGGATGTTTGTTACTCACTGCTAATATTTTAGTTTTGAGTTTGCCTCTAATTATTTCCAATCTTGAATCTTAAAGTTTAATTTTAATAATCAAAAGCAAACAAACAAAATCAAACATGATAAGATAATGGGAGTAGCACTGATGAAGGTTGGCTGTCTTTTGTATGTACACAATCATAGCGTGTAGAAAGGACACTTTTCCTGTACACACTGTGAAAAGCCAACAACACCATTTTTTTTTTTTTTAAAAGAAGTGTCATATATATTATCTTTCTTTAACAAATTTTGAGAAGCATTAGAAATTGAACCCTTACCTAAATTTTTTACCCAACTATCTAAATGAATTAATTAAACATAAGTGGCAAGATTAAAACACTGCTACAGAACAATTTTCCTATTGATTATAACTTTCAAATATAAAACCATTAAAAGTAATTTAGTGAGTAGTTTACAGCATTTGCAAATGATGACGACTTTGATTACTTGAAATTTTCATTATTTTCTAAGTCTTAGTTATAAATTTTTATTTTGATTAGTAAAAGCTTATTTGGGGGAGTATATCATTGAAGAAACACTTTTAATAAAAATTTTCTATATGTTTGAACGTAGCAAAAGTATTATTCCTCCGCTTCCTTTGATAGAAAGGCGTCATGAGAAGATACACAGCTTAGAGTGAAATACAAGCTTCCATAAGTGGCAGTGGTGGGCAAGACTCTGATTCATTACTGAGCGGTTTGCAACCCAACTGAACACAGATTTGCTGCTTCTGATGTCTCGTACAATCACAGCAAAATGAGCCATGTTTGGCGGTTTCACAAAAACTGCACATATAAAGGAATTGAAGACTGAAGAGCCATTAAACTGTGACTAAATTAAAATGTTAGGTACTCTTGAGAAAAGTCATACTGCCAACGTGCCCAAAGAGTACCTTGTCTTCTCCCAGATGTGCTATAGAGTTGGCTGACAGTGTTGTAATCTTCTTATACATGTGTATAAATCACAAGCATCTATCTCAAGTATTTGGTAACCAAGAAGCTCCTAACTTAGAAGCTTGTGCTAATATTTAACATGAGAAGGTGTACTTCTCAACAAGATTACAGTCAGAAAATAAGTAGATAATTAGAAAGCTAGAAGAAGGGGAAAGGGGGCCCATTCTGAATCTTAATTAGTTTTGATTGAAGGAAGCATCGAGGCAAGAACATTCAACTCTAGCCAATAACTTTTGCCTTTTTGGCACCGATTCTGCTGAGTTTCAATGAGAGTTCCCAATTCATGAGTAATGGCTGGAATTGATGTTTCTGCACAGCTGTACTTACTGATACATGGGCTGCTTGTGTAGTTGTTGAGAACTCCAAGAACTTTAACAGGTGAACTAGGGAAAATAATAGTTGGTAGTCTCTCACTTTCCTCAAGGAAAATCAATCGTGTATTATAGTCCACGGCTCTCATGCCAGGAAAGGGCACTACTGACCACCAGCTTTGCACAACAAATGAGGTTTCTCATTTCACAAATCTCAACCCCCACCATTGTTGGCTTCCATCCATGCTGACGTAAATACCCATCCCATTTGGCCTCTAATTCACCAATTTTTTTCTCAGCAGTTTCTAGTCTTGCTGTGGAACGAACAATTCCAACATACTCCCACATTACACATTGCAGCTCACTCCTCACTTTCCTTGTCATTGCAAAAATTTGATCCCTGAAATAACTTCCTAGTGATACAGACACAATCGGTCTCGGCCAAAGATTTGAAAGAGTCATATCAAGGCTAGAGTTCTTCGTGTGATCAACTGAGGGCTGGACAGCTTTTCGTGCAAAAATTAGTGCCTCAAGCAATGAGTTGCTAGCAAGTCTATCTGCTCCATGTAATCCTGTGCAGGCAACCTCACCAGCTACGTATAGACCCTGCACATTTGTCTCCCCTTCTAGCCCAGCACGAACTCCTCCACACATGTAATGAACAGCTGGAACCACAGGGATTGGATAACGAGTTATGTCCAGACCATCCTGGAGACACACAGAAGCTATATTGGGAAAGGAGAGAATTTCCTCCTTGGGCTTGTGACTTATATCAAGGAGCACATACTTTTCATCCCGCTTTTTAAGCTGGTCATCTATACTTCTTGCCACCACATCCCTGGGAGCTAGCTCTGCTCTCTCATCATACAATGGCATGAAACTTTCCATGCCCAAATTATACAAGATAGCCCCATCACCCCTGACAGCTTCAGATATTAGAAATGCATTTTCCCGAGGCTTGGTTGGTTTAATAGGAAGCCATTCATCAGCTAAAGCAGTTGAATGGAACTGTACAAACCTGGGCCATTAACAATGAAAAATTGGAACAAGGTCAGAATACAAGATACTAATCCGGGAGTCACACACATTCAGAGACGAAAGGGTGAAGAATGTAGCACATATTAAATCACTATGCAGATCAACCAATATCAATTTCTAAGCTTTGCAGAGTATATCTTATTTGCTTTCATTTTGAAACATTACTCAATGTTTACAAATAAAAGAGCCAGCATGTGGAAAGGCAACTTAACACAATACTGTAATTGATCTGCATTGCAATGCAATTGAATTGATTGTACCAAACCCTATATCTTCCAAAATACTGAAAAATTTACACGGATATCCATTATCAGCTACATTATCTCTTTGTTTGGTATGACTAGTATGAGACATTCATGAAATAGCAAATAGTCACAGTTTTGAAAATAATCAACTCACTCCATGTTGGAAATCACAGCTTGAGCTCGGTGAGCCATAGCCATTCCATCTCCAGTGGCTACCTTGAAATTTTTTTTTTAAAAAAAAAGTATTGGCAAATAAGACTAGTCATTTATCACATCATGTGTAGTGAGAAAACCGCTCAATGTATTAAGTGTGAAACCAACATGAGATGGTTTGGTTCAGACTTATCATCACTGCAGAGAATAAATTAAAGGGACTCCGCTCAATGGCTTAACATTTTCAACTTCAAGTAGATTGCATTGCTTGTTAGATTTTAATCTTTACTTGAACTCAATTGCAGTACTTAATTTAGATAGCACATCATCCAAGTTAGATACATAATACATCATGATTGAGCAACCAACTGCTAAATTAAGTCATTGTATTATTGCCAATTTTTTTTTTCTTTAAGACAATATAATATCATCGTTTAAGACCTTCAAATATTACAATTAATTGCACTATGGATTCATTCCACAGTTTTCCGTTCTCCATTATGAATTTTGGTATAAATTACATATGAATTAAAGCTAAAAGCAAGTCAGCATAATAGAAATATAAAATATAGTCAATGAAAAAGAGGACTACCGGGGGATTTGTAGCTTTAGTATAAGAAAGTTGACTATCAATAAAAGTAAGTCTAGTTTCTTATCAAATATATATATATATATATAAACATATATTTGAAATTTTTTTTATAGTTTAATAAAAATCTCACAAAAATTAATATAGAAGGTTAGATTTATTAAATTTTATAATTTAAATTATTAGATTTAATAAATTTAAGAATTTAAATTTTTTAAATAAAGTTTTTATAAATTTTAATTTATAAAAATAAAAAATTTATTTGCATAAAAAAAAATTTAATTAATCTTAAATTACACTTTTACTTCAAGAGAGGTTAACTTTTTAGACAAGTTTATATATTTACATGTTTAAAATAACATTATATAGATTAAAATAATGATTATGAAGAACTTTATGACATGATAATCAGTTGTGTTGGTCGAAGGAATTATTTTCTTGCAGCCAAATAGAGATGCAGTGTCAGAAGACTCTGAGGATTCATGGTAATAGCCTGCACCCTTCCATCACCTCCCAAAAAAACCATATTAATTCAAAATAAACTCCATCACACAGAATTCGAAGTCAATCCCCCACCACAGCAGGCAGTTGTCCGAACAGAAAATGGCAGCTGCATGTTCACTCATTTCCACATTCTTCCATTCCAATTCCACTTCCACATTTTCTCTCCCCCTAAACAGAAAACCTGCAATCTATCTTCCCAAATCCCTTCATCTCCACACTAGCATTCACCTCAGTTCTCCCACCCTCCTTCTTCTTCGCCCTTCTTTCTCTCAAAGCTCTCGCTTTTCTGCAACCACTACTCCCTCTTGCCTCAAGAAGCTTACTTTTAGTAAAAGCTTCTTAGCAAACGCTTTCGATTCTGTTCTCCTTCTCTGCACTTCGGTTGCTCTATCTTTCACCTTGTTTCTTGCTGATGTTGATTCCGCCTCCGCTTTGGTGGTCACTTCGCCAAGGAAATTACAGACCGATGAGCTCGCCACGGTTCGTCTGTTCCAAGATAACACTCCCTCTGTTGTATATATTACCAATCTTGCTGCCAAGTAAGAATAGCAGCTAAATTGCCTCAAACCTTTCTTCTTCTTCTTTTTTTCTGGGTTATTATAAAAATATTAATCACGATCATATTGTTGTTGTTGAAAGAGCATTCTTTGTTTTGAACTTGGTGTGATGGGGGTTTAGGCAGGATGCGTTTACGTTGGATGTATTGGAGGTTCCGCAAGGTTCGGGGTCAGGCCTTGTTTGGGATAAAGAGGGTCACATTGTGACCAATTATCACGTCATCCGTGGTGCTTCTGATCTGAGGTTGGTTGGTCTTGAATCTGTCTTATAGAACTCAGAATTTTAAAACTGAATATTCTTTACGGATTTTTTTAGTGATAAAAAGATCAAGCACTGAATTTTTATTGTTTGAAACGTTCTTTTTTTTAAAAATGTGTATTCAGGGGAACTATTGACAATTTAATAATAATTGAATGGGGCTTATTAATAATTTATATAAGGAAATAATAGCTAATGATTTATTTGCTAAGTATTTTTAGCACCTTCTTTTTTTTTTACCGAAGTTCATTTCTGGCAGTATACTAACTAATACCAGTTAATCATTTTCACTGCTGACAATATTCACTGTCGGCACTGAATTGAGTTCCCAACTAGACCCTTAGTTTTGGTTAAAATTATATTTCAGCCTGCTGCATTAGTTGTAGAACGAAATTGATGGCTGCTGCTGTTCCAATGCTGAAATGTCTGGTTTAGAGTGATGTGATGCTGGGAACCTTTATGCTGTGCAGTCAGATTGGTAGTGTGCACATGTAATCCTAGTTGCCAACGGTAAACAGGGACTGTGAAAAAGATATAAATCAATTTAGTATCTGAATATGATTTGGTTTGCATTAATATATATTTGAATGCCTTCCATTGAGTTGGAGAATTTAAAAGAGGATTTTCATGTTTAGAACTTGGGATGGTTCAAAATGTCAATGCAAAAGTCATTGTTCCTATCTAAGTCAGTGCTAGTTATGTGCAGGGTCACTCTTGCTGACCAGACAACATATGATGCAAAAGTTGTTGGCTTTGACCAAGATAAGGATGTTGCTGTGTTGCGTGTTGAAGCATCTAAAGACAAACTGAGGCCTATACCTGTTGGTGTCTCTGCTGACTTGCTTGTAGGTCAGAAAGTGTATGCGATTGGGAACCCAGTGAGTACAAATTAAAATTTTGGCTATCTAAATATGTAGTATCTACTTCCTTTTAGTTTTCCCTAACTACAGAGACAATGGCAATTGGCAAACAGGAAATTCTGGTTGAATTTTCTGATATTTATAGCTGTGAGAAAATGTTGCAAATTTGATGTTAAAAAGGATTATGGTCTACTTCAACAATTCCTTTAATGGTCATTGTCTTTGATTAACATGTAGTTTGCTTAATGATATAGTCATTTAATCAATTTCTCTTCCTGTTACAATCTGTTCTATCTTCCCAAAACTTCTTTTTTGCCTTTATTCCCAAAACTTTGTTAAAAACATGTTTTTAAGACGAATGAGTTGAAAAGTCTTTCTCTCATTTCAGGTTGAGAATGAAAATGCTAAAGAATTTTATCCAAAAAAAAGAAGAAAGTTAAAAAGTACTATACTGTGAAGGCAATGCTCTGGTTTTCTTTTGACTTTTTGACCATATAATTGCGGACAAATTGCTTACTGCAGCTTATAATAATCTGTAATTTGAATGCTATATGCTTTTGTTGATGATTGGTTTTAACATTATTGACTATTTGTTGCACCAATCTGTTGATTGTCCTTGTGCAGTTTGGACTTGACCATACTCTTACAACTGGTGTCATCAGGTATGGAACCAATAACTGAATAATTTGATGCAAACTCATCTTACAGCCGTTAGATTAATGTTACCAATCTCATTACTCACATTAAATTACACATCAATTCGCACACCCTTTATTAGTGACTAGAAATAGCTGAATGATCTTTTCATTCTTGATGCGGTGCTCTGTTAAACAGATTTGATTGATTCCGAACTGGATTAGTGGTAAGGCAATTTTCAAAAAATCTTGGTTATGGGCACAGGATATTACTTGCATAGTTGCATAAGAAATTAATTAGTAGTGGTAAAACTAGTCATGAAGATCCACCTATCCACTGCACAGGATATGTTCATTCCAAAAGTGGTAATTAACAAACCATAATGTGGGGTACATGTAACAGGCGCTTTACATAGCTTATCTGATTGTAAGCTGGATGTTAAAACTGAAACTTGAGACTGAGCGTGCATTGAGAGATGGACAGCCTAGGGAGCCCTCAAGTTGTAATAAAGAATATAGCTGACTACCACCCAGGGCTGTGGCCCAGTGGTGGAGAGGTTGGACTTCTCGCCTGAAGAGCTTAGGTTCAATTTTTCACTGATTTTCGGTGGGGCTAAGCTTACGCACGCCTTCCTAGTGAGTGTGAGAGTCCCATGTGCTAGTTGGACTTACGGGCCACAAACGGAGTATACACCTCCGATGTGGGCTAGCACCGACCAGGCTTGGTATGGACGAAATACTCCCTGGCAGGTCTGTTAGGGTGCCACCCCTCCTTACCCATTTTAATTATCGAAAGAATATAGCCGACTGACATCTGTCCTACTGCCAATAAAAGCCTGGTCTTTGCTGCTGGCTTTGAGCGCCACGCACCAATGGAATTTTTATTACTTTGATTGGGACTTGGCTTTAAATGAACATTTGTTTTTTACGGATCCAACAGATTCTAAATCAATGTTCAAGCATACATATGTCATATTGTCTGTATTATTGGAAGCACTATGGAAGATGAGCAGTTGATGTTGGTTATCACTAATCACTTTGTCTGTCTTATGTTCATGGAGAAATAATAATAGTAGTAGTAACTACACTGTGTCTGGTGGTATAACCTTTGCTTAAAAGATTATGAAAAGAGATATGAATTAGGTCAAAAAGACAGACAAGAAGGCTAACTTGAAAAAGAGAAAGGCAGATGGGGGGCCAGGGTGAGGGAGGGTGAGAGAACGAGAATCTTTGTCGATCATGTAGGGAGAAGATTAAGCAAAAGGGACAGCAAGAGAATTTATTCTAAATCAAGGACTAAAACTCTTTTAGGAGCACAAACAAATTATAATTTGAGAGAAAAAGTAAGAAAAACCTATAATACCAAGACTCATGGGCAAAAGCAAAACCTTACCATTTTATTATGTCTATTCCTAAAATGAATGCTTCTAATTCTTTGTGAGATTAATGATGCTTGTGCTAAATAGCATTTTGTTTTCCTTTTATGAGCGCATGTGTCATTAACTTGAACATTTTTACTAAGTAGCCCTTCTTCTATTGATTGTGATTTTACTACTACATACATTATTAATAGTGGACTTCGGCGAGAAATTAGTTCTGCTGCAACTGGTCGCCCTATTCAAGATGTCATACAGACAGATGCTGCCATTAATCCTGGCAACAGCGGGGGACCACTTTTAGATAGTTCTGGAAACCTCATCGGGATAAACACAGCGATATATTCCCCATCTGGAGCGTCCTCTGGTGTTGGATTTTCTATTCCAGTGGACACTGTGAGTTCTTTCATAGACCTTGACTTTTATAATTTAAGCTTTCTATAAGACACATACAAAATATCTTCTTACCTTTAGTGCAAATTCAGCTTTGTTTTTGCATGTCTTTAATACAGTTCATATGTTGCTTATCTTGTAATTTCAGGTAAGTGGGATTGTTGACCAATTGGTGAGATTTGGGAAGGTCACAAGACCTATATTAGGAATCAAGTTTGCACCGGATCAATCTGTCGAGCAGTTGGGAGTAAGTGGCGTGCTTGTCTTAGATGCTCCTGCCAATGGTCCAGCTGGGAAAGCTGTATGTTTTTCTTAACCTTTTAAGAATTAAGATTCATTTTTTCAATGTGTCCTCAGAATTAGTTACTATGTCTTGTTAAAGCGCTTCATACTATTTTTACCTTCAGGATTTTAATCTTTTGAGGTTGAGAATTTCTAGCTGACAGCTATTTCAATTCTTCAGGGCTTGCAGGCAACCAAACGTGATGCCTATGGTAGGCTCATTTTAGGTGACATAATAACATCTGTGAATGGTAAGAAGGTCACTAATGGAAGTGATTTGTACAGAGTTCTTGACCAGTGTAAAGTGGGTGATAAGGTATCTTCCTAATGTCAATTTTTTAAACAATTTTTGGTCTCCTTACACTCCTGACTCTCAAAAAAATGATCACATTTTTTGTGAAAAACTTAGCTCGAATCCTGTAATTCTGTAAAAATATAGGTAAAAACATGTAATTAGTTGACAGTAGACACCTGTCGTGTTAACTCAATGTCATGCTAGCATAAATCACGGTGAAATATAGGTAGAGTAAACATGGTAAAGCATGCTGTTGATGTTGAGCTCATCTACTTATCTGTCAAGGCTTCAAGGCCTAAAATGGATGAATTCTTTATCTGAATTCCCTGCTAATTTATATTGGCTCTACTCTATTTCTTGGAGTGTGTGTATCACATGTCAAACTAGACATCAAATTTACCATTTTGAGTTTATTGAAACTTAGAGGAAAGTCAAATATATATGGGAACTCAGTTTCCTAAATCTGTTTTGATATCAGTTGTCTTGTGCTTTGTTGTGCTTGCTTGATCTATCAAATTTTCTTGCGAAAGCACTTAGAAATTTCCTGTAACTAGAAGATAATTTGTGAATGAGTATGATATTCGATGATGTTGATATTTAGGTGATTGTGGAGGTGTTGCGAGGAGACCAGAAGGAGAAGATCCCAGTCATTCTTGAACCAAAGCCTGATGAATCATGATTCGCCTGTCATGCTGCATGTTTATAAATTTCGGGTGCCACTGAATGCAATTTTCTTTGTGCACAAACAGTTGTTTCCTTAAAAAAGGTCCGACTGTAAATATACGTATTCTGTTAACTAAATCATTGTTGATATCCTACTTACTAAATCTTTCTCTGTTTTTTTTTTTTTAATTACTTGTTATTTATAATATTATATTTTTATATATTAATATTTTATGATATAATTAATATTTTAAATAAATTAAAAATAAGAATATTTTTAAATTAAAAATCTAAAAACTCTAAAATAAATAAATAAATTACTAAAAAAATTAATACATAAAATAAATACAATACTGGGGCCGAACTCACATTATTACATTCCCAACCTAGGTTGCGTAAAACTTATTTTGGTAGTCCCCTCCTGCTGCATATAGCCTTAATCATATTAAAATTAAAAAAAAAATGATAGTTGCACCTGTTTATTCTTCACGTAAAATACCCAGGAATGATGTATATAATCTTGGGTGTTAGATAGGATTTTGAGTGAATGTGAGTTCATGGGAAGATAAAATATACATGTCTTACGTATTTTACATGAATACCAATTATGTGCATTTAGCAGGATGTAAAATTATATTCTTTTCCTTTCACACTTGATGCGGTATGATATAACAACTGAGCTCAACGAAGACTAAAGAAAAGATTTTTTTTTTTTCCCGTTTTACCTTTGTTCCTATTTTTTACTTGATTTATGTTATATTTATAACTTTTTTTAAATTGTTAAATTTATAAAATTTTATAATTTAATTTGGAAAATTTAATAATCAGATTATAAATTATAAAAATAAAATTATAAGCACAAAAACTCCTTTCCTTTTACGGTTTTACCCCTGTTACCTTTACTATTGCCATAATACGGGGTGTATAGGACATACCAGCCTACCAACAAACTAGATATCTAAAAACCATTGAGAATATTGGCATATATATTGCTCTATGTTACCGTCGTAGCTCCCAAGCTAAACTAATAATTTCGCTTATACATTTTATCTAATTTTTGGCCGTTTCCTATAAATTTACTTGCGCTTCCACGAAGAGCATGTAGAATTACAAGAACACATGCATCCTTCATAATCCATTGTAATTAGGTTGAAGACGTACGGTGGCAAACATCTAAGTCCATTCTGATGTAACTCGGTGTTAATGTAATTGCCGTAAGCACCATCATCTTCGAAGTCAATTCTGCCATTGACAGCCAAACCGTAAAAACCATATAGCTCAGTTTCACAAGAGAGTAAAGCATGAACCCACTCCTTTTCCTTCGTTACCTCCAACTATGACCATCCCTCACGCTGTGTTCCCGCAGTCCTTGGAGTTTCTGCTTACTGTAACCCGCAGCTGAGGTTTAATTGGGCTCACATGGTGGTTATTTTTCCAGATCCAGGCATGCTTAATCTTGAAACACACACAGTTTCAGCCTTTCTGTAAAAGTTTCTGGAAAATGCCCTTCATTTGTTGTTAATCGCCAAGTAATCAAAAGGATTCTACGTAGTCTAGAAACCTGAGGATAGACCTCAAGTCGCCAACCGCCAAAGTTGCTGTAAGGTTTGTTGTCCTTTCATTTTTTTTTAATTGGCTTGATTACCAAAATGGTGCAAATATATAGTCCTAATTGTTTTGATATTTATTCAAGTTTCCATATAATGAATGGCTACTGCAGTACTTCAATGAAAACCAACTTGTTTGAAATGGAAGGATGAATTGTTCATGTGTGATTATAAGATTCCCATATGATTTTAAAAACTCTTTTAAATAAGTGTTTGTTAAGTAATTTGCCGCTTCTCCTATCATCTAATACCTAAGCATACCACGCATCTTTGTATACTCCCTTCATTGTGAGAGTATACACTCTACACAAAGAATTTATATGACACATTGACATATTTAGTATCTCTGGATAGATCAAGGTGTGATTTTTTTTGTAGAAAAGCATAATTTTTTTTCTGTTTGTCACAGTTATTGTGTATATTTCTATGTTTCCAGTTAACCGTAATAAACCTCTAATTTTTGCTGTGAAACTACAAGTATTTAGATTTTAATAGATAATGGGCGAGGCTGAATACTATAGAAGCTAGAAATATGCTTAAGGTACTTGGATGTGGCGAAATCATCAAAACTTTGTCTCAACAACTTAAAGAGGCTTTTTCAGCATAAACCAGTTCATAGTATCATGATGAAGGAAGCTAGCCCTCTTCATTGCAGACACGACCTCTAAGCATGACCCTATAGCTTCCAATGCAGAATCGTGGCCACATCTTTTACCTAACAAAGAAGAAAAATGCAGTAGTGAAAGACCTTAATTAGACTCTGCTCCTAATTTCTTGCAGAAATAGGAACTTTAACTTGGAGCTCCATATATACATAGATCGATGGAGTATCTCCATTTACTTCTTATTAGAATATATTTAGCTCATGAGAAGGGTAATTACAAAGTACAGATAGGGTACCAACGTAAGGTCATTGATAATGGTTAATGTTCATACGGAGAATGAAGAAGAAAGGCCAAACTGAAGGCCCCACAGCTCAAAAGATCCTTTAACGAAGTCATAGTATGCTCCTTTCAGTGCCAAAGTTTTGTTCACCAAGCCACTTCTCACAAATGGGTAGGTTAGCAGGTTTCCAAGGGAAACATTCACGGCTTCCTGCAAACATATCCAGTTATATTTAAACTAGTAAGCATCACTGACACCCATATGGTTAAATGAAAATCGCTGTATAGTGATTGCAATGGTGATATTCTTTTGAGTTCTGTGCAAAATTATCAGAAAATGTTCATTGGGCTGGTGGCTTTTGATGTTTTATATCATACCTTCTCACAATGTGTGCAGAGCTCCGCGAAAGGTGCATTGCCATGTACTGCTTTCACCTTTGCCTTTGCAGGTAAACCAATTTTGACCCAGTCTTCTATAAATTCACTGCACAGAACAAAGCAGAGATCATGTCATATGCTGCCAATTTGAAAAAAGTCCTTATCCTCCCTGGCAAGTCTTAACAAACACAAAGAAAAATAGCAAGTGAAAATTCTGGGAGATAAAGTGATTGAATGACATCTATAATTGGTTGACTATAATTTTGATATGAAATTGGGTGGTTTCAACTTCAATAAAGTGAAATTATATGAAGTTTATTTATCATTACATAGGTCTCAGATTGGGAGCAGTACAACAAATTTTCTTCCACAAAATCTGCTCTACTTTATCTAGGTTAATACAGGCCCTCTATTTTTGTACATTTATTTTTATACAATTATCATTTCATAAAATCTAAATCATCAAATTAACTTTATCTCAAAAATTGAACTGTGGGATCTAACCTATCCAACAGTTATACTTACTATAAAAACAACTTTTCTCAAGTTAATAATATGGCATGAGAGCTAATTTAATTTTTGCCTTATTTCTTATGAAAAGAATACAAGATTGAATAGTTGAATGGTTAGAACTTATAAGTAAATTTTCGCTGCACCAATCATCACACGCTCAAGAAATTATATTTCAATTATAATGATAAATGTTTGAGTAATTACTGAGCACATGCAATTGCATGTAAAACAAAATGACTTACGTAGCGGTGGCTCCATTATCTGGAATAGACATAAGCCCCTTAATACCACCACAAGCGCTGTGTCCAATGACCACAATGTTCTCCACCTGTTGGGAAATTTACCATGTGAATAAGGACATTTGAAGCAAACCCAAACTGTTATCTATATTCTATTTGTATATATATAAAATAAATAAAACTGATTATGAGATTATCATGTGACAATTTCTTATGACTAGTTTTTCTCATTCTATCTATAATTTTCTTTTATGTTGAAATATGAGACCTGTAGTGTTACACAAGCTATTTTGTACAGAACGCACACTCCTACTTTCTGATTTATATAAAAATTGTTTAAAAGTATGCATTACATTCTGAACTGTTCAATTGTCTTCTAATAATTTGGTAATTTGGCATTGTACCTTAAGATGCAGAACTGCATACTCAATGGCAGCCCCAGCTCCAGAGTATCTTGTCTGTTACAGCAGAGCAAATAACAGAAAGAAACAGTTTGGTTACTGAATTAAGTACTAGCACAACGTGACAAGAGGCAAATTGGCTCTATAAATTGGGAACAAACCTGATCATATGGTGGGACAATGTTAGCAACATTTCTGACCACAAAAGCCTCTCCTGGTTGGAAATCTAGCACATGAGAAGGGCAGACCCTTGAGTCTGCGCAAGCAAACACCATATACTGCAACATGAAATAAGACAAAAGTTAAGCTTCAAAAAAATTAAAAATCATATTGATTAACCCAAAATGGGTTTTCTTGCATATAATTCATCTTAAATAGATTACCTTGGGGCTCTGGCCTTTGGCAAGTTCCCCGTAGAGAGCTGGATTCTTTCTGTGGAATATATTTTAATAAGAAATATTGAGGATAACATGAAAGCTTAAGCTGAAAGAAATGAAACTAGTGAAGCTATCACAGGGATCACTAACTCATATTTCTCTCTCTTGAAGTGAATAAAACCAGTTTTTATCCTCTCCACGGCTTCAGATGATAGGATGCCTCCATCAGACGATTGTGTCCCCAACTCAGCTGTTATCTGTTCTACTTTTGCAGCTGCAGCGGCTCTCAGATCACCCTTCTCCCTGCATTTAAACATAATGCAAGTGAATTTGCAAGGCGAAGACTCATCCTGGCTAGCTATGAATAAATTTGCCAATTTTCCCAACAGGGAGAATGCGTCTTACCTTAACAGTTTCTCGAGTCCTTCAATAGCTTCCTCATATGAGTCCTTCCCCATATCCTCTCTCTTCAAAAAAAAAAAAAAATACAGATGTCAGTTGATACTAAATTATGGGGAAAATGTAAGCACTAAACTAAAGTCGTTTAGGAAAAATAAAAAAGAGGTCTCCAATTATTCTTCTTAGGAAAATGCAATATATTGAATAAGGACCTTTTCTTGTATTTGGATTTGCTGCAAAAACCAGCTTAGAATCCGCAACTAACAGCTCACATTATATAGCTTTTCTCTTAGGCCGAAGATTTTATTTTCACGCAGAAAATAGCTCATTGTGTGGTGCTGATTGCTGACACATACCAGCTTGTGATCAAATCCATACCACACACCTGTCCCTCAAACCCAACTAAGCTACCCACGTGGTGGTGGTGGATGACATAGAAAAATATCAAATGACTGTCCACGTGAAAACTCTCAACTTTAAGCCACGCGTTGAAAAATTTATCTTCAAAGTTGCAACTAAATCACATATACGTGGACAGAAAATATGTGATTGTTCTCTTATAGATGGACAGAAAATATGTGATTGTTGTGCTCAACACAATTGAAAATTATTCAGTGGATAAATTATGATAAGGTTTAAATGGAAAATGATAAATGCAAGCTCCTCCTATACACACTAAAAAAAATTTTGTAAAAAAGAGAGAAAACTGTGAAAAGTAAGAGAGTGCGCAGATTAAATTTATACTTATATCAGTGCTTGTTTAAATGGTATATTAATATAATAATAAATTATTATTCATCTTATTTTATTGATATAATATTTTATCAAATATGCAGCAAACGCAAGTAATAAAGACAGTGTAACTAGCTGAGAGTCTTTGGGTTTATTGGCACATGGTGTTAATAGAATTTGTAGTAGTATAGGTTCGAATCTCACTTCTTTCACTTTTCACTTCATAGTATGAAGTTTTATGTAACCAAAAAAAATAGTATAACTAGTTATTTATTTGTGTATTGATATATATATATATATATATATATATATATATCACAAAATCATGTCGGTAATATGATTGACTCAATAAATAATCTCGCCCTGTGAACATGATCACCTAAACCACATCCACGTACAACACTTGAACATATTATGATCTATGATACAAATTGCAAAATAGAGTTGTTGGCTTTGTTGAGAATAAAAAAATGCAATTAGAATATATATATCACGTTATGTACATATTTACCCAAGTGGGGGTGAAAATGGGAGCAGAGACAGCAAAGACAGGCCTGTCTTGGATGAGAGAAGGCAAAGAAGAAGAAGGAGCAGGAGAGCTGAGCCTTGCGAAGACGGCGGGGCGTATTGTGGGTCTGGTGAGGGAAGTTTTGGCCTGAGAGAGGGAGGAAAGAGAGCAGCCGCTGATGGAAGAGGCCGACATTGTGCAGAGTTCTAAAGGTGGATGGCTATATAGCTCCAAAGCCTTCAAGCACTAGATAATAACATGACTCTCTTCACCCTTATGTGACGGGAGTCGCAGATAAGGAAAGCGAAAGCTGAACAAAGGAGAGCTTCATTCTATCCTTGTAGATGAGGTTTGAATGTTGGAGATTAACTATGAGAGAATGACCATAACCCTTTACATCACTATGGATCATTCATCTCTCTTCTCTTCCCATACCTTTCTTTTTCTATTTTTTAATATTCCTTGTATTTTATGATAAGAGAAGCCATAAACCATTTAACACACAAATTAAAAGAGTATCACTGTACTGCTAAAAGTGTCGGCTTTCTTTTATATTTAATACATTATTATATGTGAACCATTCCCTGTAGTACAAGAACCATTCCATTATGTAGATATTATCTATGAGATGAACGTAAACTTCTATGATCATCATTCCACACACATATAAAAATCGTGGCGGTGAATATTCCAACGTACTTGGGGGTTTATTGTTGTAGGGCACTTCTGTCCCCTTCAAGTGTCACGACATGCACGCAATGAGGGTTTGCCACGTAGCAGAAGATGCAACAAGCTATGTATACCCCAGCTGAAAGGGACAAGATAATGTAGAGAATAGTCTTGGGTTGATACATCCCATATATATATATATAAAAATTACGGCTATTTTGTAGGCTTGTGCTGTGTATTCGTTGTGGAACCGTTCCGTGCATACGCAAGGGACCTGACAAAGAAAGGATTTTACAGATAACGCCCTATCCTTAAAATTGGAATTTGTGGTTCTGGCTCTAAATGGATCATGGAGATTCTCTCCTCTAATACTTTTCTGTAACGAACATATCAATCTTTTTCATTTTTACAAATTAAATTTATTAAAATTTATAAATTAAACATTTTTTAAAGCACTAAAAATTTATAAATTAAACTTTAAAACTCAATAAATAAAACAACTCCCAAAATTAATAATTCACTTGACGTGAATTACCTTTTTCCTGTATATAAAGAGTGTGCCATGTCTTGTTGTGGTGTTTGCCTTTCTATGCGAGGTTCATAGAATGATGGACTCCCATGAAGCTCATTTAACAACCATATATGATCAGCATTAAGCACTACATCATCTATATTCATAGGAAGCGAAAATAAAACTTTCTAAAATGAAGTTTTAAAACAAATATTTGAAGTTCATACCCGTATTCATTGGTGAAATTACGTTCTCTTCCTTTGTAATCTCTTCTATTTATGCGCGCCTTTATGCGTCCAAGGACTTCTTTGAAGCAATAATACTGATTTCAAGTGACTATATAAAAATTTGTGTATATGTGGGTGAGAGAGAGAGAGAGAGAGAGAGCAGTAGCATTCTCACCGAATTCTGCACTGAAATTACTCAGCCATGTGCCATGATAACAACGCTTTTTCCTCATTGCAATCAAGCCCGCAAAATACGGCTTCACAAGTTGCTGCAGCTGCTTGAAGATTATGTCTGGCGGAAAGGTCGCAAGCAGGAAGAGAAAGAGGGCTTGGGGTTGGGGTCGGGGATTTTGGCGATGATCAATTCTCTGGTTCTTAAAGATTTAAGTACGGAGGTTCAGTCGCGCAAGTGTGACTGTAGGAATTGATGTCAACATTCCAGCTATATAATGAACAAATAATGTCAACATCTTTTGGTCATTCATTTTCTATACCTATTAATATTCATACAAATTAAAATAATATAAATATTATATAATTTCTTATAATAATTTGTTTTTTTTTACAGTTTTTCACTTCAGCATACGCTCCCTTCACACGAGAATCATTATTCTTTTCGACATTACTTAGTATTACCATAATAAGTTCAACCTTAAAGCCTTTCACTGAGTACTTCGTAGACTGACTAGCTACACAAGTACACTGTGTCATCATCTGTGTTACTGTGTATATTTTTATAAATATTTATTATAAACAGTTTATCAATTCTCATTAATTAAAAATTATAAAATTTTACTTAAGAAATTTAAATCATTAATTTTACTAAATTCAATTTATAAAACTCACCAAATCTAACAACTCAACTCATTTTTCTTGATGGTTTGTAAACACATAATCGTGGGTTTGGATTTTCCAATTAATAAAAGGACAGTTATTGCTAAAGATTGGGGGGACAAGTAGTAAACCATGTTATACACATCTTTGTATTCGTGCCATTGATCTATGGTTCAATTTGTGTGAAGGGACAATAAGACAGGACTAAATAGAGGGGAGGGCTTTACAGTGTAATAGGCAATATCATTCTCATTGATTATGAAGTTTCAGATGACAAAAAATGCCTTGGATGCCAGGCATGATTACTCTTTCTCATGCCTTTCACAACTATGGCAAAATTGTGTCATTTATAACAACTGCAATTCTGTACATAATATCTCTATTCGACTATTTGGGTTTGGGATAAAATGTGACAGGATTGATACAGAAAGCAATACAGCTAGCTGCTTTGTCCAGCAGAAACTCCTCCTCTTTGGTTAAGGGCCTCTCAATCGCCTTCACACGGGTGGTATCCTAGAACAACAAAAATCAAGCAATCTTGATTAAGTGATAATTAACCCATTAAACATGCCAAAATTTATATTTAATATGTTTTAGGAATGTATGTAACGTGATGAAATGTAGGTGTAGAAAATAATACATATCTCACACCGATAATGAGATTATTATAACATTGATGGAAATGCCAAAGGCATATATCAATATGTCTATATAATGCACATACTTTCTGCTGAGGTTGCATGGAAGGCCAAACGCTGGCAGCACCACCAATCACAATTACATTATTAATATTCCCCTCATCATCCGTCTCTTGTGCTGAATTAGTTGAATACCTCCATTCCCCATTAACAATGAACTTATAGTAGTACCTGAAGGCCAAGAGTGATGTCACGTTCATTGAATACGTGTTAAGCTAGAAAGGTAAATGGTAACGCCCATGGTATAAGTAGCAAACACATACTTTCCTTGTGGCAGTTTAACTTATACTTCGTATCTAGGTCCGTCGTCGGAAATTGCCTTGAGTGGAAGTGGTTCTTTCCAATTTTCAGTAAAATCTCCCACCAAAGTTACATCCTCATTCTGATTCATAGAAACAGAAAGGACAGGTATGAAACTAGAATTTAATGGTCATTGGTTGGGAGGACTATCTAATAAATAAGCGGATGTGTGTGTGTGTGTATATATATATATATTCTCCTAATACATATATATATATATATATATATATTCAGAAATTAATAGATGAACTAGCTCCAAAGCTACAACATATATATATATATATATATATATATATATATATAGCTATATGAGACTGCTCTGTTACCTTATCCTTCCCATGCCACACAAATGTGACGGCATGTGTGGGAGGTCCAACATGTTTATCCTTTTTGTAGAAAAGAATAGAAAAGAAAGAAATATTTGTGAAGCTGTGTCTAAATCAGACAACCAGCTCATCTATTTATATTGAATATAGTACAACGAACCCAGACAGTCTAAACAGTACAATGAACCTAGACACTACACCAAATCTAGATAATGTGGATAATCTCCACTAATCAAGCTTATTTCCTAACACTCCCCCTCAAGCTGGAGCATATATATTGATCATACCCAGCTTGTTACAAATATCCTGAATCCGTTTTCCCAAAAGAGACTTAGTGAAAATATCTGCAAGCTGATCCCCTGTTCTGATATGCTTGAGACTGATGACTCCTTCTTCTAATTTTTGTCTAATAAAATGACAGTCTACCTCGACATGTTTTGTTCTTTCATGAAAGACGGGGTTAGTGGCAATATGAGTCGCTGCACGATTATCACACCATAAACTCATGCTATCAGTGCATTCCATTCCAAGCTGACGAAGAAGATAAGAAATCCAAACAAGTTCAGCAGTGGCATGTGCCATGGCTCGATATTCAGACTCAGCACTAGAGCGAGACACTACAGCTTGCTTCTTACTTTTCCAAGATATGAGGTTGCCACCTACAAATATGCAATATCCTGAAGTGGATCTTCGATCCATAGGACACCCTGCCCAGTCTGCATCTGAAAATCCCTCAACTCTACAATGGCCATGACTCTGATAAAGCAAACCAAGTCCTGGAGACTTTTTCAAATACTTCAAAATATGCACCAACGCTTCCCAATGAGAGGTTCTCGGAGTAGCCATAAACTGGCTGACTACACTTACAGAAAATGCAATGTCTGGCCTTGTAATAGTGAGATAGTTTAGCTTTCCTACCAGTCGTCTGTACCGCTCTGGATTGTCCAATAGTTCTCCATCATCTGGTCTCAATTTTACATTTGGAACCATGGGTGTATCACACGGTTTGGTACCCAAAAGGCCTGTTTCTTCCAACATATCAAGAACATATTTCCTTTGAGATAACACAATTCCTTTACGACTTCTAGCTACTTCAATACCTAAGAAGTACCGAAGTGCTCCCAACTCCTTAGTCTGAAATCTTGTCTTCAGAAAAGCCTTCAAATCTGAAATGCCACTAGAATCACTTCCTGTAATGACTATATCATCCACATAAACAGCTAAAAGAATACACCCCGATGCAGAATGCCTGAAGAATACTGAGTGATCATGATCACTTTTTTTCAATCCAAAATCTGCCACAACACTGCTAAATCTACCAAACCAGGCTCGGGGAGATTGTTTGAGTCCATATATAGACTTTTTAAGCCGGCAAACATGTCCACCCTCCCCCTGAGCAATATACCCAGGTGGTTGCTCCATATAAACTTCCTCAACAAGATCACCATGGAGGAAAGCATTCTTGACATCAAGTTGGTGTAAAGCCCAATGGTTAGATGCAGCTAGAGAAATGAGTAACCGTACGGAAGTAAGCTTAGCTACTGGTGAAAATGTCTCAGAATAATCAATGCCATATGTCTGAGCATACCCCTTTGCAACAAGACGAGCCTTTAGTCGGGCAATAGATCCATCCGGATTTACTTTAACAGTATAGACCCACTTACACCCAATAGCAGACTTTCCAGGTGGCAACGGAACCAAGTCCCAAGTCTGGTTATGATCAAGTGCCATCATTTCCTCATTCATTGCATCCCGCCAGCCAGAATGAGTCAGTGCCTCTGCAAGAGTCTTAGGAACAGAAATGGAATCTAAAGAAGTAATGAACGATTGAGAAGAAGACGGTAAGGAAGTATAAGACACAACAGAAGCAATAGGGTGAGAGGTGACACAATTACCTGGGAGAGTACAACTACGAATACCTTTACGATGAGCAATAGGAAGATCCAAATCATATGGTAGATCCTCAGACGAAGAAGCAGGTGAGGAGGAGTCTGGAGCTGGTGTAGTACTTGGGACCAAGTTAGGAGTCAAAGGTGCTGGGGCCCTGCGAGAATACACATGCTTAAGAGGGGGACGAACAGGGAGGACATGATCTGAAACAGAAGGACATGGAGAACTAGAAGAGGGAGATGACACCATTCTTGACACCAAGAAAAAATCATCTATAGTTGTATGGGACTCTTCGGGAAGAGATGGATTAGTAAAGAAGGACTGAAATTCAAAGAAAGTAACATCAGAAGAAACAAAATAACGACCCAAGTCTGGAGAATAGCACCGATATCCTTTTTGATGACGAGGGTAACCCAGAAATACACACTTCAACGATCTTGGATCAAGTTTAGACACTTGGGGACGATGATCTTTAACAAAACAAGTGCAACCAAAGACTCGAGGAGGGAGAGGAAACAATGATGATGAAGGAAACAATACAGAAAAAGGAATCTTACCACCAAGGACAGAAGAAGGCATTCGATTAATGAGAAAGCAAGCTGTGGAAACTGCATCAGCCCAAAACTGTTTTGGCACTTTCATTTCAAAAAGAAGAGCTCGAGAGACCTCTAATAAGTGTCGATTTTTTCTTTCGGCAACCCCATTTTGTTGTGGGGTAGCGGGACAAGAAAATTGATGAAAAATTCCCTGCTGCTGTAAAAAGGATAAGAATTGGGTAGAAGAATATTCAGTAGCATTATCACTGCGCAAGCACTTGATTGAGACATTAAATTGAGTTTTTATTTCAGCATGAAAAGTACAAAATATAGAAAATAATTCAGAGCGTTTATTCATAAAATAAAGCCAAGTAACTCGAGAAAAGTCATCTACAAATGTAACAAAATACCGAAAACCAGACTTAGAAATAACTGGGCAAGGGCCCCAAACATCAGAATGTACTAACTCAAATGGAGATGAAACCCTTTTATTAACTCGAGGGACATATGACCGACGATGCTGTTTTGCAAATTGACATGACTCACAAGGTAAACTAGACATAGAATGTAAACTCGGACACAATTTCTTTAGAGACTCCAAAGAAGGATGGCCAAGACGACAATGAAGTTGTAGTGGAGATAGAGCAGCAGCGGCTACTGAACGAGGAACCTGGTCATCAAGTACATACAAACCGCCAGACTCGTAACCTCTACCAAAAATCTTCTTCGTCGAAAGATCCTGAAAAACACAATGATCAGGAAAGAAGAAAACACCACAATTGTAAGTACGAGTAAGTCGACTAACAGATAACAGATTAAACGGAAACTGGGAAAGACACAAGACATTAGACAAAGTAATATCAGGAGAGATAACAGCAGAGCCACTTCCAACAACTGGAGTAGCAGACCCATTAGCTAATTTGACGCTAGAAGAGTGAGCAGATGATTGAAAGGAAGACAAAGTACCTGTGTGTCCCGTCATGTGATCGGTAGCACCAGAATCAATAACCCACTTAGACTTGGAATCAGAAAGACACGCTACAGAATTACCTGTCTGAACCATGGTAGCAGTGGAGGTGGAAGATTGAGAGGCCTGAAATTGGCTATACCGGGCAAACTCATCATCAGTCATGGCAACCATACGAGTAGTTCCAGGTTCTGATTCTGCAGTGGCAACATGGGCAGACTGAGACGATTGAGTATATCGTCCTCGTAGCTTAGGACAGTTTCTCTTAAAGTGCCCTAACTCATGACAATAGTGACATTCAACATGATTCAAGTCTAACCTTCCACCACCACCTCGTCCTCCTAATTCACCTCTTCCTCCCCCTATCTCACTACGCCCACTTGCATCACGACCTCTGCCTCTACCACCTCTAGGAGTACGACCACCACGCCCTCCTCGGGAGGTAGAGCTCAGTAAAACAGATGAATCATGTGTAGATGATTGAGAAGGCAAATCCCGTGTTACACGGAGAAGTCGAGAGTAAACACTCTTCATTGTAAGTGACTCAGAGCTGGATAGAATTTGTTGACGAGCTGTCCCTAATTCAGATGGCAACATGGACAGAAAACACAAAGCACCCAACTGTTCACGCTGAGCCTGCATAGTTGCAACATCACTAGTAACAGGCATGAGATTCTTCCATTGTTCAAAAATACGATTACATTCAGTAAACATTTGGGATAAAGATTTCCCTTTCCCATCTAAGTGGAAGAGATCCTGACACGTTTCATATAGCTGGATCAAATTATCCTTACCAGAGTATATGTCATCCAAAAACTCCCAAAGTTCTTTGACTGTTTCACAATGATTAGTATTATCCTGAACACCATTCTCCAGAGTATTAAAAATAAGACTAAACAGTCGTTTGTCTTCCATAATCCACTTTAATTTGGAAACATCATTTGGTGGCATAGCAGTGAGATGGGCCTCCTTTCCAATGTCGCCAAGGAAGATTTGAATGGCTTTCTTCCATGACGTGTATTGTCGCCCATCAATATCTAATTTGCGGTCAATTATTTTTGTAGCCGCAGGAATAATTTCTGAAAACAATGTCTGATCACTGATTTTCATCTCACTATTATTTGTATTGTCCGTCACTCGAGAAGAACTTAAATCACTGTCAGCCATACTCAACAAATTCCAAAAGATAACACGAAAGAACACCAAATACGAACTGAAATTGCCTTGGACAGCACCAAAATGCACCAAAAATCATTCAAATAACACAAAAGAACACCAAATACGAACTGAAATTGCCTTGGACAGCACCAAAATGCATCACCCACAACTGAAATGTCACCAAATCTAACCAACCAGATCAAGACAAGTTCAGAATACCTTAAATCAGTCTCCAACGCATCAAACCACACCAAAAACGCAAAAAAAATGCCTCAAATCGCGCCAAACAGCACCAAATCGCGCCTCTGACGCGTCCCGCCGGAGCTCCGGCGACGTCTCCGCCTCCGGCACCGTTCACCGCCGTCGACCAGCCTAGGAGACACTAACCCAGCGTCGGCCAAGGTCCATTCTTCCGTTATTGGAGTGAAATCGCGCCTCCTTTCATGCGCGAACTTGCTGGTCGCGTTTTGCCATTTTCAGTCCGGAATTGTGGCTGTTTTCAGCCACCCAGCTCCTAAGAACACGATTTTCTAAAGATTAAATCAGTACCAAGTGATTTTAGGATCTAATTTTGGGGTTAGGATTGAGAATTTTGAAGTTAGGGTTGAGGAATTTTGAAATTAGGGTTTTTTTCAGAATTGGAAAATTTGGGTTCTAAAAATTGGGGTTTATTGGCTCTGATACCATGTAGAAAAGAATAGAAAAGAAAGAAATATTTGTGAAGCTGTGTCTAAATCAGACAACCAGCTCATCTATTTATATTGAATATAGTACAACGAACCCAGACAGTCTAAACAGTACAATGAACCTAGACACTACACCAAATCTAGATAATGTGGATAATCTCCACTAATCAAGCTTATTTCCTAACACTTTTTAACCATAGCTATCAGATCCCATGTTCCCCATGCAATTGCAGCCCTGCGGTTAGGTCTCTATCAAATGATTTTCCAACAGAAAAGGTGAGGAATAATAGCAAAAGGACCCAATAATAACTTAGAAAGAAAATGAAAAAAGAAGAAGGGGGAGGGAAACCTAAGGAAAAGGACACAATAATAACAAGATATGCTCATCAACGAACTCGGTGCCAATCATCCAAGGTGCATTCAACACATGATGCCAAAGTGTCTGAAGTTTAGGAAGAGAAACCTGTCAGGCCTGCATGCATGCAGTCTAGTGACACGCTTATAGGCTGCATCAAGGGAAAAACCTCTCATCCAATAAAAGTACGCAATCAAACAAGTAGGAGACCGATCAAATCCAGAAGTGCAAGTAAGGAGAACGCGATAATTCTTCATCAACAACCGTAACAAAAGCCCAGTGCAAAATGGCAACTTCTTTCTCATATCAAAAGAATCTCCCAACCTGAAAGAAAGACAATTAGCAAACTCGGTAAAAGCAAAAAATTGATGTCTTAGAGTAGGCAAAATTAGGCATTCAGAACTTCCAATCCCATTTTCACATGAATATATTAATTCTTGATACTATAAAAAAACTTTATTCAGCATTTAGCAATTTATGTAATTAATTTATTGTTCCTAAAAATTGCTTTTGAAATACAACTGAGTGGAAATTCAGCGCTAAATATGCCATGAAAGAAATATATCCCAGAATTAGACCCTACACACCGATCATTAACTTACTTTTTTCCCCATATGATGCATTGTAGCCAATATTACCTTACAGGACACTCGGCCACGAGAATGTTATTCTTTTGACATGAATCAATGATTGAACGTATATCGATTCCCCAATTCTCAGCTTCAATTCTACTTTGAAAAGTCATAACTGCTGTAACTCCCTGAAGCAGAAATTTGCCAACTGTAACGAGAGACCAATTAAATGCTAAATCAAAGACTTAACAGTGTATTAAAATTATTGTTATATAAGAATGTTGAATTCAGTTTTATTATTTCTATGTTATTTAATTTTTATATTATAATTTTTTAAATATTTTAAAAAAACTATTGCTGTATATATATATATATATATATATCGTGAGCACTCGCTGTGACCTTAGATGATAAACCAGTCACGAGGTCACGGGTAAGAACTGGCACAACAACAGAATCCAAAACTGTCAAATTCTGACGTATTTGACTTCCACATTTGCAGAATTGTACTGGCATTTATTTGCAGATGGACCATAAAAATCTTTCTATTCTCTCACTTTAATATTTATATAGAATTTTTATTTACTAAATTTAAATATTAATTCATAAATATGTATAAAAAAATTATTAATTCATAAATTAAATTAAAAGACTATGAAAATATTATTGTGGGGATAACTTTTCATAACATTGAGACTTTGGAGGCTTTCTTGAAATGGGTTGAGGAATTCCTTACCTCAACAGTTGACAAGGTTTCCACGTCTGCTTCTGTTTGTATACAGGACCCCACATACATTTGCTCCGTAATCTAAGAATGCACGTGATAGCAGTAGTTAAATAAACTCAATTTTTTGAACCAATCTTAATGCGCTACATTACGTGATATATACAACGGACTGCATACCTTAGTATACCGCATACCAAGGGAGTGATTATAGTACAAATCATCGTCCTCGGTACGATCCATAGCCCAAATATATTTCTCAATTGGGAAGCCTCCATAAGCCCGATCTCCGTCTCCAGACTTCTCTTCAGCAAAGATACGAGAGACGAAATGTTTTTGACGTCTCAAGAAAGCGTATCCTTTCGATGTTAGAATCTTTGAGTTGAACGTCAAAACCCCCGATTTCCCAGTGCTGTCACTAGATGCCCGTAAACTTGATGCCAATAGTGTATTGTTCCAAGTGGCAATAGGAACTCTACCATCGTTCATCTTATACGGTAGTTGAACGGGAAAAGGAGATGCGGGCCTCTCAAGAACCAAGCTTACAGAAGTTGTTTGCTCGTTTATAGCTTTCCTGAGGAAACCAAAAGACATAAAAATAAATAAAAATAAAACACCAATGATCAGGATAGATTATGTTGATCAATCAAATAATAAAAGTGTATTTTTTTTACAAGCTATCTTAGGTCAGAAATTACTATTGCTGGGAGACAAACAAGGTATACAAATTACCCGAACCCAAAACCATGAGAGGTGAGGAACAAATTAACAGATAAATTATCAATAATCAAATGCAATAATACGATGTTTGACCACTGCTGACAAATTTGCAGCTCAGCATCTTTCTCAGTCACGAAAAAAATCAATTCATCTCATCCTTTAAATAATACTAATCTTTTTGCATTTTCAATTCTTTTCTGCAATTGATCATCAGTAATCAATTCTGAGAACCGGAACAAGTTCGATATGCACACATTTTGCATTTAGTTTGAAGTTTGAAACGGTAAGATATCAGCAGTGAAGCTTGGCCAGAATAAGTTCAGCACGAATAAGATCACGACCATGCCAGATGAAAATTAAGAAACTGGGTGAGAGACTAGTTGACTAATCTAGTTTCTGCTGCTATACCATATTAATTTTACCAGTATGATATTAGAATGCGGGAAAGAATCGAAGAGGAAACGATATGCTGATTCGGAACTACTAGACCAGTTCCCAATAGTATACGCCACCAATATGATCATGCAAATTTAACATGTTTACTGTATATCTTCGAAGTCCTTTATCTCGACAAGCGTGAGTCGAGATGAATAATCGCCAGCTTTCTTCAAAGTGTCACCCACCAAAATCATCCTCAACTTCTCTGCATTACCCTATAATAATGACAATCAGAGAAAATAATCCGAACATCAGAACCAATATGCATATATCACTCTCTCATTAAAGCGGCGGAAGAGACACAATCACAAACGAACATGTGGGAAGACTGGAAAGCAAAGTTTAATGCTAGCTCAATGAGTGATTACCCCTTTCTTGAGGGAGTAAACGATGATTCTCCAATCAGATGTGAGAGCGAATTGGATACCGAACGGTTTCTCCAGAGTGACCATATACTCGTTCAGGTTCATCTTGGATGATGAAGGATTACCAGACATTGCGAAAACGCTAACAGCCCCGCCATTGAATTGGAGGTTCTCTCTGCCACCAACTGCAAAGCCTGCTCTGAGCAAGTATTGATCTCTGGCCCAAAATGAAGAAGAAATGCTGCTCAGCAATGGCGATGGGGGATCGAAAACTCTTGTGGTGCCAGTGCCAGTGAATTTGAGAGAAAGCATGTTGAAATGAAAACTAAGCTAATCAAAGCGCATTTCCTCTAATGCTTTCGTGGAGCATGATTGTATATATAGCATGTGCTATTGCTACTGAGGTGGGAGTCGGTTCTAGTAGAAGCTCTGCGGAAGAGAAGCTACAAGGGTGGCTGGGGTAAGAATTTAAAGTTCCACGTGCAGCTTGTGCAGGACCCGCGTTTACGAGGATTCAACAGTTAGGGACAGACTTTCTATGCCACGTTGAAATATCTTTCTCCCGTTCAAAGTCTCGGCAATATGACGTGGCTTATCGATATTGGAGCGAGAAGCGAGACAGCCGGAATCAGTTGACACGCGCGCCGTGGGGAAGATCTGCCAGCTGTTTTGGCGCAGTTAGGGTCATTTAGGAAGTTTGGAAAGTTACATGTCACGGGAAACCGTTTAATCCAATGCGTGGCCTGTGTTGATTGGCTGCATAGCAATCACTAAGGTCACAGCTAAGCGCCTGGCATATCTGCACACTGGAGCAACGGAAGCGGAAAAAAATTATTTTCATAAATTTAATTTTATTAAATATTTATTTAAAAATTTTGAATAGTTATATTTTGAAAGATTTTATTATAAATTTAATAATTTATGTTAAATTTTATAAATATTTAATAAAATTTTTTATAATAATTTATACAAAATATTATTAAAATATAAAAATAAAAAATAACAACTCAATAAAATATTTTTCATAAGATTATAGTTATATTATTTTCAAAAATAAATTTTATTATATTTTTACTTAAAATATAAATTAAATTATGAAAACCGTGCATTAAATAACCTGTGAACCGTTTGTAATTATTTTGATACTCTCATTTCTTAGGACCCACGATTGTCATAAGATTATATATAAAAATAAATATTGAGCGGCGAAAGTAGTCGAACGAGATGGAAAGGATTTGGAGGCCAACGGGATACACATTGCATATTGGTCAGAACAAGAATTTCGGTGAAAGAAAAACAGAAGGAATGGCCATTTAGCATTGGGCTCTCGCATCATGAGGTCAAGAATCTGAGACATAAATGGAAGAGGCAGCACATGATATATTGGCGCGGCTGCCTGGAATTTGACTAAATAAAGGTGACAAACCACCGAGCAATAATTTCGGAGAAAGGCTCCATTTCTGGCAACCTCCAAAAGGTAAAAAGCACGTGGCGGTGCCGAAGAATCTGTCGCTTGGAGATAACGGGCCTTTGCTGCCTATAATTACAATTTTACCATTACAAAGTTGATTGAAGCAATAATTAGACATTGGCATCTCATCGTAGTAGTGATTTGAATTTATGCCCAACAAGAATTTAATATATTATATTTATTCTTATTATTTCCCTTACTAACCATGTACACGTTCCCTTTAAAAGCATGAACTATACATTATTAGTTAGGAAAAAATGCTTCTAAAAGGATATATTAAAATTTTCTAAAAAAGATGAGCTGTTACATTTATGATTTTGTATTTTAAGTTATAAAATTTAATAAAATTTTATTTGTATTAGTTAACACCACAAATGCCAAATATAAGCAAAAACAGCTCAGTTCTTGAACTAACCAGTTGAGTTATTGTTGTGGTCTTAAATATAATCATTTTGAGTAATAAAAATTCTTTCTATGAAAATTACTCAAGATTTGCATATATCTTCGTCTATTCATGAACCAAGTACGAGCGTTATTAATTCTCTTCGTGAGTTCGGGGATGTTTTAAAATTCGTATAATACATGTCTTGGGTTATAAATCAATCCAATCAAATTTTTTGGACGAAAATAAGATTCGTAAACCACTTCCTTAAATGTCTCTAAACAAATTCATAACAGCATAATTAAAAGATAAAATATTATAACACGCGAAAATAAATTATATCTCAAATCATCTGAAAATATATTATATATTCAAAATTTAATTTTTGAAACTATTTTTTTAGATCAGTAACCCCATTAGGCTTCGATTTTATGAACAAAATCATTGAAAGTCAAAGAGAATATAATATAAAAAAAAATTAGTACAAAAAAGCAAGATGCGAACAACTGAAAAAGAAACGCCGATTGCACTCCCTTCTGCATCTAAGATCTAATCTATACTTTGCAATGTAATTAAAGTACTAAGAGAGTTGAGATTATTGGGGGCACCGTCAAAAATTTAGGAGGCAGAGACATCTGATTAATCAAAATGGAGTGAACGCCCTGCCCATGCCGCTGAGACTTGCACAGAACCCGACTAAGTCTTGCCTGTAGGGTAAATACGACCTTCTCTTATCCGCTTTCCTCAATTCTCTGTTCCTCACGTAGAAAGCCTCGTGTGCCGACACCTTCTTCTCGCCGCCGGGTAACGCCGGACCCTTCGCCTTCTGTTTCCCGGCGATCCCAATGGCCGGATTACTGCTTCCGGTGCTCCATTGCTCTTTCGAGTTCTTTGCTTGCTTCTTCTTCGCCAAATTGGACCCCGAAGCCGACGACGGAGTCAGGAACACGAACGAGTCCTTCCCGTCGCTGTTACTCCGCCGGAGCAAATCCAGAAGCTTCCATCGCTTCGACGACGACGACGATCCTGTGGAATTGCTCTTCTTGCATCTGCCTGGCGAAGCTTTGACCGGATTAGGAGTCCAAACGCAGTACGTCCCCGGCGGAATTTCCTCCAAATCGTCCACCTCCGATGACGACGATGACGGCGGATCAGGACCGCGTTGTTGATCCTCGTCGTCAATCACCAAGTTTCTCATCGGAAATTGAAGCGCCATCACATCCTGCTCAGCGTTGGAACCCCGACCGTAGTCCTCTCGACCACCGCCACTCTCATCCTCCGTTAGAAGGTCCCGATCGAAGACCGGGAAGACCGGACCCACAACGCCGTCGATGAAAATCCCATCGGCAGCCTTTCGAAACGTGACGAATTCGAAATCGTTGTCGCCGAGACAGCTACCCGCATCGCCGTATTCTTTATCACCGTCGTTAGCATCATTTCCTCGGTCGTTTCGAGAATCTAGACCTCGAAAGTAGTCGCGGCTAACTTGATCGGCGACAGTTGCCAGTTTATCAGAAGAGTAGCTGCTGAAGCTTGGGCAAACCAGCGAGTCCACACCCTCTTCTTCTGGTCCTTTCTGCATTTCAATTCTCGAGTGGAAGTCAATGGACTTTCGCTGCTATTTCAGTTTCAAGGGGGAATCAATTGGGACAACTGGCGTGGCGTGGCGTCCTTTTATATTAAGGGGGAAGAAGGAGTTGACACAAGGGAGTGTTTGGCAGCTAACGTGTAAAATTGGTGAATAAATGACACTATATGTTGTTTTGGATTTACATTTACATCTTCTAAGATATTTCTTTTGTCTTGTTCACACGCTTTACGCTCCATGTTTCCGTATGTGGCTGCGTAATCCCAAAGTATCCAATTTTAGTATAGTTTTCTTTCCCCCTTTTGTTGGTTTTCTCACACAAACAAACAGAGACAAAGTGAGGAAGAAAAAATAAATGATCTTTGTGCTCAGGCTTCGCAGATTTACTGAATTTTATTTTTATTTTTTTCTTATTGCAATTCAATTCTAACACCAAAGTCAAAAGATTAAAATGTGATGAGTAATTTTCACAAATTTAGTGTGGAGTCTCTTTCATTTAATTGGCGTGATCACCAAGATTACCTTTTATTTTAGAAAATTATAGGATTATGCTTATCTAATTTTATAACATTAAAGCGGCGGTTAATTTTATAGAACTTCTAGAAAAGATAAATATTGAAATTATTATAATTTTTTATTATAATTCAAAGGATACAAACGCATTAAATTTGGATTTAGGTTGGAGGGTTGAGATCGGGGAAGTGTGAAATAAATAAGCGTAGATTGAGAAAAGGGAAGTGTGGATGAATAGCGGTGGGGATAGTAACAGAACACATGTAGTCAGTTGCATATTTGGCTGCTATTTCCCCATATTTGAGGGGTTGGTGGATGCACTAGCTTTAAATATTGCCTGCGATGAAATCATACGGCCTTTGTTGGTATTGATAACTTGGATATTTGAAGATTTTCTGATTATGTAATTAGATTAAATTTACAATTATATAAAAAACATTTTACTTATTTAAATAAGATACGTCACAATAGCACACTTAATATAAAGTTTTTTTTTTTAACTTACAAGAAATACTTTTATTTTTTTTAAAATGAAATTAATTTTTATTTGAGATAAAAATTAAATGATAAATTTTTTAATAAAAATAATTTTAAAATTAAATTCTAAATATATAATTTATCTTATGATGATTTAAAATATAATTAATTATTATTTCATTAATTATTTGTTAATTTTTTTAAAAGACAATGATATATTTGTTTTTGTCAATAAATAATTATATAAATTTTTAATCAAAATCTTTTTAAATTATAATTTATGAAAATTTATTAAAAATTTAATAAATTTTAATTTATAAGAATTTAAGGTCATAATATATGATTTTTTTTAATTTTTAATTTTGCAATTTGTGCCAAAAAATTGAAGTGAATCAGAAAATAATAATGGGAATAGAAGAAGCTCAACTACTGACATGTCACTGTGCCATAAAGTCTTGATTAGTACAATTTGTGTTCAGTCCGAATAAAGACAAAATGAACACGTACTACGCGATGTTTTATTACGCAATTGATAATAAATAATAGGATGTTTATGGTTATTAGAGTAACTAGCAAATAGTTAAATCTTCAATCCTTAGATTATCATTAATAAAGGCGTTAGATATTTTAATTTTTTTTATTTTTTTAAATTAAATAAGTAATTTTTTAATTTTATATCTATTTCGTTTAAAAAATTTTTATCTTTATAAAAAAAAAACTCAGTCCCTAATAAAGATGGAATAGATTTGAATGGGTAAAAATTTAAATATTTTAAATAAATTATTTTTATTTAATTTAAATTTATTTTATTGTATTATTTAATTTAAAGTTTATATATAAAAAATTATTTTTAAAAAAATTAATCGTTTACGCTTATAGCATTTAAAAAAAATTAATTTTAGCACAAAACACAATACATCACTTTTGGAATGTAACGTCACATGTCATGTGGAGTGAGAAAATGGTGCCGCAACGCCGCTAACGTGGGTCGAAACAATTGGGGAATAATTAAATCAGGTTTGTTGTGCGTATAATCGTGCCCAAACAGCTTCAACTAATACATTGAACAATGTACAATGTGTGATCCTTGCTGCCCAAACCGTGGACCTTCTAGAAGGAAAATCGTACACAGGCCATAGCAAGAAAGTCTCAGCCATGACGTTGATTGAGAACAGATAAACATAGGTTAAAATGGGCAAAATTTTATTATATTTTTATTAAATTTATGTTTTTATATATATGGATTTTTATTTTTAAAAAAATAATTTTATTAAATTATTATTTAAAAGTTTTTATTATTATATTTATTAAATATTATAAAATTTTTTATATTCTAAATACTTTTAATATATATATATATAGAACAATATCATATACTCAAATCCAAAATCCTGTTTGGGAAGGAAGCCACGTAATTGAATAGTGCGGCAACTTGGCGAAGAAATCGGAGAAGACCTCCTTGAATGTTCAACAAGTCATGTTATTGTTACGTTGAATCAAGACGCTACCCACATTAATTCGATCACTAAATTATTTTATTATACAAACTGTTTTTAATTTTAAAATCTACATGAATATTATTTTTAGAATAATCAATTCTTATTACTTTAAATCAATAAATTCTTGTACTAATTCTATATGAAGGATTTAATTCTCAATTAAATAACAATAAAAATCTAATTTAAATAACAAAGGTTTATAAAAATATTTAAACATTCAGTTGAGACTAATGACTTTTTGAAATAAAAAGGGTTTATATAGTATTGACAACATATAAGAAATTATAATTTATTTTTTCTATAATATTGATTTTCATGAATATGGAAAAGAGAGATGATTAATTACTTTATACTCTCATTATTTTTATACCTTTATTTTCATATATTTTTATTTTATAAAATTTAATGATTTGATTTATTAAATCTTAAATATTAAATTATAATAAATTTAATAAAACTTAAATTAAAAAAAGGTATGAAAATAAATTTTCCCATTTCTTTATATGTAACCCAAGGGAATGCCGACTGGCTAGGAGTCATTTGTGTTACACCTAACAACTTCGGCGCACCAAATTGCGAGCGACATGTCGTACCTTTTCGATGTGTGACAGGTAAAATGGCGCCGTTTTAAAAGTAGGGTGCATAAGTTGTGTAATATGCATTATTATAAATTTAATAATTTAATTTATAAAATTTAATAATATATTATACATATTTTATGCACTCTAATGTTATACAAATAACTGCATTTTTTTTCTTAAGATACTTTATTCAAATGGTTGATTCAAGTGAGAATTACTTCGGAACTAATTTATGTGTATTATAATAGTTATTCAACCGAATCAACTGGGTAATTTAAACACAAAAAATTGATTAAAAAAAACATTTTTCGCATAAAAGTTCTTGCACATATCATTTGGTTCAATTTTGCAGTATAGACACACTTTATTCATAACGAAAGAGAGAAATGAGCAACATATAAAAATAATGATAGTTAACTTAACAAAATAAATTTATTTGAATAAAATTATGTACAGATTGAAAATAAATAATTATAAAAATACCTTTTTTTTATATAACTTTGTGGAAAAAATATTTCACATTAAAAACTTATGAAAAATAACATGATAGATAAAGCACCTTTCTTTTGATAGATAAATGAATTAAATCCTATTTATTTCTTTAAATTTCATAAACTTTTTAAGTGAATTGTATTACAACCAAACATGTCATAATCGTGTTCTGTGAATTGTATTACAGCCAAACGTGTCATAATCGTGTTCTTACACTTACAGTTACAAAAATAATAAAACAAAATTTGGGTTTGTTGACTTATCATGACTTCACCTAAAAAAAAATTGTGTGGGGGCTGGGGGGGAGGGTGCTGGGAACAAGACTTGGAAAGAAAATTTCAGAAGATCCACTTGTGATTTACCAGAGCGTCTACCTATCCTTATCTTAGAAATAAATTGAACAGACACCTTCTTCACCCGTAGGCCAAGACATTTTAACCCGGGTAATGATACTCTTACGTCGATTTCTTATACATTTAGTCTATTTTTTACTTTTTTTTAAAAGTAAAGAATAAATAGTAATTTTTTACTGTTTACTTTTTATATTTTAAAAAAAAATAATTAACATAACAGACGTAGAATAAAATGAACGTAGATATAGCAGCGCCCTTTTAACCCTTTGTGGTTGGATCAATCGTATGGGTTGAAGGAGAAACAGCGATTTTCACATGAATTTTATAAGGAATTGTGGAATAGGTTTTAAATTTAAAAAGCTTTCTCACCTACAAGCCTATTTTTTGAGTTAAGCCCTTTACATGAATCCTTTAATTGAAAGTTGGTTCAATATAAAAAAGATTATTTGATACTTGATAAATTTCAAAATGAAACTATTTAAAGAAAAAAAGAGCAATTTTATGCTAAAAAGAATTTGGGGTGAAAGCCATCCATAGTAACAATCATTTATAGACATCTAATTTTTTAAGGATGGATAATGTTATAAACTTTTATGTCAATTTCACAAATAATTATAAAATGATATTTTAGTTTAAAAGAATCACACATCTAACAAATTAGTATTTTGAGTTAAGATCTCAAAAAAAAATTAAGAAATTTATAAATAATAAATGTTTATTATTTTTTTAAATTTATCCAAAATTACTAAAATCAAGGTCCTGGCGTGAGGATATCCTTATCCACAGGTCATGGGTTGTGGAGATGCTACGTATTTGAAATGAGCTCCATGGATTAAGCAAAAGTGGCATAGTATAAATGTGAATTAGATTGAGATTTGAGTTGAATTTATATTGTATTTTATATTAGGACTGAAGTTTCAACTGGACCACCTTCTGCTCTGAAAAGGGCCTTTACTTGTGAATACAAATTCCCGAAAGTCATGGTGAAAGGGACTTCCTGAATGCCGTCTCAGTATATGGAATTTTTGTTGGCGGAAATTGTCATACATTCAAATGCAATAACTGCACCATTAAATTAAATTTAGAAGGGCCATACGGAACGACAGTGACGGATGTTTACTTAAAAGTTAAAATATTGTAGTGTTAATATGATTAGTTAGTATAGTAAAAAAATTTTAATTTTATATATTATTTATATATTAAATTATTCTTTTATAGAATTATTTTTATTTTAAAATAAGATACTAATATAAAAATATCTCAAATAAAGAAAAACATAATTATATTATCCTAGTTAAAAATAGGATTTTTTTCATTCTTTCAAAGATATAAAATTATTACTAGTTAAGTCAAAACTCATGTTTTATTACCTTTTCTAATATTAAATCATTATAATATCATATAATAAATTTATCTTTCATCTTATTTAACTCTTTTGTTTTGAATATTTTTGCTACTAAAGCTGATAAATTAACTAGAATAGTAATTAAAAGTTAAAAGAATCAAGTAAGCTTAAATAACAAATCAAGTAAATAAATTATTCAAATCTACATGCTATATAAGTATCTTTAATAAAATGTTTAGGTTAAAAGTATAAATTATTCTTTTGTCAGTGTACTCAATATTAGATCTAAAATAATTAATATAAAAAGTTAATGCATTGTTTTGTCCTTTTTTATTCTTCTTTTTGTGTTTTTAAATTATTAATACTTTCTTATTTATTTAAATTGTATTGACAAACTTAACATAAAATGATTATATAGCATTGATTAATTTAGATAATTAATATGTAAATTATATAAAAATTTATTTATTTTATATTTTGGAAGAATTATATAAGTTTTATATAATTTTTTTAAAATTATATAAATTTTTATGATTTAAATATTAAAAATTCTAAAAAATTTCGGGAACCATAGCTCCCCGCCCCTTAGAAGATCTGCCACTGTGGGACGGTATTTTATAGAGCTCGATCACCTACTTGTGTTGGTTGTAATAATGAGTCTAATTACATGTCCTTCAATTTCCATTGATGAATTATGGATGGCTGCTAACAACAATTCCATCCACGCAGCCTTCTTCTCTTGGAGTTGGTACCATACCCAGACCTGAGTTTACCGCCAAACTGCTCTATATTTTGTGAAAGAAGTTTTATCTTACTTAAAAATAAAAATTAAATTTTTATTAAATTTTTGAACAATTATTAATTTATTGAATTTTATAGTTTAATTTATAAAATTTAATTATTTAATTTTTAAATCAATATTTAATAAAGTTTAATTGATAAAAATAGTAGAATTGATTTTGGAGTGTAAATTCAGCAAGAGGCGAGAAAACAGAGATGTGGAGATAAAAATTGGGGAGCAGAGAATACCGCAGGTGTCCAAGTTTCGGTACCTTGGGTCCATTTTACAAAGTAATGGAGAGATTGATGGGGATGTCTCCCACAGGATCCAAGCTGGATGGATGAAATGGAGAAACGCATCGGGGGTTATTTGTGATCGCAAAATATCTACCAAGCTTAAAGGGAAGTTTTATCGAACTGCTATTAAACCAGCTATGCTTTATGGAAGTGAGTGTTGGGCTTTGAAAGGTCAGCAAGAGCAAAAAATGGGGGTGGCAGAAATGAGAATGTTGAGATGGATGAGTGGACATACAAGAAAAGACAAAATTCGAAATGATTATATTCGGGAAATAGTTGGGGTGGCACCTATTGAGGAGAAAATGACAGAAACTCGGTTACGGTGGTTTGGGCATGTACAAAGAAGACCGCGAGAGGCACCAGTGAGAAAGGTTGACCAAATGGTGTTTAGTCCTGTGAGGAGATGTATAGGAAGACCAAAAAGGACACTTGGAGAGGTGATTAAAAGAGATCTTTGGTTAAATGGTATATCCGAAAATTTGGTTTTGGATAGAAGTTTATGGCGTCGTTTGATTCATGTAGCCGACCCCACCTAGTGGGAAAAGGCTTGGTTTGTTGTTGTACTCGTTTCACTTACTTGACCGTTGACGATTTTGGTTAGAATATAAATCAAATGGTGATGGAGGCTGGTCTAGTGCAATTTATTTGGCAAAATTTATTTTCTTTAATCAAATGACATATTATTTTCCGGACATTTACTTCATTTAAAATATCAAATAACTTAATAATTAAAATTTTTATTTTATAATTTTCTTTTTTATATTCTTAATTTCTTAGTGCATAACTTTCTTGATTTAAAATTTAATTATTTAATGTTTGTTTTGCAAACTAGTTCTGCTTACATAATTATTAGAATTATAATTGTAGCAATATGTATACATATTTTTTGTGGTGAACAAATGATGATCGGGCGGGTAACTATTATGCGTGGATTAGAATATTAACGCCCAGTTTCTTCCTTCTCTAACAAGGGTCCTATTTGAGATTTAAACAGTTGCATATTGACAATTGAAATTTACCGAATCAACATACTTTCATTTGATCAATATATTATTGATATATGTCCACATAATTTGAGTTTAGGTAATTTTACATAACTTTTAACATAATACAATTAGTGTTTGAACTATTCTTTATAGAAAATGACCCCATATTCAATTCTTGCCAAACAAAAAAACAAAAAAAAACCCACTCAACAATTCTTAATTATCCTCTAATCTATCTTCTTCCCAAAAAAAATTTCAGCATAACCGTGGAAAGTTGTCTTAACTCCTGTGGTGGCCCGGCGATGTTCTTTTCTCCAAAGGGGGTGGAAAGGATAAGGACACGCATGCACTGATAAGTGATCACCAAAAACAATCATAAAGCAATTTAGAACCCAATTGTCAAAAGGGTAACTCCTTTTTGATTTCGAATCCCCTACCTAAATCAGTGGTTAGGTGTAACAGAGAAGAGATAACTAATATTAATATAATATTAATATTAGCCACCCATGTTTTCTTACCTTAATTTACTCAACTTCAAATTTTTTTTTAGTGTCTTTTTGTTGCCTTAATTAAATTATTCTTGAATCCATTAACTATATAGCAATCAAATAGAGAGGTAAGCACGTTCACTTTAAAGTCATCTGCAATATATTACCAAAATCTAACTAATATCAGTATTTTTACCCAAGCCTTTGAAACCTAAGTTTTGAAAACCATAGACATATCATGAAATAAATATAGAGAGAATTAAGGATGGCAAGTTTTTTAGGTTGGAATGAGATACAAAGAGAATCCCCAATCTTAGTCGAGAAGCAAGGGGAATTTTGTTTCCATAGGATACGGATGGAGAGAAAATTCTTCCATCATGGTTTTAGGAATAAGAACGGGATCTCGTTTATTGCATAGTAGAAATCCTGAAATAAAAATTTACTATAATACTCCTTTACAATAGTTGAATAATGGATAATATATAGTGTACATTGATAATTACATATATAATTAATAAAAAAACCTTATTTATTCATAAAAAAACTTATTTAAAAAATTTAAAATTCCCTCCACCCTTGGGGTCCCACTTTCGTTGCCATTCTGAAAGAGAATCATCTCACTATGATAAATTTTTAGGTCATTTAGAACAAATTATCTAAATTGTAGTGTGGTGCTCCAATGATCATTGAGCGAGGGTTTGAATGTTAGAATCTCCTCTTTTATCCTGGAGCGAGAATGATTTTATTCAAACTAAGGATTATTTCATGCTAGTTTATATCCGACAAAGACAGTTAAAACACTAGTTGAAGGATAAATCGGTTTTCAAATTAATAAAAAAATTTAGTATGGTATGCACTAGATAGTTGATATGGTAATCATACCTCAATCTGATTGACCACTGGATTGGTTAATCATCCTACATTAAAAATTATTTTGCTAGTTTCATGGGTAGGTCGATCATCTTGGGATAATGGTATATGGGGCTCCATGTAGTTTGTGCTCTCTCAAGTTCTAGGGATCTCATTAATTAGTTTATTCATAAAATCGTATTAGTCCAATAAGGATCTGATTACGTGACAAGGATTATATTTATGTTTCTAGAACAATAAGACTTTATAGATTCTACGTATTAGTAATAATGATAAGTTTACGTTTTTAAACTTGCGTATCTTTTATGTATCTATAAAAATACTAATAAAATATTAGTGTTTTATTGTATAAATTTTCAAAACTCATTATATACATGTGTTCTATTGTGATTTTTACAAAATATCTAGAAATAAATGCATAAATATAATAGAACTCCATATTAATTAACACCAAAATTTAGTGCTAGCCAGTTAATAGTGTAATACTAAATGTCCTAAAACGTTTATTAAATATATCCACAAAATGACATAAAACTGGAAGGGAAGGGTCGTTTGAAGGACAAAAATGGGAACTAATCGATATATTTGGACTGCTATAAATTTCCTTCTTTTTTTTTTTTTCTCTCCCGGAAGCTCAAAAGAAATTGATTGAAGAGGTTCAGCTTCTGCAGGTTCCATTTTTTGTAATCCAGCCACACCTACATATTTATTGCATACACAAATTGCACCTCAATATATAGTTGTGAACTGAAAAGTAAAAAGTATACATTTTTATAAACTATTGTTATTTTTATTTCGTGAACATAAACTATGCGTAATACTGTTATAAAAGCATGCAATATGTACAAGAATATATGGTTAATAACTGAAAAGACACTCATGACCAAATGGGTTTTTTAGATAAACTCGATACAATTGATTAACATCTACAATCTCTTCCCCTTTTTGCTTTCTACGTGAACCCAACTATTAAAATTTTTTTAAAAAAAAAAGCATTTACAAATCTGCTTAAATTTCAAATGTGCATTTTTAAGCATGTGAGGCGTTAATTTCAAAGTCTTATTTTATATGTCACGTTTAAAATTGCTTAAGTCAAATATAATATTCTTTCTGACTCGAGCTTACAATTTAAGTGGTCATCATGTTGTCTCCTTTTTCCGAATTTGCGGATTCGATCTCACATTCCTCTTTCTCCATCAAAGCTATTAGGCTCTTTATGTAACCAAAATATATATATATATATATATATATATATATATATAATGTTCTTTCTTGTTTTGTTTATTTACATTAAGGCCTGCTTGATGCTTCTCAGCCTCTGCCCAATGTCTCTCCTAATTAGGACTGCTTGTTGCTTGCAACAAATGGGTAACGCTTTTTGTACGGTTACTATACTACATAAAGATGGGGTTGAGTCTTGACTCAAATGGTCACTTGGGCTTACGACTCTCTCCCCACCCAACTTCAATCTCTCTCCATTCATATGTGCCTAAAAAAAGAAAATACTACACAGGTTACATAATAAAATTATAAAATACAACTGTCAAATGTTTACTATTTAGTCTCATATATTTATTGTGCACAATTTCTTGACATGCATCTGGCATTACTCCAATAAATATGTGATTTTTGAGGCTTCAGCAGTATGCAGTCAAAATAAAGTGAAACATGGATTACTTTCATTAACACATATATGCTTTACATGGCTAATCTATACACCAGGTGACTGCTACACAATATCCTGTTTCTGCAAACTCTTTCATGTGGGACCCGAGACAGGAAGAGGGTAAAAAGAAAAACCTTTCACAATGCTTGCTTCAATGCCAATTCCAAACCTCACCCGGAAACCAAATTTGGAAGTACACAAGTTTAACAGCATTTGCAATTCACAACTCCCTTTGCTTCAACCTCTCTTTCAGATGAATTAGTTTGCCCTTGACTTGTTTAGGCAACTCATCAGATGTCTCAGTTTCAGCCTCGTCCACTTGTTTTCTCTGTATAATATCGTGGTACATTGGTCGAAACCAGGTTTGGAAAGCCCTGTAGGAGAAATGGGGGAGAAGAGCACATATGACCACCAAAAGGGTAACTAACCAATAAAGACCACTGGAAGCACATTCTTCCACAAGTGAAGTAGTTAACCGGTAGTGCCATTTGGCAATTCACAGTCCACACTACACTTGTATACAGTATGACCCCAAATGCTTCATAATCGATCCCCTGACCATCTCTTCTGAAGGCCTGGTTTAAGATGGAGTTGGTAGTCATGAAGAAGATAATCAAGGAACTAATGACTCCATTAAGCATGCAGCCAAGTATCCGGGGCCAGCTGAAGAGGACGCCCTCGACTCCTCTAGATATAGAGAAGGGTACTGTGAAAAGAAAGCAAAGTTAGTACAGGGTTCATCATGCTTCACTTTTAATAATTATAATAAATGAAAAACAAAATAAATTATATCATTGAAGTAGGCACATGGGTACACATGAATTTATAGAAGTGCACTTTTGTATTCAAATATGTGTGCATGACCAAACAAATTACCATATACTTGTAGTTTAATCAAATGCCCATCATTATATTTTGCCTAGTTCCATAAAATATCTTGTAAGCTTTAGTAAGCCTAGTGTAGCTCATAACACACCAAGAATGGAAAAAAGGTTTTGATCATGTACATGTATAATACAAAGTGATAGTGATTAAAACAATAATTTTACTAGATACATGGTAATTGAAAAACTGATGTCATGTCTAGATATCTGAGAGAAATTCTTCAGTGCATGTAATTCTATGCTGTTAAAAGGAATATATGATTATTCCTGGGTCCATAAAATATCTGAAACGTACACATAGAATTTGAAGAGTGACAATTTTGTACCTTAAGGCAAAGTCGGCCAGAAACATCCTGATCAAATACACCAAGAGCAATTACAGGAAGTGATGTGAATAAGACATTGTAAAATGACATGTACCAATCGTTATATGCAGGTTGGCCAGAGAAAGATGCATATGCCTCGAACCAAAATAGGATAAATCCAAACGTAATGTTCTTGTAGAAGAAATAGCATATCTGCATTTGCAAATAAAAGTTAACCAGTAATGAAGGATTTGATGAGATGAACACATTGCCTATCTTCATCTGAACAACAGATTTGACACAGAATGCATTCACAAACATGTAAAGAAGAATGGAAATAATATGATCACTTTCAGCATGAGCACCTAATTAATAAAAAAAAGGTTAGAAAAGATGCCCGAAATAAGGAAATGTGAAAAACAATTCATTCTGCATCTTTCATATTTATCTCACAATATTGTGCCAACTAATATCTGACCGCGAAAACATTCACCAGAGAAACTCTGATTTTGAGTGGTGAGACATTGGGATATAGATGGATGCATGGTTTTACCATCATTGCTATTCGCCTATAACACCAGTAACCATGTACCAACACCAAATGCTCCAGAAAACGAAATTGGGCGATTGCAAAATCACTTGCCATCACAGCCTGTAGATTAAGAAAAGGAGTTTTAAAGAAGTTACAAGAAAATAAAATTAAAAAACAGAAGATGGGAAACTGTTGCTAGAACTCAAGTTACCATTAATTTATCATGATATACATTGGTATGTGGGTGTAGCAAGAAGAAACTAACTAGAAAAATGCAGCAGAGAAATATCAATGCCAATGTGATCAGGTAATACATAATGTTCTCAAAACACAAGTTTTATACAACAAACAAGGAAGAAGAGGCAATCTGCAACTCTTGGGTACAAAATCCATTCCCTATAACAAACAAGCCAGATAACTGAATCACTGAAATTTTCTCTAATTTTAGGGCACATGTGTAGGGACAGAAGAGAGAGAAAGGGAAGGACAGAAGAAAATGTCACTAAGATCAGTTGGCTAGAACCACATCAGAATCTCTGGTACCTCACACCACCCAAACTCCTAATTCAGCAAGTTAAATAATTCATTCAGCAATAAATGATAATAAAATTATTTTTTTGTGCACATGTTTATATCATTGCAGATAACATTGATTCCACATTTAATTGTAAAATATAATATTTAGTCACCAAAATCAGACCTTAATGCTACAATCAACAGCACAGCCATATGAAAATGACCTAGAGGTAAACAAAGCTTTAAACAATATGATTAGGAGAAAAGTTTATACAACTTTCAAAATCTATGCAAATAAGATGCATACTAATGAGATAAAATAGAAGATTAGACCATATTTATGCCGGGGTTTGGTTTTTTTGGAAATGTTGTACAATTTCTTCACTGTATATGTAATCACAACAAAAGTTTTAAGTAGAAGATAGTAAAAGGTACTGCTCAGATAGGTACGAGTAAAGGTATTTTCAGACCTGCATCCCTTCAGCACCACTGATGCCAACTCCAATATCAGCCTCCTGAAGCATGCCAACATCATTTGCCCCATCACCAATAGAAACTGTTGTCTTTCCTGTTCCCAATTTTACCAACCTCGTAATCTGAATTTTTTTTAGTTTAATATGATGATTATTATATCTTGACGCCAAAGCACCAACTATGCACAAGAAATTATGCAAATGGAAAAAGAGACTGCATGCCCACAATACTCACATGTGCTTTCTGTTTGGGAGAAGATCAGCAACATATGACAGAAGCACATTTAACTGCCAGCTCAAAAAAGGACTTCTCCAATTTCTTGTTAAGAGAAAAATCCAAGGACTTCCCATCAATTATCAAGCCAAATGCAGCATAAATATATCAGATATTCAAAATCCAAAACACGCCTCATAAATATGCCCAATGTTGACTGCAGTTTCCATTTTGTCCCCAGTTAATACCCATATTTTGATTCCCGCCTGGGCAAGCTTATCGATACATTCAGGAACCTGCACTTGCCAGTAATCAGTTTAAACTTTATCAACCACACAATAATGTAAGTAACATCAACGGTTGATTTTTTTTATTTAAATAATTTTTCTTTTGTAGTGGACCAACTCAGCAAACCAGATTTTTTTAATTAAAAACTTCCATCTCATAATTCATAATGTGTATCAGTTTCAAATTTGTGAGAGGAATGAACACTATAATGAATAACTTACATATAGCACAAAATTAAATTTTATACTGACTCCCTTCTGCAGTCTGTCCTCAACTGCTGTAGCACCGAGAAGAATCAAATCTCTTTCCATCTTATCAGCAGCTGCATCCATCAATACATCTCGGTCTGCACCTACAGAAGTCCTGGCCTTTAAAAACTCCTCTTCCCACAACTTGTATTCTTCTTCACCAAGTTTACGATATGTGACTATCAGAGTTCGTAAACCTACCTCAGCATATTTTTTGATATGGTCTTTAGTCTCAGCCTCAAACTGTCTTCCATCTTGTGAGAGCCTCTCAAACATAACACTGAATATATGCAGAGGTATGCAAGACTTGACATCACTATACCCATCTTTAACTTGAAATAATTAAACATATAGAATTGAATATTGAGTAAAACCTGTCCGCACCCTTGCATAAGAGCAATAATTGATTATCTTCATTCCTTACAATCACTGACATTCTTTTGCGGGAACTGCTGAACTCTAAGACATGCAGAAGGTTGTAAACTCTAGTCATCACAATGGGGATGATAAGAAATCAATCAAACATAAAAGTCCCAAACAACTGAAAAAAATGAAAATGTATCAAAACTTGCTATATGTATATATTATCATGCCTTAAGCATATTAAATCACTTTCTAACAGTAAGCCAGATGAAGGACATACTTGTCAAAGTGTTACAAAACTATAACAGAAACTGGACTCTAAAAGGAAAAAAAATTCAGGCTAGAAATATTTTGGCCAAATTGATGGGTCAATTAGATTATATACTTTCAAAGTGCTGGTTTCTCTGAATGAGGGATAAAGATGATCTGATGCTTCACAAAGTTAATATTTCCTTGAGATTTTACAAGCCCCATTCTTCCCATCATGAAAAAGCTTTAAACAAGTAAATTTTCCTTCCCTTGAATTTCATCCAAAAGCCTGCAGAACATGGCCACTCTCAGAAAAATCTTTTCCTATATTAAAATATACATATTCCAGGAAATTGTAACAAAGAAATAATTAGAGTTTTTTTTTTAATAAAGATAAGCCATTATGACTCCCATAATAACTATGAAGAAATTGGTAGGATAAATATTCACCCAGATTGGACAGGTAGAATATATAATACATCACAATTTAAAAAGTCATAACATAGTGTTAATTCTAGTGAGAATTTAGATCAAACTTTATTGATAACAATTAATTACTCTCTACCATTTAGAAATTGTAGAATCTCACTTTGAGGAGAAGATTTTAAGTTTAAGGACTGAATCTACAGGAAACTTATCAGCACATAAGGTGGAACTACAAATTGGATTTAATAGTAAAATCAGCTAGCCAACCTGTCAACCTTTTTTCCACTCTGATAATCTAATTCGTGCAATGATATGCTTGTTTGTGTCCTTGCAAAAAGCTTAAAAGCAAGTTCCTTTGCAGCTATGACAAAAGCGGCTTCATCCGGTGACTCAGCTTCATAGGAAATTTCTCCTGATTCTTCATCTACTTCAGGAATAGCTGTATGACGAATTGCTAAAACTCTGAAAGAATTTCTGTATGATGTCTGAATGAGGTTCATTAACCCATTGCCCATTCATTATCCGTTCATCTCTGAAGTTGAAACCCTTAATTGGCCTATTGGAGTCCATTGCATCACTATTTTGGTCCTGGACATCAGATGATACCCTATCAACTCTAGGTTCTGCATCTCCCTCTCTCCTTGCAAGTGCCCTCTCTACTTCTGTCATACCATGACCATATGGAGTGCCTGCTATGGTACATTTTACAAATTCCATATAATTACATGTCAAAGTACCTGTTTTGTCTGACAATATTGTATCAACCTGACCAAGTTCCTCATTCAAATTAGATGTGCGTGCATGAGCTGCCTTGTCTGTTTCCTCATAATACATTTCCTGATCTTGGTTAATAAAAACACTCTGCAATACTTTCACAATTTCAATGGAGACATATAGTGATATTGGAATTAGATATCCATACAACATAAGGGCAGTCAAAAAATGAAGAATAGCAGCAAGTGTTGCCCTTCTAGGGTCATAAAACATTGTTGTATTATCTGGACGAAGATACCATCTTCTATAACTGCCAGCTCTAGAGTCCTTTTTAGTTTCAATGCCAAAAAAGACCGAGCCAACAAAGGATATCAGAATCAAGGTAGTGAAAAGGATATAGATTATCTTGTCCATTTTTCTCTCAATTTTGTTTCTCTTAGATGGAGGATCAGTAGCATTTTTCATCACTTTTGTATCATGGCCAGTAAAGATAACAACACCATAGATATATTCAGTGTTTTTGAGCTTAGAATCTCTTAAAAGAATCTGCTGTAAGGAAAGTGGATATTGTTGGCCCTCATAATGCAAGGTTCCAACAAATGAGTACAGATTTTCATTAGGATCCTCACATTTGACCACTGCCCTAAATGTTTGAATAGATTTTTCATCGTGACAATGAGCTGTCACCTCCAAAGCTTGCTTTAATTTTAGATTAGTCTCTCCATCGAGATTCATAGTCTCAACATAGCAGACTCCGTCCTCATGGCTTGATGATAGCAGAAGGAGATCAGCAGGAAAGTATTCATCCTTATACACTTTAATAAGATCACCAACATGAAGATTCTTCTATCTGGTTTCCACAAATGCATATTTTTTAGCATACACCTCAACCTTTCGGTTGTTTGCCTCTATATCGTGAAGAAAATTAAGGAATTCAGCTAGGACAACCTTTTGGGGGAAAAAAAGATGAGACTTATCAATTAAAAAGTGACAGCTTGTACAAATTTAAAGATTGCTAATGAAATTAATCAAAAAATACAGGGAGTGATTCCGAAAAGAAATGGCTAATAAAATTTATATGACAAGATTGGAAGAGTCAAACACATCCAAAGCTAATCTTTTATTTAAAAAAAAAAAAAAGAAGGAAAAAACTCAACCAAAGCTAGTCACTATCAAGTATCAACCTACATGGACATAAAGCAGTAAAAGTTTTAAGGCAGTATGGTCTTGGACGATATTCTTTCCTATAATCATTTTCCAGGACTGAGGAAGATGAACCAATTAGTACATGATGACATAGAAGTTTGAAACTAAGAAGTACAAATTACCCAAAGGCCCCAAGCTCCTCACTACTAGACCTCACCTAGCTTTGAATTGTTTTGTAGACAAGTATGAAATTTGATTGACTTGGTGTTTATTTTAACTGTATTTAAGGAGAAAGAAAAGGTTTTGCAAGAATAACCAGGGTCAGTACTACATATATTGATAGGACCAAGAAAAACTATGAATTTTAAGATAATGGAGGATGTAAATGTAAAGTATAATAACATTATGTTCCTAGTGTAAGTCAGTTACATATTTTATGTTATTATAACTACGAGTATTCAATAGGTCTTAATTGATTGATCTAATCTCAACCAAAGCTTGACCCCACCGTGGGAAATAAATAACATTGCAAATGAACTATTAGACAATCTTAAACCAGTGTAACTTCACTAGTTGATCCTTAACAGTAGAAAAAGGAAAATAAAATCAATTTTCATTTCGTCTATAATTTTTTTATAGAAAAACATAACACCACTGCAAGCCTGCTTAAAGAATTCTCCAATTTCATTGAACATATCTATCTTCTGCCTGCAATACAGTTGTTCTTTACCTGTCATGCAGGTCTAGTAGTAAAAGGGGGACCTATATAGAAACTTACACTAGAAGAAGTGATGGGAGTAGCTAATGTTGACTTAAAGAAGTGAAAATAAAAGCTACAACATTGAATTGGAACTACAGGATGAAAAAGATATTTACGTCTACAGAATTTGAAGGAAGATAGCATAAACATTTTAAATAATTACCTGCTTTTTCCTCCTCCAATCTTCCACAGCTTCCTTGGCCATGGTAGCTCCAATCACAACTACCAATGGTGCAACAATACTTAGAGCTGTATACGGCGCCAAGGGACTAAAAGAAACAAAGGCCACAATAAGAAAGTAAATATTTGCAACCCTCCTAAACTGCCATAATTGCCTCTATAATTTAGCTTAACTGCTTCTGGATTATCAGGATCATTGCAGCAGACGACCCTTGAGTACCCTCTCTGCCCAATTTGGGAATGATCATCTCCAAAAGAAGATTTTATGCAAGAAAAGGAATATAGCTTGCTAAAATGTATGCTACATTTCCTCCGTCCGGGCATTTTTGCAAATGGGTGTTATCTTCTTTTCTTTTATAAATTCAGAACTTCGCCCAATCCTCTTTCATTGATCTTCTTCTCAATTTCCAATAAAGTCACAGAAATACCAACACAATCACCTGAAGCTCAGAATTTTGTTTTTCAGCATGAACATCCTTACTCTAGGAAGAACAAAAGCACCAAAGTTCAATGGATACGTTCGGTAAAAGTTGAAGAGAAACGTCATGTTAAGCTTAAAAAATATTCCATCTTGATTAGCTAATGAGCTTTAAATGCCTAGTTTCTGTGCTACTAAAATATGACAATAAAACTGGTCAATTCCTTACTCCCACTGAAAGCTGCAGACGTCTCTTCTTTGAAGGCTCAACCGGACAGAGACTGGAAAGGAGATAGAGAGAGGGGAAGAAATGGCAAGGCAATTAGCTTTGCCGCTTCTATAAGCAAACAAATGAGAGAGAGGCAGGGAAACTCTAGAACCGACTAAAGAGCAGCTTAATATTACTGCCCGGCCATTCACCAAAGAAAGATTTAAAGGGAGGAAAAGGAAAAAAACAAAACAAACAAAGCAAAAGAGGGAAGCGAATGACGCGAAGGCACTGTTTGTTGCTGCCTGAAAAGTTACATTACAGGATAGTTGAAGCATCGCTCCACTGTAGCTCTTTGGCAAATTTTGCCTTATGCGTCAACGGGCCTCCGGATAAGATAATCTGATTATTTTTCGGGGGCTCTATTTTTATTTTTTATTAAAATTTAATGAATACATTTTGTTTTTAATTTTATATTTATTTTTTTAAATCTTTTTATAAATATTGATTTGAGACTAATTTTAATTGAGTAAAATTTTATATTCAAATTAAAATTTATATAAAAAGTATAAATTTAAGTATATAACTTTAATATTATTCTCCTAATAAAACTTAATTCAATTTTAATATGTTAATAAATCAAAATTGCTCTCTCTAAGTGGCAAGTATATATCATCATTTATTTTGGCATCCATTATATATCATCATTAACATTCCAAGAGCTTGTGGACACTAATTCTATTTCTTTTGCAAGGAAAAGAATCATATAATTCTTTTTTCAATGTTATTCATCTCAAAATTACATCAGATGTATTTCAATGAATCTGCATACCATTTATTAGTAATCAAAAGATATATAAAAAAATAGCCTGTAAAATCTATCTTATGTAATAAATTATTATTAAAAACTGAAATGATATATTATTTTAAATTTATAATTTATTTATTATTTATATTTAATTTTATTAACAGTAACCTATTTTGCAATTTTTAAATAAAATATAAAATATACTTTAAAGAATCCCATCCTATAAAAAAAACATATTCTTAACAATAAAAAAAATCCCTCAAAAAAGAAGGTAGAGGAAAAGACAAATGTATATTTTTGCTTGAATATCATTGTACATACAGTGTGGAGAAACTATTTTGACCTTTTTTTTTAAAAAAAAAAAATAGGAGAATTGGACTGGTGGTGTTATGGAGAAATGCTGTTTCACACACCTCATTTGTTTAGATGAAAGAGAAGTAAAAGAAAAAATATAAAAATATATAATTTATGTACAAAATTAATATGTATATATCATTATTTAATATTATATGATGGTAACTACTAAGCCCTAACCATATGAACTTATCTTCTACATTTAAGAGCTAACAGTGGACTATTTGAATAATACTGTTTATATGTTAGATAATGTATAGAAAGTGCACAAAATTCATAAAAGAATGGATTCTTATTCATTTTAGACTAATACATTATGCATTTTTTATACAAGATGTAATGTACCATCATAAGAAAAATATTCCTTGCACTTGTTAATCTTTTAGACTTTATAAAATTTAAAGAAATGACTTATATATTACAAAAAAAAAGTAAAAATAAAATTATAAAATTAACAAAATTACGAACGTAATGTTATATAGTATACAGTTCGCCCGGGATGGGACACGTGTATATGGGTCCCAGTTAGCCAGTGAAGTTACGGTGGTGGTCCCACGTTAGCGAACATGCCTCCGATGCGGGGGCGACGGTCAAAGTCGTAAGACTCTTGCAGAGTAATGCTTCAAGTAAGCTTACGCTTCAGTAACGTATTTAAATTTAAATATATAATTGTTATACAATATTTATATTGTTTTAATTTATTTTCATACACCTCTTTGATGTTTACGTAAGGAAGGCCACGCGCCCCTTCTTCCCACCAGCCCCAGCCACTTCGATCAAACATTCATGCCCATTTTCCTATTTCTTTTTCTTTTTTCATCTGAAAAGAAAAATTTTGAGTTAATACCAAGTTATATTCATATTTCAAAATATGAAAATTTTATATCATTTAAAAAATAAATAAAATAAAAATAAATTTACTTTATTGTCCGAACAAGCCACTACAGAATTGCTTATTAATTTTCACTTCTTGGAGGACACTATACAAAATCTTATTATTACAAGTTATTAATAACGATTTACTATTGTCTACAACTTTAGTTTTACCCATCATGTCACTAATAATTGAATTTCTTTTCAGTGAAATCAAGTATGATACATTATTAGCACCAAAAAAAAAAAGTATAATACAATATCATAATTTATCCAAAAAGTTTTAACGAATATTATAATTTTATGCCCTTTTTTAACCAAATTTTATGTCATTATTGTACAAAATCAAAATTTATATAAATTTTAAAGTAAAATGTATCAAACTTTCTATATTATAAATTATGTATAAAATTTTTTTTGTAATATTAGTTAAGATAAATTATTTTTTTACTTTAAAAATTATATAAATTATTTTTATATATTTTAAATAATTTTTAAATTAAAATATGTGAAATAACTTATATAATTTTTAAAATATAAAATAATTTATTTTAATTAATATAACCAAAATTTTTTTTGTACAACTTAAAATGTAAAAGTGTTCGGTACGCTCATAATTTTATTAGCGTACAAATATTTTTAGCCCCAAAAGTGGAAGAATAATGCTGCAGCTACGCTGCTGCGTGATTGGCACGTCTCTTTGTTATTAAAAATAGATATAAAAAATTAAATAAAAAGAAATAAATAGAAGAGATGATAAGTGTAAAAGAATGTGTAAAAATAAGAGTATAAAAATTGTAACACTTAAAGTGAAAACCCGTTCAAAGGGATCGGGTATCCACCCAGGGCTCGGGTGTCCACCCAAATCTGTCCCCGGTCGTTTCAGTTTTGAAATTCTCGTATCAGCACCTGCAAGGTACATTTAGCGTTAGGCTAAGAGGAAATGTCGATGTCGCGTCCACTCTCTGACGCCGGTCAGGGGCAAAACTGCCCTTCCAAAAAATTGTAAAAAACGAAAAATTGCCGATAACCAACAAGATCCGATAAATTCACCTATTTGAAATGAAATATGTTTGGCCCCCCCCCCCCCCCCCCAAAATTGCATCACAGTTTTCCTGCTTGCCTTCTCCCCCTGCAGTTGCACAACTTTTCTGTCAAAATAAATAGGTAAAATATATAGAATTTTTTTAAATTTTAAATTAATTTTATTTTTTTAATTAAAAAAATTTTTAAATAAATTTTTTATTTATAAAAATTTTTAAATATTATATTTTTTAAAATTTAAAAAAATAATAAAAATAACTTTTATTATAAAATTAAAAAATTAAAGAATTTTAAAATTTTAACATTAAATCTCAACTTAAACCTTAAATCTTAAACTTTAAATCTTAAAATCTTAAATCTTAAATTTTAAATTTTAAACTCTAAGTTTTAGGCCTTAAACTTTAAATCCTAAATTCTAAATTCTAAACCATAAATCCTAAATCTTAAATTTTAAACTTTAAATTTTAAATCTTAAAATCTTAAACTTTAAATCATAAATCTTAAATTATAAATCTACACTAAATTTTTTTTTTATATTTATAATAGATTTTAAAAATTTATGTATATTTAAAAAATATTTTTATCATTTTATTAGGCCAAATTAGAGATTGATTAAAGAATATCTAAATTTTGACAAAAAATTTGATAAAAAAAATATTTTAAAATTTTTTTATAATTTAAAAGAATTATTTAAAATTTTTAAAATTTAAAAAAAATTAAAATTAATTTAAAATTCAAAAAATTTTATATATTTTAATCAAATAAATATTATCTAAAATTTTCAATTATTTTCCCCTAAGATTAGTGGTCTCTCCCACCTAAGAAGGTAAGGGGGAGCAGAGCACCTTCTCGCAGAACAAGGAGAAACGGAAAAAGGAGCTCTGCTTTAATTTTTATCTAATTTTAGATTCTTTTAGTTTTTTCTTCTATGGAAAAAAAGCAATAAAAAACCGGTAACAGATTCGATCCGAGCACCTGAGGTGTAGGACAGTTTGGCACAGACACACACGGGGAGAGTTGAAGCCATCTGAAACTCCGTAGTGTTCGTCTTCGTCGTGGTCATCATAGTCTTCAGAGTTCAACTAGAAGTTTTAGTTGATGGGTAATTGAGCGCCAGCTGAATGGGCATCGTTTCCGGCGGGCGACTCCATTACCCTGACTCGGTCAGATTCAATCCTTGTTCAGTAAGACTTCCTCGGTGGTGAAACGAAACCCTAGGTTAGTATTTCTTTATCGTGAATCCTTATCAAGCGCCAATATTGCCCAGTTCTTTTTCCGATTTATTTATGGACAAAAAGGCAAAATTTTTTTTTTGGGTTCTTTCAGGGAAAAGTTATTACTTTATTAATTCACTAGTTATGTACAGTGATTTCTGGTTGGTTGAATTTGATAAATTCTGGGCTGCAAATTTTTTATTTTTCAGTGGACTTTAAAGCATTTATATCCGTTATTAATCATGCATTTACTTTTGCTGAGGCAATAATTGGCAAGTTGCTCTGTATAAAGCTTGCACTTACGGTTTGTGCAGAGGCAATAAGAAGCGCTGGGATTTCTGTATTACCTTTTTTTGTCATTCCTTGAGGATTTGGTGGATGGAGGATAGAGATAGAAAGTTTGCACTCAGTTTTATCTATTTATGGTTCAATTTGGTCTATTCCATTGTTAGCGCAAAGAAATAGTAACTTTTTACGGTTCATAAAGAAAAATAATGAGATGATTTATGTATTGACTGCAAAGATAAAGGTCATGCTTATATCTGTGATCAGAATTCCTCTAGTTTATGGGATCGTGATGACTGTCTACTAGCCTAGAGTGGTAATCATGCTGAATTGTTGTTTATACCCTGAGGAAGAAGTTTGTACCTATTGTCCTGGTTACTTTTGGGGGAGGACGTAAAGGAATTGGATGTGCTGTCAGGAAGACTTTTGCAGTACTGGGGGATGGAGATGAAGTGTCCATGACTCCATGGCTTTAAAAGTAAGCTCCATTTAGACAGCGCAGAAGCTAACAGAAAAGGTATTATGAAAAATTGATATTGTTCTCTTGCACTGGAGTTTGCAGATTAAAAGTTGCCAGTGAAGTCTTGGTGGTTTTGGTATTGCAATTGGATAAATGTTGAAGAAAGTAAAGGAAGTCCAAAGTCGTTCTTGTATAGAGGTTTATTTCAAGTGAAAGTGGGTTTTGGAAGGGTGTAGTAAACAAATTGCATTGATCTATTGCCTAATAAAAATGAAGGGACAACTAGATTATTGAGTTTTACTTATTTTTTGTCTGCTGAGGAGCTGAAATGAATCTACAGATATATTTTACCTGCTCAATTACAGGAAATTGCCTTTAGGGCTTCCAAAAGTGAAGAAAATTTTTATTCTATTTGCAAATTTTTTTCGTATGACTATATGAAAGTGTGGAAAAATTTTGAATTAGGTTCCTCAAAATCATGGAATTGTATTGCCTACTATTGGGGAAAGAATGATGTTGTATTTTCTTTTGAAATCTTGTGATCCCTAATTTCTGCCTTCAAACTTGCATTTTCGCTTTCCCTTTCTTTTCCCCACAACTAAGGAGCTTCTCAACTATACCTTTGCACCTGCTAGATCCCAAATTCTGAATTATAGATCTTGCTGAGAATTTTATAGCCCATTTATGTAATCAGAACTCCCTCTGGTTTTTTCTTTATTTCTTGTCTTCTCAACAATAGTTTCTTGTGCTATAATTGTATCTGCTTCTTAATGTCCAGCAATAAAGGCCCAATCATACCCAAGAAAAGAGAAAACAGTGACCAACAGAATTAAAAGAGGGGTTGGGTGGGGAATGCTGCCCATGTTTGTTACCAAGGTTATCCCTGATACTTGCAAAAGGAGTAGGGCTGCAAGAGTTTGGAGTAGAAATTTGTCAACTAAAAAGATAAGGAAAACATAACAAATGCTTCTGTGATTTTGAGAACTGCAGAGAATAGCCTACATAATTGGTACTTTCGATTTTTTTTTCTAAATAAAGAAAAAGAACAAAAGAAATGCATCATTTAGGGAAAAAGAGCGTAAATAACTTGCCAAAAATGCTATCTTGTGTAATTACTATTTTTTTGAGAATAGTTACTGAAAATAGGTAAAACAAATACGCTCTCAGAGTCTGTTGCCCCTCAGGATTGGAATGTGTAGATGATCCTTTATTATTCTTGGGGTGATTTGTCTTGATGTTTCTTGGAGTGGCAGAGGATTCTTTGGTAATGTTAAGGTTTGAAGCTTTAATTGTTTCCATGGTCTACAATATCAATGTTGCATAGTTATAAATAAGTATTGGGTGATATCTGATGTTCATTTAGCATTTTACCTCAGACGTGGATGGAGGATTATTATTTTGAAAAGCTCTTTTAACTATGTACACTGAGTCAGATTGCAGATTATAATAAAAACTAGGGTACACTGGAAATAGTTAGAGGTTACTCCATTTTTAAGATTGAGATTTGATATACAATGCATCCTACTTGAAGTCCAGAGCATTTACCAATTTGTAGGTTGTTCTTGTTACTGGTTTACATGATAAATGAATAGAGAGGCACGTTTACTTCAAAACTTTTTGGTTTGTCCTGTCACGTAATGTGCATATTTTATTCTGGGCATCTGAAGAGCCACCTGCCTGCATGCTCATAAGATATCTTTATTTAATGATGTTCTTGATTCGTTATGCATATTAAGATGCAATTAGGGTTCAGTTGTTTAGTGTAGAAACCCATTTTTCAAAAAATACTTTCCTATTTTTGATGTGAAAGTCAACATAAAATATTTTATTGCTCATCCTTTCATGAGAGGAAGAATATTTTTCTGTCAAAAAGAGGAAATTATTTCATAACAAATTAAGTAATGAATAATTAGTAGAGGATGTATCATTTCCTAAAACTATTTTCGCTCAAAAATGATTTCTAGGATAACGTTCATATTAGAAAATATTTTTCAGGAAGCTATTTCCACCATTGAGCTACTTTCTTTAAAAACACATACCGTTAGAGAGTGATAAGTTCCTGCTTCTTGACTCTATAAAGAAAGCTATCACTTTTTAAGTTGTTTAATGATTGCTCAAAACCAGGTGCAGCTTGTGATTTGTTCACTGTGCTTATAAGCATAATTGGTTTTCTATGTGTGCTTGTATATTTGCATTAATATTAGTCTCTCCCCTTGTGTTATTATTGCATTTCATTATGATCCTCTCTCCCAATTTGGTGTTCTAATGTCTTTTAACTTGCAGGGTTAATTGATCAATTATCTCGAGAAGTGGGTCTTTCTTTATCATGTTATATCTGACTGTTGGACATTGATTTGACATCCTATACAGTCAGCTACCCACTCAGTGCTAGTTTGATACCTTTGGTTCTTGTATAGTGCTGAATTAGTTGTGTAACATGTAATATTGTTAGTTCAATTTATTACATCAAGTTATTGTAGATCTGAATATACTCAATGTATGAGATACAAACTTTGTATTATCTAGTGTAAGTTACTGTTGAATGAAAGCATTAGAGATTCCATGCTTATAGGAGTAGAAAGATAAACTGACTGGTTTTTCAACGAAAAGCATCTTCATGAAGTTGTTCAATGTGCTCTTCAGATTGTCTTGATGTATGGGGAAATGCTACCAAATTGGAAGAGGCATCACATCAATATGACACTCACCTCTTCAGCATGTGATCTATACATGACTGGTACAACAACGAGTGAAGAGGGTGTGGATGTGATGATATAAACAGAAAAATGAAGCATGTGTATGAAAAAAGATTTCCTCTCAATGCAAAAGATTATAAGCTATATGAAGACGTAGGTGAAGGCGTTAGTGCTACTGTATACAGGGCTCTTTGTATTCCACTCAATGAGATAGTTGCCATCAAAGTTCTTGACCTAGAGAAGTGCAATAATGATCTGGTATGCTGGCTAACCTCTTCTACAGCATGAACATTTGTTATGATAGTTTTCCATATGTGATTATTTTACTTGTTTAATATATGATTGCTATCAATAGAAAATGGAACAAACTTAATTTTCATTGGTCTCTAAAAATAAGGCCATGAGGCCTTTTGCAATTTCATCAGTCCATTTGATTAATTATTATACAATTGGAGAGATTGTGGTTTTTTTTTTTTTTTTTTTCTTTTTTAACTTTTTGGGAACTAGAAATTGGTCCATGTATATAGCATAAGTATGTTATTTTTATATTCTTCTGTTGTTGTGTATAGCATCAGTATGCCATTTTTAAAACTATTTTTTAAAGAAATTGATCCATGTATATAGCATCAGTATGTTATTTTCTTATTCGTCTGTTGTTATATATTCAGTTTCTTTGTGTTACATTCTGGGATTCAATCGCTTATGATAATCTTAAAGGGTGATTTCAATCATTCGTACACTCTTTGGTGCAAAATTATGTATTTGTTTGTGCGGGCGTGTGCTCTCTTATTCTAGTCACTTAAAATGTGTAGCTCAGTGGTTGATTTCAATTGCTTATGAAAATGTGCAAGATTGAACTTCAGTCATCAGCTCATTGTTTGATGCTAATTTGTGTGTGGGCCTGCATGCTTATGCATGTCTTCTGTTTCTGTTATATTGTTTGAATTTTATATTACACCATATCTTTGCAAGTTATGCAGGATGGCATCCGGAGAGAGGTACAAACAATGAGCTTGATCGATCATCCTAATGTTTTACGGGCACATTGCTCTTTCACTAGTGGACACAACCTTTGGGTTGTGATGCCTTACATGGCTGGAGGATCTTGCCTTCATATAATGAAATCTGCCTATCCTGGGGGTTTTGAAGAGCTTGCTATCGTCACTTTATTGCGTGAGGTTCTCAAAGCTCTTGTCTATCTACATAACCATGGGCACATACATAGAGATGTGAAGGTATGACATGTCATCTTGGCCAATAGTTGGCCTAACTCTCTTTTTATATATGCAGCTTTCACATGTCCTATTTTATGATTCTCCGTTCATGAGGGATTGTATGAACTATTAGGACTGGTATATATCTTAAAGTGAGATATGTGTATAAATATATATTTGTAACCAATTAGAATTATGTGTGACTGGTTATGAAAGGTCTGTTTTCTGCTTTTTCGGTGTTCATGTCTATGCTTGGAAAGCTGAAGCTGGACCTTGGTGCATGGAGTTTTCTCCATATTTTCTTTACTAAATGGTGGATCTCTGGTCTTTTCCCCCTCCTTATTCTTTTTTCCCCTTAAATATGCAGGCTGGTAATATTTTGATTGACTGTAATGGTGCAGTCAAATTAGCTGATTTTGGAGTGTCTGCATGTATGTTTGATACTGGCAATAGGCAACGTTCAAGAAATACTTTTGTTGGAACTCCTTGCTGGTACCATTTGTATTAGTTTGGGCCTCCAGCTTATTGTGTATCAAATGAAACCTGGTTATTATATGTCTATTGACATGTGTCCTGTCTAATTCTTGCAGGATGGCTCCTGAAGTTATGCAGCAATTACATGGATATGACTTTAAGTGAGTTTATTTTGTTCATCTCTCTCCCCTTCATTCTTAAACCTTTTTTATTCCCCTTACAGTGTTCACTGATATTCTAGTCTTCGCTTTTTTAATAGGGAATTGCTATGCTACCCCCCTTCCTTATTCTACTACCCCACCTTGTATTCAGTCACATTCCCTTGTAAAAGTGGATGACGTGGCTGGCCATCTTCCCTTGTAATTTGAAGGAATAGAAGGTGGAGTAGTTGAAAAGGGGGGATAGCATAGCAAGACCCTTTTTAATATTGTTTTGATTTAAAATTCTCTGTAAACAGAGCAGACATCTGGTCATTTGGTATAACAGCACTGGAACTTGCTCATGGTCATGCCCCTTTTTCCAAGTATCCACCAATGAAAGTAATCTACTAATCTTTCTAAGTTTAATTGCATGAGCCTACTGGTAGCACTTCTCTGCTGCTTGTGTGTGACCTTGATCTTGGAGTTGATCTCTTTCCCTTGTTTTTCTGGATGCAGGTTTTGCTTATGACTTTACAAAACGCCCCTCCAGGTCTTGATTACGAAAGAGACAGGAGATTTTCAAAGGTTTGTGGAGTTCACTTGAAACTTTGTAGCATCATTCACTTGTAAAGGTTTTTAATAAAATTTTTCTCCTTTATTCTCAGTCTTTCAAAGAGATGGTAGCTGCCTGCTTAGTGAAGGACCCAAAAAAACGACCAAGTTCTGAAAAGCTTTTAAAGCACCACTTCTTTAAACATGCACGCTCCTATGAATATTTAGCACATGCCATTCTAGATGGCCTCGCTCCGCTTGGAGATCGTTTTAGGATGCTGAAGGTTTGTTGTTTATTTCCAAGTTCTTCTGTTCTGTGTAAGAAATGTTTGGCTTTTGCTGTAGTTCCTCTGACTTGCTTTTGTTGTTCCAGGAAAAAGAGGCAGATTTATTAGTTCAGAACAAGGCTCCTAATGAGGATAAGGAACAATTATCACAGGTGGTTGTTTATAATTTATGTATAGTGCATTTTGGTAGTCTTAGATGTTGGATCGTGATATTTTAAGCCCATGCCCTTGTCTTAGCAGGAGTAGACACATGTTTTGTTTCCAAAACATGTGTAAGAATAAGAGACAAAATTTGATATGATTTTAGTAAACATGTGTAAGAATAAGAGACAAAATTTGATATGATTTTAGTATAGTATAGACATAGAGAAGAGTTTAACAGAAGGATTCATTTGCAGACTGTGTATAGAAGAGAAGAATAATTGGTAACAGTTTTCACTGAAACATGTTTAAGTTGTGGATGGAACTAAAAAATGTCAGGGTAGGTTGTTTAGTGCTGAGTTACCTTCTATGAAAGTGTAGGAGACTAGGAGTACACAATCATGCTGAGTTACATTTGACCTTGAGTATTTATAAATGCACCTATATTTGAACTTAAACTCAACTTGCAGAAAGAATATATTCGAGGAATTAGTGCTTGGAATTTCAACCTAGATGATTTAAAAAGTCAAGCTGCTCTTGTAAGTACTTTTACCTTTTGAAATTGTGCTTTTTGAAATTTTATTCATAAGCTAGGTATTATAATGCTTCACATTGTAATTAGTTATGTGTTGCCAACAGATTCAAGATGATGGCATGCCAAACCCAGAAGAGCCAGATATGGGTAAGAAGCAAAATGATAGGTCCAATGATCTTGGGGTTCCAGCAGAAGGGCTGTCTGCTGTAGCAGTAGTGGTTAATCATTCGGATGTTGCACCCACACTGGACAAGGAGGTACCATTATTATCCTAGTTTGATTTATACCATCATATTTATCTTGTTTAAAGTGTTGTTTTCCCTTGTCATCTCTGAACTGCAAATCTTTCCTAAGATCTGCTCTCTATGCCTAAATTCATTATTCATTCATATATTGCTATTTGCATTACATCTTATTTCAGGACGGGTTCAATGATCTCCAGGATTTGGAGAGTTCACTTGCATCATTTCCCAATAAACCTCTTCAAGCACTGAAGTATGACTTTCCCAATTTACTTTTGATTGTTCTTCCAATTGGTGTTATATCCATACTAGTTGTCGTTTGGTCATGATATTATTATATATCTGGTGATGTGGAAGCTTTTATTTCAAGCAGAAACATCTAATTGCTGACTCTATATACTTAAAAAGCTTGGGAGTTTAATATTTAGTTATTTAATTGTGAAGTACTTGTAGTGTGAATGTCATTTGTTAATTCACTAAATCACAGTGTATATATAGGAAAAATACATATAATTTCACATCCATGTAGTTCAAGCCAAATTTCAACTTCAACACACCAAGTTTCAAATCCTAGACTACAACGCCTATACCCTCCCTTATTCCTTTTGGATAAAAGAAGAATATTATTGAAAAGTTTTAGTAGATTGGAGGATAAAGAATGCTCCTAAGCAAAAGAACAAAGAAAAAACAAGTAGAATCATCAATAAAAGAAGGCTTTCTGATCCCTTTGTACGTCCATAAGGGAAATTCCTTGACATCAATGAGCCAAACACCAAAGAGCAGCTAGGAAAACATTCTTATTCCATACGAATTCTAAAGACACAAGAATTCTTGAAAACATTACGCTCAAGTTAAAATTTGCCAGAGAGTAGCATAAGTAGCACATCTTCATAGAAGCCTTTCCTTCTCAAGTTCTTTTGAAGCCCTTAAATGCTAAAGCTAATAAAAAGGAATTGTTCCATTTGAGTGGACAAACCTGAAATTCACCAAAAGCTTGGAATAGTCTTATTCCATATGGCGCTGGCTGCAGGACAGGGTGAAAGCAAATGGGTCAGAGTTTCAGTGCTACAACCAAACATAACACACATACGAGGCAAGAGAGCTTTATGGGGTCGTAGAATTTGCAGTATATCATTACTATTAATATTGTTAAGGATTGCTGTCCAGATAAAGGACTTTAACCTTGAAAAGAGCTTTGGATTTCCTAAGGGGTTTGTCAAAGAGTATGTGAAAAGTGATCTATATGCATAATTATGTAAAGTTGGATTAATTAGCTGAAGAGTATGTTAAAAAACCAGTGCACCTAAAAACCTAAAACTGTTAGGTGTGGGGTATTTTTTGGGTGAATTCCAAAAATGGAAGTCCTGTATGTTTTTTCACTGTGAAGGAAAGAAAACGGCTCAAAGTAGCTATTGTATGTAAAATATTGATGTAATTTGGCCTCTATAATCGCTGATTGGTTATTTTTGCTTCATGATATATATTTTCAACTGGGCTTCTTTCTTTGGAATTCTCCTTATTGTTCTTATCTGAGTCTAACCCAGTAACTGAAGTGCTAGAACTTGCTATTTGTGATTCTTATTTCCTTCAACTAAGGATAATTGTCTTGACATAGTACTTGGCTGCTGAAAGGATTAGAATTGCAATGAATATATAATAAATGAAAAGTGATATTTTGTATCTCTGGTGTTTTTATGTTGCTTTTATCTATTCCTTGGAATGATCATCATGTGTTAAACATTCTTTATGGTTTAGCAATGTTGTTTCATTTGAAGTTAGTTTTTGATTTTTGAAGTGTGAATCATGCAGAGGTTGTTTTGATATATGCGAGGACGATGTGAATAATACTAGTCCAAGGGATTTGGAGCAGGATTGTGGAAGAAATGAGAATGAAAGCTTTGGTCCTAGTAGTTCATTGCAACAAAATGCTATAACTAAGAATAAAAAGTTTTTAAGTGGTTCTCTGTTACCTGATAATTTTCTTTCTCTGAACAAGGTTGTTACTAATGGGGAAAGGTAAGGATCTTTTTTTTTTCTTGGGGCCCAAATATAAGAGAACTTCTTTTGCAGTTCCTTTCTAGAAACAATTGTAAACCACAACTACACGTGCAGTGCAGCATTTGGGATACATTTTTCCTTCTGCTTGCTTTATCTGTCTTATTCTCAAGAAGTATTATTTATAAACATAGCTAACTGTTTGTGGGCATTACTAGCCTCATAATATAAAAGCTGAGAATTTATGGACATTTTATCCATCTGTTGAAATCTAGCTTGTGTTTTGATTTGTAAAAAATAATAATAATAATAAAATTAAAAAAAAAAGATAATTTTATAATCTAGTAGACATGCTTGATGCTTGTCATGTTAATTATATTTGAGTTCTAGTATATTTTGTGCTATTCTGATACGGGTCATATCTTAAAAGGGATTTTCTACAAAGAAAGCATCACTTTGAGCGGAATCATAGCGGTCCATTGTTCTATCGTCAGAAGAGAGACACTAACAACGTTTCAGCTGGTATGCCTATATTGCTTTCTTGGTACTGTAATTACTATTATTGTCGGCTATGTTATATTCTCTGTATCTAGTTTGAGTTTCACTTGTTTAATCTGGAATTAATGCATTAATAAATGGCTACACCATCTTTATTGCTTTTGCCATATACAGCTACAGCAGATGATACATCAGAAGGAGCAGTTGGTCGGTGTAAGGGGCGGTTTAAAGTCACATCAGCGGATCCCAGTGCCAATGTGTGTATTGTATGCATATTGTTTCTACTCTCTTTTGCATGAAGCAATTCAACACTCTGGTTTCATATCTGAAGACAACTCATAGCCTCCGATATTCAGATTTATTGTTTTAAAAGCATACTGTTTTATCAGAAGAGGGAGAGAGGGAAAACAGAAGATATGGTGGGAAGAAATCTCAATATGTTAGGTTAGGCTTCACCACACACACACACACACATGCATGCGCAAGCGCGCACACACTCATTCACTCACTTAACTAGTGGGCCAAGACACAATTAAGTTATTTTTGTGGCCCAATAGACAATACACTAAATAGTTCTATACTATTAACACTCCTCCTCAAGATAGAGCATGGATATCAATCATGCCCATCTTGTTACACATAAAATCAATCCTTGCCCTAGGTAGAGCCTTTGTAAATAAATTTGCCAGCTACTTTCCAGTGAAAACATCTGAAGTAACAATAAGGTTTTGTTGAATTTTCTTGTGAACAAAATAACAGTCTACCTTGATGTGTTTTTTACTCACATCAAAGAAATATGCATGGCAACTTGATTATCACACCACAGCTGCTTCATTGGGAACAGGCTGTTAAATCCAATCTCACATAGCAGGTGGTGAATCCATATAAGTTCATATGTAGTTTGTGCCACGGCATAATATTTATTTTCATTGCTTGACCTAGCTACCACATTCTGTTTCTTGCTTTTCTAAGAAATTAAGTTTCCTCCCACAAAATGCAGTACCCTATAGTAGGCTCTTGATCAATGGGGGAACCCACCTAGTCAGCATCAATAAAGGCTTCAATTTGCATATGATCACAATCTTTATATAGTAAACCTTTCCTTGGAGCCTTCTTCACTACTCAAATTATAACATCCCAGTTCTTGGTTCTTTTCCACAAGTCTCATTACGTTGACCATTTTTACATGTCAAAATTCGTACATTCTCTTCTTTGAAACCTTGGAAATGATATAAACAATCATATTTGGATATGTTCTATGATGTTTGACTTCATTAATAAATACGAGGATGAAACTTAGGTGATTTATGTTTTAGGCAATGGCTTGTAACCATTGCCATTTCTTTTACTCATTCAGGGTCCTCTGAACTGCAATTTTGGCCTTGTTTGTGGAGTTCCTACCAGCCCACCAAGTCAGAACTTTATGGTGGCCTCTATTCTTCCATCACTGCAGTGCATTTTGCAACAGAACAGTTTGCAAAGGGTATGTTTCTGTTGTATATCTTCCTTTTATCGTTGAAAGAACAAATCTAAAGTAAATTTTATTTTCCAACTATTTTTACAGGAAGAAATTATTAAATTAATAAAGTACGTGGAGCAATCTAGTGGTAATGCCATGGTTCTCATCCTGTAACTGTTCAGTTTTCCCAGTAATACTATGGCAAATCTAATTTGTATGATTTGACTTTCTTCACTTGCTACAGGCAAGAAAGCAGAATCATTAGAGGCTGGGATACTTGGTCTTTTGCAGGTAAATGACTATTGTCCTTTGGAGCATAGCAACCAGCTAAAATAATGTAGTCTGGTGAGAAAATTTTTATATTCTATTTAGTCTTAAGCAACAGTCAGATGGGTAATTGTTGTAAATACCTCAGATATTTGCTTGAAATTATGAAGTAATGATAATAAGCATGTGAACACATCCTATTTTTAGTGATTGTGCTTGAGTTCGGATGCAACTACTTCAAATTCAAATTGTGTTGATTTGTTCACTTAAGCTATTAGGCAATCAAGAAAAAATGAAGAACTGACTGACGATCCCTTTGATGGAAATTCAGATTTGTGTATCCATAAGCATAAAACAACTCTCTGATTTGCAAGATTTACATGTAACTGAGAAAGAAAATGGAGTGGGGCCACATTTTTGGCTTATGTTAAGTTGTTCACATTTTTATTGGTTGAGTTGAGACACACAGTGCATCTTGGAATAATGTGCAATGTTTTATACACATCCTGAACTGCCAGTTTATTACTTATCCATATTTAATTTTAGAGTAAATTACTCTCTTCTCTATTTTGCATTTCTTACAGAAATCCCCCTCTATTTGCAAAACCTATACTAACCTCACTTTTATTTTATAAATGCATTACACATAAATCTAATTTGCTATGATTTGTCGAAAATACCATTAGTTGATTAGTAAAATTTTCTCCTCTTAAATTTCATGTTTTATTCTCTTTGCAGAAATGGTTTCATATGGGTCTTTTTATAATTTATGAATTTTTCATAAAATACAAAAAAAAAAAGACTAAAAACTTGTTTGTAGTATTATCTTTTATATTTTGTACAAAACGATAAAAAAACATGTTTTTAGTATTTTTTTTCTGTATTTTGTGAAAAAACTTCATAAATTATAAAAGAAGTCACATGAGATTATTTCTATTTTAATCCCACCAAACATGAATTTTTTAGAGGAGAAAATTTTACTATTTAATTAATACAGGTATTTTTGATAAGTCATAGTAAATTCACTATTCAACTAAGGGTATTTTCAACAATTTAGATTTATGTGTAGTGTATTTATAAAATACAAAGGAGATTAGTATGGATTTTAAAAATAGGGAGTTTGTGTAAAAAGTGCAAAATAGAGGAGAAGTTGGAGTGATTCACTCCCAATTTTAATCGGTATTCCTTTTCCTTTACCTTTGTGTATTAACTAGCAAGATAATAATTCTGTTGTGAAACTCATGATGGGTTTGGGTTGGATAAGAGATTTTGAGGTTTTTCTGATTGCATAAGTTTGCTTGTTGTTTAAATGACTGCATATTGTGCAACTTGCAGCTCCCACCTTCAACAACTAGGGAGAGAGAGCTGTTTTCGCAGGTGACTCACCTACAACAGGGGTATGTGGTTTTCATTAAGTGACTTTGGATTCTTTATCCAAATGATTAAATTCCACTTAAATCTTATTATTTGTTCTTATGTCAGCATTGGGAAACTTGTGGAGGAATTGCAAATACAGAAGATGAAAAATGCCCAGGTTTGCAGTTAGTCTTTGTTATGTTTGCTTTATCCATTGTGCATGACTTTTTTGGCAATCTACTATTGATTTTTGTTTTTCTTAGAAGAATTACGAACTTTTTTTGGTCTGACAAATTTATACTAGTCATTAACGCATTGTCTATTTGAGGCTGCCTTCTGATTTATTATGTTGATTATTCTCTTTATGGTCATTTATTAAGAAGAAATTTGGTTGTGTTCTTCTGATTTTTTTTATGCCCCAAGCCCAAGTGCATTGACGTTACCGAGGAGTTTCCTCCGGACTAGAACATTCCTTATAAGACCAAAATGAAAGTGCATACTTTGGTCATTTACTAATATGAGACTATAGGATCTCTTCAGATTTGTCTGCCTCTATTGCGAGAAATAGATATACACTGCATGGTAGAGTTAAAAATAGGGAGAGAGGAATTATTTGTTAGTAAATTTGTGTGCCAGTTTGCTCTTTCACTATTATTGTTACATTCATGCTGCATCAAAATTGGCTTCTTACTATTTCTGTTGCCTCATTTGGGGTATCTCACGGTCTGGTTTGCAGTTAGAGAAACAGTTAAATTTTATGGTCAATAGAGTGGAAAAGTGAAGAAAAAGATAATGAAGGTTGTGATCATTTGACCGATACCTATCAATGCCTTTTTGGTTCAGAGAGAACATTCCTTGTCGGGCTGCAAAATAGTTGAGTTATGAGGGCACGCCTCGATTGTATGTTAGTGTACCATGTGTGTATTTGTGTTTAAAGGCAGACACCAATTTTGAGATGCTGTTCCTTGAGTCCCTCTATGTAAAATGTAATTTGTTAACCAGATAATGTAATTAAAACACATCTGTCCTACTCACTCTTACTCCCTCTCAGAATAATAGAAGCAATTTATTTTGGAGCTCTCTAGTTTATAAAATTCAACTGAGTGACTGATTTTATGTCGGGTGACTTCGGGATCTTTAGACTGACAAGTAATTCCCAAATAGTTACATATGGTAGGCGGTCCAATGCCTGTGATTTGTCATAACTGAACTTGTAATTTGCTAAATAAAATCACTTAAACCATGCACATCTTTTAAAATATAGTACTAATAGACAAAAATTTTGTTTACGTAGTATAGATATTTTGGTCATAATAAAATTTTATTTATCTTTTAAAATAAAATCAATTCCTTATAATAAATAAGCGTTTTGGGATCTTTAAACGTAATTATTTACTTGAATGGGTTTTTGACATTAATTTTTTTAAAAAAATTTTGTTCATATTAAATTGAAGAGAATAACTATATTATTATATTGTTATATTTTAAATAAATTTTATATTAATTTTTTTAATAATATTTTAAATAAATCTTATATCAAACTCTTAAATTTTAAAATGAGAAATTATTTTGGAATTTTTTATTTCATTTATATTTATTTATCAAAAAATAAATTTTTAAGTAAATATATTTATTACAGAGAATAAATATACTATTATTGTTTCATATTTTATTATTGATTTTAACTCAATTCTTATAAATTGTAGAGAGAAAAATTAATTTTTTAAGGTTTTGAATTTCATATACATTTATCTAAAAATTATAATGCAGAACAACACATTTGTACTCATTCTGATTTTAAAACAAAATTACACTATTAAATTACTACATTCTTCTTAAATCTTGCATTAAATGAGGGTTAGAAAATTAAGGTTAAAAGATTCTAAAATAATACTTAGAATATCAAACAAAGACAAAGATATAATGCTTAATTATCACATATACCTCTTTTAAAGGCAAATGGTTAAACATCTTTATAAAATCACTGAATAGTACAATAAGTGATACTAACATCCTAAAGAAGCTCAGTTTTAGTTGCAAAATATTTACATTTTACAACTGGGAGACCAAAGAGTGAGGATTTAATGACCAAAAATTTTGGCTCAAATCTACGATTTTACTTTTTCTGAAATTGAGTTTAACCCACAATTTTAAGTCAATAAATTTTCTTTCAATTGTCTAATGTGATATCATAGGTGGCAACATTTGCTTTTAATAGAGAAATATTTTTTCTAAGGACTCATTTAAATAAATATTTTTTAAAAAAGCCCTGCATAACATATAGAAATATGAGAATGGTTACGTGATTATTGCGAAAAAGACACAAGTCCATAGAAAATTCCATGGAATGGTCTTTAAGACCAAGAGAGAGCATTAATGGCCTAGAGGAGCAAAAGCAACTGCAAATTAGGAATACAAAAGTGAATACGATATTTTATCAATTCGCCATTTAGGGGTAAGGGTATAATACCGTAATGAATGATGAGACAGTTTCTCTTAACAAGGGAATATATAGATGTGGATAAAAGTAGGAGAGATAAAGAGAATTTTAAGAGATTTATAAGATAAATGAGAGAAAAAAGGTAGATTCATAAATTAAATTTAAGAGAGATAAAGTCATTAAAATTAAAAAATAAGACATGTAAGTATCCAAATTCAAAAGATACTGACCTCATGTGCTCAATCAGCTTACGTGCACATGCCACTAACATCGGCTGCATTAATGAATTTTGTTAATATCAGTTACAACCTTCATAAAGAAAACCAAGGTGAACTAAACAAGCTTTATTTGAGTATAAACCTGACTAACATTGCATGATCTTTAGGACGCAGTATCTTGGTCAGTAGCATCCCGTCATCACCAAGAACTCGTTGAATTGCAGAAGTAAAGGAAGATGCAGGCTTCTTAGTTATTTAAGAAAAAGGAAATTACCGATGGCATTTCATGCCAAGTTAGATGACCGAGTTGAAAGGACAAGCGGAAGAACCATGAAAGTTACATAAAATAACTCACGAATGAAAAAGCACAAGAATTTTTTTATACGTAGTAAGGAAGGTTAGAAGAGGGTTTTTCACTTTGGGACCATGTCTTGATTGATGTTAGAAAGGCAAATTCTTTGGTTTTCTGATTAAAAGGAACAGGATAGAGTGGCAGTGCTTTGTTATTTAAAATTCAACTAAAAATAGTTTAGACTATTTAGTCCCCAAGAAATATAAATAAAAGCAATGATATTGTACAGAGACCACGCACAGACCTTGCATGCAGTATTGTTCCCATGGTTCTTATTTGAGTAGCAACAACCTGATACTGTAGTAAAGAATTAGAACCGTCACCATAAAACATGCACGTGCATATGTCCACCAGCACTCACCAGAAAATGATCTTCATAGCTCAAAATGACAACTTCTGTCTTGTTAACCTGAAGAGTAAGCAACTCACTCGACATTAATGACTGAACTTTTAACATTCATATTTAATTACATTTTATAAAAAACAAATGAAACGTTTTACTAAATAAATAAAATTTAGCCTTCACAATCTCAATTGCATTTGTTAGCAACATATTTCCACTCAGAAAAACCCAAATTGCGGACTTTGAAAAAGGCTTCAGATTAATGCTTACTAAGCCATAAAGCTCTTTTATATTGCAATCCACGCCTTTTGTGATTAAATACTTTAAGAAGACAAGGAAACTAAATTCTAACACTATATGCAAGATAAACTACAGTGGCTTATAATCTTGAATGTTGAAGTTCCAGTAGACCGCAAAAATTTTATATTCACTGCCACAGTAACATTCCACAGTGGGATGTAATTTTTGATAGTAATTACTTTCACTGGGAATATAGCCAGGAAGGCCAGCTTAGGAGTTGTTAGTCAGTAACAAACTTGTTAATACTTACTAGGGTGAACCAACTCAACAACTCTGCTCTTTTTGTCTATCTAGTGTCACATCTGATGCAAGCTTTCTTCTTTCTTTACCTGCCCTGGCTCCAAATGACAGTAAAAGTAAGACAGCCTTAAAACAGTGATATCTCCTCACTTACTGTAATTCATTTCTTGTGAAACAAGGGCAAGATATAGGTCTCTTATTTATTAACAACATAACTGTGAAGGATTTGTCTCCTATAGTCTATAGAATGCATCGTGCAATTCAAAAAGTGAAATGCTCTTGGATAGAAAAATCAATGGTTCTTTTAATAAAATTTTCAGTTATTGGATGATAATCCATCCATAAAAATACAAAGAGTTGATAAAATATAAAAGAGTCAACAGTAACTTATCCAAATGTAGTTCTGTTATGTACCCATGGAGCCAAATGCAATTATGAAGGACAAAAAAATCCCATAATTTATTAAAACAGCCAACAAGAGTGAAATTTACATACACAAACAAGTTATGGGCAATAAACCTTGGAATTAATTTCTTCAATTCCTTATAACGCAAAATCCCAATTTTGATAAACAATTGAAGCACCCGAATTCCTTCTATAAGACTAAGAATACACAGGAAGACAAGCAGCAAAATATACCTTGATTTCCAGGGACAGTTTCCTGTGGGCGAAAGGAAATCGAGGGGCTACATTGCCGCCAAAATTCACTTTCACAGAGACTGAGAGTGGCACAGTCAGAACCAAGGAATCAACGAGGTTTGAAAGTTGACGAGTCAGAGTTCGCGGCAAAGAAATAGCAGTCCATCACCGCTAGTGTGAAATTACCGCTCTGTTTGGTTCAAATGGGGGAGAGAAAAGGAGGAATTATGATGAAGGGGGAGGGAAAAAGAATTTTATTATTTGATTTGATATATGGATTTATTTTTTAAGTAATATTATTTTTATATCTCTATACACTTATTATTTTTTCATTTTCTTTTCATTCCATTTTTGTCTCTCACTTATACTCTCCTCTCTGTTTCATCTATGTCACAAAGCCTTAGTGAAATGTGAATAAACTTAAATGGGCAAAACATTTCTATTGTTTTCTCTCCTTGTTTGGTTAAGAAGAAAAAAATTTTAAGTAGATAATAATATAGTATTATATCCTTTAAAGTAAAACATATAAAGAGCATAAAGTATTCTAAGTAATTGTATTATCTCCCTTTCAAAGTCATCGGTCTCATTGGAGGTAAAATGTTTTCCATCGATTACTCTGGTAAGCTTGTTTATTACTGCAGCAAAAAATTGAAGTTCAGTTGCATCATGTGTTAACCTTGATTCCCAAGGGATTAGCAACTCCTCTTCAGAAGCATCATGTACAAGCTATTTGGTAAAAAAAGGCAAGTAGTGAAGCAAAACACCCAAGACAGCAAGAAAAAACAAACCAAGCAAACAAAAAGCATATTCACATGTTAATACTACACGACCATATCATGATCAAAGAAAGTAAGCAAGACAACTATAAGACAAAGAATAACACTCACAATGTATGGATAAATCGAGTAGTAACTACTGCGATGAGAAATCAACAGTGACTGAAGAGAGTCGAGCAGCAATAGATAGAAGTGAGAGACATCAAGCAGCTAGGTTTCTGAGATGGGAAAGGCAAATAAATTTTGGAATTAAGAAAAATAATTTAGGGCAATTTAATCAACACAAGTAAAAAATTTTAGTAAATTTTTTCTCCCCTCTAAATTATCCCAAATTGGCTTGGAAACAAAACGTGGAGAAAGGAGGGATTTTAGGAAGGAGGGATTTTAGGCTCCTAATTTTCTCTTCCCTCCCTCCAAAATATTGAACCAGACAAGAGATTTAATTAAAAATCCTCCCCTCCCCTCCCCTCCAACCAAACATAGGATACAACTTCTTTTGTCTCTTTCTACTAGTGTATAAGGATTTTCTATCATTGCAGAGATCATGGCTACTGTTAAGGAACTAATTATCTTAAAAGTATAAGGTATTAGGTAAAGGTTTACAATTAGTTTTATATCTTAATATGTTTTTTTATATAAAAATTTTTTTATCTTAAAATGTAGATAAATGTATAAATCTATTAAAATTTATACTGAAATTTATTTTTATTTAAGAAATAAAGTTGTAAGAATAGAAGGTTATAGAGAATTTGATACCATATTAAAGAATTAACTACCTTAAAAGTTTAAATTATTAAATAAAAATTAAAAATTAATTTTATATATTAACCGCCACTACCCACTTGCTTTTGGGAAAAACTTGCTCAATGTAGTTTGACTTGGATCGTTGACTAGGGCCGGTTTGATAGCGTAGTTAAGGATTGGCTCAGTGGGTTACACCACTCTGGGCCTGAGCAATATTGAAATCTTAGTCTGGTTTTATTGAAGTCCAAACGGTGATGCCTTGAACAAATAAAGCAACGGGAAAAGTTAGTACTATTTAATAAAAATTATAAATATTTTATAAAATTTAATATAAAATATTAAATTTATTGAGCTATATATTCTTTTAAATGAGATATTTATGGGATCTAATTTATGAGAATAAAGAGATTAAAATGCATTTGGTCAATACCAAAACAAAAAGACCAAAACTAGTGGAATTTGCAGCCGGTCTTATATTATTTTATTAAAAACTAGTCAATTACATAAAATAAAACTCTTTACTTATTGTATTAAATATTGAGTATGCTGAAAATATGAATTTGGTGTATTGTAGATAATATTATAATGGTTTATTTGTTGACAAATCGTAATGTAATAGATAGATAAAAATTACTGTTAATAGATAGACAAATCATAATGTTCGGTCATAATATTCTCTTAAATAAAATTTGATTAAATTAATGTGAGAGTTTATTCTACCACTGAAAATCTATCCAAACACACTCTAAATTCTCACTTAAAAATTTTGAAACATTAAATTTATTAAATTTTATAAATTAAATTATGATACCCATTAATAAAACAGTACTCACTCCCATTTGTGAGAACTCTTCTCCCACTTTTACATGAGAGCACATTAATTCAAATATGTTAGGCACAAACTTTATATAAGAAAACTATTTCATGATCTTCTAATTTGATTTCTTTTATTTGGTTTAATTTTCATAAGGTACCTTTATATCCTTAGAATTGTAAGGTTAATTTCTATTAATAGAACCATGCCTAACTTTTGGGTATTTGAATTCGTGCTTATCAAGTTACACTCTCGCTGAAACATAAAGATAACTTGATCAATTAAGCTAATCTTTAGATTATTCAAATTTAATTTCTAATATATGTAATTATAAAATCATTATTTTATTTCAATATTTCTAAACTTATCTATGATAAAAAAAAAATAACGCTAAATGACATGAACAAACCTTCCGGCTGCTAAAATGGGATGCTTTCCAACGGGAAAAAAAAAATACAAAGATAATATTCTTTTCATGCTTTTGTGAAGAAGAGGACAAAATGTGAAGTTGTCTCTATCCCATTTTCATCGATCATGTGACTCATCTCTCCATACCTTTCTTTCCGCTTTAGTTTGTTAGGTTTTAGGCTTAGGTTTTGGTGGTTGTCTTTTTTTTTTTTTTTCTCTTCCTGTGGGTGCTTTATTGTTTGAGGTGCAGAAACTTCTCTGCTTGAAAATAGCGGTCATGGTGGGCACAGAAACCTGTAGATGTGGAGTCCACACGAGGTTACGTTGTCCTGATATAAAAGATATTTTGAGTAGAGGATACATATGGCCATTTCATTCGTTAAGAGCCTAACGGCACAAGAATATGAAAATCAAAGCATCCTTCCCGAGGAAGACAACTAACTTGGGTCCTGCAATATTGGGACGGCAACAGTTCACCTTGCCTGACACATCTTGATTTGTCATAAATAGGAGGAGCTCAAATGGACCATCTAAAACCTATCATCACAAAAACCCCAAAACAAACCATGGTGGACACTCGGCTCCTAACAATGATAACGCCAAATCTTATAACAACGTATCAAAGTCTTCATGCCTGTTTAGTGGTTAGGATAGAGAAGGTTAGAGAGAGGTTAAGCGGAGAATTTCTAGGTATGGTTTGATCAACTGGGATGATGTGGCATGTATGATCAACTTCACATGGATATTAGGTCCTTTTGTTCATAATGTGTCCTCCTTGCTAGGTTAAAAGGGGACGGACTAGCTAGTAAGTATAAAAGAACAAATGACTATGTTTCTACATATATTGGCACATCACGCTAAGAATCTTGTTACTTTCATTTAAATGGTTCAGAGAAATAATTAGTTGGTACTTTAATTTAGTGTTGTATATTGTCTTACGATTATTAAAAATACTAATTAAATTATCAGTTATTCGATTTAACGTCTATTAAATATAAAATAGAATACTAGTTAATCAAATCTATATCATTTTCTACTCTTACCTAACTCTTTTATATAATCTAGACAAATATCCTCTCCTAACCACCAAAGATCCTTAAATCTCTTCCATAGAAGCAAGAGTGTAAGAGTAAATAAAAATTAAAAAAAAAAAGCAGAAATTAAGAAAGCAGAGTTACAAACGCTTGCCCCCGGTGAGCAGGCTTTACCTGAAAGGCAAAGATAACAGGTATTGTAGCAAGAAAAACAGAGAGCCAAAAGAGTTTTAAGAGATCAGAATGCACTCTGAACTCTTTCAAAAGAGTTCAGGATCAATTGCTTAAGTTGTGCTTCCGTAAACTAAATTAAAATGGTTAGAATGGGAGGAGAACATGATATTTAGATTTAGATCATATTCTAGTCTTTATCTATCTTAGATATTTTCTAAAAATACAAAATGCTTAATGTCAAATAGTGTCATTCAATAAAGAGTTAGCTCTTTTAAAGAAATAAATATATTCAAAACAATAAAGCATATAAACAAATAAATTATTAATGAAAAATTTAAAAAGTAAGTAGTATAAATTCATAAATTATCATCTAGTTAATTATATAATATAATAATTTAAAATTTTTTTAATTTAATGTGATCTTCCAAATATTTTACTTGTAAACTATTTTAAATAGAAAACATTGGCCTCAATTTTCATCATACCAGGCATACAGAGGAACCTTCGTGACATTTATGTCGAAGTTGATAAGAACTTAATGAGATAACTCCTAGACAAGGTTATAGCTTGAAGATGTTGATATAATAGATCCATACTTATGAGTCAAATTAATTGGAAGCAAGTGAACATTGAATGTATATATCACTGAACCAAGTGGGCATTCATATATACTATTCTTTCACCTGTCAATATTGAATAATCTTCATGATATCAACATCTTTGAATTCCTTGATTTTTTTTTTGTTTTGTTTTCCCTTTAACCATAGCCGTCATCATCATCATCTTCTTTTTGGCCCCTCTAGTCAGCAGCGTTCTAGTCACTACTCTTGTAATTGTCATCACGTTATGGATTTTGTATGTCAAAATGGAAGAGATCATACTAATATATGTCATTTAGGGCTAATACTTTTAATTAGGGGTGTGCAAATTACCAAAACTAAATCTAACTTGGATTGATTCAAGGCAATTCAAACTCAATTTGTGATTTATATACCTATATTTTGATCAATAATAAATTATATTTTTTTGTTAAACTTAATTTTAACTTGTATAAATTGATACATAAAATTTATCCAAACCTAACCTATATATATTTTTAATTGGATTCAGACAAAAAAGTTCAAACCTGATTTTCTTTAATCTAACCGAATCTTTTTTTTTCTCTCCAAACTAACTTGAACCTAACCCATGCACATTCATATTTTTAATGATGTAGAGATATTTAATTTAAGGCTTTTTCTTTCACAATTTTAGATACAAACACAACATCTTAATTATATAAATATTAAATAATTTATTACTCCTCAATTACTAAAAAATTCTCAACCATTTAGGACTGAGATAACTTGAGTGATAGAAAATTAAGTAGGAAATGACACAGCTCGCCAAACAAGAGAAAAACAACATATGAATATATAGGATATTAAGTCACATGCTAATGTACTTGCTGTATAACATGTTCATACTAAATCCAATCTCAGTGCTTGGCGAAACCAACGTTTCATCATCCCATGTTCTAATTTGGACACTTTCCATGTGTTGATGTTTGGGTAATTTTGAGTCACATTCAATCTTTGCCAATGGGAACTGCAGAAAATGATGAGATTCATTGCATTGAAAAAAGTAAGTGAATAAAGAATCTTCTTGTCTCAGACCCGTTTTAGCTTTCCCAAAGCTATAGAATATGAAACAGAAGAATTGCATTCCACAATCAATCCAAGTCAATAAGATCCATTCAGGGAAGTTTCTCCATGATTTTCTGTAAATGACAGAGCTTTGCGTGTGTCAGCCATGGCTATTTCCTTTCTCATTCCTTAAAGGTAACGGAACTCATTTAATGTCATGACCCACCAACAAAACTCTTATTTTTTTCGCCAAGCAGCACTACTGTAAAGCTTCTTAGCAAGAAGGTGTGAGCAACTTTAAAGCTTGCTTCTGGGAAATTCCTACTAGTTCCAAGCCTGTTAAAAGTGCTCAAATTCTTACGCTTCAACTCTAAGTTAAAACGACTGCGGACTGCCTTTAAGCAGCCCGTTTGAAAAGCTGTTTCAATGTTTTCCATGCGCGTCTCTTTCAGGTGGTGTAGTCTCCCACACCATGTGGTGCTAATGCTATCGTTTAGCTTGTATTATTCTTATCATCGAAAACGACCATATTTCTTTTTCCAAAAAAAATGAATAAATACCTATTTCTTTACACTTGCAACGACCATTCCTTTTTTATCATGAGCTGTGTGGTCACCCAATGCTCTTTTTTGAGAATATTAGTACTTTCATATTAAAATAAATTTTTATAAAAATTTTAAACATTCTTTAATTATAATGATTTTTTTTGTCTATCTTTATTGTATAACATTCTCTTTTATTATTTGTTATGTAAACCCAATTGCAAAATGAGTAAAAATTAAAAAAATTAAAAATACAAAATCAAGTGACTTAAATTCTAAAAAATTATTTTTTGGTAGAATCATAATACTTCATTGGTGATACTTACACACATTTTAATAAAATTTTCAATAATTAAAAGAATTTGTGTGATTACCAATACTTCAACATTCTTTTTTTATTCATGATATGTTTTATTTTTTTGAATAAAATTAATTTTTGTTTAAAGCATAAAGTGAAATGATTTTGCCTCTAACTCTAAGGAGTTATTTTAAGAGTAAATTTTGAACGTATAGAGTGCTTTAAAGTGACACACATCCTGCTTCCACACTGCATCAATCCCTTGAATTCTTGAGCGTCCATTTTAATTTGGGTTGAAAGAGCGACGTAATTTTTTTTAAAAAAAAATTGACTCTGAAATTAAATAATAAAAAGAATCAAAGGCTGAGTTGGGTGTTTAGCACTTTTCATGTGTTACAGACTTTGTTAGGGTCAAGTCAGGGGTCCACGGTGATGCTTCTCAGTTGCTGAACCAACTCGTGCATTGCCATATACAGAACAGCATAGTGGTAGTTGTGCACGTGATCGCCCTCCCTCCCTTCCTCTCACACCATTCAGCCGTAAACGCAAGCCAATTCAGCCAAGCCGAGCTGAGCTGACCTCAACACAAACAGCTGCACACTACAGTCAACTCAATTTATATTTAGAATATTTCAATTTTATAAATTTCAATAAATCATTCAAATATCAATATTCTGATTTTATTTTAAAATATTATAATTATATCTTATATATTGTATGCTATTATGACAAATAATTATGTAAATAAAAGAATAATAAAGCACTTTAAGTATTTCATATATTAATTTTTTAAAAAATTTAAATTTAAAATAAATGAAACCAATAAGGATGTGAAAGAAAAAAGTCTGAGCAATCTACAACTAAGGGTGTGCAAAAAAAAAGCTCCACCCCACCTGAATCCATCCAACCTGTATGAAATTAATTCGATTTGTGATTTATGATTTGTTTGTATATAACAGGCAGGTTATGGGTCATACTTTTCTTTTGGCCAGACCGAATCAAAACCAACCATATAAAACACATATATAATCCTCTAACTTAAGCTCAATTTATCATATAATTAGCTAAATTTGGGTAAAAAATTTTAAATCCAATTTTACTTAATATCCAATTGATCTTTAATGTTCTTAAATGATATGTTCGTTCGGTTTAACTATAAATAGAATTGATTTTGAATAAAAATGATTAATAGAATTCATGTTAAAAAAATTGATTCTATAAAAAATTTGTATTTGGATATATTATTGTAGATTTAATTTTAAAAGAAGTAAATGTGTTTGAATAAAAGAAGTAAAATTAATTTTGTGTATAAAATATTGATTTCACAATTAAAATTGATTTTGAGAGAAGTGAAAGTAAAAAATTTTCACTTTCAGCAAAAGTGGGTCTGACCACACAAAAGTGAAATTGAGACCTCTTTGTATGTTTATGTATTGATGATTACATGTTTTAATTTTTTATCTTCTCATGCTAATAGTTTCCACAATCAAATATTAAAGTGAAATTTTCTCGTACATTTATAAATTAACATTCAATTCTTTTATAATTCATATAAAACAATCCAATAACACAGATGGCTCAAGTTGAGTAAACACTGTAAAAAGTGGGAAGCATCCAAAGCCAAAGGGCACCTTTCATCATATCAATGTTACTTTTATGTAAGCCAACTAAATCACTTTTTAAAACCCTCTTAGCTCAGTGGGTGGGTAATGGAGTCATTTATGTTTACATTTTTTTTTTCTTTTTTTTACAATTCAAGCATAAACCAGCTGCCTTATTGTATGTGACAACTTTTCTCACTGATGATAGAGAATGTGTTTCTTTTTTTTTTTAATTTATTTCTTCACAAATGAGCCGTGACTTGTTCTTTCATTGTTTTCTCCTTCTCATTTTTTTACTTTCATCACGAAGGATTGTTGGGGTTCTTTGATATCAAGTAAAGAAATGAACTTCTCAATCACGTTGACATCAGTATCAAAAATGATAACTAATCGATACAAATTTCAATAAATTAAGAAAAGTAATATTCCTATAACTATTTATTTACACCTTGCATGTAATTTTATTTAAATAAATATATTTTTATTAAATCAGTATCTCAGTTTTCTACTCTGTTAATTTGCCTTTGGCAATAATTGTATGAATCCGGGGCTACTTTCATGCAGAAATGTAGAATAGACCAAAGCACTAATTGTACTACGTACATAGCTATAATTTATTTCACTTTTTTGTGAACAAAGTGTAGGGTGACGAGAGGCTTCATTTTAAGGTTAGATAAATCACCAATTTTAGTGATGATCTACAGTAAAATTGTAGATAACCTACCTAAGAAAATTCTTATAATAAAATGCAAATTATGCAATTATCATAAGCAATAAATCAACCACATAAGTCTATCCAATTAGCTATAATTTATCTCTTTGAAGTAAATAAAATTGTATACAATTTATAAATAATTAATTATAGATATATTTAAGGGTGACAATGCAAGCTGCCCGTCTTTACCTGTAATTAAATAGGGTAAGGCAAATTCTAATGAGCTAATAAAATATAAATCCAACTTACCCTTTATATAGGTGAGAAGAGTCAGTTTGTGGGTCAATACATTGTTATATATAAAAATATAAGTTAATTTATCTTATCTTAACCTGCAAGTTGAATAAGATGAATTAATTTACTTACATTTTCACAAGACAAAATTATATAAACTCGTCTCGAGACAAGGCATTTGGACAACTATCATTGCTCTAAAGCTAATTAAGGTAACGTATCCACATCACACTTAATATATTTTGGCTGTGGGACTTACCAATCCCACTTTAGCCGGGAAACAAAATTCTCAAGTATATAATTTGTTTGCCGAGAAGCTTGACCAAGCCATTACTCTTTTCTTTTGATAATTGGCTTTCTATGCATAGAAAAGAATGAGTAGTATTGGACAATCAAATACCGTCGCCAGTTGGGAATCACTACTAAGACACGATTCTTGGTTGGATTTGGTTTCCGTTCTTCTTCAAGAATTTAGTATTTGTCTCTTTGCAACATCTGACCATAATCAAATGAGCACGCCATTCCAAGCTTGTGAGATAAGTTTTGGTAAATATCTATTTCAGTGCTCCTAAAACTTTAATTATTTTAATTTCAATATCATATATATATATATATATATATAAATTAAGTATCTTTTGCATATAGGTTTTTTTTTTTTTTAGTAAAATATTAACAACTATCCCTTTCTTCATATCTCTCGGCTTGCTTTTGGTGTTTTAGTTTTTTGCAATTTAATTAATTAAAAGAAACATGATCAGATTCTTATAAAATGTGGAGTCATAATATAATGTTAGATGAAATTATTTACAGGAAATCAGTGATATATATTGTTATAAAATTAAATAAAATATTAACAATTTATAATTTAAAATAAGTTATTTTCTTTTTTATTATTGATGATTATCTACTTATATTTTTACTTTTTAAAATATATCATAATTAAGGATTTGTATGATAAAACCTAAACTATCACAATTTTATCTATATAGAAGATGTTGCCAACGTTTCATTTAACTTTTAATTTTTAATTACACTTATTTACACACATGTCAAAATTTATTACAATTATAAATGTTTAAAGAATACTTAAAGTTTTTAATATATATATATAAACATTTCTAACTATAAATAAGTAATTTTATTTGACTATTAAATAGTGTCATAATCTGGGTGTGTAGTGCAACTTGCAAAAAGAATTCAAATTATATTCGTACTTTGCTGTTGTCACAAATCCCTCAAATTTAATGTAAATACAAAAACAGGGATAGTATTATTAAGATGAAGTGCAACATCTCATTTTGAATGTTGTTTTCTTATTTAGTGTTGAATTTATCTAAAATTGTTTAATGTCTATACATTTTATAATGTTCTATTTTAATTTTAGTATGTAATAGTTATTTTAATTTTAATTTTAATTATATCTCTTTCTAATAGTAACATGTGTTAAAATTTACTATAATAATAAATATTTTTTTAACCGTCACTCAGTGATACAAGAACAATAACTTTTTACTCAATTAATTATCGAGTATTTAATGATAAATAGTTTTAATATTATAATTTTATTAACAAGATTTTTTTTTCTTATTTCGTTTATTGTTCTTTTCTTATTTCATTTGTTTTTTCATTTATTATAAAGAATTCAATATTAAGAAAAATTTATTTTGTTTCCATTTATTTTAGTATTACAGTTATGTAATTTTAATGACAGCTTTTGCAATATTGTCAATATTTATTATAATAATAAATACTTAAAGAACGCTTAAAAATATTTTCTATACAACAATAAACAAGTAAATGATTTTTTTGACTATAAATTTTACTAGCTTATAAATTCAATAAATTCTTCTACCAAAAACATTTACTATACAATAATTTTAATTTTTTAATCTTATTTGAGATGATTTGACTATAAATTCTACTACCATTCATATCACTTTTCATTTATTTTAAAGCACTTAATATTAAAATTTTATTTTAATTTACTTTTTAATTTTATTATTTGTGTTATTAAATTTTAAATTTTAATTACATTTATTTACACTCATGTCAAAATTTGTTACAATAATAAGTGCTCAAAGAATACTTAAGAGTTTTGAATATATATAAATATTGTCAATACTAAATCAATAATATCCTTATCTATTAATTCTACTACAATTAATACATCTTAAAAATAATAATTTTTGGTTTCTTCATTAATTGTAAATTATTTAATGATAAGTAATTTCATTAGACATGATTTAAGTTTTTAGTTGTTTTTTTATTTATTTTAAAGCATTTAATATCAAATTCGAAATTTTATTTTCTTTCTATTATTAGTTATTTCATTTAATTCTATTTATTTAAATATGAATATAAATATTTATCAAAATAATAAGCGTTTAAAAATACTTGACGGTCATTTTTGATACATATTGAATTATGTAATTATCGTTAAAATTTTTAATTATTCTACTCTTTAATATAAAAATGTTGTAAAATTCAATTTCAGCAAGCAGCCAAAAAATAAAAATATTCAGTGCTTTTTAGGTAGATTTTACTCCAATATACGAGTATTTTTATTTATTTTTTGTCAGAGTAATTTTATTATTTTCAGACACGCAAATATGGACTTTGACCATTTTATGATTCTAAGATTTAATGGCTTTCTCTCACTTCACTTGACGCATTGGACTGAGCCATTTATAAACGGCTAAAGCTGGATTCAACCTTATCCCCTGCAACTTCAACTGCAATTCCAGCGAAGAGCCCTTTGAGCTGAACCCCAATATAAGAAGCAGAGCTCTTTGCACGATTCTACCCAAATCCCATTCCCATACTCATACTCAGATTCTCTCTTTCTTTCCCTTTCACATCTTCACGCCTATAACTGTTGCAACAACACCTTTTCGGTCCGCATCGCCATCCCTGGTTTCTTAGTTATCATCAAATAGCTCATCAGCGCACAGCTTCCGAGTTTCTTCTGCGTATTGTTTGATCACCGCTGCCACAGAGGAAATGGGTTTTGTACGGTCCGATGAGAGCAGGAGGGCGGAGCTGGAGGAGCTTCGCCGGACGTTGGTGGCGTGCGCAGGCATACACCGGCGTAAAGACGATGAGGGTCTAGCCAAAACTACGTTTGCGTCAGATGCGGATGCGGACGATGAAGGGTCTCTGGTCTGTGTCACGAGCGGCGTTTCCTATTTAGGCCTTGCTCTAGTCAAACACCTCCTGCTCTCGGGATACTCTGTTCGAATCACCGTCGATAACGAAGGTAATTCTTTTTTTTATTCAATTCAACTTTCTCTTGCAGAAATTATATGGACTATTATGCAATTTCACAGTCTTAGTTGTTTATTGTATAAATCCACCTTGTTTTTACCCGTTGTAGACTATTCTTTCTCTCCCCTTTTTTCTAGTAAAGTTTTAACAATCCACATAAACTCACGTTTCTGGATTAGAACTCTTCCATCTCTTTTCATCATTCATACTGGGTATTTTTGAGGTGAAAACTAATACGGAGTAGTATGTAAGTTGGTGTTGATGTCAATTATGCTTGAATTGAATACATTGAAGTATGTTATTGGGCAGGTGTGAGAGGCCTGAATAAATGATGCATGATTGGTTTTTCAGCATCCCAAATCATCTGGTCGTCATTTATGACCTGCATTAATGTTACCCTTGAAAGGTCTTTGTCTTGCTTGGGCATTTTTGATGGGTGGATTCACACTGGGATCATAAACTGTGCAGATGGCAGCTTTTGTATTTGGAAAATCATGTCCTTGTAGAAAATTATGCATGGTTGGCATGGTAATTTATCATATTGAAATTAATAACATATGCTCCAAATTGAAAGTTGAACTCATCAATCGTCACTCAGGGAGACTTATTAGGGAGATGTCAACATCCGTTATACATATGAAATACGACCATGTTTAATATTCAAAATTGTACAATTTTGAATCAAGAATTGGTCTCTAAACTCTGAAGAGGCCAAGAGATGCCTTAATATTTTTATAGTTTTTCTTAAATATTCAGTTTCTTAATTCACGTAGTTCATTGACAGATTAATTAAACGAATTCCTTCAGATAACCAAAAGGGTACTTACTCCAGCTAGTACTCGAGAAATATATATATATTCTGTTTCTTTTTCTCTTTCATCTTTTTTTTTTGGGTGAGTTTCTCTTTCTTCCTTTAATTTCTAATGCTGCAAGCCTACTACTGCATGTAATATTTTATTTGGATGGACATTAATGGGGAATGACTTGGAATTGCAGAAGATATAGAGAAGTTGAGGGAAATGGAGACAGTGGGTGAGATGAGGACAACGGAAGCGAATTTCGAGGTAGTTATGGCCAAGCTTACCGATGTTGATAGCTTACAGCAAGCACTTGAGGGCTGTTGTGGCATCTTCCACACCTCTGCCTTTGCCGACCCTGCTGGCCTTTCTGGCTACACCGTGAGTCTTATCTAATTCATTACTCTCTAGAAAGCTTTCATATCTGTGCACCAGCCCATGACGAACGTTCAGAAATCTACCTCACTCACAAAATGTAATGGAAAAATCTCAAGTTAACTAGGTCCATTTTTCCGATCTTTTGCCCGAGAAATTGATAAATTTTTTATAAGGTATAAACAAATATAATATATATTATTTTGAGTAATTAATGGAGTTTTAAGTGAGTGTGAGTTAATGATGAGGATAAAACACAATTTTTGGACATATCTTGTAAAAATTTATTATGTACAATTAGCATCTTTCCTTTTGCCCCACCATATTGACTTTTTTTAAATGAACTTTAGTGCCCTGGACCAACCAGTGATAAGAAGCTCTTGATCCAAAAAGTTGGAACTATTAAATTATGCATTTCTTTCTGAAAGGGGTATCTTGACTTTTGAAGTTTGGATCCAATAAATATATGGATATAATAAGATAATTAGATAACAAGACAAGGGTTGCCATGGAAATTCTAATTTGTATCTTCTGTCTAATTCGTAGAAATCCATGGCTGATATTGAAGTCAGGGTGACTGAGAATGTGATGGCAGCATGCGCAAGAACACCTTCAATAAAAAGATGTGTGTTGACATCTTCCCTATCATCTTGTGTGTGGCATGACAATGCAAAGCCTGAACTCTCCTCTGTCATAAACCATGGCTCCTGGAGCAGTGAATCACTCTGCACAGATAAGAAGGTAAATTTCCAAAATAACTACACCCAATTTTCCTTTCTATGTTACATTTAAGCGAGTTTTTTAGTGACCCTATTCTTGCCATAATATGGCAGCTCTGGTATGCATTAGGAAAGATGAGAGCAGAAAAGGCTGCTTGGAGAATTGCTAAAGAAAGGGGTTTGAAGCTTACCACCATCTGTCCAGCTCTCATCACTGGTCCTGAATTTTGTCGTAGGAATCCAACGGCAACAATTGCATATCTCAAAGGTACCAAGGAAGCAACCAAAATGACTATAAAATATCTTGAAAATATTTATAAAATTGTCGGGACTTACAGTTTAATTAATGGAATTTAATAAAATTAATTATTTAACATTGTTTTAAATATATTTTTATAAATTTAAATTTATAAAAATAAAATTATTATAAAATATTTTGGCCTACATAAAATCTGATCTAAATTTGCAAATGCCTAATTGCAGGAGCCCCAGATATGTATTCTCATGGCTTGCTAGCAACAGTTGAGGTAACGAAATTAGCTGAAGCTCATGCATGTGTATTCAAGGCAATGAATGGGAATGCTTATGGTAGATACATTTGCTTTGAGCACGTAATTGATAGCCAAAGTAAGGCGGAGAAGCTTGCCAAAGAGATGGGGATGCCCATAGACAAAATATGTGGGAATGCGTCAAACTTGCATAGATTTGAACTGTCAAACGAGAAGTTATGCAGACTCATGTCAAGGCTAGTTAGGTGCCACAGTGAATATTATTAGATAGGATCTTGTTAGATTTTAATGGTTGCCTGCATAGTGTGTTTACGGTACGGTATGCCTTCTTTTCGGAGAGAAAGTAAACGAGCCCTCTTTGACAGTTTGGTCCATAGGGTTTGTCTGTATCCATTTACAAAGTAAAGTAACATAAATCTAAATTTTGTCTCGAAGAATGGTACTGATCTCATTTCTGGACCCTAGCAACAATTGTAATGTATAATTATGAAGATCTGATGGGTTTCCAGCATGAAGTCGTAAATTTGAAGGAAATCTTAATCTATGGTCATTCTGTATATGAATGGTAAAAGATGGAAACATGAAAAGATAATAAATTGTAGAGTAAATTACACTAACCTCCCTTGAGGTATTTGATTATAACACTTTGTTCCATTCTTACTCAAATATGACACTCTATCCCATTTACTCAAATATTAATTAAAAAAATATACTTAATATTAATAAAATATTTATAAAAAGAATATTAAATTAATATTTTAGTCTAATTTTATTTAAAAATTATACTTTAATTCAGTTAATCATTTTAAATAATTAATATTTTGATAAATTATATTTTTTAATCAAATAATTATATATATTACAAAGTATAAATTAAACAATATATACGATTATAAAAAAAAATTTAATATAAATATAGAAGCATTTTAAGATGAGTTTAGTTAGTAAAAAATAAGATCAATTATGTTTTACATTTTTTTCTTAACTAAACTCATACCTAATATGCTTTTATATTTGTATTAAATTCTTTTTCATAATCATACATATTATTAAATTCATACTTTCTAATAAATATAATTATTTGATTAAAAAAATTTAGTTTATCAAAATATTAATTATTTAAAATAGTTAACTGAATTAAAATATAATTTTTAAATAAAATTAGATTAAAATATTAATTTAATATTTTTTTTATAAATATTTTATTAATACTAAATATATTTTTTTAATTAATATTTAAGTAAATAGGGTGGAGTGTCATATTTGAATAAGAATAGAATGAAGTATCATAATCAAATATTTTAAGAGAGGTTAGTATAATTTACTCTAAATTGTAAGATGTTATGCCATTGTTGATAGGCTAGTAGAAGTGCACTTCACTTTTCATCATTCTGATAAAAAGTGATACTAAGCAAAACGTGAATTTCAACCCTGCAGAAAATCTCACACTTCAGTTGACGTGAGTCTGTGTCCATAGTTTACCATGCCATACTGGGGAATTGAATTTCAACCATAGGTCCATAACGCACAAATCCAGATAAATGATCTCAATGAAGTGTCAGATAATCATATTCAGTCGTGCATTTAGAATTTAGGAAAAGAAAGGAACACCTAACTGAGAAAGACGGTTCAATACTGAAAGTTTTCGCTACAAAAGACCTCGAGCCATAATGGAGAAGAAGATCTGTCTCATACAAAGGCAGCATAAATGCAACTGCCAAAGCGTCAGCAGTCCTTAAATAGCATTTCAACTTCAGCTTCTTCTATCAACCAACCTCTTCAAAGTCATCAATTAATTAGTTACAATAATAGGTGAGCTCGTTGCTTCATCTCTTTTCAAAGCTTGTTCCTGAACATGCGCAATCTTTGATTGCATGGAAGTTATAGTTCAGAACACCCAAGCGAGATTCTGAGCCAGACCACAAGCTATTTGGCTGCTTTTGGGATGCACCCATAGAAAAAGATGTTCTAACAGTAGCTAAAAAATCTTCGATTACTGAATCACGGAACAAGTCCCACCACCCCCCCCCCACTGTACAAATGATACTACTGCAAATATGTTATGGGAATATTATGTTTTTCTAACACTTCTGGAAAATTCTAAGTGTCACCAAGCTAGATTTACAGAACTCTCAAAAACAAATAAAAATGTCATTATTTGCTTCTTTTAGAGTTTCATCAGTCTATTAGGTGACGTGTAAGTAGTGGAAAGGAATTGAAAACTTATTTTCTCTCTACCTATTTAGATGATATACATGTGTGGTTTGTGAAGAAACTTATTGCTAAAATTTCCTTCTGCTTCAAATCTGAAGACAATAGTAGCTTAAGTACTAAATGTAACAATAGATAATAATGAAAATTGTTAATCATAGTCCTGCATCTGAAAAATACAAATAAATAAAATAATGTGATATAGAAATTAAAATAGGCCTCAGAGATCTTGGTGGAAAAGAATCATCAGATGGGGATTTGTTCCCATCAAGAGTAGCAAATATTTTTCTAGCATCACCGGCCCTTCAAATTTCAAACATAGACAACAAAAAAAAAAAATTCTTCATCAAAATGTAATTTAAAAATGAACTCAACAAAAAAAATTAGAAATAATAACAAAATAAAATTATATATAAATGATATGATGTTGTCAGAAGTAGCTGGTTGTGATATCATGTATAAACAATATCAATGGGAATCCGTCTGATTATTATCATCCTCCAACATCATATCACGAATTCAACATCCATAGACAGATATTTAATAAATGTTTGGAGTAAATAAGGAACAATGCAGTGCAGAAACGACATTAGGGGAAAAAACATGTATCAACCTTGTCACCGAAAAATCCTATGGTGAAAAGAAAGGATACTCGGAGCTAAAGGCAGATTACACACATATATATAATGAATATATACACATGCCTAAAAAACTGGTTGATTTAGCCTAACGATAGATTCCTTGACCCAAAAACATGACCAAAGAATTGCAATATTAGGCGCAATCCAATAAGAGAATTGAAGATAGGGGCAGGACTCAGAGAGTTGCTATCTTTGCTCAAAGAAGAGTGCCTTTTGCAGAGACTCTTCTCATACAAGAGGTGTCAGAATTAAGCAATATTCATCTTCGCCCATTCAAATCGTACCCAAACAAAAACAAACTTTGAGACTTCCAAATGGCTGCGCGAAACTAATGACCAATACCCACAAAAGGGAGGCATGAGGAATATAGAGTTATGGGTGAACGGCAATGAGGCGATGCAGCTAAGGAGCCTCGGCGACACAGCTGGCTAGGAACTCCAATTAGGGTTTCGACAACGAAGAAGAGGTGGGACTGAGCCGGAATTTATAGGCTTTTGTTGTGGGCTTCGGAAGTGCGAGCCTTATTGAGCCCCTCTTATGGGTTTAGTTGAGACATGAAGGCAGAATGGGCTTTCCTTTGTTTATGAAATCGGGCTTAGAATGTTTAAAGCTCCCAACCTGAGATATAAATACAACAATAATCATTTAATCTCTGAATTGGCTAAAGCAATTTTGAAATCTACATAAAAAAACCTCCACCACTGCCCTTGTTAAAATGGGCTGTCCATCTAACTTCAGGTCAAATTAGCTCAGCCCATTAAGTTTTTCAGCCTACAATAATGTTACTTTTATTAAAAAAAAAATCTTTTACTTAAAGTTCACAAAATTATGATTAAAAAAATGTAGTTCCATCTATAAGAGAGTAGAACTCACTATATCATATAGTAAATGAACTTTGTAAAATTTTAATAAAATATTTTTGTGAAAATAACATTACTCTTCAACCTAATGCTATAGGACTTAGAGTTTATTCACATACTTCCATTAACATCAGTATATAGTTGAATCAAACTTACATCATTAAATAATTTATCAAAAAGAATTTACGAACCTAGATTATAAAAAGTTTTGTCATGGATTTCATCCTTATAGTATATATTCATGGATACATATTTGCATTAATATATATAGTCCTTTTTTTTTATGTAACATGAGAAATTTTTATTTTGCCATTTTCTTTGGGGGTGACAGTTTTGAATCTTTTGATGTTTCTAGTTTTTGTCAAGACTTACTGCTCGCTTCATTTTATCACAGACACCAAAACGTGAGGAGTCAATCATATAGAAGCAAGTTTAGGATAAATCACTAAGAGCCGTTTGGGTGGGCTTTTAATTTTTATTTTTTTTGGTGAAATGCCTTTTTTTAAAAAAACTTTAATTAGAAGTTAAAACTATTTTATGTTTAAAATAAAGCTATTGTTAGTTCCTGAATATTTTTTAAAATGTAATTTTGTCTTTATTTTTCAATGTAAACAAATTCGTCTATTTAAAAGTTTAATAATTTTGTATCAGCTATAGGCAAAAGAACAAGTTAGAGGATGTTCAGTGGGGATGAACCTTAGCTCAAGTGGTTAATTTGGATTTTTCACTCTCTCCTTCCAAGTTTGATTCCCTCCCCACCCAAATGTTAAATAAAAAATAAAATAAAATAGAGAGAGAAGGATGTTAACTCATTGACATGTTCCTTTGAGATGGAATGAACGCTTGATTATGAATGTGTTCAATGATCGGTTACATCATCCCTCTGAACTATCAGCCCATTTCTAAGAATACTCCAACGTCGCATTTTGAGCGCGGCTAGTTCTACATCAATTTTTTTTACGTTTCTTATTACATCTCAAATCCAACCATTCAAATAAATTTTAATTAAAATTTAAAAAAATAAAAAAAAAGATTCAGCCACGTCTGGCTGAATGCGTAAGGAAAATGATGTAGAATGTTTCTCTCGCATTTTGGACAAGGTAGTGTTAAACAGTACAGACTACGTAGTGGATCTTTTCATCCTCGTTCCCTTGACTTCTTGCCTAAATTTTATGGTAGACCATCCCTTAATGAAGTTCAATTTGGTCTCTAAAATGTGGCAGTTTGTTTGTCCATGGCAATCTCCTTTGCTATGAGAGCTATTCTTGATTGTTGCAGTGACAAATATACTATTAATACTTTGATCAGTCTGTGAATCCGAACCTTCTGTTTGTCTGTTGTCATGTTTCGATTTGGTTGAAGGGTTTGGTGGAAAGATACTCGAGCTTTTTTAATACAGCAAGCTAACGGCAAGGGTTTGCTGGGTCTCATGGCTTCTACTATTGGAAAACAATGCCAGGGTTTTTTAAGAGGAATGCTTGTAGATCCTCAATCTCAATGCGAGCCATGGAATTCAACGATGCTACTTCTCTCAACAGACAGTTTTGGCTGGTTTGCCAAAGTAGATGCAAAACACGACAAGGTATAGAAAGTTGGCTTTCCTTCTCTTCTCTAACATATTACTAATCACCCATTCAAAAAGAGTACAAACACGTTATCCAAATGAAGTTTGATTCTATTACCCGTTTCAGGTTATCCCCTCAAAGTAAATCTTGCAAATGCGGTTGGTGTTCAAGAAATAACAATCTTGACACAAGCCCCATTTTGGTGGAGATTCTCTTATTTGATTTTTTATTCCTAATTTGATTATTCATAAATTAAAATTATTTTTAATTAAATTTTTTTATTATATTATTATTAACGATATTAAATTTTTTACTGATATATTATGTTAAATATTATGTCTGTATATGACATAATGTATAAGTGTTATTCAACTTCACAAATTAAATGATATGTAAACTCAATATTATATGTTAATGTAACAAAAGTTTTGATACATGAATATCGTATTAATATTTAATATATTATGTTAATAAAAAATTTAACACTATTAATGTTAATATAATATATAAATTTAATTAAAAATAATTTTAATTTGTGAAAAATAAATTTAAAAAATAAAAAATTAAACTTAAAAAACTTCCATTGCTTATGGACTAAAATGAAGTTTTAATCAACAACCTTTTTCCCCCAAAAGTTTACAATATAAAATAACTATCACTTTAATTGACCAAGTAAATCCCTTGATCCTTCACTTTCCAACCGCCCAAATCTTTGTTTTTTTGGTTTCTGTTTTGGATCTCTTATCCTAATCTGCTCTTGGCTTCCTTTCCCCCTAATTAATATCTTACCTCACCGTCAACAAAAACAAAGCGAAAGTGCACGCGCATAGAATAATCTCTACATATCCGTGCGAAAACTCAAAACTTTTCTTTTTTTTTATTTTTAGAAAGATTTTTTTTTAAAGAAAATCAAAAACTTTTCATGGATCTGCAGAGATAATAGTCATAAAAGAGTAATAACATATATATATAAATAAATTTTACTCACATTCTATATATTCTTTCATCTTCTAATTTTTCTTTTTATGTATTAAAATTTTCTTTCATAACATCCAGTTTCATTTTCCGTCGTAAACCCACATTTCCCTCTCTGCTTTTGGGTAAGGTCTCCTCTGCTATACAGATAAAAAGAAATGATAGGCAATGTGGGTGCACGTGCACACTGTCTCTCACACGCCTGATTGCTCCACTGAAAGAAATCAAACGTGACCAGAGTTAGTGGGAAAAGAGCTATGGAGAAGAGCAACACTTCCCATATTCTCTCTCATTGGGACTCATGAACACACCCGTCTTAACTTTCATATCTCTCTTTTTTCTCTCTCTCTTACAAACAGTTTTTCCACACATATAAATGTTGCCCTTCTGAGCCTTGATTCAATTCAATCAAATGGGCTTGGCTTTTATTAATAAAGTTTTACAGACTACGATAAAAATAGTTTATAAGGCACAGACAGAGAGAGAAAGAGATTCTTCTCCTAGAATTTCTAGATAATAAATCTGCGTGTATATATCAAATGGGTGTTTCTTATCAGATCAAGTCTGCGCTCGCAATATCACTAAGCGGTTATCACTCTCACAGCCAACTCTGGTGTTTCACTCTGAATTCCTGCAACTACAAGGTCACTCATTCTGATTCCGACAGAGATAGTCTTGCACTAAGGTAACTCCCTCGAGTTCTTCTTGGTTCCTACAGCATTAATGCAGTTGAGTTAATAATAATGCATTCACTTTGAGGCCTACATCTTGGCATAAGGGTCTGCTGCGTTTTCAAGAATATGGTTAGCACAATGCATGCAGGTTGAAGTGTTTGAAAGGGATGAGAAATTTCAATTGAATCTGTATCATTCAATTTTGAGTTAAAAATGCATTATACTAGCTGGGATCTTTCCGTTTGAAAGGTTCCTCCTACTTTGTACAGTGGATCTCAAATCTCAATCTCTACCTTTTGGTCATTTCCAGTGTAACTAGCTAGATGCCATCGACACTTAGGGTTGACTCAGAAAATGATACTCTCAATAAAATAACTTCCAAAATCTTCACACACAATAAAAATAGATTAAAATAGATTAATCTCTATTGTACTTGAGAGTTTTTTCAGTTATTTTATATAAGAGTAGCAGGTCCGAGTTGAATGTATCTTTTACCTTTGTTGGACAAATTTTTTTTTTCTCTAGCATAAAACAAACGAAAAGGCAAATTTTATACTTTTAAGATGGTAAAAGTAAGTGTTCAGCATATTTTAACACCCTGTTTATTTTCAATGATTTTAACCTTCGTCTGGTAAATTTTATCCTTTGATGACCTAAACAGCCATGGTTCGCTCCTCCTTTTTAACTTTAGGACAGTACGTAAAGATAAGCATTCAACACAATCTTACACTTTGTATAGTTTACACGAAGATATGGAGAAAGCACTAGACAGACATGTGTTGGGACTTCAAACACCTCTCTACCATTACCACTCTCCAAAAAGTATTTATACACGGCATCTTCTGTTTTCAGCCAAATGCTGTTTCGACATCAGACCAATGTAAAAGAGGCAATAATTGGGAGCAGAAAAATACCAATGTTTAGTGCTAAATGTAGATCCCACTGCATACAAATAGTCCTCTAAGATGAGGGAATAGGGCCACCATTTTCTCATATGTTTGTGAGTATTGTGGAAACAGGGCTACCGTTTTACTTTATAGTGTTTAGATGCTGGGGAGGTTGGGGTAGAGATAGTGGCTCGACCATCTAAAGCTGAAATATAACTGCAGCAACATCAAAATATTCTCAACAGAAAGATAGCAAATTTAACCACAGTTTGATGGTATTATATAATCTAGCAACAGTGGGACTGTGTTAGATCTGTTTTCTCTTTCCTTTTTATTTCCCTCTTTTCGAGTTTATCCGTGAATCTCTTGGAGAATGAGCCCATCAATTTACATGTTTTGTCTATGAATTTTCTGATAAAACTCTAGGCACCCTTTTTTCATTTATTGGATTTTTTATAAAAAAAAACTATTTTGTGCAATTATTTTCTTCAGATGGCCGTGATGCTTCGCAGGCAACAATTTAAAAGTCGTACAAATCTCAAATAAATTGGGCTGCTATTCCTAGAGGTGGCAAGAATACAACATTTTATTTTATACATTTTTTTTAATACAGAAGGGCACTAATTTATACTAATCTCCCCTAGTCAAAGTAGATCTAACTGAAACAAAAACATTTAATTTGAGATTAATATAGTTCCACAAACCTAGATCTACTTACAACTTACGTCATATAATTAGGAATCGCTCTCTATTAAGATAGAGAGTGTCTCCCACTTAACATTTTTTCTTTGTTTAGTTTGCTTCTTTATCCTAGGGAGAAGTAAAGCACGTGAATCTAGCACTAAGCTTTAAGAATATGACTAATTAAGATAAATTTCACGAATCAACCAATATTTTGTGAGCAATTTGTGACTCACTTGACTTAGTGCCATCATTTTCGAAACCTTTTGGTGATACAATTACTAAGATTAAAATGCATGGAAATTATTGTATCTTACATTCGTTTCCTATATGTATAAGACTATGATGAATGAGGCTGGCTACCAGAGAACAGAATCTGCTGCTCATTATAAGAGACATTGAAATTGCAGTAGGGAGAGGTATCATTCAGAATCAGAGTGTTGAAGCTGTCGATTTTTTTAAAACGAAAATTTGCTGCAGGTCTTCAAAAAGAAAGGAAAAAAGGTGATCATCAAGAAAAAATTTCATGGAGGAGAACTCACCTCGCGTTTCACGTAACAAAGGGAGGCATGACCGTGAGGCGTCGGGTGATTTTCGAGCTGGACCTACCGATAGGAACAGGAGCAGGTTCGCCGTTGATGAGAGCGGGGATCTGATAGACTGCTCCGGCAAGTATTGCCGGTCATGCACTGCCGGCTTAATAGCTGACTGTGTGGCACTCTGCTGCTGCCCCTGCGCCGTGGTGCACTGCTTCGCCCTCGCTTTTGTGAAGGCTCCCTGGATGGTGGGGAGAAGGTGTTTGGGGTTGGGGAAAAACAAGAAGAGGAAATGCAAGAGGCAGAAAAACGACGCCGTGTTGGAGAGGAGCAGGGAAGGGAATATCAGGAAGGGGTTGGCACAAGAGGGAATGCCAGAAATGGCGTCTGGGTTTGGTGAGGCAGAGGAAGTGGGCAATGCCACTAGAGCTTGTTTTGAAGCAGAGAAGGTTTGGATAGAGCTTTATGAAATTGGGCATTTGGGTTTTGGGAGGGTTTCTTTCACAGGTGATTGAATTGACGAGTATCATGGTGATGGAGACAAAGGAGAAGATCCAACAGAGTGATTTTTTGGGGCAAAAAAAAGGTAGCCCTTTTGTAGAACAGCACAAGTTCAGAATTAGTTCAGCTTATAGTCTCTGTGCTCTCCCCAATTTTCATAATTTATCTTCTGCTTAGATTAAGTTACACGCTTGAATTCAGGAACTGTCTTTCACATGCGAAAACATAAGTTAATTGGAGCAAGAACCTGTCGTTACATTGTTGTATTCTTTTTATATATCCACCTCATTTACATCAAGAAATATTGTGTCTTGTTTGAGCTTTCACTAGCAATGTTTTAAACCTTAGACTTGACCTATATTCAAGTGGTAGAATTTAATTTTGTAGACTTTTTTTCTTTAGATTTAATTTTTATATTATGATCTTTTTAGTACAAAAAAATAATGCTTCTAAACTTATTTCTCAAATGATGAATAATTATTTTATTTTTATAAATTAATTTTTAAAAAATTTACTTAAAAATATTAAAATAATTAAAATTTATATTTTGTAAAATTTAATAATAAAAATATTTTTAAGTGTAATTTTAATAAATTTTATTGTATGAAATTAAAATTTTTCAATCAATATAATAGTGTGGTGCCTCTCTATTGAATTAAGTAACAACATTGTGTCGATGCATCTAATGTCTTATATTTAGTTTTATTATATTTTAGTAAGTGAAGCTGGCATTTTCCAATCAATAATGATAATGGGGTGCCTCTAATCAACTAACAATATAGGGTCCTTAAGTCTTTGGACATTTGTTAACTGTCCTATTAAGGTTGTATTTAAGATGAGGTCCAATAAGTTTGGACTGGGAGTCACTGTCAAGCGAACAGTCACCTGATAATTGCATCTTGGGGCGTAGAGAGGTGTTCTTTAGGGGAATAGTCAAAAAATATTTTGAGGGTAAATTACCTTGATATGCCTTCTAACAAAAGCGATTTTGATGTGAATAAGTGATTCTATAGGTGTAAGGGAGAGCCAAGAATGCAGCACTCACTTGCATCATTGGAGGAAACATGGAGAGAAACCTAGAAGAAACAAGTCAACCATCAAATATATAATCAAGAAAAATAACCATGTGTGCTACCATTATCGTAAATAGATTGTGACAACAGATTGTTTTTCTCATTTCATAATTAAATAAAATGAGTCATACTTTTATAAATAAAAAAAATATATTTTTACACAAAAAACACAAATCAACTTATCTCATCTTATTATAACTTTCAAATAAAATAAAATAAATTATTTTTTTATACATAAAAAAAATACATACTTTCTCCATCTCTTGCACACAGACTTTTAACAGCCCTCTGTTTGCAGAGGCTATCTTTTGTTTGTGGCACTCCGAAAGGGGTATGGAATCAATTATTCTCTGTCAAAATGATGGAGAAGACAGCCCAAAACCTATTATTAGGCACATACGGCCAAACCCAATTATTCGCCTCTCTTTTTATTTTTTTATTTTTAAGAATCAATCTTTACGCACATACAATGAATATAAATTTAAAAAATTAATAAGAAAATAAATAATTTTTTCATAAAAATTAATTATTATCATATTAAACATATAATAAAAAAATAAATACTATGTTTATAAAATAGAATCTGATTTGTAAAGATTAATTTTAGTAAATATTTTTATGAATTTTTTAGTAAAGATAATTAATATTATATTAAATATCAAATAAAATAGTAAACATTAAAGAAATATAAATAAGTTTATATTTTCATTTTTTACAATTTTTTACATAAAATAAAAAATACTATTTAGAATGAAAGTAAAGGAAAAATTTTAAAAAAGTAGAATTTTTTTCAAAATTTATTATAACTTTTTGTGATAATTGATGTTATATTTAACATTTAAGAAAAAAATGAAATAATTACCAAAAAAGAAAATATTAAATTTAAAAGAAATTTATAAAATTTAAATTTATTTTTGAATAGGGTGTATCATGTATAAAAGGACACCAACAATAATTTTAAATTAATTTTTTATAAAAATATTATTTAAATTTTAAGATAATATAAATTTATAACAAAATAATATTTTAATAAATAAAATTTTTAAAATGATATTTATGCTCTTTGTCTGGTTTACTAAGCTTTCTACATGACAACACGTATTACAAGTAAAGCTTTAACAAATAAACCCTCTCTACAGCACTATTTTTTACGCGGCGTCTTTATTCATAAATTAAATTTTATACAAAATCATTTATAAAAATTAAATTATTAAATTAATTAAATTAAACTATGAGAATCAAGTCATTCAAAAAATTTAGCACACTCATATTTTATGAGACTTTTATCTCCAATTTTAAAATATGAATCCCTAGAGCTCTTTTTCAATAAAGGGATGAAATAGAAAAAAGATAATAATTTTAAAATAATTATAAAATAAAAAAATTTTTGTGGCAAAATTTATTTTGATACGGGACCCCATTGCCATTACATCACCCAAAATCAGCGGATTAAAAGTTTTCTTATCTGACGGTGAAGATCACAGTGATACAATACACCGTAGAGGTGACCTACTTATAAAATTTCAAGAGTCAGTCAAGAAATGTCCACAATAACTAAAATTATATGATAGACAACAATTGGCAGCAAGACATGTCTGGAAGACCAGTTCTCTAAATTAATACATCCAGAAGGGAGATGATAAAACTAACATCACTTGTCTCACAGCAAAACCAGTGTGAGGTTAAGTGCGTGGCAGGGTGGCTGTGCAGGTATTGTGTCACACCGATGTAATATTTCTCTCCCCAACCTCTGGCACAGAATTAGGGTTACCATATCTCATCCAGCATTTTTTAATAGAAAAAAGTGAAATCATGGTCCCAAACTCTCAAAAGACCCCAGCCCCACTAGACAGAGTCAAGATACGTCCATGCCCGTCAAAATTGGAAACACAACCGCCAACCAGAATTAAGTTCGATATAAGCAACAAAGAAGATAGGCTTTAGGAATGTAGGCTTGCTAGGTTATTAAATCTATCCACTCAGCAGTCCCAAACCTACGTATCACTACCCACTGACATTACCAGCATTAAGGGCAAATCCGGAGTCTTTGACCTAAGTATCCAAAACGGCACAAAACTCACCAATAGTCGGCTGGAAGCAGATGAGCTTTCCAGTGTTTTGCACCACCCAAACGCACACTGTACGAGACATTCTCGTACAATAACATCCATTTTGCACGTTAGTGTCAAACAAGAACAAACAATTACTTTTACCGATTTTGCATGGTGAAACCAAGGTTAAGCTTGATAAATAAACTGTCAAAATTCTGATTGATAATTTGATACTATTAACAAGCTGCATTGGTACACTACATGCACATTAAATTTTCTTTTGGATATCAATTCATGGAAATAGCAAATGTTTTGAGAGGACTTGTTTTTCAACCCAATCATCAAGCTTCCATCCCAAAACTAAAGTATATATCTTTAAAGCTTTCGGCAGGGCACTATCATAAGAAACAGAATAATCTAAAACCTGTTGATCTCTATACAGAGTATGCATGCAACGAGTTACAAACCTAAGACTTGAACCTGATAATTTACCTATACCTAGTAATTTACCTCTAGAGCTTGGTCCAAATGAGTAAAACAAATTGACCGCCACATAAACACAGACCACAAAAAGTAAAATAGCATTTCAATATTATAACAACTAAACCTGTCCTGCTCATTAGCTATATAAATACCAGTTTCCGAGGTCGTCTTATCTAGGACGAAGAAGATTCAACCATTTTGTTCACATCCTCCAAAAGTCCTTTCACCTCAGTCTCTAATATTGTCTTTATATCCGGTGACTTGCCATCTGATGCCTCCAGAAATTTGGTCAAATCCTGAAGTTTCTGCTTTATGAAGTTCAATTTGGATGCTTCACCCCTTGGAGACTGCGGTGTTGATGCCTTGGCTGGGGTTTTGCCTTTCTTCTTGGTTGGAGAAGCTTTGGTCTTAGGTTTTTCAACACGTTCGCCAGACTTGGATCCGGTAGAAAGATAGCGGAGCAAAAACTTGACATTGGAAGATCCGAAAGGGCTCGAATTTTGTGAATAATTGAAGGCATTTTCAGCATCAGAAGTTCTCAGGAAGCACACTCGAGCAGTGTAATTAGTACAAAACATATCTGTTTCTGCTTCATTCAAGGCTCCAAACTTACTATAGATGGTGATAAGATCGGACTTTGAAGGCAGAGAAGATCCTGGTCCAAATGACACAAAGAGTGCAGCAGCTGTAGTACTTTCATCACTATCCTTCTTTTCTGTTTTAGTTTCAGCAGCCTGCTTTTCTTTGTGTGTGTCTGAAGTTGTGTCTTTCTTTCTTCTTTTCTTCCTCTCATCAGAATCATGATTAGGTGATAAATGATCAGTCTTATTTTGCTCTTCCCTCAACGTCCTTGGTTCAGATTCTAAGTTCTTTCTCTTCCTACCAGGTTGATGTTTCTTGTACACTTTGTAGTAGGATCCCTGGCGATATAATGAGCTTCTGAAGATAGAAATGAAGTCCACAATTTTTTCAAGAGAATTGATTTCTCTAGGAATTTGGGGATTAACAGCTCTAGAGCGGACTTCTGATAACACTTCTCCAGAAGAAGCCTGGATTTTCATTGGATCAATTGCCTTGCTCTCATCCGCTTCTGGTATTTTAAAATTTGAACTGACAGACAGTTCATGCTCTGTTTCACGTTCCTTGTAAAAGTTCTCCTGTAATGCCTCACCACTACACTTCAAAAGTGTACGGGACCCAATAAACTGACCAGTAGCCCTAGTAATCCGCTCCGATGCCTGAGCTTCACTGGAAACCTGGAGGGATTCTACTTCTGTATCTCTCTTCCTCTGCCCCATGCTTGGAGTGGTGAAAGGAGGGGACAAATACTTGCTTTTCTTCCTTTCTCTCGACAAAGAACCCTTATCAGTGTGTTCATCGGCCTCCTTTTTGTTCGATTTCAAATCTTTCAATAGAGGGGCTTCATCAGTTTCCTTTTTACTCCCACTGCTGTTGTTTTCATTGCCAACGGTGTCTTTCTTCCTTTTCAACCACAACAATGTGCTTTTGTCAGTGTTTTCCTTATCCCCACTGCCATCATTTTCAGCACTTGGCATGTTTATATCAGTGTTTGGAGGCAGCCCTTTTCTCTTCTGGATTGGTTTAGCTGTCACCGTATCCTCACTGCTTTTCCTCTTGTTTCCACCAGATGACCCTGTTGATTTGTCTGAGTTCATCACTTCTTCAGTTACATCCCCCTCCTTATTTTTGGCATGAACATCATTGTCCTCACCCATAATTTCAGCAATGCTTTTCTGCTTCCTTCTGTGATACGACCCATTTCCTGAAACTCTCACCGGCAAAAAATAGAAATCCTCTTCAAATGGCCCTTGGACTGGTGCTTCTACAGCACCTTCACTGTTACCTGCATCCACTGTTTCATCCATTAAACTGTCTTCAAGGCCAGGAATTCGCTGGGGCACCTGATAAGTAGGTAATTTATAACCTCCTCTCCATAGATAAAAGGCTGAAAGGCGACCTTTTAATATATCCAGCTCAAGAACATTAGTGATAGCAATAATTTGTGCAACTTGTTTCACCAGAGAAAGTAAATCTGACGGATCAGACAGAACAGAAGACAGCTTCTCTATACCATTTTCAGGTACAAGAATTCCATCCTTGATTCCAGAATTCTTTGACACTGGTCGAGCCAAGTCAGTTCCACTTTTCTCTGTAACAAACGAAAAAGGCATCTTCAAGTTCAAAAGCCTACCAGCCTCATTCACGGCTTCTTGTACAGCATTGATAAAAGTTCGGGAGATACTCTGTTTCGCCATATCATCAAAGTTCTCCTCAAATGGCTTTAATTGAGACGGATGGCACCAAGCAAAAGTATCATCTCCGAAGTAAGCCACAAGGAGTCGGTTCTTTTGTCTCAACTTCAAAGCATAGTCTGATGCATCGGATGGATCATAAATCCGGCCGGGCCACCATGGATGACTTTTTATTTTACCCCAGACAAAATCACCAACACCAAAGTCATATTCTTCGTCGCTCACATCTTCCGATCCTGCATCGCTGTTCTCACCTGTCTCGACGATTGGGACATCTATTGTCACAATATTTGATTCATGATCCTCATCATTTTCTTTCCCCTCACCTTTCTGCTTCCTGTCTTCCACACTAACCCCTAAGGAACCACCCCCACTTGAACCATCAGCTGCCGCAGCTCGTTTCTCAGAACCATAAACAGAGCCCAGCTTCTGGGCACCGTCGCACCCTCTACCATGAGAAAACGTTAGACTTCTACCACTTTCTCGCATTTTCAACAAAGAAGAGACCCCATTTATCTCAGAATCAGCCAAACCCTTACAATCATTAGCGCTCAAAACATCTAAATCTCGCTCAACCATTTCTCTTTGATTCGAAATCTTAGTCTCAACAAACCGGCTCTTTACCGCTTGCACAACCACATCATCCCCATCATCACCCAAACCTCCATTTCCATTGCTAGAATCCCTAAGTCCATTTTCTCGACCCCCTTTCGTAGGAACCTTACCACGGCCATCCCCTGCTTTTAAGGCTTGTTTGAGGTCCCTCTTCTCGTGCTCAGAGCCTCGTGGCTTAGCACCTTCAGTCGAAAGAGATGAACCCTCAGCTGGGGCTTTAGATCGAGTCTCAACCGTGCCCATCAAGATGATAACTTCCGCAAGAAATCACCCTAGTCTGAAAAGCAGTATGAACGAAAAGACATGTAAATCAACACACATTCTAGGGTTTTGGTTCCATGAAAGAGCAACGCTGACACAAAATGGGGATTTAAAATATTACCCAGTTACGGAAGGAAAAAAAAAAAAAAAGACAAACCCAAAAATTAATTAAAAAGATATTTAAATTCGCATAAGGATAATAATCAAAAGAATAACTTAAAAATGGGGAAAAAAGGTACCTGAAGAACAAAAGCTAGGGTTCCAAAGCTTGTGACTTGAAGCGATTCTCATATCACTAGACCTCTAAACCTGATCAGTGAGAGAAAAAATGCATGCGAGCGAGGGATAGACTCTGACAGAGGATGAGAATCTAATTCTGTGGAATAAATATGGAACTAATGAATTAAAAAAACAAAAGATAGAGTCGCAGTCACAAAGGGAGAGGAAGCAAATTCTCGCGGCATGGATTTGAAAATCTCGAGGATACGTGAGATATTACTGAGAAGCTTCCATTTTCTCTTGGCACTGGGTAGATCCTACTGTTACTATTACAGCCGCAGCTAAAACAGGCGGTAAAGACCGGCTCAGAGATTTTTTACGTTTCTTATCGGACGGTCCCAAATGCCTCGCCGATTTTGTATGCTTTGAGGTAGAAAGCTAGTCGCCAGAGTACGTTATTACAATAATACTCGCTTCAGCTTGATGCCATGTTTCTGTGCTGTCGGAGATTTCATTTTTTATTTTGGGAAATTTTTATAAACTTGGAAATTTCTAATAAAGTAACGAAGTGACACGTGTCTCACATCTTCTGTGGGCAAAGCCAGCGTTAGAGGGAAGGGTGAACTCCAGGGCCACAAATCCGTGAATTCGCCTGTACGTAAACCCAATTTTTAAGCAGAAAATGAAGAAATAACACTGCCTAATTTTTAGTTTGGAAATAAGGGTAAGGAGGAAATTGGGGATTTTGTTTTTTAATGGACAAATGATCTCATCGAGCTTACCACACACACAAGACCTCCTCAATACAAGGAGGACACACAAACAATAATACCTGCAGAGACATTATAAGCCTTCCGCCACCAAATTACAAGACCATATTGACAAGCTCTGTAGCGAATCAAAGCTTTGGCTTGAGGGTGATCTGCTTTGGTGCAATACTATTTGCTTTGAAAGTGATTGAGGCTGCAACTATTGTATGTAAAGCAATCCATCGTAACAGTTGATTACTTGATTCGTTAAAAGAACAAAGCTATGGCTAGATCGAAGTTACTTATAAGCAAGGTCGTATGGGTATAGATATTGATATGAGTAAATATTTCATATGAGAATAAATACATTGATACATTAATAATAAAATTTTATCTACTCTAGTTTTGTATACGAAAATCCCGTAACGGATAGAGTATGCAAGGTTGGTAGTCAAATTTCTAAAGATGAACAACTAAACGCGCCTTGACTTCGACAACACGTTCACCATTCAACTTTAATTTTTGTGAATAATAATGTAGTAGCCATGGATAATTAGTTTCAGGAGGTACCCATTCGTATTTTCCGAGAGATGATAGAAAATGTTTTGGCCTGAATTGAGTTATTGCATTTGCAGCAGATGAGTCCAAATTCTTTTTTCTTATTGCTTCTTCTCGTGTTTTGCAAAAGGATAACACAATTTTGGAAATTTTGGGTAGTATTATCTCAATCCAATCCAAACCCCCTTTACATAAACAAAGAAAATACAAATATATAAATCAATGACTCAAATTTACAGATACTGATGCTTGCTCTGCTCTTAACTTCCAATGACATTTCTATCAGAAAAACAAAAGTTGTACTCATTTTAGAAATGTTGAAATTACTCACCACCTTTCAGCAAACACCTTGAATGCATAAAAGCCAAAATTCGCAGTTTCACTCTGTATGGTCATTCTTCTTTGACAATATAACAAACACAAAATGGGCAGCAAACCAATTCAGCTTAAACTGTGATTAACAAATGGAACTACTTTTTCAACACAACTGAATTCAAATTTATGCTTAAACAATCACATTACGCTGTACCCAACTAAACAACATAGCTATTCAAGTTACAGAACATCAAAGCTCATACCCAACAAACCATACTCTTCTCTCAGCCCTAAACAATGGCAACTTTTGCTCCAGCCTCTTCCAGCTGCTTCTTCGCGTCCTCAGCCTCGTCCTTTGAAACCCCTTCTTTGAATTTTTTAGGCAACCCCTCTATCAACTCCTTTGCTTCCTTCAAAGCCAAAGTCGTCAAGCCTCTCACGGTCTTGATAACTGCAATCCTAGCGTTACTGGGCACATCCTCGATGACAACGTCGAATTCGGTCTTTTCCTCGACGGCGGCAGCTGCCCCGTCGGTCGGGGCACCTCCAGGGGCGACAGCGACGGCTGCAGGGGCAAAAGCTGCAGCGGAGACTCCGAGCTTGTCTTGGAGGTAGTCGACGAGGATTTTAGCCTCCTCGAGGGTTAGGTTGGAGATGTCTTCACCAAGTTTCTCGATTTTCTCGGGGGCGGAAACGGCCGCGATTGGGCGGAGATTGGTGGCGCGATGAGAGAGGTTGGTGTTAGGAGAGAAGGAAAATTGAAGAGTGGGTTTGGAGAGGGGTGAGGAGTGCGTAGAATAACAAGAGGGTGTAGAATAAGATGGGGAACGAAGTGTAAGGGTGGATAGAGTGGCTGCCATTGCAAGCTTCTTTCTTATCTGAGGTTTCACACAGAGAGAGAGAGAGAGAGAGAGAGAGAGAGAGAGAGAGAGTGAAGAGAGAAGATAGGATAAGGGGACTGTTGAACCAAAATGGGCGTGGGGCTGAATAGCCACGTTTAAACTTGATGGCGTGATTGCCCTGGAAAAATGAACCAAATGACCGTAAGGGAACGCGAAATGCATGAAGAGAATAAGGCTAGAAGAGGTATTTCGTATCTAACGACTTGGGATAGCAAAGGAAAAGGGGCATTCCGAGAATCGAACTCGGGACCTCTCGCACCCAAAGCGAGAATCATACCACTAGGCCAAATGCCCGACTGCTTTTTGTTCGGACAATCATTAACATGATAATACAAAATAGGCCGTTACACGAAATGTTCGTCACGGCAAAGCTCGGTGCCAAATAAGAAATGAACTACAACTTAGTATTATTTTATAAATTTAATCTTATATAATATTTTATTTAAAATAATTTAAATTCTTAAATTTTATAAATTAAATTAAAATTTAATGAATAAATAATTTTTTATATATTTTATAAGAATTTAATAATCTTCCTTTAGAGAAGGAACCTTTTTAGGCTTGAAAACACAATCTCAAAATCAATTTTCATAATAAAAAAATGAGTATAGATTTTACTATTTATTTCAAAAATATATTTATTATTCTTATATTAAGTGAATCCACGTCTTTTATATACGTATTCTTTTCACCGCATATTTTCTGTCATTTTATAATTTTTTATTTTTTAATTATTACTTTCTTAAAATTAAAATGATATTTTTTACTTAACCTTTATTGTTATTTTTATTAAACACTTAATTAAATTTTTAATTAAAATTTATTATATAAGAAGAATGAAAAGTTTGATTTTTTATGGTTTATTGTTGAAATTTAATGACAATATTAAATTTTTAATAAAAGAATAATTTAAAAAGATAAGAAAATATTTAAAATTATTTAATAACTTTCACAATTTTATGTATTTTTCTTAAACAATAAATAAAAATAATTAAAGAAAATATTTTTTAATAACTTTATCAAAATTAATTTTATTCCTAGGTGATTGGACACTTAACCAATGCCATGATAAAATTCCTATCAAATTGTATTGTTAAAACTTGACATTCTGTAAATGGAGTAATTGGTTGCGCAATTATTGTTATGGTCTCTTTATATAGATAACTTAAATTACATTGACTTCAAAAAGTCATACCTGTAATAATCTCATTTTTATTAATTTGATAATTCTATTAGTAGATATTCAAATTTAAACAAAACATTTTAGTTTATTTCTTCATTATTCTTCTACTTTTTTTTTTTTTTTGACGGGATTCATTATTCTTCTACCTATAGCAATCATTCTTTTCTAAATTTCTAACTTAAGATAACCTTTGTATTGATCTTTTTGGTACAATGATAATTCTGTATGAACAATAGAGCCGAAGAGTTTCGGTGTAAAATTTGATCAGATACAATTAAATTATGCCAAAACATCCTAGCCGGCCAGACCTATCAATTTTACAGCAGTATCCTTGCGGTATCTGCAGACACCAATGACCTTCAATTGGTAATATGGTCAGAGGTCTCACCATCTACGTCGCCTTCTTCCATACAAGTATGCAAGTGCAGCTATTGATGCAGCAAGAATCACCCCAGCTGTAGCATGCCAAGCATATAATGGTCTTTCCAAAAGCAGGTCGGGGCTACTAACATCAACAGGTGGTGATACCTGCGGTTTCTGACTAACTGCTACTGCAAATCCAAGGCCCTGCCTCTCCAGCTCAGACAAGTCTTCAACTGCTGGCTTTAACCTGGTTGCCTTAGCTATGGCTTCATACTCTTCTTTGGTTCCACCTTCAAGGAAAGCCCCGACAAGATGACCCATGCTTACCCAGTACGCTCCAAATGTACTACCTGACGTATCTCCAAAATACACGACTTCCCCGGCGTTATCCCCATAAAATTGCCAAGACAATGCAAAGACTCTCGAGTAGAAGAAGGGCACGTAATCAAATTCGCCTGTTTTGCTTGGTTCCATTATAGAAGTAACAGCATGTTTTGCAGATTTCCTTGCTGCATCTACATGCTCGAGTCTACGAGTTTCCCCAAATACTTTGACTGGAAATGCTGCAACATCTCCAATTGCATAGATGGAGCTGTTGCTTGACTGCAACATTCCATTTACCTTGATTCCACCCTTCTCCAAAGTAAGCTGACCTTCAAACAAACCTGTATTTGGACGAATTCCAATTCCCACCACAACCATGTCCACAGATAGCTTCCTTCCATCTCTTAGATTAACAGCTGTAACCTGTAAGAAAGTTACAGGTTGAATTGACGTGCAGATACCAGGAAACAATTGTCCAATATCATCCATTGTCTATCTACTTATAAAGTATTGAATATGATTTTTATGAATCCAATCAACCAGGGAGATTTTACTTCCGACCAATAAAAATAAAAAGCTACTTTCTGCTGCTTCAAAGGATGGAAAACTATTTGGATAAATCATCAACTTCTACAAATTTGAATTAGAAAAAATTTGGCAAAAATTCTCTTCCTAACCTTCAATATTACTCAAAAGATGCAAAAAAAATTTTTTTTAGTACCTTTCCATTGGAGTCAAAATCAAATGATGACAGCACAGTTCCCTTGATGAAGTTTACTCCTTTAGATTTATAATAATCTTCATAGTAGCTTGCAATCTTCGGTGTAAATAAACGAGCCACTGTAGCACAAATTTATAAATCATCATCATCTTTAAAATCATGCGTTTTTTCTAATCCCAATTATAGAAATATACAAAATATGCACAATTTTAGATGCAAGTACTTACTGCAATGTGCTTCTGGGAAGACCATGGTCACATTTATTTTGTTGATCACTAAAGATGCAGCGCACTCCATTCCTATATATCCACCACCAATGATAACCGCATTCCCACCAGGACAAGATTGCATAACACTAACAAGCCTATTTGCATCAGCCAGATCCCTTAAATAACAGACATTTTCAGCATCTGACCCATTCACTCCAAATTCTTCAAGATGCAAAGCCTGCCCATGACATTAAATATTACATTAACTTAAGAATTTCTTGTCATATATAAAAGCTGCAGAGTCTACTACTTCAGAACCTTGGCAAAATTTAAAATAAATTATTCCGACATTCACTTTGGTAGGACATTCATGCACTCATCCCTTCGTCATGTTTTCTTGATGGCAGTCATGTTGACATCACAATAGTAAAAAATGCAATAGAAAAATAGAAGGTACTAGCAACATCCAGCAAATTGCCAAATCCTTTTTGTTCGATTGAAATGCATGACATTCATGCACTCAGCTATCCAGATAAACTGCTTATTTTAAAGATGGAGAATTAGTTCACTGAGAGATTAGTTTCAATACCCGAGCACCTGTGGCAACAATGAGAATCTTGTAACTTATGGTCTCCCCAGTTGCTGTTAATAGTGTCTTACGTTTCACATCAGCAGACTTAACTCCGGTTCCAAGAACCAATTCAATTCCTGAAGAGGAAATAAATGCAATGATTAGAATTATATATTCAGAGTAGGAAACTCCTTATTTTACAATGTTATTGTTCTCATAATAGACATGAGATAAGACTTCTGTTCAGCATCAAGGGTTATTAAGTACTGAGAAGGTTTAGAAATCTAAAACAGAAAATTACTTTGTAGCAGCAAAAATGGGCCAGCTTTACTACCTATTGATTGCAATGAACATTGGAGCAAGATAAAAACAAACAACTTCTCCTATTTTGTCTTTCATTACATTTGACAAGGGAGGCATGGTTCTGTCTCTAAAAGCAAACTAGTTGCCACTCCTAAAAAAAATCAACTAATCATCAAAATTTATCTGCACACAAAGTTCAGAAGTGACATATGCAGCTTTGTGAATGGGCGAATTAAGTTAAACACCATGAACATATTAATGCCTAACACAGAAATGGTTCTGGAGTCTGGACTGACTGTACCAACCCACTGGTTGCAGGTAGAGATGATCAAACAATAGTTAATAAATTCAAAGATGTTAGACTAGCAGCGGCATTACATGCTTTTATGCATTCATCTCCAACCACCAAAATGATTGACTAGAATATAATGTCAAGAATATTATATCTATCATTTTGCTCCAGGACCATCTTTTACTCAAAGTGTTCATGTGAATATCTGGTCTAGATGCATCAACTGTCCAACCAGATATGTACATAATAAAATGGGTAGATTGGAGCGGCCTTGCTAAGTTACAACAAATACATAATAAAAAAGTAATGAATGTAAAACACACAATGATGTGAAAATATAATTACCATGTTCTCTGTACCATTTTGGAGTCAACCTTTCCTCATTTGCACCAACACAAGTGTGAAAGGATGGAAGCCGTGAAGGAGCTGCACATTACAACATAATTCAGTATTCAATGCATAAGCATATGGCAATGCAAAGAAAGAAATTAGCAGCATCATCAATTTTCCGCATTCAAACCATAAGGGAAAAAAATTAAAATAATATTCTTTATGGAAAGTACCACCAAAGCTTTCAGTTCAATCCTTCAAATTTACAGCATACTTTGGCAACGTTGATTCAAGGGAATATATTAATAGACAAGAACAAGTGATTAAGATGCAAAAGGATGTATCCATGGACACCACTTCAAAAGCAATTTCTAAATTTTCAATGAACAAAGTATTGAAATGCCACAAAATACAAAATAATTCTATCTGCTTCAATATAAAATATTTTAGAAACAAATTGCTGATAATAGAGAAAGATCAACGTTTAAAAAATACAGCAAGCATTCCCCAAAAATACTACTATAAAAAAATTAAAAAAACAAATGAAAAGAAGACAAATCTTACCATGAAGGCTATATATTAATCTTCCTAGTCATGGAATAATCCCTAATAAGTCAGAAAACTTAATTTTGGTATGTAAAACTTAGGTCAGTGTCCTTAGAAGCTAATGAATGAACTATGCAAATTCAAAGAGTCAAAAGTATATGATGCTCGAAAAAGCTATTGAAAATGACAGTAGACCTTATAAGATTGTTTAATGCATTGGCGATAGAGTATGCAAAAGTGGTCATTGACAAAAAGAAAAGTCCAGATAGGCCTATTCTACGAAAATCATTATGTGAATTAGCGTTTAGAACACATAAAATTTCCTTCACTCATAGAAAACATGTTACACCAGACGGAGATTTAAAAATTTCAAAACGTGAGATAATGTGGCATGAGGAGCGCCTATACCTTCTGGGAGTAAATATCCTTTGCTTAATGCAGGTCTCTCATACGGAGCAACCTGAAATATACCATTTGGGAATTTATATGTTTCCCACTATTAAAAAAAAAAGACCGATATATTTGCAGACAAATTTGTGACTTAACAAGTGAAGGAAGCATGCTATCATTCTAGTTTTGAAAGGTATCAAATCAATGAAGAAACACATATTATCAGTAGATAAGTGCATGAGCAGTAAACAACCCACACTTTGACAAAAAACTATTTTTTTGAGCAAAAATTTAGAATCAATATAGATAGAAATATGAAAGATTGCAAATTTTATGGTATGAGGGGAAGAACAAATTGATTTGCAAGGTGAAACGAAAATACCACACTACTCCACTATAATTCGCAACTTAGAGCAACATCCTCAGCCTACCCATGAGCTATGTATTTCTTTCCTCATTTAAACCTCTAATATCAAACTTACAAGAATTTCAAAGCCAAAGCTCGAATTTGGAGCAATCGAGCAAGGAAATCGCGGGAACTATGAAGAAGCGAAGAATGAGATTTGTTACATGCACATAACCATAAAAGATGTGAACCCAATGAAGCTTTTGAAAGGAAAACCCACATAAAAATCAAAACGAAAGAGGAAATTTTTTAAAATTTTCTTACCGGTTCTTCAGAAATTATGCAGAGTTCCCCATGGGAAATCCCTCTCTTAACGAATTCAAGAGCCGCATACCCAGCAGCCACCCCTCCTCCAAGAATCACGTACACAAAGGCTCTTCCCATCCCCTGTTCCCCTCCGAAACTGAAACTCTCGCTTCTTGTCCCTCCCTCGCTTTATCTTGAATTTAAAGGTGTTGCGTTTTTCGGGAGCGCTTTCTTTCAAGACACTCCCACCAAATTTGAAGATCGATAATATTATGCAATGCGGGCCCGATGATGATTACGACGACGACGACGACGAGTAGTGTATTTACCGCGATGCCCCCCAATTCAGCTCTGTGCTTTCAGGTGCACGTTAATCCCCGTGCATACGCACGATCATAGCCGTCTACAGACCAAGACGGGGGTCCCACGGATATATCGGCCGGTGTGGTTGTTGCGATAGTGTAGCCCGGGATGATGAGGCCACGGATGTGGGCCAGGGTAAATTATTTTCCAGTGGGACCAGCAGGGCCACATCGAGCGAATTGAAAGCTGCCAAGTGGCGATTAGCTCAGTGGTGACGGGGGATATTACTATTGGGAACGGTGAGGATGAGGAAGAATAAGATGAAGTTGGGAAATGGGTACACAAGGCGACGGATAGAGCATGACTTTTTTTTAGTGATTTTTTATAATTTTATAAAATATAAATTTACTTATTTTCAATAATTTTTTAAAATCTGTATCTATATTTATTTTACAATATATAAACCTATGATTTTTTTTTTTTTTTATACCGCCTCACTTTCTTACGAACAACTGATTTGTGGATGAGGCCGCAAAGTCTTCGTCACCACAAAGCTCTATCGTAGCTTATCCTCCACTCCAGCCTTCTTTGGCCTCTCAAATTCATAGTCTTTTTTTTAATAAAATGTAGAAACTTTTGGCTTCATCCATAAATTGGAAAAGCTCCAATTAACTCAAAAAGAACTGGATTACAAGTTAGAATGAAGATTGTCTCAAGAGAATAGACTCCCAAACTATAACAAAATAAAGTTGACTGTTACATTCATAATTTTAATTTACATAATTTAATAATTATTTTATTAAAAATATTTAATAACTTGAATGGTTTAAAATAAATATTTAATAAACATCCATTTCTAGTAATGTTGCAAAATTGACTCTTCATCAAAATTAATCCATTTAGATTCTTTTCTAAGTAGATTGCATGCCCGAATACAGTACAGTATAGTCTGTAGACTTTCTTAAACAGTATACATAATTTTTGATTTTTTCCCTCATCTTCTATCCCATATACCTACATGCTATCATACCCAAACAGTGTGACATATTTTAAAATTTTTAATTGACTCACGTATTCCTTTTATATCCTTAGTCAGCGATAAAATTCAAAAATAATAGTCATGGGGGGACTGATTAGACATTTAGATAGAGTAACATAAAGAATAAGAATATAAAAAAAAAGCAAATTTAATGTGTAACTTTACCAATGCTCTATAAAATGGGAGTTCTATCATGCACAGTCTCTCCCAAGTTGTGTACATTGTTCATACACCCTCGTCGGTGGGCTTCACCCCACAAGATGATGTTTTTATCACGGCAGTAGAAAATCTTTTCAGCTTACATGCACGGAAAGCAATTGCCAAATTTCAACTCCAAAGGATCAAATCATATGCTTTGTTAGAAGTGAAAGCTTTCAAATGATGTTTGACGAGGAGTGACAAACCGCCCCTCTCATTTTTAATGACGAAAATGGATTTTCATCTATACAAGATTCGAGTGACGCACGGAACATTAATAAGCGAATTGTGTTGTATCATATAATATATGTTTGGTTACATTAAACCATCTGATATATACAACATTCTGAAACAATATAATAAAATAGTACTAACATTAATATTATTCAATTTAGTAGTACATATTATAATATACCATGTTTTATTACTACCAAGGTTGTGGATCAATGGTGGAGAGGTTGAGCTTCTCGGCAGAAAAGCTTGGACTTGATCCTCTATAGGTCTTTAATGAGACTAAACTTACGCACTATTTTTCTAGTGACGGTGAAAAGTCCCATGTGCTGGCTGGGTTTACAGACCACACATTCAAAATATTCCTCTGATATGAGCTAATACCAACTAAGCTTAATGTAGACGAAATATTTCATAGTGAGTTTCTTGGGGTGCCACCTCCGGTTACCCATTTTATGTACAAAAAAAAATACCATGTTTTATTATATAGTTTTTGACGTATTATTTGCACAAGTTTCAAAAACACACACTTCCAACCCAATAACAATTTAAACAATAGTAAATGAGAGAATAATATGAATAATTTTATTAAAAAGAAAAAAGTAAAGGTGCTTTCAACGCTAACAACAGCAAACAAGAGATTAACAAAAAACAAAAAATAAATAGAGAATACTAACATTGCTTTCGTCACACTCCCCAAAAAATAAGACAATTTTGGACCATCAAACCCCGCCAACCAAACAATGCTATTAGCAAAGATTGCAATACATTAAAAGTCAAAAAATAGGTGAAGTGTTAGGAAATATCTTGCACATGTTTGATTTAGTGCAAAGGTACTGATAAATTCATCAATCAAATTTTAATCATCATAATGCTTGAGAATTGTGTAATTATTTAGCTTTAGAATTTATATATTTCCACAATCAATACAAATTTCTTACCCAGTAAAGTATTTAGGATAAGAGAAAATTTGTACTAAATCTCAACTTAAAAAAATTAATAATACTACTCAGCTTAAAAAAATTAATGATACTATTAGTTAAAGTTAAATAATAGTTCAAAAAATCTTCACAGAAGCAAGACACTATAATTTTACAAAGAAACAAAATACTAAATTGAATATTTATACCTCAATGAGCTATGTTCAAAGTTCTAACAATTGTTTGTTGAAAGTATTGGAGATGTTTTTTTATCCAAGAACCAACCATACGTTATCACTTGAATCCATAACTATATAATTGGTTTTAAATCTACAAATATAACATTATGAATGATACGGTGATAAAAGATAGAATTGGCTCACAAACTAACCTTGGAATTACAAGCAAAGGAGTCTTAAGGCACTAGCTTCACCATAAATTCAATGTTTTATTTGTCATCTATTTTTTAGCACTATCTCATTGATAATGTTATATACATAGATTCAAGACCCATTATATGGTTATTATGGTTATATATCAAAGTGGCAGCACATACTTTGTTCTATTTGATAAGAAAGCTCAACAATACAACAAACAACTGTTGAATTACGTGAAGAACTCATTGAAGTATAAATAATCAATCAAATATTTTGTTTCTTTCTATAATTAAAGTGTATTGCTTCTGTGAAAATTATTTTGAACTATTATTTAACTAATAGTAATATTAATTTTTCTAAGCCAAGAATGAGTCCGAATTTCCTCCTATCTTGAATAATTTGCTAGGAAAGACATCTGTATTCTTGGTGGAAATTAATAAACACTACACTAAAGAGAGACTCAAGATCTGTAATGATCAAAATGTGATCGATGAATTTGTTGCCATCTCTGCTCTAGATCAAGTATGTGCAAATTGTTTCCCAACACTTGACCTATTCTCTACTTTTAATATGTTGCAAATCTTCATTTATAGTATTTTTTGGTTGGTTGTGCTGTAATTGTTACAAGCCCATGGTTGGTTTTACAAGAAATTGTGAAGTGGCATTTAAGTCTAAGAGGCTCTCTCACCTAACAAACAGATCTTTTAGGTTGAACTCTCCTCTTAAACTTAAGTCCTAACAGTTATGGTCCAGAATTCTCTTATTTTCTAAAAGACTGTATTTAAAGCACTTGTGGAGAAGAGAATGTTAGCACTATCTATTTATTTTCTAATTTTCCGTTAACCTTTTGGACTCATCTGGCTTATGAATAGTATTCGTGCTGATATGTTCAAACAATGGTGCACCTCTTAATTCAAGATGTTCATTCCATGATCTGCAAGAATGAATCTGAATTTTGTTTGACACCAACCGATTCCAAGACAGAGGGGAAGGAAGTAGACATAGGTTCTAAAGTTGATGGCCTAACAAAAATCATGACACGCTGCAAAACCTCTGAAGCCTGTGAGAATGGAAAAGCAGAACTAGATGAGAAGCACAGTAACTGAATTTATTGATGTCGGTCTCCAACATTAGTTTTATTTTGCTTACTACCTTACAGTAGTATATATTATTACTGGGTTGAAGACTTTGATGCTATTTTGTGATGTTGATTTCAGCCTTAGTTTCTTTTTTTGATGTTAATAAAATTATTACATGTTAATTTCTCATTCACTATTGTTAAATTGTTTCTTTAGCAGGAAGTGCATTTCTTTGCAACATTCACAAAACAATATGTCAAGAAATATGGCCTATAATGAAGCATGGCACAAAGTAATATGTACTAATTGGATACTGTAATATCAGCATTGGTCCTATTTTCTTATACTGGTGTCAGATAATGATATGTTTTGGATGATTTAATGTAACCAACATATATTATATAATAATGTGTTATACGGTAATTTTCTTATTATTGCTCCATGCTCTAGGCTAGTTCAACATAAAAGGCCAATGCATCTAGAGTTGCCAAATTCAATGCTATATCATGTGCATCTTCGACCCAAAAAGATTGAGAGTGGGATAAGGACAAATCTGTTAGGCTATGAGCAACTAATTGGCAGTTCTTTTACCATGACACCAAGTGCAACTGAGCAGAAGACTGGTGTGGTGTCTTCTATAAAAAGCTTGCTATGCATACCTTGCATTGTTCATTTTTCCCACATAGTGCCAGTGGTGCATTACGTAGCTAGGCATTCACACCCGAAGCCTTTCATGTTTCAAATGTTTCCATATGAAAAAAAAAAATCAAATATTTCATTCTTATTCAGATAAGGTGTAACAATTTCTGTCATTGGATCCTTTTTAGCTGTGGTCTGGAGTTCTTCCTATTCAGTTAGTGTCTTATGCCCTAGAATCACCATGAGCAAAACGAAAAGGACCACTGATCTCTTAACTCTGTATAAGTTTATTATGGTCAATATTGTCTAAATACATTTAATTTTTGAAGAGGAGATCATTTTAATACACAATGTGCTCAAACTAAGAGAACCACCCACTACAGTTATTATAATATCTTTTCCTTTAAATTGTATGTGTGATGATATATCTTGGTAAATAGAGAAAAAGAAAGTATTTAACATATGTACTAGTGTCTTCATATGCACTAAGGTGGGTGTCAATTCACCTTATAACTTTCTTTTATGTTGAGACAAGAGAAAAAGAGGGTTTCAGAACCCACTTATCAACCACAACTGAAAGAGTAACCACTCACTAACTATAATTCACTCCCTTATAATAGAGCATATACCATGGAAAAAAAACCAAACAACACAGTGAGAGCTCTGGTATTATGTATGAAGGCAAAATATGCAAAGTCACGCCAATCTAGGCAATGGGTCACTAGAGAGAGATTAAACGTGCAATCACAATGCAAAAGTTGGAAATTAGAATCTCAGAAAGAAGTCGTCAATTGATCATCCTTTTTGGGGTAGATGAAGAGAAAGAAAAAAACGACTAACTCCTAGCAAAAGAACCCTGTCGATGATATGATGATAAAAAATAATATCCTTTTTTTAGGTCTACTGGTGTGGGCTACACAAAAAGGGGTAACTCATCTCTTGAAGTCATCCCTCTGTGGTGAAGGTAGAATTCTACCCTAAGTCTTTGCAATCACCAGAAAGAACTTACTACAAAAACGTTTATACATTATATATATATGCTGCTATGCAGGATTTTATCGTAGGGAATAAGGGGTGATGATCAAATTCCAATCAGCTTCACACCGATCACAACAGAAAGAATAAGTATAGTAACAAGCAAAAGCATACCTGGGATGCTATTGGCTCTACATGAAGCACTCACATCCCAATACTTATTCTTAACACACACTTTTACATCATCAACGTCTGCTCCCCCAAAGTCTTCATTCCACTTATTTTTCTTGATCCTCTGATAGGAAGGAGCTGTTTGAGCATTTGTAGGCAAACACCAATCCACAAATCTATGTCTGTTGCACCAATAATATAGCCTGTTTGGGTTTTTGATTGATTCTGAAACTCTGATCGTTGTCAAATCGCCACATCTAGGACAAATCTTGTTCTCATAATTCAACCAACTTGCCTCATCAGCCAAACAGATCTCACTTGATGACATCTTCCTTCAAAGAAAGAAGATAAATTACTAATGGGTATGCTCTAGTTTAAAGCTTATTACACATACTGTAATTAGAGAAGCTAACTAAAATCGTCAGGCAGAGGAAATGATCTCTTACCATGCACAATAAATAATTAAAGTAACAGGATATATCTTAAAGCATAATAGATATAGCCACTAGGCAAAGAATAAAATCAACAACGAAAGTGAAGATGCAAAAATATATTACGAGAAGGAAAAATGTAATGAAAATCATAAAATAGCCTGAAGTCCCAAAATTCAAAAGTAGATTGAGAATTGGAACGTTAAAGAATTACACTACTAGTCCACTACCCCATAGTTCAACAAAAATGAAAGCAAAACTGCAAAACTCTGATTTTATTCCCTAGAGTTTGGTCAAAAGGTCTCTATCATAGCAATAGAATCACGGGTGGAAACTTAAATTTGGTGTTTTATATTTTTTCGGAAACTATAAAGCATATCCTAAAATATAGAATAATAATAAGGGTACGCGTGTGCGTAACACATCATTTTTTTTTTTTTGAAAAAGTGAAGTTATTATGGATCTAGTAACAAAAGAACTCATTTTATCTATGAATAGAACTAAATAACGAAGTGAATTAACAAGCAACCCCAAAATTGGAAACATGACACAATTTGATGAATGCAGCCTCTTGATTGATACTTGGGAACAAGGATTAAGTTCGTCTAAAATGTGGAGTACAGTTCAAGTGTACTGCTAAGTGAATCTCAAGAACAAAAATTCTTAAAAATTAGTTTGGGGCATCACCGTATAAATCTCTAGCCGTCGGTTTTTCCGGTTTTTCGGGTCTTTGGGTCACCCTCCACAGTGTACACCTGCCAAGCGAGCTGAAAGCAGAGATGGTGACACCAGAGAACTCCAGAAATAACAGTAAAAGAAAATTAATGGGAAGAATAAAGACAGAATCAGAGAACTCTCTTACCTCTATACTCTGGGACTTTTTTTTTTTAGTTAATACATAAGTCGGATGACTTTAGAAGAAAAGCGAAAGAGTCGAACCTACAAAAAAATTTAAGATATCAACAGAAATGCCACTAGCCAACGCTCACGGGCTTTACTCTGGGACTTTGTGGAAGGGATTCAATGCCAAGACTCCTTTCTTCCTTCTCTACACTCACATAAAAAACCCTATCACTTCTCTCTCAGTCTAGTCAACTGAGCCCAAGGCAGTCATTTCATTCTGAAAAGCCGCAAGCCTACAGCGATCAGAGACACGGCTTCTTTGGGAAAGCTTCAGGCACTAAAAATAAAACGGAAATGATTGTACGGTGTCTCTGTTACTTCCACTCATTTTTATCGACAAAGTTAAGTTTTTTGTATAAAAAAATATAAATTATTAAAAAAAATAATTCAACACACATAAAAATAATATGATTGAAATAAAAACACATAAAACAGTCTTTAAAATAAAGACATAATTATTTTAATGTTTTATATATGAAATTAAATTAATTAATTATTTAATAATAAATAAATAATAATATAATTTTAAAAAATTAAAAATATTTAATTTAATTTTTTATCAATTTAATTTTAATAATTAAAATTTTAAAATAAAAATTACTTTTATTTAATTTTTAAATTAAAATTTTAAATTTTAAATTTTAAATCTTAAAATAAAAAAATTTTAATTTTTACATTATAAATTATAATTTTAAAATTTTAAATTTATAAACTTTAAAATTTTAAAGTTCTAAGTTTTATAACTTAAATCTCAAATATTTAAATTTAAAACATTAAATCATAAATCATAAAATTTAAAAACTAAAAATTTTAAATTTTAAAATCATAAATTTTAACATTTAAATCTTAAAATTTTAAAAATTTAAAGTTTTTATTAAAATTTAAATATTTGATTATGATTTAAAATTTTTATTTAAAGGTTATGATTTAAGTTTATAATTTTAAAATTTAGAATTTTATAATTTTAATATTTAAAATTTGTGTTTAGATATTATAATTTAGAGGTTTAAAATTTTAAAATTTAAGATTTATAATTTTATAATTAAAAATTATGAGAAATTAAATTATAAATAATTGATATGTTTAAAAGAGTAATTGATAGAATTAAATTTATAAAAAAGTAATTTTAATATAATTTTATTGAAAAATTATTTATATATTTTATTTATTTTTTAAGAATTAATGAAATAAAATATATAAAAATTAAAATAATTATAATATTGTATTTAAGAAACTATTTTATATATTTTATCATTAAAAAAATACTATTATTTTGGCATTGCATCGAAGGGATGAAAATGGCGGAAACAAGAAGAAATCTGTTTTTGGACTCATTAACATTTGCCCATCAGTGAGTTTTAGCTTTAGGGCTAGTAGAGTTGGCCCATATAAGTGGACTGGTCTACCGAGTTGAAGCCCAGATTCATTGGGTCCATTACTCAATTAGCCCATGCAATCTAAAACCCATTTCTTGACCAAAAAGTCCAAACCATGTGGTGAAATCTGAAATTGAACGTCTGACGTCCAAAATTGGTGACTTCTGCTGACTTCTTTTAATTTGTAGAGAATAGCATTACAGATGTTATTTCTAATGAGACTTACTTTTATTTATTTTTTTTAATTTCTTAATTTATTTCTATTTTTGGTGAAGTCAGTTTGCAATCGGGTCTCTTTAAGTGTAGTTGATTCTGATCTAGTGTAATGAGTATTATTAAATGCTTATAAAATTTAAAATAAAATATTGAATTATAGAGATAATAAATTTAATAATTTAAATTTTTAAATAAATATTTAATAAAGCTTAATTACTTTGTAAAATCTTTCTTAGTAAAAGTTAAAAATTAGAATCAAGTCTCACCTTTCCTCAGAGAGTAAGAGATTAGGAAAATGAGTAGGTTGCTTCCAATATTACCAAGCTGGGTGGGAAAATGTGTTGCCGTGAGGCAATCTTCTTCTTAGACTTTACTGCCTGAGAGTTTACACGCTTTAGCTGCTGGGTCAATTTCTTCAGAAAAATGTACCAATTTTACTTGATTTGGGATGCGTTTGGAAAATGGGTTTTGCTTTGCTAGTTTTGGTTTTGGTCTTGTTTTGCTAGTCTTAGGAGATTTTCCAGCTTAACAGCAACGAGTTTACAGACGACGACTGTGCGTTGATTTGGATTGATGCTTACAAGCGTGAGCTTGGCTTGATCAGGGGATTTCAGTTTATTACTTAGATTTCATTTGTCATGACGAACGGGTTATAAAAATTTCTGTTGGTTGCTATTTCTGAATTCAAAACTGCCACAAACAATCCTTAATCCCTGCTATAAACAGTTGTAATGAGAGTATCATGTCAATAACCATACAGTTAGTATAATTCGTGTGAGTATCTTAAGATTATTTAACAAGTGGAAGTTCAATTCTTAGAATGACTTTTGGAGTCAAGATTTATAATATCATCCGTTATGAGAGAGATTTGGACAAGATACCTCATAATTTTTTTTTTTTAAAAAAAGGTATCATGTCAATCGAATTATGTCAGGCGGTTAGATGGGTGAGTTGTTTTAGCATTTTCTTACGTTGTAAAGAATGTTTTACGTCTTCACTTAGCTCCTAAGTTGATGTTTGCTGCAGTGCCACCAAGACAAAACACAAACAAACAAATCAGTTGCGGCTCATACGTACAGATCAGATCGTCTTCATAGCTAGCTTTACTGAACATTGTTCTTTCCCCTCACCAAGTCACCAACCATATCAGTTTTAGTCAACATCCCCACATGTCCATCAGTGTCTCTCATTCGGCTCTTTCTCATCAAATACTTGTCGGCAACTGGTGACTCATCATCACCATCATCATGTACCACTGCATGCCCTTTACTTGATCCTCTCAACAAGTGATGCCCAGCTTGCCATTATAATTCAACTCCTTTCGTCCTGTGCACATCACACTTAATTGGCTACAGTCTTATACATGAGAGAGAAACTCCAGGATGCCTTGCTTCATTTCTAGCCAAATTGTCAAGTGGAAATTGTTAGTTATAAACAAGATTTTTTTCGTTTTATCTTCGTAGAGTATCCTTCATAACAAATGAAGATTAATTTACTCAAAATATTAAAGGCGTCAAGAATTCTTCTAAATAAGTTTTCTCTAGTCACAAATATTTTTTATTATCAGACTTTTCTTATTTTCTAAAGAGGAGTAAGTGGAGTGACAAATCACTCAACACATTTGCAAAGTCTTTGATTTTGGATTTAAACCCAATAATCTAAAGCCAATATTACAGTGCACAATTGAAGATGCCGACTACCAGACTTTTTTGAGTTTTATGGTGCACACAGAAGAGCCACCTTTGGAAATTAAACTTTGAGCAAGAATAAAGCTACTTCCAGTCTACCCATTTCATGTTTATCACGTGTTGATAGGATAAGAAATAAGAGTTCAGACTCCTCTTAAAATTGCTTGTCTTTATTAGATTGTTGGGTTTCATAAAATAGTTACTACAGAAAGACATTAATTAAAATAATTGCTTGATAAAAATTTGCTGATTATATTGGACTCGCCCCACCAAATTTGGAGGTTGTGAATTCCATTTTTTAATTTCTCCCCCACATAAACGGAACGAAATTCTCAAGTATCATTTTCTCGTATATATGGAAAGAAAAAAAAAAAAAAAACTTCTATACTAGTAAAGAAAAGGTCCCATTTTCAAATAAAAATAGAACCAAATTCATACAAAGTTAATTATATATACAGACACAAAGATTGAAAAAATATATATCGAACATCCAATATATATATATATATATATATATATCGAAGTTTAAGCGCTAGAATTTTAACTGAACTCATGACCAAATAATTATGATTAATCTATCAAATTAATAAGAAATTAATTTTAAAACTGTCTCATCTTCAACAAAAGGTGGCGAAGAAAAGGACATGATAGTGTCTGCGAGGAGGTCAATTAAAAAGATTCTAAAGTACCCAAACGAAGGGTCCCTGAAGCAGCTGAACTTAATGAAGGGGTTAAAGCATTGCTAGCTCTTGTTCAATTTTCCCACGTTTTCTTTGAGTGGCCGACCCCCCACGTGCTGTTCCTTATCTATGAAACTATCACATGCAAGTTTTGAAGTTTCTGCACATAAAACATGTGACTATATAGAATGAGCGGCTCATAGATGCTGTAACTTGCTTTTCGTATGACATAGGCAAACAGTGAAAGCCCACAAGTAATTGTCCCACTTTCCTATATTAGACATGGCAAAAGCCGAGGACAAGGTTCTTGAGTCACTCTCTAAATCCTTTCTCTGAATAAGTGCTGCGAGCTAAAGTTGAAGTTTGGTACACCATGAATGCTCTTCCATTGTCGTCACTGACCTAACTTGCTCACAGTATGACAAAGTCTTCAAGTAAAACTACCCCTTAAAACTAAAGAGAAAAAACTCTAGCCTTTCCCACCATGACAACAACAAATGAAAACGATAATGATGATGATATCACTATTTAAAGTTGATATCATCATCAGTGTCAAATTCTTCATTGTCTATGAGAACAAGAGAAACTACAAAAACAAATGAAGGAGATGCTTTTGTGGTTACCGTTTTATATGAGTATGCTTTGAATATGACAACGATAATGATGTAATATCACTATTATAAATAACGATAACTGTAGCTGGCATTCTTAATGGTGGCCCCCGATTGTTGCCTTGGTTCTCTTCAAACTTTTTGTTCCAATCCAAAAGGTTGCGTATGTATTAAGTGGCTTGCTATTTCTCCCATTACAAAAAGAAAAGATAACTATATACGTATTATGGTGGTGATAATTGATTTGAAGTCTTTCTTTATGACGAAGGATGTGAAGGAAGTTGTTATGGAATGTTCAACCAAGTTGATAGCGTCAATTTATGAGGGACATGTGAAGGCGTCCCTGCCTTCACAGCCAAGAGTTAGGTATACGTCGGGCTTCAATGTTGCATGGGCATGTGCCAAAGTAGATAGTGAGCGAAAGGAGGAGTGAAATTTGACAAACATAGTTATGGTTGCTTCTCTGACAACGTGTCGAATTCTTGTGGGCTATGTTAGGCAGTGTATGGGCAATTTTCTTTTTCGTAAATGTAAATGCAAGTTCATGCCCTTACATGCCTGGTTGTCATTCCATTTATATGAATGAGACTAGTGCCTCTGATCCACACGTTCTTATTGCTCTTTGTTCTGATCATGTTTATACAGAATCTGCAGAAACCAATAGCTCTGGCTTCATTTCTAAAACTTTTGAAAAAGAAGTTTAAATAATATTGTAAGGACAAGCATTAGGTTGAGAAATATTAAGATACAAGGAGAAGTTTTCTCCCACGTAAGGGAGCAAACAATTTTTTCACAAAGTTTTGGGAAGTCCTTGATTTGTTGGAGATTTTAATGAATTAATAAGATTCTAGTACAGAAAACTGAAGATACAGATAATGAAGAGACAAAACAATCATTGAGATAATAATAGGGTTTACTATAATAAGAGCATGCCTGCGACCGAGGATATATTCCGTTCATGATTTGTGGTTATCAAACATGATATCTATATAATATCCACAAACCATCTCATTTACTACAATAAGAGCACATGCAGACAGCATATAATATTTAATTTAGTTCTTAATCTCCCATCATATCCGCAAAACACCAAACTTGCAACTACATATATAGACAGAGACCTAAGAATATTCTCAGCCAGAGAGTGACTTCCAAGGCTTAAATGGCACTTAAGCACTGATATGCAGCTTATTTAGGTATAATATCAAGTTTAGTCCCCATTAAGTAATTGCATGGACCAGAGATCCTCCATGCTCCAGTAGTTGTTGTCACTGGTACAACAGGACTGATCAGGGATAGTGGGGAACTGAGCTGGAAAAGGCTCGAGAGATCCGTGGTACGAGGGTGGAGAGTAGGTCTCCATGGGCTCAGCCATGGCGGAAACTTGGCTAGTGCTTGCTTGGTCATTTGTCTCGGAACTCTGTTGCCGATAGTTCTCAGCTTGCTTGATGTGCTTCTGGATCCTAGTCCTCCAGTAGTTCTTAATCTCATTGTCAGTTCTTCCTGGTAGGTGCTTCGCGATTTTGGACCACCTGCAGTAATTAATAATTTGTAAAGAATAGTGACAAATAACAGAATCATCAATGGACCCATAATGTTTGGCCGTTAAAAAACTTTAGTTTGAGCCTGAATCATGAACGATAATGCTGTCAAACAACAGAAAGTGCACCACCACAAAATTATTCCTATGTCACGCACAGCAATTACAGACAACATCGTGAAAATAATTGTGAGAATAGTGCTGGTCGAACAAATACAAGGTTGTGTTAATCAGGACTTATCATCAGCTGAGACTTCTAATGCTTCCATCAGTACTTTCTGCAGAGTTAAATTCAACCTATAAATCACAGATTATATATGATAAGGTTATATCTAACTAATTATACTAGTCTTGGCCACAGCTGCTGGAGTATATTATGAGACAGAAAAGCAACATACAAGGTGTAAAAGGGAGAACCAAGGTTGATCACATGCAGAAAACCAGCAGAATGTTGTACCATGTTTAATGAATGTGTGGATGGGAGAGCGTCCATGTACGAGGGAGAGTAAGGTCAAATATATATGTTTCTTGAAAAGGAAACTTCATAAAAGCTCAAGGTTAGTAAAAGGGGAGTATGGGGGGTTAACAGATTATATTTGATCACCAAAAATGTGGTAAAACTAATGATATATTGGAATAGTGTGTGACTGAGGCCATGTTCCATGGCTGAGAATAAACGAGCTGTATCATGGGCTCACGTATAAAAAGACAAGTTGATGTGAGGATGCAGAAGCTAGCTCCCCTTTGGTATATGGAAATGAAATGATGCCTTTGCTTTGCAGCTGGGTCTCTCCCATCACCAGAACCAGTCCCTCAGTTAGAATGTACAAGGTTCAATTCAAACATTGCCATTCTCTTTCCAGTTCTTCTTCCCTTATTTTTTTTTTTTTATAATTTCATAACAGCTTCATATTTTGTTAATCCAAAATTTTGTTCTTTTCTTATATCTATTTCTTCTGTAACTCATAAATTTTCTTGCTTTAGTTTTCTACGTACCCATCTACCTCTAATTTGTCAAGGGAAAAGTAAAACGCACGTGCTTTATACACCACGTGGCTAAATGTAATGGCTTAATTGGGGAAGCCCATTTGAGGAAGTTTTTTTTTTTTTCCTTTTTAAGATAGTATTTCTCTTCCTTTTTTTTTTGTTTTTTTACAAGAGGTGTTTGGGGCTGAGAAAGGGACTCATGGGGTGCATGGTAGCTTATGTGTGCTGTGCACTATGCAATTCTATCTATCTCCTCAAGTGGAGGCTCTCAAATTTACAAGAAAAGCCAAAACCTTGTATGGTTTGTGTCTATTTCACGCAGCTCCTACAAATTTCTCTTTCATGAGAGTGAGAAAGCCATTAACATGTGATGCACATCTATGAGTTCAGCCTAAAATAGGAGCTCCTCTTCTCCAATCTATTCGGTTCTCATTCACAAAGCAGCCAGCTGCCTTGTGTAGATAGATAGATCGAGATATATATATATATATATATATATATATATATATATATTTATTTATTTATTAGATAGTTGTAAAATCAATTATAATATTTTATATATATATATATATGTATGAAATAACCCTCCCAATTTCAGAAATTATTATTCATGAAAGTCTTTTTTTTTTTTTTGGTCATACTATTTATGTGTATTCGTTTCCTTTTGCTATAAATGCAGTCTTTTGGCCTTATGCAAAATTAATTAACTCTTACAATTATTTTTTTGAAAATTAATAATATGAAAAATCTGAGGGCCACTTAGTTTATATTTTCTCATGAAATAATATATATATGTTGTGCATCCGTAGGCACAAATCTAGATCTTAGCCAAAATTAAATTATATAGCAAACCTAGATCTTCCTATTATAGTGCTCAACCTCCAACTTCAGTTATAAAGAGGATAATATGCTAGAAATTCAAAACAGAAAATCATTGAAAATATAATATATATATATATATATATGGGAAGAAGAACTTCTAACTAGCACATGGATTTCTCCTGAAATATTATGTCATTCTTGTTAGATCTAAGGCCCTCCACCTGCCATATGTATGGAGGTCACAGCATAACCACTTATACTCCATCTTCATTGTATATTATAAGTTTATGACTTTGGAGAGACATAGAGACAGAGAGGAATTGAATGCAAAAGGAAAATAACATGTACTTTTAAAGGAAAACTCTGTGATTCATTATCCATATGGATGAAATCACAAAGAAACTTTTGGCAGCTCTAAAATATATATATATATATATATATGAAAATTTATTTTGTTTTAGAAATATTTGTGGCCATGAGTTCTTCAAATTTAACCCCCATGTGTTGTAACCTTTTTCTAGCTAGAATTCTCTCCCCCACAAACCCTCTTTCTCCCTCAAATGGACTTCAAGGCTGTACAATAGCCCCCTTTAAGTGGTGTGCTTCCAAACCAAACATTAAAAATTCAAAGAGAGGTAAGAACTCGTTTCATTGTTTTAAAAACAAAGAAAATGTCAAGAATTGAACATTTTTCTAATAATGATATCATTTCTGCATAAATTCATTTGTTGTTATATAGAAGACATATATATACACTATTTTTACAGTCATCATCATGCATATTTTTATAAACACTGTATATATTCACCTGTTTCCCCACTTTGCATGAAGCTCCATAATCAAAAGCTGTTCCTCTGCTGTAATATTCCCTCTTCTAACATCAGGACGAAGGTAGTTCAGCCACCGGAGCCGGCAACTCTTTCCGGTACGTTTAAGACCTATAAAAAGATTATCACCATTATCCCTTGCCCTAGGGTTTATGGTAGAAGGGAAAAAAGAGCTGAAGAAGAAAAAAAACACTGAAAGATGAGATAATATGCAACTTACCAGCAGCTTTGGCTAAGGAGTTCCAGACACCTTCTCCATGATTGGCAATATAGTTGATCAAGATCAGGTCTTCTTCCATGGTCCATGGCCCCTTTCTCACTTCAGGATCTTGAGAAGAGTTGCAGGGTTTTTTGTCCATTATTTTGCACGTATATGAGAGAGAAAGAAGGGATGAAGAAGAAGAAGAGAAGGAGAGAAGGTTAGGCTGAGGGAAGTATTGAGAAGTAATGGGGATAGGAGGGTTTAAATAGAGAGAGACTAAGATAATTTGTTACTTATGATAAAGTTTTTATTAGATATAATAATGAAAGGTTTTCAAGTACCTAACTATGTTTATAATATTACATGCATGCATGAATACCAAAGCTAGCATGTCTGCATGCATGACTATATATTGTTTTTGTGGCAAATTATAGTTTAGAGATCAATCTCTCTACGTCCTCTCCAAGTTATAAATATAGGGCACGTGAGCAACTCGAAACTATGATATTTTTCTAAAAAGCAGAAAAGAGAGAAGATATTTCAAAAATATCACAATGACTCACTGCGTTATATTGCGTGTAAAAAGAAGAGAAAATATCATTTAGAATTTTATTTAAAAAAATATGCTCCCAAGTTTACAGTTACAGTGACTAATTGGTTGGGATAGCCAATGTCTTGACCCTGCCCGAAAAATTTATAAAGTAAGTTGACACTATAAAATTTTTGTGAAAATTTTATAGCTTCGCGACATAAAGCATTACTTTTTATTTTATTTATATTATAATAATTTTGTGACTACCAAGACATTGAGCGTAGTTTTTTATTTTATTTATATTATAATATTTTATACATAGTGTTCAAGGGAATTCAATAGTACAGAAAACGACAAAAAAGTATCTGAATTCACATTTTGCTGGGGACCTTGAATAGGTTGGCCCCAAAGGTCAGGGACTCGTACGGTCCACAACACTACAGGGCTAGTCCTTATTCAAAGATTGCAGCATGGCTTGCTACACTTCTGACGCCACTCGCAGATATAGAATTGGGGTCCTACTTTAGTATATGAGTTAGGTAGGGCTAGCAATAGGACAGAGTTGGCCAAATTTCTTATGCTTCTTTTCCCATATTGACTATTGCTTCTTGAAATTTTCCCTCATCCCAAAGTTGAAATTTAACTTTCGCCCTCAAACCCCGATCAAAATGTTTACCAACTAGGTAAGACAGGGCAGGTCACTATGCACTTTGCACTCTACTGGACGAGTTAAGAATTTTAACTCTACGCCTATAGTAACCAAAAGATTTCCCCGTCTACAACTTATATTCTAACAAGTCAAATTAGATTAATGATATGGCAACATTATAATATCCTTATTTCATTTTCAAATTATTATTACTCATGAAGTCAATCAATAAAATTCTGACATGTGGCATATATCTATATATATATGATAATTTGAATCATGGATTTGACATCCATTCTTATATATATATATATATTTTTTTTTTATTTTATCACTTTTCTCTTTCTTTGACATGCATTATCATTTTTTTTATATAATTTAACATGCACTGTGATGTCCATTTTATTTTAGACACGGATTTTCAAGCTTTTTTTTCTTTTACTTTTCTCTTATTTAAAATATATATTTTTATTTTTTTATCTCTATTTTGATACACATCTCCATACTCCTTTGAACACTTTCTTCTTTTTATTTTGACCCACAACCTGAATTTTTAAAAATTTAATATTAAATAAATTTTATTAATATTATTTAATTCATATAATTTATTTTATTTAATAAAATAAAATTTTATTTATTATTATTATTATTATTATAACTCTACAACTCTGTCACATTTACTTAGAAGAAAAAATTAAATAAAAAATGATAAGATTTTATCTTAGGAGTCAAGTATGGGTCACATCTATTGATATGATCCAAGCAAGATTTTTTAAAAAATATAAAAATAATTTAAAAATAAAAATAATAAATAAATTATAAATATAAAAATAATAGAAATTAAATTAGAGTATAATGGTAATACTCCCCACCACTTAGTACCTTTTTGACTGAACTGCAAACATTTGTGTTACTTTTACAACTCAAGTTTTACATGACAACCCTTAAAAAAATATATAAAAAGAAGTACAATTTCTTTCTATTTTTTGGGTCCCTTCCATCCTTTTGGATCCCTTCGTCGAAGCGTCCCTTCCAATTTTTCTTCAAAGACCATTTGTTATGACTAAGGCTGGGTCTGTTGCATCCCGTATAAAATGTAGAACAAATATATATATTTTGAGCCTGTAAAAATTTGATTAATTTCACCCTATTCTATTTATTTTATAAGTTACAATAAGGTAAATTAGTTTACATTTTTACATAAAAAAATATATTAATTAATAAGCTAATTTACTCTACATAAAAGATAAAACATATATATATTTTTTTAACTCACAAAAAAATAACCCACATCACCCTGTCCTATTTATTTTATAAGTTAAAAGAGTCTAACCATTTAAAACTCTAGTTAGGACTCTTATAACTCACAACAAAGAAAGAGCCATTTCCTATCATGCACTCTTTGCCACTTGCTATTCAATTTTTTTCCTAGAATTAATAAGTATATTAAACTATTTTATAATATAATTCTTACCAAATCATTTAAAAGTAAAAAAATGATAGAATAATTAAACTCTTAATAATGTATTTTTCTTTTGAAAAAATTAGTTTCAATAAGTGTATTATTAAATTGTCATAAGTCAATTACTCTATCGTAAGATTTATTAAATCTTATATGATATCTATTATATTGATATTTTAAATTTTTTAAAATAAATATTTAATAAATTTTATGGCTTTCATTTTTTTTTTTCAAATTTGGTAGTATGCATCCTCGCCTTAGAATTGATGAATAAGTGGATAAACTTTTATTCAAAATGAAAAGAAGAAAAAGGAAGTCCACACAAACTGATTTTCTGCAACAATAATTGAAACACATTAAGATGTAGTCATAAATTTGATTGTGGTTGGCAATCTTAATAACATATATATAATATATAAATGTATAATAAGATTATGTGTGGCTCAAAAACTCAGGGAAACTAAGAAGGAAAAGCAAGGAGAATGGCCTCTCATTGAATCATGATCCTTGGTTTAGACTAAAAGCACAAACATCTATTAGTTAAAGAGACCGATACCAAACATCTAATAAGTATAAGCCACTCATTATCTTAGCAAATCAGTGTGTGTTCTTCCTTAAATTTCCATAACCATAAGCGTTCACAATTTTGACACCTTATGGGAAGGTTACAAAAAAGCTTTGCTATTCTTGGAAATTTATGTTGTGGCTCATAGTATTAAAGTGCACCTCTTGAGACTTTGGCATAACTCAAACCACTACTACACCTTTATTAGCTGACACCTCAATTTACTTTTGTAGGATTATAGTAAGTTGATGAATATTATGAATATTTAATAAAAATATGAATATAATAATAACATACGAAATCTTATTTTATTAAATTAAATTAATTATATAGATTAAAAAGTGTTATTAGATTCTAAAATTTTGAATAGTACACATTTATATTAAACATGACTTCAACAATCTTGTTGGTTTTAAAGAATTAAAAGTAAAATCACCTTGTGATAGAATAAAAAATATTTTAAATGTATGACACCCAAAAATTTTAAATAATGTCATTATTTGCACTTAAAAATTGATATTATTTGTTTTGAAGATTAATAGGTTTTAATAATTTGGTAAATAATTCTTTATTAATTCTTTCTTCCTAATTATTGGAATGAAAAGTCTTAACTATGCTAGTTTCTTGAGGTGAGAATACAAAGACTATTATAGTGAATCTCCTAGAAACTTGTTTAATCTTGCACTCAGCTAGTAATGATGGGAGAGGCATTAGGTGGGTGCTTTACTGGGAAATGCTTTAGTTTCCTTTCTGAAACAAAGAAAGTTCAAAAGAAACAAGTGGTTAAAGGCTTAAAGCAGAACATCATAACATGGGATTAGTGGCTAGAAAACTAAATGGGAGAGTCCTCTTGATTTGATGGGATATTGGCACTCACATGTGTGAACAACTAATAAACTAGTATTAGAGACTATGCCCGTTGTGGTTGCAACAACCCCTTTAAATGAAGGACTCAACCCCCACCACATACATAATTTGTGGCTAGCAGAGGATCAAAGGTGATAGGTACAAGGACAATATGGGCCCACATATCGTGGGTTGTCATTTGGTAGTGCTAATCATCCGTTTGGTGCAATTTCTAATACGGTATTACCAAGATTTTGAGAGGTAAAAGCAAAGTTAAAGTGTTGATATGATTCAAGAGACACGAGATAGATAGTAGATACCCAACTTTTATTACTATTATTTTCTAATAATTTAATTATTATCAAAGGATAAAAGTAATTTACCTATACTTATTTTTTTGTACAAAGATCACATTTATTTATATTTTTTTATAAAATTAATTAATAACTTTCATAAAATTAATTAGTAGTTTTACATGATTTAGTTCTATAATTTATTAATTTTATAATTTTATAAAAATTATTCATTAATTTTATGAGAATACAAAATGAGTGTAATTTTTGTAAAAAAATGAATACAAGTACTAGGAACTAAAAGAGTGTTTTTTATATAAAAAAAAAATTGTAGATGTGAGATAGATAATAGATACCCAACTTCTATGTTTGTTATTATTATTATTTTCTTGACTCTATAATTGTTATTAGATTGTTAAGTCACTGATTTGATATTTTCTAATAATTCGATAGAAATATTTTAATAATTTAATTTTTATCAAAGGAAAATAATGTGATTTGTACTTATTATTTTACTAAAATTACACTCATTTATATCTTTATAAAATTGATTAATAACTTTAATAAAATCAATATATAGCTTTACATTATTAGATTTTACAACTTATTAACCTGATTGTTTTAAAAAAGTTATTCATAAGTTTTATAAATATATAAAATGAATGTAATCTTTGTAAAATAAATGAATGCAAGTAGCATTATTCAAATTACTAAGAGTGTGTGTTTTTTTTTTAAAAAAAATTGTAAATGTGTGAGCAGACACGTTGAATTGAAGGTGTAGTGCCATAAATGAATATTTGGCAAGAAGAATGTATAAGAAAAAATATTAACTCCTCACCAAACATCATTAATTTAAAAAAATAAGTGGAATATTAACAAATAGTTATATATCTAAAATATTTATACAAACCAAATGGACATACTTCAAATAATTGTGCAAAGATTTTGAATTAGTATACATAAAATAATTATATAAATTTAATTTAATTTCTTATGTTAAGGATAGGGCTCAATATTCATTAAAAATCTTATCATATTTAAATTTTGTTAAAATAATTGAATTATTTATTTTTTTTCAAATTTCCTGATCTCAAAAAACATAAAAATGTACACAGGCTTGGGGTAGTTGATGGCCTAACTCTTTTTTTCATCTATCCATTAATTAGTTGCTACCTGAAAGTAACCAATTTTAGTCGGAAAGCTTACAAGTGAGGTCTTGAAGTCTTGAAGTTCAAATGCAAATATTTTTCTCTAAGTTTTATTAAAACATTTTTCATTTTTTAGAAGCAATTGCAAAAGGAGAAAAGGAAAATATTCATATTTTCTTAAAGATTTGGTAGTCTTTCTTACAAGGAACTCTTTCATTTATTTTTAAATGAATATAACAAAGTCCTCGACTGATATTGGGGGCTCTTTTTGAGAAAGTGGTTCTCAATAGAAGAACAGCCATCACAATCACTAAAATTTGTAACTTCAATTGAATTTATGGGTTAGATCCCCAATCACTACTACAGTAAATGATCGTGGTAGTCTTGCCCACTCGAAAGTAATTGATACGCTACGTTGAATTTTTGTCTGCAATATTTGCGCGTTTTGCATAACATTTTTACTTAAATCAAACTGCCCTCTGATTACACAAGGAGAATTTGTTACTAATTACAGAGTTATTGTCTTCATTTTAGTTAAAAATTTGCGATTACTAAAGTAAATGATTGTTAATTTTTTTCTATCAAGGAAAGGTACGTTCATCTTTTCTCCATGATCAACGCCAGCAATACCTTTACACCAAAAAAAAAAAGCCAGCAATACCTAAAGATCTAATCCAATAGAAATAATCAAACATTTTCAAGCTGATATAATGACAATAAACAAACCATGCCTACGGAGATTGCAGAGTTCCAATTATAGCTAAAAGTATTAGCTAATAAGAAATTATACAAACCCAACTTACATTGAAGAGGATGAAAATTCTAAAAAAAAAAAAAGATTCTGCTGTTACATCATTCACTTCCAAGGAAACGCATCCTCTCAGACTTGCATGAAACGACCAGACGGACACCCAAAAATTTTCAACTGCCTCATGCCTGAGAAGAACAAGTAGTTAGTTACTATATGAACAGACATCATGCACGAGTGTAACAACATTTAATGAACGTTCTATCAAGTGTTTGGGACTAAATCATCCAGCGACAAATTATTGCAATCACATTACACAGTGCTTTAAAACTTTATATTGACTTGTCATCTATGTTACTCTAAGGTTCATTACCAAACAAATAACAATAAAATGATGCAAATAATTTATTTGGTGCCAATATTATGCCATAAATCACCCATCCCCGCCACCCCCATCCCCCTCTTTTTCTCCTCATGGGAGGGGATGAGGAGCACATATAGATGGTTCTCTAACAATATGTCATGCTCCTAATAAACTTAAAATTAAAATGTGCTAAACAGCCTTGTTATTCACCTTGCTAGCAATATTGTTGGAAAGCCAGTCCAAACCCTCATAAAGACCCTCTCCAGAAGTTGCGCAAGTGCTCTGAATATACCTGAGATAAATCAAACCATTGCATAAAAAATGGGCCGGTGTCTTTCTTTGGGGAATTTGCAAAGCAGCTTTATTTTTCCATTTCTCCTATTAGCAGATAATAATCGTCCATACTTCTTCACAACAGTTCTCTTCAGAATTTAGGTGAAAATTCTAAAACAACATTTTATACAATCATACAAGCTAAGCCAAACATAAAATATGGCAACAAAAGTAACAATTAATTAGAAGTAAACCTCTGACTATCAGCTTAGACTGTTGAAAGTTTATCCCAAAGCAAAAGATGAGATAATTTTACCAGTGGCGCTGGCGCAGAGAATGAAGTCCAAGCTTATCAGTAATTTCAGCAGCATTCATTGCATTGGGAAGATCTTGTTTGTTGGCAAAAACAAGCAGAACAGCATCTCTCAGTTCATCCTGAAACCACGATAATTTAGGTTTGTACACCAATATTATAAATTTCAATATTGTCATTTACATTCAGAAAAAGGCCATATTTGCAAAGAAAACAAAGAACAGATGGCTAATCAAAATTGGCAAACACTTTGTAAGGAAAGGATCAGCCAACTGGCTGAACAAGTCAATTAATCTTTAGATAAGTAAACAAACTTTGGTAAACGGTTCAGTAGCCCCACAACTACAAAATCATCAATAGGTAAAGACAGTCCAATTACTTCCATTAAATATATGTAAGAAAAACTTCTGTAAAGGTCACATCAAACAATTAAAAAATTTTCTCATATCACTACATGATATTATCTTTTGTTCCTTTTTCTTTTTCCATTTTCTCTTTATTATCCTTCTATCAATCACATACACAAACACACAAACAAGGAGATGTGTTACAACCAATTGTCTCACTTAGCAACAATTTTAGAGAGAAGTTTACTGAAAAGATAGAAAACTAAATGTAAACATTAAATAGAGTGAATTTCTTCTTGGAAGAGATGTTGTGTCTAAAATTAAAGCTTTACAGCTCCTCAAAACTCAAGATGTTGTCAAGGAAATAAAAGTAAAAAGAAACATTCACCCTTACAACATGCTTAGCCATTAGAAAACAAATTAATAATCTAGAATACCCATGCAGCCTTTCATAATTGAACCATTAAAAAGACGAAAAACTAAAATCTCAAAAATAGAGAGCAAAGCATACATGTAAATTGAGAGATACAAAGGCATACAAATCATATACCTCATTCAACATCCTGTGCAACTCATCCCTTGCTTCAACTATTCGATCTCTATCATTGCTATCAACCACAAAAATGAGACCCTGAGTGTTCTGGAAGTAGTGCCTCCACAGTGGACGAATCTGTATTTTGAAACTAAAAATTCAACCATTGCATAATCAAATATGCAACATGAGATGCTAAGTCAATGCATGCCACTTGCAGAGTACACAGCCCAAAAGAGAAACATCTAATTTTGACCTCAAAATCATCAAACATTGCACTAGAATGATGTGGCTGGCTACATCATTTAAATGGAATGATATGCATGAGCAAGTCATCATGCGAAAGATCCATAGCATAAGCTTTCATGTAAATTCAAGATAAGTCGATCAAATAAATTAACATAACACCATGCCTATTTCCCACACTTATTAACAAAAGGTACAAACAACTCCCCGATCTTTCCTTTTTTCTTCAATAGTTTATTCAATAACAGTGAATCACTCTCATAAGCACAATCTACACAGGCACTCCCTACACAGAAAAATGAGAAGTAATATGCTTTCTCCCTAGTCAACCCTCAGAAAAGAAAGAGACATGCCACTTTCAGACTGCTGATGCTCATCTTTCTTGGTAAATCAAGCAAGATGTGTAAGGAACCCATATTCTAAACCTTGAACAGAGTCTATAGATGAATAAGAGACAAAGATTAAGATAGTGGATCATAGCCATGCATGACTTCTACCCACTCTCCCTCACTCACTACAGAAATAAAGAAGCATAGAGATAAAGGAAGAGCAGCTGTACCTTGTCCTGACCACCAACATCCCACACAGTAAAGCTGATGTTCTTGTACTCCACAGTCTCAACATTAAATCCTGCAGAGAAAGGCAACTATCATCATTAGACCAACGTACATGAGTGTGTAATGTATCTGTACATGAGGTAAAATACTAATTCATTCCAACAAAAATAAGAAAGATGAGGTTGATAAGCGATCAAAATTAAAAAAAAAAAAAAGAATGATGGAAACAACACACACACACACACATATATTTTTAAGGGGAAGAAACAGTCTAACTCCCCACCATCAACTGCAATAAAGAGTGAATTGAACATTCATTATTTAATATTCCTTACTCACTTAAAGAAATATCCTTGAAGAGGCGCCACGAAATGGGAAAGTTAAGATAGTGTTGATAAATATATAAAAATATAAGGTCTCGGTAGATGTCACCAAAACATGCAAATGGGATTAAAAATACAATAAATTTCAACATTATTGGCAAAACTGAATGTATAAGACGCGATAACCATAACATATCAGGTCGTTAAAAAAGGACCCGTACCCTTTCATTAACGGGACTACTCTACTCAAGTTCTGATTGACCGTAAAAAACAAAGAAATAGATTATTGAAAAAGTACCGATACTCACCAATAGTGGGGATGGTGGTGACAATTTCTCCAAGCTTGAGCTTGTACAAGATTGTGGTCTTACCAGCAGCATCAAGACCCACCATCAGAATTCGCATTTCCTTCTTGGCAAAAAGCCTGCTGAAGAGCTTCGTGAAGGTCAACCCCATTTTCACTTCTGCAGCAGCTAGCTAGAGATCAATTAACGCTGATGCATACAATCAAAACAAGCAAAAACAAACGTATTAGCCAAAGACAAAAATTTAGGGCTCCATCTATATAACATGACGTTGGATCAGATCGCATGTATACGAGCTAAGAAATCCATAACTCAATCCAATCCAAAAAGGTTTCACAAAATTTAGTTAAATCCCATAAATGAACCCAGCGACCGGGAATCATACAAAACAAAATCCGAGCCAACAAACAAGCAGATCTTGAATTGAAACGCAGATCGAATGGGAAAACTAAAATAAAAACCGAGAATCTAAATTGGATAAGAGACTGAAATGAGATTCTAAACCGGAAATTTGATTGGTTAAATTTAAATTGAAAGATAGGGTTTACCAGCAGGGATCGACGAAGATCCACGTTTAAAATCATGCAGTAAAGACGAACAAAGACTAAACAGAAAGAAGAAAATCGAATAAGAAATAAGAATCAGATGTAATAGAAGACTGGTTACCTCTCGAGGAATTCGAAGGAGAAGCGTCGAGAGCGAGTTAAGAAAAGCTCTCCCTCACCACCCCGTTATTTAATCACCTCCAGATAAATTAGCCCCTCAGGGATCTTAAATACGACGTCGTACCATCACCCATCTTCTTGATTCCCCCGTTTTGTCAAAACGTCGTCACGTTGTCATTACATTAAATTTAATTACTTCAAATTATCATTATCCTAAAAATTTAGTCTTTTGTAATTTTATGATAACATTGTAATTTTTATTTTTGAAATCATGTACATGAGTGCATCTCATAATGGAAATATCTTAAATTGGGATTTTCTTTTACTGCATCATTAAACAAATTCTTTTTTTGTGACTTAAGAAGTAGTAAGCCACTTTACATATGTGTAAAATCTTAAACTCAAATATAGGATTTTAAAGGAGAAAAATTTTAAGGCAACAATTAAGTAATATTACACCATATGCTAATAAAATATTTTTTTATATATAAAGAGTTAGCTTAATTGAGACAAAGAAGGTAGTCAACAGGTGAGATCTAAAGCTTTCCAAGGTTATACCAAGTTTTAGGAATTAAAAATAAATAATGCAGAGAATATCACATATACAAGCTTGTTAAGAGAAGAAAAAAGAAAATTAAAGATTAGGATAAGTAATATGTATTAAAGATAAAAAAGAAAAAGTTTTCGTAATAGAAAAAAATATCAAAGAAAGACTAGAGAGTTATTTTAACATGTTTTTTAATAATGGGTAGAGAATGAGTATAGATAGGGAATGTTTTACTCAAAAGTATGTTCAAAACTATGCTTCTTGTTTTATATATAATTTGAAAATTATTGTAAAAGAAACATTGAAAAAGATTAACAATGGTAAGACTATTGGTCATAATAGCATACCTATTAACGTTTGAAAGTGTTTGAGAGAAAATGTATATTTTGTGTACTAAATTATTAAATAAGATATTGATATTTAAGAGAATATTAAATGAATGAAAAAAGAGTAATTTGATGCCTATCTACAAGAATGGAGAGATATTTAGAGTAGTGCAAACTATCAATAAATTAAAGTCATGAACTACACTTAGGGATGTCAAAATGGGCTTGACCCGCCGGGCCAGCCCGCCCCGTCCCGCATAAGGGACGGGTTGGGTTACTATATAGGTGGCCCATTTATTCGCGGGTAAATTAACCCGCACCCGCATAACCCACGGGTCAATGCAGGTTGGGGCGGGTTGAACCCACGGGTTTGGACCCGCATAATTTTAAATTTTTTCTAAAATGATATATCATTTAAAATAGTTTCAACTTTTAAGAAATTACTATAAGTTATACTATTATGACAACAAGATCAATGAATATGCATTGGAAGAGGAGGACAATTCAAATGATTGTCATTTGATTCCAATTTAGATTATGCAATTTAGGCAGGATTCTCATACAGTTTAGATATAATTTTCTTATGTTTTGAATATCTTATATATAATGTGTGATTTTATAGGTGACCATAGAGACAATTTTTTTAAAAGATTTCAAGTTAAAAGGCAAGTAAAAATGGATGAGTTTAAAGAGAAGACAAATTATTATACTATGCAACAACTCATTCTGAATCATTTAGATGATAATATAAAACTTGTGTTATTACATAACTATCATCAATATCACATTTATATATTATTTTTTGAAACAGAAAATATTATTTTTATATTTGTATTGAGTTGTTCAACTTTTATGTTATCATAATTTAAGGTGTAAAACTCAAGCATTGCATATATAGAAATAATGGTATAAATGTATAATAGCATAACTTTATTTTTAATTAGCATGTAGTTTATTTTGAACAACATCAATGTTAGACTTTGTCACATATAGAAACATGATCTTTATGTCTTTGTAGGCACATGTTTTATTTTGCATGTATGTTAGTAATATTATTGAAGCCTTACTTAAAAAATGATGTTGTACATTAGCAATTTTATGAGTAGAATCAAGGTTTTTATAATTCATTACAAGCTAAATCCAAGTTATGCTTTTAGGTATATTATTAAAAAGCAAATTTGATTGTATTCATTTGTAATTGTTTTAAAATTAGTGTATTAAATTTAACTACTCATTTACTATCATTCATAAATTTAAACTTTTAATAAATTTTTTATTTTTTTAATTATTGGCGGGCTGGCCCGCCTAATCGGCAGCCCGCCGCAGGGCGGGTTGGGTTAGGTAAACTTCAGCCAGCCAATTATGCTAGCTGGCCCGCCCCACCCCGCATAATTACAGGCTGTCGCAGGCCGGGGCGAGCCAGCCCGTTTTGACATGTATACTATCAAACTATGAGAAAAGTTATTAATGATAGAAAAGAAAAAGAAAAAAGACTTATATATCAAGTAACTAATTTAATTTTATATTAGAAAGATGAACCACGAAGACTATATTAAAGCAATGAGAGAAACTTACACATGATTTTCATTTATTTACAAAAGGCTTATGAGATAGTACCGTGAGAAGTTATATGAAAGGCATTAAAAAAAATAAGTTTTTCACATCACATATATTCAAATTATAAATAATATATGTGATTGGACCACAACAAATATGAGAACTCATTAAGATGATTTAGAAGTTTTATCATAAAAATTGTTTGTACCAAGGATTATCTATGAATTTATAACTTTTTACTTTAATTTTAGACGTATTTGCTATACACATCCAAAAGGTAATTCTGACATGCATGCTTTTCATTAATAACATAATCCTAATAAAAGAGTTAAGAAAATAAATTAATTCTAACCTTGAGGTGTGAAGAGAAGCATTGAATCAAAGATACTTTCGTTTAAGGAAGGATAAGACAAAGTATGTAAAATACAAGTTTAATAAGAGGTGAGTTAACAATAATTTGAAGGTAAATATTGCAAGGCACATCATACCATATGTATAAATGTTTTAGTATCTTTGATCAATTTTATCAAATAATAGAGAAATATCTTGAGAATTATTTATTATTTCAAGCTATCTATCAAAATTTAAAGTAATATTTATCAAATTATTATAACACTAGTTATATTTTACAGTAATGAGTATTGGGCATTTAATAGCCAAAAAGCAAAAAATAGGAATAATAAATTGAGATTACAAGTGAACATCTAAAAAAAATGATTCAATATGATTGTATTTGAAAAAAATTAGTATTATGATTATTGACAAAAAAATAATAAAAATTTAATTAAAGTAGTTTGGACAAGTGAAAGGAAGATTGTTAGAAGTTATACTAAAAAAATTTAATTACATGATATTTAGCCTAATATAAAGGAGAAAAGGAAGATCAATTAAAACACTTATAAAAATTATTAAAAAAAATCTTATATGATTTAATTTTTGATAATTTTAATAATATTATTTGATAAATATAACTAATTTTACCTTATGAAATAGAAGTTTCTTTATTATTATTATATTTGTTGCGAAGAAGTAGACTAACCCTAGTTCTTTAGGTCTCAATTTATTTCAGGCCTCAAATATTAAGTTAAATGATAAGCTCCTAACCCGTTAATAAGCATATACAAAATCGGCTAAATAGTAGTCCTTAAATTTACATGAGTTGTGAATTGAGTGCTTATAAATATAATTCTATAAATTGAGTCCTCAAACAAATAAAATTTTTAATTCGGTCTGAGTTTTGACGAAGGCGTCAATTGTAGTTGCAAAATATTTATAGGTAACAAAAAATTGCGCCATGCCTGATTAAATGTCAACTAACTTAGTTTGATCTTTTGCTGAAAAATAAAATAGTATTTTAAGATGAATCATGAAATTGAGCATTTTCTTTGGAGGACATATTTCATCGACGAACCAAATTTGGACTCTACTTGCGAAATAAATATAGGCAAATTATTCACCAAAAAAAAAAAAAAGACAGGCAAATTCAATGATTATTGGTTGACCCTCAATCACACATGGCATAATTTCTATTATAATTAGCATTATTTTGTCTATAATTGATGCGTTAACCTAAATTTAGACCCACTTAAAAATTTTTAATTGTTAAAGCACCCAATTGATTAAATTATACCTGTAAGGATCCGATTGAAATTTCATACAAATTTCAAGGATTTAATGTATATTTTAACCTACACAATCTCTTAACTTTATTTAGTTTTTTAAAGGGAATTGTAATTATCCACTAATAAAACTTTTATACATGAATAATTTTTTATATCGTTGTACGTTATTATTGTCTACAAACATTAAAATACATAGTAAAAATACATTCTTATTTCAAATATAAAATCTTGGCCATTTTTTTTTTAAAGATTTTTATAGTAAAGTTGACTTCAGAATGTAAAATGCAAACTGACTTAGAAATAAAAATCACAAATAAAATTGTATAATTAATGAAAAGTATATTTTTTAATATTTTTTCTCTCTTTACTATAATAATAACATTGTTTTTATAAATCAAATTTTATTAATATTTTTTATAAAAAATTTTAAATTTATTTAATTAAAATATAAATTTTAATAAATTTTAAAAAATATTTATTATTATTATTATTATTATTTGAAAACGAGCGCTTCCTCTTTCTACAAAGGGCCTATTATACCTGTCTCGGAGGCCTTATTACAGTCTCATAAAATTTGTCAGTCCGATAAAATTGGTCTCGGTTGGCGTCTTTCCGAGTCCACTTATTTGAGCTGCAACTCCGTTCATGCCTTGTGTGTGGGGCCATGGCTTGTGCGAACTGGTTCCACCCTACTCACGCTCTTCTTCCCACTTTTTGTTGGCGTTCTTCACTTCCCACCATTCTGAGCCGCTTCAACCACTGCTCCTCATTCCATCGTGTTCTCCCCTCCTCCACACCTCCACTGGCACCTCCTATTCAAGCCATGGCCAAGACCGGATTTTCACTCAAAGAAGATGAAATCGCTTCTCGTAAGCGCATTCGCAAACCCTTATGCACGCTTTTGATTTAACAGTTCTTATATTTTACTGTTCCTTCATCTGTAAACTATTTGGTAGACACTAATTTGGTGATATTTTGTGTTTTCTTTAGCTGCTGATCTTCAATTTGAAGCACCTTTGAAGATAGTGAAATATCCGGACCCATTGTTGAGGGCCAAAAATAAGCGCATTAATACCTTCGATGATAATTTGAAGAAGCTTGTCGACGAAATGTTTGACGTAATGTACAAGTAAGCTTCCTCAATTGTTGCTGGCCAATCTATTTTTTTTAAATATGATTTAGTATGACTGTTGAATTGTTCTGTTCCCCTAAGCTGTGTTTGCCTTGATCATGTAGTACCCCAAGATTTTTTTTTTCTTCAGCATACTTAATAGTATGGACATTTTTTTGTTAGTTTAATCAAAATAATTAAAAATGGTATCTAGCTTTCACACCCGTGATTTATGAGTTGAGAAAGAAAAGTGATGCAGCTTTAAGTATAGTTTTGGTGAGTCTAAAGTTACCATGAGTTCTGTTTCAAAAGATTACGTTTACTATTGTACCAAAGTGGAAATTTATAACAATAATAATAAACAAAATCTTATCTCATTACGTGGAGTTAACTATATGTATCAAATGATGTTATTGGTTCTATCAACAACCAAATTTTTATGAATTCTATTTTTCAGAAGATCCCTTTAAACAATCTCTCCAAGTGTCATTTTTTATCTTCTTCTATTTTTTTTCATTAGGTTAAAAACTATTTGATGTACTTTTCTAATTAGGGCCTTTAGTGGTCTTCCTTGCCTATAGTCAAATCACCTTAACCAAGTCTTTGCTAATTTTTCCTCAATAGACACAACACCATCTTTTTCTCAATTACAATTATTTATAGTCGTAACTTTTTTTGTATGTCTATTCATTTATTTCAATATTTTTATATCTGCTACTTTCATTTTTGGCTCTTATTAGCCTTTCAATGCTTAATACTTATTATCGCAGAGCATAGTTGGTCTTGTAATAATTTGGTAAAATTTGCCTTTAAACTTGATAGGAGCTTTGTGATTACAGATGATTCATGAGATATTTCTTCATTTCAACCACTCATCTTGTTTCCTATTTGTGACATTGCTATTAATTTCTTCATTACTTTGTAAGATCCATCCAAAATATTGAAACCTTGACACTAGTGATATAATATGCACTTCAGAGTAGAAATTTAAAGCACACAAAATGTTTATTAAAAATATAAGATTAGTTTCCTATCTATATTTAATTTTCTATTATTGTATTGTTTCTTATTATTAGGTTTAGGGTTGTAGATGGGCTCATGGCACATAGTTTCCTATATAGATAAGACCTAGTAGTATGAGTTTTGTACACACTCTTTATATCTCAATACAATATTGTAAGAGTTTTTTCTCTCTCTTTTCTCTCAATTTCTCATATGGTATCAAAGTTTGGTGAGAGAAAAACCTAGCCGCTGTTAAAGAAAACCCTCACCATCGCTAATGAGGAGTCTTAACTCATTACTTGCGGTGCCCAACCTTATTTGTGGTCCTCTCTCTTTTCTACTATGTTTCTTTCCTTCATGGTGTTTTCATTCTCTTCACTATCACTGTCAAGTTAGATTTCCTTATTTCTTGGCTTTTTCCCATTTTTCATTATTTTTTGGGTTATGAGATTTTATCCAACAGGTGGTGTCAAGCCCTTGTTCATCTATCACCAACAATGTTTCAGCCTACCTTCATTGGTCTATCTTAAATTTGATATCACTTCCTCTAATTTGATACTCCTGGCCTCCAAGCTGATGCTCTCGATCTTCAAACGGATACTCCTAACTTCCGATTTTATACTCCCAGCCTCCAATCTAATAGTCCCGATATCTCAATTTATCTTGGTTTTAGATATGGTATATATGTCTAAACTCAAATCTAGATTCTCAAATTCAAATTTTATTTTGAACTCAAATCTAGCATGTTTGATCTTAGACCTTATATTCCTAATTGTTTTTTGAGACACCAAGACTCTGCGGCTATCTTTGGAAGATTGTTGATGCATGTGCTTCTTTTATCTCCATTGTGTTGCCATAATTGTTTTAGGCTATGTATGTTTTTTGAATTGTTTTTTACTCTTATCTTCTATGTAACAAGCTTGAACATCTTTTATATATGCTCTAATTTGAGGGGGTATGTTGAAAATATAGGATTAATTTTCCATTTATATTTAATTTTCCAGTGATGTCTTGTTTTTTATTATTAGGTTTAGGGTTGTAAATAAGCCCATGGTACATAGTTTCCTATATAAATAGGACCTAGTGGTATGGGCCGTGTACACATTATAGTATCCCAATCCCAATATAACATTATTAGGGTTTTTCTCTCTCTTTCCTTTCAATTTCTCCCAATGTTAATTTAATCATCTTCTAAGAGCACAATTGTACACAGAATTAGTTTGTGATAATCAAAATGGAATGACATGAATGACTGTTTCTATTCCAGTGTTTTGGTTCTGTCAAGAATGGGACGGCAACAAATTTCATTCTATTCCTGTTTTACATTTGGTACATTGCATTAGCATTAAGGTCTAGCGTTTCAAGGTTTCTTAGTTGACATGTGACCCCCAAGACATTCCTGCTAGACACTTCCATGGTTGTCAATGACTCTTATGCCTCTGATTAACATCTTTATATTGATTTATCTTCATGTCAGGTTCCAGTGAGAAGAAACCATTTGTCAAAACTAGTATGTTATAAATTCTTTCCATTGTTTCTTCAACATTTTCAAGGAAGGTTTTTTATATAAAACAGGAATGATCATTTTTTAAAAATTCACCACATTTGAAATCTCAGAGAGCTCTGTTGGTTCAATCACTATCTATCTGATTTTGTTCCTAGATCCTATATATAAAATTATTGTGGTGCTTATGTTTTAGGCAATGACTAGATAAGTTAGGAAGGGATGCCTGGAAATAAGGAGAAAAAAAGGGTTGGAAAGATGCAATGACGCATGGATTCTAAATATGTAAATATCATTCCAAAAAAAAAAAAAAGTTACATGTAGTCATCCTTTCAATTAATTGAATACATGAGCAATATTCCAATCCAGTATAGCTATCTAGTCTTGTATTCCTTAGCTTATTTGAATCCAGTAAATTGATCTTCAGCTCTGTCCTCAAGATCTTTTGTATATATTGTCAGATGCACTTGACTGAACAAGGTTGCACTGCAACTTTTTTTTTTTTTTTTTCATTTTCTGAACATATCTTTAAGCCCTCCCCATGTTCATAGATGGTTGGAAGTTTCAATGAAACCAATAAACTGCATTACCTTACCATGCTTAAAACATTGAAATAAACAGTACCAATAACCACTATCGTGATGTTCCCTGCAGGGAGAAATGGTGTAGCCTAAGTGCCTAACTACCTCTCATTGTTTGTACCCAAAAAAGCTAGCCTAGTGATTTTTTAATTAGGTATTTATAAGGAAACCGACAATTAAACCAATAACCAGTATTGCGATGTTCCCTCCTGGGAGAAATGGTGTAGCCTAACTGCCTAACTACATCTCATTGTTTGTACCCAATAAAAGCTAGCTTAGCCTTTTTGTAATTAGGTACTTATAAGGAATCCTTTCAATCTACAGGAATATGAATGATATTGGTTGCCTTGCTTTTCAACAGAACTGATGGTATTGGACTCTCAGCACCCCAAGTGGGTATCAATGTACAACTTATGGTGTTTAATCCAGTTGGTGAACGTGGTGAAGGAGAGGAAATTGTTCTTGTAAATCCAAGAGTCACCAAATACTCAAAGAAGCTGTCACTTTTTAATGAAGGTTGCTTATCTTTTCCAGGGATTTATGGTGATGTACAGGTATTAAGCACTGACCCTTTTGTTTTTCTGCCACTTGGTTTTTAGCTCAAGAGGTACAGAGGCCACCCCGTCAGAGATGGGGTCATGGAATCAATTACCCCCCCTCCCTGCCCCTGTGGTGGGGACCCTAAGCTGGAAGCCTGGAACTATAATGTTTCACCAGCATTTGAATATCTATAGTTAAATAACTGAAGCAGAAAAACCTTTCCTTCAGGCTAGTTTATAGACATGGTCACTGGTTTTTTGTTTCTCCTTTCTTTCTTTGTTTTATTTTTATTTTTTCCTTTTCCAATTTTTGGATCTTTTAACCTGTTCCTCTTTTTTTTTCTTTTGTTGGGGGGGGGGGGGTTGTTCAGAGATACGAATCCGTTTGCTATATATGCATGCCCTTTTTTCACCTGTTTGGTTCCATCTTCTTTTTTGCCGCTAGAAAAGTAAGGAGACATATTTAGATTTTTCTTCTGATGAAAAAATAAAATAAACATTGCAATGTTCAATTATATTTGATAAAACAAATTGATTTCATTATGCTTTTTCCCTGAAAGTAAGCAGATTCTCTGTGCTATGCTGTTTTTTTCTTGGTAATTTGTTATGAGTTTCTTTTCAACAAATTCTTACATTGATTAGACCTGAGAGATGAGTGCTTGACATGACTAACTTCAAAGATGATATGTTGGACGGTGCTTCATATGCCTTGAGAGAAAGTACAGAGAAATGATGTACCCAAATTTATCATTTACACTTGAAAAAATTATTAAAAGGAATCTTATGATAAATGACATATCTAAAAATTTGTTTTTTGATAAAATCCAATAATATCGTTTAATTCATATAACCGATCCCACCTAATAAAATAAGACTTTGTTTGTTATTGTAGTTGTGGTCTACTTAAATATATAACACATGTTACTAGAGTTTTATGTTCGCGATTATGAGGGATTTTTCAACTTGTGCTCAATCAAAGCAACATCCAACACCTTGTCATTTATTTCGACTATGCTGCTGATAGTCTGTTCATCGTTTACTTACTCCTGTACCTACTTAAAAGTGTCTTATTAATGCACATGGTTTTTCAACTTGTGCTCAATCAAAGCGACATCAACCCCTTGTCGTTTATTACATGACTATGCTGCTGGTAGTCTATTCATCTTTTACTTACTCCTGTGCGTCCTTAGAAGTCTCTTATTAATGCACTTCAGAGACCAGAATCTGTTAAGATTGATGCACGTGATGTCAATGGAACAAGATTTTCAGTCAACTTGTCGGTTCTTCCAGCTCGAGTATTCCAGCATGAGTTTGACCATCTACAGGTCTGTTTTTCAACTTGAAGTGATTAAGACATTGATGATTTTAAATGATAAATTTGTTTTTTACTGTATATTTTGAAGTGCTTATGAAACATGAAATCATAAGCACTGAATTTATGGAGATTGAAAAGGTTTCAAAACCCAGCACAGTAACATTAAACCTGATATTTGTTTTATTGAGAGGGTCTAATTCACTAGGGCAAATATTGCTTATGTAGAAGTTGCAATAAATAATCTAGGTAAGGCAGGAAGGAAAAAACTGTAAACTTCTAATGTTTGGATTTCTAATGTGACTTTATTAAAGGTAAAAAAAAGGGAGTTTTTTTTTTTTTTTTAATTTATAAAAAGTAAGAATAAGATTACAGAACAATTAAAAATTAATCTAGTAATTAAATCAAACAAAAACTAAAACAAAAGAATCAAAACTTCGATATTATAGCCTCTTGGGTTCCAGGTTGCATCTTAGAACACAAGTACAAGATTACGAGGCTTTTGTTCCTTGTCATTCTGAATTTTTGTGTTATGCAAAAAATTTATGAAAGTATGAATGTTAATTTATTGTTTAATGTTATTGTTTGATTTAGTTTGATGGATTCTTTCTTTTCAATTATTATGACTGAGAAACCATTTTCAGTAGTAAATATTGTTAAATTAGAGTCACAACTAATATGAAAGATGAGGATTTTTGTTTTGGTAAATTTGTTGATTACTAATTTCAAGATGAGAATGATTGAAAAATTACATACAAATTCTACTCTGAAATATTTCATTATACAAAGAAACATAGTTCTCAGTTAAATAAATTCTGACTCTTTGATTTTCATGTCATTATTTGCTGGTCATCCACGTGATTACATACAATTGTTGTATTTGCAGGGCGTTCTGTTCTTTGAGAGAATGACTGAAGAGGTTCTTGATAGTATTCGTGCACAGCTGCTGGTTAGAAAAACCCGAACTTTCTTTGTCATTCTGATCCCTATTTATATCTTCTTTTCACCAGAAATATATCATGGTGATGTTGAAATTCACTTTTGCTTCATGACATGATAGATTAGCTAGGTGGAGATATACCATGATTTAAGAAATTCATATATGTTTTGGCCACACATTTACTGTGAGTTGGAGGTGCTAAGCATGGAACAAGAGCTTTCGTATATTGAATATACTAATTTCTAATTGAGACCACATGCTTTCTCTGTTTGAAAGTTTACATCCTCGCATTATATGAGTTCTACTGCGTGTGGGGGATTGGTAATTGGGCCACAGATAGTCCTTTGCATAATTCAGTTAGCTTTGGATCCACAAATTTAGATTTATATTGGAGACCTTGCATTCTTTTTCTCCAGAGAAAGAAAACAAAAAGGTGTCAACATACTTTTATTCGTTATATGCATGAACATAGGCGACTTTCCAATGATCGAGAAAAATCAAAAGCTTTTTCATCGCTGTCAAAGATAAGCTTATTAGTTAAGGCAAATAAAATAGTTCTGGAGGTGCATTTCTTGGCTTTTTTGTCACAATGAAGAATTACCATGTCTATACAGCAGTAACAGCACGCAATAAACTAGCTCTAAAGAAAAGGGTTGACAAAAGTTTTGATCAAATCATTACAGGCCTTAGAAAAGACGTATGAAGACCTGACTGGATTTGCAAGCCCGGAAAAGATAGAAAACCGCAGGGGAAAGAAGGTTACTGCTGGATTTGGGAAATCATGAACATTTCTGCTTCAATATAAACTCAAGGTTTTCCTTATGATACATTTTATTTTTTTCAGTTATGGATTGGTGTACTTTTTTGAGTTCTAAACTGCTCCTTGCTTATTTGCAGGCTAACATTAGGCATAAGCTGGGCTTATCTCACACAAATAAAAAAAATTCTAGAAGACGTTCACAAAAACATGAAGCTTTGTGTCAGGTGCTGCATATGGCTGAATATGTTGGTGATTATTCATTGCAGTTGTTTTCTTCTAAAATCTGTTGAATGAATGTATGAAAGGCATTTACTATCAAGGAGATTATCAAAATGCAAACGTTTGTGACTCTAAAAGCTTTCTTTTATTTGTTAACCCTGTTTGTATCTATTAGTTCACCCCTGTTGGCCTTCAATAATCGTCACTTTCCATAAGTTTTCTCTGGCCTGTGTGTCTTGATTTGCATAATTACATATGCTCATTCCACTGTTAGTAGTAGCACAACAAATGGGAGACGTCCTAAAATCAGTGCCCCATATGCTCCCTCCAAGGGAAAAATACATGTTGAAGGGCTCTCTCAGTTCTCTCTCTCTCTCTCTCTCTTTTCTTGTCTTCCTTACCTCCTATAATTTTGTGTCTATGATTAGCAAGAGGGCTGGCAGGGGAGGTGAATTTATTTGTCTATAATAATCTACTTTGCATTACTTCAGGTGTCATTACTTACAAGAAATTCATGGAGAGGAAGTAAATCCCTTTATTATATGATGATTTGTTGATGATATTCTAAAGGCAATAATCATTAGGAATTCAGGTAGCAAATTAAGATACCAAACAACTCCTATGAAAAACCTAAAGTTATTTGGTAATTAATATCCACTCTGGTATTCAATTATGCGTTCAAAACGCCATATTGCTTCTCTTGGTCCCTCTATTTTTGTCCATAAGGATTCATTATCAATCTGAGAGACTGCAGTTATATTATCGTGTCTCCACTATTACTTATTTTCATGGAATTATACGGGATAGCAATGGCAATTGGATAGCAGGCTATGTTATAAATCTGAGCAATTTTGCATTTTCTTCTGAAAGTAAACCCTATATTTAAGACAAGCCAATTCTAATATTAATTGTACCTTTTCAGTGCAAATATTCCTAATTTTTCCGTAATGAATTGGGTCTAGTCAGGAATTATAGGAAAAGTCTACTTACAATAGATAGCACATATTTAAAATATACAAAATTCAATTATAATTATTAATTATTAAGACACATGTGAGTCCTACATAATTAGTGATTGTGATAGTTTTATATTTTACATATAAAAGTATTTTGAGTTATAAAGGTAATTGTTATTTTTATAAATAAATTTTTATTGAAAAATTTATATCATTAAATTATTAAATTTTATAAATTAAATTATAAAATCACAATTTAAGCCCAAATAAAGTATACTTGAAGGAGTGAGCTATGACTAAGTCCTAAAAACATTGTCATTCATTTATGTATTGTGACTCAAGCGAAAGATTCTTGACTCAGCAATAGGCATAATACAGGGAGTAGTAATGTGCAACAACATCATGTTCCTCCAAATCTTTATCCAGATATTAGAGTCTGAAAGTGAGATGATGAGTTACAGTTTTAGAAGTTAAGTCCTTGTCTTATAAATGCGAGAAAAAGTATAGACTCTTTCTACTCCAATAAACTATATTCTATTTAGACTTAAATATTTAAAACTTTTTACTGACATTACATTTGCCTACTGCTAGCTAACATAGAGGGACAAAAACAGATAAGAAAAAATTATAATTTTAAAGTATTGGTCATTGTGTATGTTATTTTTAGGCATATACAGATCAAGTTGTTACATTGCATATTAATATGAAATTAATTATACAAAATAATATATATGGATGTGATGCTGCCATATGTTCACATGTAATTCAATGATATAAAAATAAAATATTAATCTCATTATTCCTATAATCTTATTCTTATTTAATTTTCACAATACATAATTTAGATCATTAAAATTATTAAATTTTAAAAATTATGATGTAAAATTTAATAAGTATAAATATTCACATATAATAATGTAATCTTTTTTATAAAAATGAAATTATGAGAAATATTTTTCCATAAAATATATACTTTTTTTATGGATGTGGAATTGTGGGAATGATGTGATCTTTTAATTTTGGTTTATAGTACATCATTTTTATAAATTAAAATTAAAAAATTACTTAAAATAGTTTAAATTATGAAATTGATTAAATTATATAATTTGAATTATGATACTCAATCTACCTAACAATTTATGTTGAATTTTATAAAAATTTTCTAAACTCAATTTGGTAAATTTAGCTTTTTCCTTAATATAATGATCAACTCAATGATACCAAAAATGACACATAAACATGCATTTCTTCCTCGTATCACATTGAAATAAAGCAAGAGAGTTTACTTCATGGAAAAGAGGTGACGTTGATGATGCGTTAGTCCTCACAAAACTGATGATTCTATTCATTGGAGTACTCAACTTGAGAATTGAGGAATGACTCTTTTGTCATTTGAGTAGCCCCTGGGGGGCGTCATCATCATCTTCTGTCTTGTTTTGTGCTCATCTTTTTGCCACCAAACAAACTTGCCACTGTGTTGAACTTCAACCCAGTACCATCCAAGAAGATGAAAAGAAGGCAGGACAGAGACCAGAGGCAGAGACATAAAAATTCATGTTTGAAATTATAAAAACAACTCCAACTTATTAATTTCAGTTAACTGACTACATTTTTGAAATTATCTATAATGTTTTGATACTCACTATGTTGTATTCACATTCTTTATATTATTTAAATATATAAGAAAAATAAAATTTTAATTAATTATTCATTTTTTAGTCTTTCTAATCCTTTAAGGTAGATAAATATAAAATATAAATATAAGATTTATAAAATATTTTAATATAAATTAAAAATAATAAAAATAAATCATCCAAATACAAACAAGAGGAAGTAGGTTCTTCTATTGTTAAAGCAAAAAGATTTAAAATATATATATACATAATTTAAAAAATAAAGTTTATGTATTAAATTATAAAAAAATAAGAGGATATAGATCCCAAACAAAGGCAGGCAACTGAGATGCAGGGGCAGATATGGCAACAGGAGCTTGAAACGGCCAACCCAACCCTCCACTCCCACCCGTGATGTGTCCAACAATGCGGACGTCGAAACTGCCTCTTAACTAAATTTGATAAAACCGGTTGGTTCCGTCGTCTCATCTCAACTTCTTTCTTCCCCATTCACAGCATCTGATGAAAGAGAAAAGTCTCACTTTTAGTCAAACCCCGTAAGAAACGTATCTGAAACTCCCTCCCCAGTCTCCCCCACCTCTTTTTCCCTTTGAAGAGAAGAAAACATTTTTTTTCTTATTTCCTCAGCTCTCTCTAATCCATCTCTCTCCGACTCTGATGAAGCTTTCCGGATGGGAAAAAATTTGCAAAATGTGAAGGATTTACAGCTTCACAGGTAGAGTACTCCAATTGGTTTAATGCGGAGTCTTCTTTTTTTTTTTTTTTTTTTCCCCTAAAAAGAAAATCTTGGAAAACATTTACATTGTTAGTGTTTTGGTTTTATGGAGTTTGTGGAGCTGAGCTATGGAGTATTCTGCGTTATTCTTGTCTAGAAGCTGTGTTAGTTTTGTTAAACGAAGGTCTCTGAGTTTTGGGATGTCGGGTATTGGGCAGATTCAATGCTTTATATCTATTGAACTTTCTCAGCAACCAAACACAGCTGTTAAGTATCTTGTTGAGCACTAAACTGTTCTTTTCTTTTTTTCCTACTTCTGTTGAGAAACAAAATGAAAGATGTAATATTTTTGTTTTTGTATATGCCTGGTCAGTGGTCACTTAGAGAAGTGAAACACCCTCCTTCTGGTCTTGGACCCCAAAACAGAAGAATTTTATTAAATGCGAGTATATTCTATGCTGCAGTTAATTGTTGTAATCTGGGATGTCTTGTTTAAATGCTAGTGTTTGGCAGTATGGACTTGCCTTGTTTCAAACAATTTTTGCTTGTCTCTTACTTTGGATTCCGATTATGTCTTCTCTATTTCTTTTTTGCAAAATTCCAGTCATCAACTGAAGTGATCTTAGTGCAACCATTGATTAGGTTTCACTTGTTAACTTTAGTGCTACATGAAGTTTGTAATAATCCACCTGATTTTTCCTCAATGTGGCTTCAAACATGATATAAGTAACATTGCTGCATGTGTAAAATTGCATATAGTATATGAAGCTTATTATGCCCAATTTATAGAAAAGAATCATACTTAGATGAATGTAGGCCAGTTTTTTCTTTAGTCTGATGTTGAATTAAACAATTAGTATGTGTTACTGGTAATCGTTTGGCAATCTGGGCTTGCCCTCTTTCAATCAATTTCTGCTTTTCTCCTGTTTTCCTTTTGGACTTCATTAAAGTTATTACTTTTTAGATGCTCATTATTTCTTACTCCAAATTATGCTATGGAAGTCATTAAATAGTTCAGTCATCATTCAAAATGATCTTACAGCAATTATTGATTAGGTTTTTTAAGCTACAGCTATGAAATGTGTTGCAGTTTTCTTCTATGTGTCTTAAGCGAAAATATAGCAGGCATTTGTAGAACCTTTATGGTGTCTGAAGTTTATCATCTTATACCATATTGATAGAACATTGAGGCTGGAAGTGTAGCAGATATTCGTACTTGAATGAATTTTTCTGTTTTTCCTTTGTTCTGATGTCAAATTAAATGATTTGCATTCCATATGGAATATGTGTTCGAGTATTAGTTAAAGCATCTTGGTCGTTCATGTTGTCTTCTCTGTGCTCGTTATGAGTCTTCCTTGGATTATAAATACAGTCTTACAGAGCCTGAGTGAATGCAATATTTCCTCACTGTTGCAGCTTACAGTACTGATCTACTCTATCAAGATAAAGTTTTTGATAAACTGAAAGGCTGTACATTAGTTCAGCTTAAATGGCTACAACTGTTGGGAAACTTGGTAATGACTCCATGATCGTTGATAAGCTCCCTGAGGAAATCAATGAAATGAAGATCAAGGATGAAAAGGTATAAGAGGTTGCCTTTTCTGTGTACCTCCTAATTTTTGTATTTTTCTTGACATCAATTCTTGCTTCTCTTGAATACAAATTTATATTATTTTTAACTTTTTTTGTGATAGGAAATGGATGCAGCAATGGTAGATGGAAATGGAACTGAAACTGGCCACATTATTGTGACGACTATTGGTGGTCGAAATGGTCAACCCAAACAGGTAGATATCTGGTATGATATCATTGTAATTAGATTGGGTATCTAGTTAATTAATGAAACTTGATAACATGATAGCTTTTTATACGCCTCTTTTGAAACTAAATAATAAAATAGAATGATAAACTCGTAGAAGAAAATTGAGGTTTCTTCTTTTCTTTATTACTGAGTCTTGAAAGCTGGAGGAGGAATAAGAAGAATTCATGTTAAAAAATGGAGCACCACAATTACCACTTCTGTATTCTTTGCCACACACAATAAATAGAGATTGGCTTCTATTTATACTTTTTTACAGTGACAAACCAGTCTTTATTGTGTGTGGCAAAATTGTGAGAATAATTAAGTGGGAGTATCTTTTCCATAAAAATATTATTCGTTTTAGAGTATTATGATGTACAAATGTCTTCTGTTATAAATTTGCAGAGTGATAATCCCAAACCTAACCTAAGGTCTTAAAATAGATGTCAGCTCTGTGCATTATCCTACAAGTTATGTTTAAAAACATATTTCAAGAAATAAAATGTTACTTCCATGTATTTATTCCTAAATTGTAACTGGTCTCTATTTGTTGTTTTTCTCAATAACAAATCGAAACCTGTCTCTATTTATTGTGCGCGACTGTATCATGGGGATAATTACGGGGGAATTACTGGTTCTTTAAAGAAATAGATATTGTAGATGATCATGAATTCAATTAATATGCTTTCTTAATATGCATTTTAGATTCTTAGTTATTTTCAAATCTTTAAATAAATGCTACTGTTTTTTAGATTAAATTAGAACCACTGTCAGATAATTGTGATAATTTTAGTATTTTATTAAAGTTACCATTATGTTGGAGAAAGTTGTTAATATGTTTCTGGAAGTTTTCCAATTTGTGCAAGCAGTGTTTTTACAAGTTGTGTTATGTAAAACTTTAAGGTTCTAGGAAGTGATCCCATCTATGCATATTAGGATACAACACTCCCCCTCCCATTTGCTTTTTATATGAGCTTGAAGAGATGAAACTCAATGCAGATCACTGAAAATTAGTACTGAATGTTGAAAAGTTGAGACTTGGACTGCTGATATTCTAAAGAACCTTGGATCAATACGTTATGTTACAATACCAATTGTTTGCTAGTATAAAGGTTCTGCTCTTTATATCAAGTATAGCTAATAGCACACTAATAAAGCAAAGGCCAAGACTAAAAGAGGAATTAAATGTTAATTCCAATTGTATGATGTCCTATTAGTTCTGTCATGTCTAATAATGAGATATGCATCTTGGTTCTAATATTTTATTAATTAACTATTCATTTTTTCTGAGTTAATGTAAATCATTACTTTTCCCAACCACATATGTAAGATAACATGTTCTTCTCACTATAAATTCTGTGTTGTGTGCTGCAGACTATAAGTTACATGGCAGAGCGTATCGTTGGACAAGGCTCATTTGGTATTGTGTTTCAGGTGGCATTTAGCAAATAAATTGCTGTTTAGAATAATTGCTAAGATAGCTGCTTTTAGGGACTATAAAATTAATTTCTTAGTATTTATTTTGTAGGCCAAATGTCTTGAAACTGGAGAAACGGTGGCAATCAAAAAGGTTTTGCAGGATAAAAGATATAAGAATCGTGAATTGCAAACAATGCGCCTTCTTGATCATCCTAATGTTGTGTCACTCAAACACTGCTTCTTTTCGACCACAGACAAAGATGAACTCTATCTCAATTTGGTACTAGAATATGTACCTGAGACTGTATATCGAGTGGTGAAGCACTATAGCAAGGCAAATCAGCGGATGCCCCTGATATATGTTAAACTATACACATATCAGGTGATCTTCATATTAATTTTTTGATAATCTGTGGATATCTTTGTTAGCTAAATCTTTACACAAATTATTTTGGTATACTGAGCTGTGAATATTAAGAAATCCCATGTCTTAAATTAATAAATAATAACATGTAACCTTGATAATAATGCCACCATGAAATTGGCTCTTTTTAAGGTATTATTTTGTAGCTGATGTGGCTGTTTATTGACTCTATAGTTTGCATATCAGGATATTGGCTTTTGCAGTTTGTATGCTCTTTGATTATGATTGCTAGTTTAGATGTGATGTGCTAGCAGAGTGTAGTTTATTAAAGGCTGAACCTGAATGCCTTTTTGTATACAACAACAACAAACCAAGCCTTTTCCTACTAGGTAGGGTCAGCTACATAGATCAAACGACACCATAAACTTCTATCTGAAACTAAATTTTCGGAAATACCATTTACCCAAAAGTCTTTTTTAATTACCTTTCTAAATATCCTTTTTGGTCTTCCTCTACATCTCTTCACAGGACTAAACGCCTTTTTGTATACAATTGACTAATTTAAGAAGACAACTTGAAATAGGACAGTAAAGGCTTAAGATTAATATGTGATGTTTCCTTGGTAGAAAACTGGTGGGTTGAGGATTTATTTTAAGTATATTAAAGCAAGAGTGGTTGAAAATTAAAATTAAAGGTTTGGGTGCTGCAATCTATATCAGACAAATTTAATAATTAAGATTCTATGGGTTCAATGGTAGATTCAAGCAAAGAGTAAGCAGGATTACTGTAGAAACAGTTTATAAAGCTGTCTGTTGAAGAAACTAGGTCAGGTAAGGTCAGAAGCTTGAGGAAAAGGATTATAAGTTGTAGGAGTAGGAGATAACTAACCTAGACATCACACTTGGATTCCTTAGGCATCACATTAAGGTTTAATTGCAACACACAACCAGAAAGAGAGTAGTCTGCCAAATAAACTCAAAAATCTGATGATTAATATTGAAAAAGAATACATTGATTATATTGACTTTTACTAGGATTTGAAAAAGAGGCTTGCCATTTAAAAGATCCCCATAAAATAATCCTAAAGTTTAATCTAAGACCTGATAATCCGTACATTACAATATGACCTGATAAAACCTAATGTACATAAAACTCAAGAAGTTAACTGATTAAGATGCCCTTGGGGACCACACCAAGAAGTTAATTGAAGTAAGTAACTTTCTAAACCTGATAATACTAGTTAATTTTAATGTTTTGAAATTTATGGAATATCATGGTCGGCCCCAATAACAAGATGCTTTGATCATTAGGCTTGTGCTTTCCTGATGCTTTTGTTGTCTGTGTTCCAACTCACTGGGTAAACCAACAATAATTGTTACTTTGTTTATTTAATTAGACTTTTTTTTTCCAAGAACACAACGGAATTCACTTTTGCTGTAACTGATAATGTCCTGCACAATTTAAACAAAACTGCTTACTACACATTAAATGAGAAAAGTAGTGTTATTCATAGTGTTTGATAAGATTCGCTTGTTTGCGTTAGGGAAAGGTTGTGAATTTTATGAAGGTGTCTCCTTTCATTTGAATTATTCTTCACTAAAAGAAGAGAGGGAGGGGTTGGGTTATTATGTTGTTAATCTTTGGGTACCTTATACACATTTGTGATCAGTGCTGTATCTACTGTTAACTTTCACAGATTTGTAGAGCTTTGGCTTATATTCATGGATGTGTTGGGGTATGCCACAGGGACATTAAGCCTCAGAATCTACTGGTTTGTATCAATCCCAATGGTTTTTGATTTTCTTAGTTGGGGGTTTAGTGGTCAATATAGTCTCTTCTTGCAGGTTAATCCCCATACTCATCAGGTCAAGCTTTGTGATTTTGGAAGTGCAAAAGTTCTGGTAAGGTCTCACCTTTGAAAATGACAAAATTTTTTTACCTTTTTGCCTATTCTTACATTTGCATGTTTTACAAAGTATTTAGAAACCTTCGTTTTTTTCATTGGTGGGCATGCATATGCCAAGTCAGTTAATTGGCTGATATTTGGCACATCTGTGTTACCTAATAGACCTGAGCCTGTTTCATTAAGTGTTTCTCTGTGGATCTGAACGGCCAGAAATGTGATGGCATACAAATAACATGACTTGCATTAAAACAAATCTTATGCTTCTCCATAATTAAAACTTTTTATTTATCCAAATTCTTGCATTATGATGCTTTAATTTCTGCTCCTTTTTTCCATCACACACCCCTGTTCCCCACACTTCCAAAAATATTTTAGATGAAAACTTCAGGAAAGAGAAAAGGGAGGGGGAGAAACCTCTCTTGTAGTTTTCCTCTGTCTGTTTGGATTCAATAAATTGGATCTTCCGGATTCTGTCAGCTGATTGCTTAATTTGTATATTGCTTTCTGGTTTTCTTGGAGCAGGTCAAAGGTGAACCCAATATATCATATATTTGTTCTCGTTACTATCGAGCACCTGAACTCATATTTGGTGCAACTGAATATACAACTGCAATTGATATGTGGTCTGTGGGTTGTGTCCTTGCTGAGCTGCTACTGGGCCAGGTTTGCTGCACAATAGAAAGACTTCATCATCTATTTTCTTGATAGTCCTCTTGGATGTTTAGATAATTGATGACATGGTGCTTACAAGTTGTTTGTCTCTGTTGGCCATCTGGAATTTGTAGCCTCTGTTCCCTGGAGAAAGTGGTGTTGATCAACTTGTTGAGATTATCAAGGTATTTTGTTTGATGAACTAACCCAGTGTCTAAAGACTAAGGCCATTTTAAGGCTGAGTTGATATTTCTGTTTTAGGTACTTGGGACACCAACTCGTGAGGAAATAAAATGCATGAATCCAAACTACACAGAGTTTAAGTTCCCTCAAATCAAGGCTCACCCCTGGCATAAGGTGAGTTGCCTGGTTTGCATAGTTACTAGTGTCATGCAACAGTCCATCTATTCCTACAAACTGAAATTCACAAAAACCTTACTTCAAAGAATTCAGACCATTAAAATTAATGGGTCTCACACCCCACAATCATTTATATGAGGTGTTGGTGGGTGGGTTTTGTGGAACTAACTTTTCCCATCCTGCAATAACAATGCTTTTCATTAATGTCTACTAATATGGTGATTTCGTCTTTTGAAACAGATATTCCACAAGCGTATGCCCCCAGAAGCAGTAGATCTTGTTTCAAGACTCCTCCAGTACTCTCCAAATTTACGATGCACTGCTGTAAGTATTCATATTTATTCCTCCAGAAAGCCAGGATCTAACCCTTTTTTTTTATCTTTTGACTTTTCCCTTTGAATTTCATTTTGGTATGTAGTTATCACCATTAGCTATTTATCTGTCAGGTTTATAATTGCTTGCTTGGTAGATATGAAAAATGAGAGGGGAGTAGGGAGTGTGTGAAAATCATTAATGTATCTCTCCATCTAGTATATCTAGATAATTTATTGATTCACTTCTTCTCTTACACCCATTTTCACTCCTCACAAGCAGATGTAAATGGTAAATGATTAAAATTTCTACATCTGCTCGCTGCAGGCTCTTGCCTACCTGAGATAATTATCTTTCTATCAAATTTGAGTGTTGAACTTTATGCCAACATCATATGCATTTGATGCTGAGAAATTTTTTAATATTCTTATCTCCTGTAATTTGTTTTTGACAGTTAGATGCATGTGTCCATCCATTTTTTGATGAACTCCGTGATCATAACACCCGTCTCCCTAACGGGCGCCCTTTGCCTCCTCTTTTTAACTTCAAACCTCAAGGTAGTACTGTATTCCATTCAGTTTTTTTCTTCTTCTTGTTTCTTGTGCATCCATCCTAAGTTAAGATTCTAATACCACGCCTTCGCCACATTTGTAGAGCTAAAAGGAGCAACATTGGAGCTGCTGTGCAAACTTGTTCCAGAACATGCTCGGAAGCAGTGTCCATCCCTTAATTTCTAGACTGTAACATGGCTGCTGATTGATATGGATCATTTGTCATATTGTATCATGGTTGTCCTGCATGTTGTATAAGTAAACAGGAAAGACAACTGCACTTTGGTTTATCTGCCATCTGACACTTGACTGACAAGTGTTTTTGTTTTTTTCACTTTGCACCGTGGGCCATTGGCTGTGGAGGCGTTTGTTCTACGTTATGACTTATAGCTATTGCTTGTGCTCATGAATGGTCAAACTTAGACATCTCTGCACTATATATGGCTATTGCATATTTTCCATTGCCACAATCATATTTACTCATTACAAAGAAAGCTTATGTTAAGAGTTACAGTGCATTCTCCAGCAGTATGGGTGAGCTCAAGTCAAATCGGGTTCAGGTTGCAAAATAAAAACCCGAAAATGAGACCCGCTTTAGATTCACGACATCGAAGACCGACTAACATCCCCAGTGAAATTGAGATATATGGGTTGCTCCAGTATGAGAGGTTTGATGTGGGTTTCGTTGGGTTCACTTTACTGCCCATCTGCCAGCTTCTTCGACTTCGTCTGTGTCTCATGAGCCAGCACTTTGTGCTCCGCTGTAGAATCAATAGCAACAAATAGCAATGGGGATAAGGGGGTCTGAGCCAAAAGTTCAAGAATCTCTCTTGGAATAGTTTAAAAGATTACAAAAAATTTAAAGATGCAAACGGGGTGGATCTTTGGTTCAAGCGTTACCTCGACAAAGGTCTGAAGCAATTCCCCTCAACAACTTGAATTGAGAATTTGAGATGAGACTTGAAAGAGAGGCATAAAGCATTGAAGTGTTACCCCATTATGACTCCTTCAGCTTGTGCCAAACCCCACCGTCAACAATACCATCAAAACTCGCAATCTAGACAATAACACCTCGAGACCCAGTGACATCGATCCCCACCAATCGCCACTGAGAAAACCTCGGTGAAGTATTGTAGCAGTTCCCCTCAATCGTTAAGGTCGGTATAATACAAATTGAAGCATTACCTTGGTAAGGTCGATAAAAGGGTGAGAATTGGTTCTCTGGTTCAAATTGAAGTGATACCTTGGTGGCTTTGTGAAGTCGCAAAGCATTGAGAGAGACATTGTCGAGGGAGAAGGGAGATAATACAGAGTGAGAAATGCCATGTATCTAATTATTTGGGATAAATAGGGCTGGGTTATTGCTGGTTGAACTTGTTTAACTCGAATTTGACTGACTTTACCCATTTAAAATTGATCAATCAACCATTGATTCCCATGCCTTGACCTGTCTCGGAACCGATGCATTATTTTCTCAGTTTGGGTTGGGTTGGTATAGGTGGATGAGTTATGCCCACCCCTATCCAGAAATGTATTTTTTAGGGTTTTCAAAATATTATGGAGTCTTATCATTTATATAATTTTATTTTTATTTAATATTATAATATAAAATTTAATTTATTAAATTTATTGAGATTCATAGACTGAATTGTAAGATACAATAAATCTAATGACTCACATTACTAGATTAAGCTTTTTATGAAAAACAAGTTGTGGGATTAGCTTATTTCTATGTTGTGTCCTTTTTAGAGTTCAATAACTTGTTTAAAAGGTCAAAGATCTTCATTGCTAACATGTTTATTGATTAAAGTCTTTCCATGTGAGCCTTTAATGAAAATAGCATTATGGGAGATTCATTCTCCTAATTTATCATCGTGGTATAGGATGTCTGTATTCAAAGACATAATTGAAAGCATATAAACGTTAGACATAAAAGATAATCCCCAAATATCTTAGAACTTCATGTTTTTCACATAAAGAGTAAGAAGTGTATCTTAATCCATATCATCTTTTCAAGAACAAAAGAAACAACATAATAAGAAAGATATTTTCTTGTTCTCTTAAAAAATAAAGCAAAAACAAAATAATGAAAAGTTTTTCTCTCTTAAACCATCTTCTAGATGATAGAAATTTTTAACTTTTGCATTATTTTATGTGTTGTGCTGGAGAAAGGACCACAACTTTATTTTTAGGCATGAACCCTAACCATAGTCTCTCATAAGGCTTATGAAGAGTCATATCCATTAACAAAATCAATCACTAGTGTATAAGGGTGTATGACGAGTTGGGTTAAGTTTGAAAAAAAGTTAATTGAGTTAGGTTAAATTGGGTTTAGAAATTTGACTTAAATTTAGCTAAATATATGTAGGGTCAGGTTGGCAAGTTATAAGTATGTTTTATGTAATTAGGTTGGGTTTGGGGCCAAAATTTTTCAAAAAAATATAAACCGACACTCACTTGATATATATATATATATATATATATTTATATCTATATGGACAAGTAATGGGTAGGGTTAAATTTTTTTAGGTCAAATGACCATTATTGGCTATTTTGGTAAGGGTCCTTAGCTATTTATGCAGTTTAAGTGTTTAAGCCTTATGTATGTTAATCATGATGGGCTGAATGATAAATTATCCCAATGAATAGGCCCCTATTCTTTACCTAGATGTGTGATGTAAGTGATTCTCATTGAACTAATACTCTTTTCACTCATGAAAACATAGTTGGTAACGCTAGAAATAGGCCAGTCTACCTATCAAAGGCCTATAGCCTGGTTGACCTGGCTTGCCTAATAATTTAGGCCATACCCAAGACAGGCTTATTTAACAAAACAACTTCAAACTTGTATGAATTAAGTCTGGTCTATAAGCTTAGCAGCCCATATTATTTCATTAATTATAAAAATAATTTATAATTTATATTAATAAAAATATAATATTTTTTAAAAATTATTAATTTTCACACTTTACTTTAGTGTTATTATTTTTATAAGTTAAATTTTATTAAATACTTACTTAATAAAATTTATATAATTAAATTTATTAAACTTTATAAATTAAATTATACAATCTATACAATCTAACATCCTCTTTAGTTTATGAGCATTTGGTACTTCCACTTTTTATGGGAGCACCTTGTCACCATTTAGTTTGTAGGAAAGATGTAGTCCCACTATGTGTGGGATTATTAAACCTTTACAAAGTGTGTAAAAATGGTCAAATTTATTAAGTCTAATAATTTAATTTATAAAATTTAATAAAATTATGCTTGATATTATTTTGCTCTTTAAAATATCTTGTGATACACTTTCCTTTTGATGTATGTACTCATTTCTGAAAAAAGAAAAAAAATTGGGCATCCCATTTCCTTTCAGCAATTTTTTTTTTTTTGGGTACAAAAACATTTAGCAATTTTTGTATTGATCCATGGTATCAAGTTATTTCTTGTCATTTGCCTTTAGGCACTTACACTTGTATTTCTTTCCTCCTCTTAGAGTGATTCTCAGAATGTTATATTCAAAGCAAGTAGATGAGTATCAGATGATAACTATTGTAATGTTTCTTTCCTACCCTTTTCATTGTGGTGAAATGTTTCAATATAAAAATCATTTAGAATAGAATATCAGTGGAGGAAAAACATGCTAAAGCAAGCTGTTTAAAGTTATTGGAGAGACTGTATTCCCAAGTATCAAACTGATATTTTACTTTCAAAATGAGAGCATTTCTTTGAGTTTGTCTCAAAATTTTGTTAATTTAATTCATTTACAAATCAAAATAAGCCAATAAATTAGTTAAAGTTTTTTAATTTTTAAAATAAAATAAATTTAAATTTAAAATTTAAGTTAATTTTGTGACGAGACCCAAATCAACCCTTTTACTATATAGGCCAACCCTAACCTATTTCGTCTTGTAAAGTGATGAGGTAAAGTGGTAGACCTAGATCAACTTTTTTATTACATATAAATTTAAAGTGACCTATTTTCACCCTTAATAGATTAAGAGAGAAGTTCTTATCTGCTCTCTCATTAAACCCTAATTTATTGAGAAAGTACATTAATGGATTCCAAAGGTATTTCTCTTCACCCTCTTGAATAATTATGCTTAGAATGATTTACATCTTCTTAGATTTTTTAGTTACGAATGTAGTATGGACGTTATTAAATCGCACCAACGCCCTAATTTCTGTCCAAAAGCTTCTTCTGCACGTATTTCTTCTTTCTCTGCAATTTCCTTAGCCATTTTCTGCTCTTATCTCGTATCCTAGCGCTTTGTCCTTTCTTTGGGTTTTGACTAATAGAATTTAGCGCTTGAACTTGACTTGACATAGACTACTTAGTTGGGTAGGAGTGAAAGTGCATTATCGCTTTTACCGGAAAGCTTGAGGATCGACGGATTGTTCTGATTTTTCTAATTTGAGAGGTAGATAGAACCGAGGAATTCAGCTCGTTGTTGTGGATTTTTGAATTGTTGTTGATAGGTTTGTACTGTATAATTTGTAGTTTTTTATATATAATTTATTTTTTTCTTCAAAAAATGATTCACTAAAATTTAAGTCTTATTTTATAAAATAAAGTATACTGTAAATCATTGTCAATCAATAAATAAATTATTTAAATTATTATAAAGTATTAATTAAATTCAAGATAATTTATTTTAATAATTTTTTAATTAATAATTATTTATTTATATTTTATTATTATATTACATCTTCTACTTTAAAAAATTAAAATTATTTTTTTTAGATTGTTGTGAGCGAAGTATTGAGACTTCTAAAAGAGATATTATACTTACATGTGCACACCTTAAAGGTGTAGAAACAAAAAAAGAAAATTGGAGAGAGAGGGGAAGTGAGAGTGAGAGAGTGTCAAGAATTATTGTGTATAAATATCAATATTTCTCTTAACAAGAAGTTAGATAATGGTCTTTTGGGACACAATGTGCCAATATTTATTTATCCGGATCCCATTATCCATACATTCTTAGAGGTAAGTTATGTATACTCTTGTATTCTCTTTCTTTTTTTAATCTATTTTTACATGTATATATATGATATATAAAATTATGTGCACTTATTATTTTTCCATCTATCTATACTGTTACAATGCTAAAGCATAAGTTTGGTGTTTGGCCTCTTTTCAATATCCAAGCCTTATCCTAAAAATAGGGAAATTGTGGTTAATGGGTGGCTTTTAAAAAATTGTAGTTTAATGGTTGATTTCTAAAATCTGAAGCTTTTTTTTTTCTCAAAATAAAAATAAAGTAAAAAGTGGATTGACAGAACACAGTGCATGTCAGGATACTTGTGTGTAATATAGGCCAACTTTTTTGTTTGTTTGTTCGTTGGAATAGTTCCAGTTTCCTCGGAATTCAATAGTGCTAGGCACTCTTTGGTCTCCGCTTGCAGCAGCAACTGGTTTTCTATTCGGGAAACGGGTACTCTTTTTCTTGTAAGTTTATAAACTTTCTATCATCAAGAAGTGAAGTCATGTACTTGTGCTCCTTTAAAGGGTAATGAATCAATGGCATGTGAATGAAATGTTTCAAGGATAAATTTCCTTCTAGTATGCACCTTCGTTTTGGGTTTTGTTAGATTTTGTTTTGGTGACATTATGCCAATGGTGAAGATATTCATATTATGCCACTGTTGAGATTATACCACATTCTTTCAGAACAACCTGATGGTTAAGTGCCCTGTGTCAGGTAAATAATGGCTAATCATGGCAATTTTCTCCGCTGTAGAATGTCAATGCAAAGAGAATCATCTGAAGATACTTATTACTTTTTATTTAGAGTGCTTTTTGTCCTAGTTATAGGGAAGCAATCTTTTAATTGCTTCTCTTTGTTGTTTATCTAGGTACTTCTGTGTTTAGTTGTCAGACTTGCAGAGGAATCGGAGAGATTGAATATATTGATGTGGATTCCTTGTTTTCTTTCAAATTCTTGAGTGTAGTGCCTTGTTCTGTGTCTTAATTTTCCCATCTCTATAATATATCTTTTATCAAAAATAACGACGCAAGCATACTGACATTTTGGATATTTTGGCTTGACTGCTATTCACTATGAGCAAGCCTTTTATGTAACATTATTGAATTGTCCTCCATGTGGCTGTTAAAACAATGTCCTTTTCTTCTAAGGTTGATATGTAAACTGTAGTTTTCTTTATCTGGTCCTGACTCTTGCTTCTATTCTTGGGCAGTTTGAGAACCTATATCATTGCAAAGCCTAGAGACTGAATATGGTATGTTTTCCTTGCCAAATTTGATTTCATCCCAACGTATTAGTTCTTTTTGTTGATATCATTTTCAAGTCCTACTGTAGCATTCTTTTGCAAACTGACAAATTGGATCGAAAAGCTTTGCTTCTCTTCCTCTTTTAATTTTTTTATTTTCAATATCTATATAATTTGTTGCAACTTTGGTTTCACATCTCTTTTTACAATATTATAATTGTTGCAGGATGGAGATGATTCTGGTGTTAAGAGTGACAATTTTGATTGGAACACTGAAGATGAGCAGGAGATCGAGAATTTTCAATCTTCATCTTCATGTTTAACTGCACCAAATCGGAAGGCCGTTACTGGGTCTGTGGAGGTAAGCTCTCAGGCAGACTTCTTTTTTCTGTTTCTCTTTTTGATTAATTTAATATTAAAAGATAGATTAGGGGACCAATTATCAGAGAAGGATTGGGATATAAAAACGAATCCTTAAAGTTGTAGATAATGCAGATGCACTTCAACAGATCCAAGTATCTAAGAGAAAATTCACCTTCACTAATTATTACTGTAAATGTAATATCCTCTTTGTCCTTTTTTTCATTCCAAACATTGCAGATGAAATTCATCTGTAAAAGCTGAAAGGTAACTGGTACACCGAAATGATTGAGTATTAGTTATCTGTCAGTACTGGTTATCTAAGACTCTGACCTTTCCAGTCAAAGCAAAAGAAAGCATGCCTTTGGGACCTATTAAAATAAGAGCTAGTTCTTCACGAATCAAATACCTCCTTTGTGATTTCTTTAACATGAAATTCTTATTTACTGCTTTTGCCTCTTCCTGCACTTCACCCGAGCACTATCCTTTGGTTATGCTTGTCTAATTTCTACTGAATTCCCTTACTAGTATACTATTTTTAAGAACTCTTTAAATTCAATAGACGTCGAATACTGGAGAAATTGCATGTCAAGATAGCACTTCACATAGAAGGATTTTCTTTCTATTACTGATGCCTATTTCACCTTTTTACCTTAAGCCAAGCTCATTTACAGGTTCTTCCTATTCCAAGGCATTTAATTGCTTTGTTGGGATGGGATTTCCTGATAAGTTGGTATCTAAAGCTATTCAGGAACATGGTAAAGCACTGTTTTACTCTATTTAAGCACTGACTTTTACCTGCAAATTTCACAAATAATCTTGGTCTGATGAATTTCAGGTGAGGAAAATGAAGATTTACTACTTTCAACTATTCTCACATACCAGGTCAGTCAATATTTTCACGTGCTTTGACTGGCACCCTTGCTACCTTGTCTCTTCTTATGATTATTGAGTAATACCCAAATTTTCGGGCGTTGCTTTGCTAACAAGTTTCCAATGTAACTTTAAAAATTTTCTGAATTTATGACTTTATTATTTCACAGTTTCGTACAAAGATAACTCTTTTGTGTCTTTCCAAAATCCTTTGTTATTATATCCTCGTGAAGAAAATACTTATGTCAAAGCTTCCATTTAATGGGGATTGGAATTAATGCCATATAAAAGAAAGAATTATCACTTTGTCGCTAAATGCTCATATATATTTTTGACAAAGTATTTTTAGTATTTAAAATTTTCAATAGGCACACTAGAGGCATGCTAACATAAATTTTGATGCTTCAAAGCTTTTTCGTGTTCATGCTTGAACTATGGATTTGTCTTTTTGGGTCTTAACCAGAGAATTGTGGTGATAAACTCGTGAAAAATGTTTGTTTGTTGATTTTATAAAGGAATCTTTGCTCTCTTTATATTTTTTGTGAGATACGGCTAGTTCATGGCCTAGTTCAGCCCACGGTATCTTTGAGGAGGTTTCCCTAACAGATATGCATACGGATTGGAGAATTTTTTTGGTATTGATGAGCTTATTTGTTTTTGTATGTGTTTTCATTTGCTTCCTTAGAAAGGGTTCCTCCTCTAGACATCTAATACCCTTACTTTTTTCTCTAATTAAATTTCTTCTTATATAAATAAACTTTTAGATTATTTGGAAATGACTTCTGCTAATTTGTGTCTTGAATAGCCTGAGATGTAGGTCAAGGGATGATTGAAGTGGCATTCACTCTAAAGACGGCAGTGTGGGAGATTTTGGGATAGTATACCTAAATTCTATACTTTCCAATTAGTATAATTGCGCCTCAATGCAATGCAGATTTTTTTCAGCAATCTCAATGAATGGTCTATTATCTATTAATGCTGGTGGCTACACATTTTTTTGCCATTCGTTCCATAGAATACCGTTTCTGTTGTTCATGTTTCATAGAACCTTGTAGGTTTAAACAAATAAGCACACAATATTGTCCATCCATGTGTACTGATGATGCTTCTATTTCCTCCTTAGTTAACTCAGTGACTTACTTTCTATAGCATTATTTGTTTCCCTCCCTCGGTCCCCTCCTTCATTTTGGTGATCGTCTTGATATCACTGGCAATTTTAATATACCATCTGCACAATTTACAATGGTCACTATTAATGAAGGAAAATGTAACTTTCATGCCATTTACATTTTGTAATTTACAGGCTCTTGAAAGCTTTCCTCAGACGGCACAGCAAGTTGAATCAGACCCCTGCTCTTCAGATTGTAAAAGGAGCTTTCTGGATGATTTCTCAGATATCGATAGTTTCTCCGATAATGAGGTGGTCTCCTGTCTTTCTGCTTTAAAGTTTGGTGTCTAGACTTCCTGTGAGTTCGTTCATCTCATCACCATACATGATGCATCCATGTGACATCTGGAATTATGCAAAGAAATAATCTACTTGCAGGTTATGGCTTGCCTAATGGTTATTTTGCAGGAAATTACAAAATCTGTATCTGAGGATGATGGTAAATTCTTGTCCTTGCTGAATATGGGATACGATGCGGATGAAGCCTCGATTGCCTTACAAAGATGCGGTGTGTAACAGGATTCAGTCTTAATTTAATATAGCTCATTAGCTTGTTATTTTGCACAAATGCCCGAACCTTTTTGCTTTTGTTCTTGCTGTTGGTTGAATGATATACAAATTTACTTAAATTCCAGTACCTTCGTGCGATTCCCCTGGGAAAAGCCAAAAGACATATACGAAGGAGACATTCAACGAGTCTTACTGCTTGAGATTCTTTATATTATCATTTTTTTATAAATCATTTGCTTTTCTGTAGGGTTTAACGACTTGAATTAAAATTTATTTGTCAACTTTTTTTGAGATTTTATTGGCATTCTAAGCATTAAGTTTTGTCACTTTCCTAAAATGCTTTCAATGAATGCTTTTCTGAATGAGAAGTCCTTACCAGGTCCATGTCGTAGATTTAGACATGAGAAGCTCCTTTCTTTTTGATACTGATAAATAATTCTTCCAACACTGTTAGGCTTCAGTCTACATAGCATGTGAAATAAATTGAATTAATAAACAATGATGGAAACCTCGTGAGAACATTCTGTTCCTTGTGTTTATTTTTTGGTTTTAAATGATATCCATGTCTTTTGAATCTTTTATTTTCCATATTCTTGGCCTTCTTATTCTATTGAACCGGCAGGTCAGGACTCCTCTCTTGTAGAACTAGTAGAATTTATTGATGCTGCTCAAAAGGCGAAGGCCCTTATAGCAGAACTACCCCCTGCAGACAAGGTAGCATCTTTGTATCTTAAGATGATTATAAACAAATTTCTATATCCTTAGAAAAAAGAAAATAGTAATTAATATAGAATTTCAAGAATGTCATGTTTTCTACTTAGAATTCTGATGGCCCATTACCTATTCTGTCGATTATTTCTTGTCTCGTTTATTAGGATTTATGATAAACGGTTTTAATCTTTATTTTCACAGCCAAGGTGCAGTGACTATTCTAAGCAAAAGAAGCGAAGATTTTACAATTATGAGGTGTTGGGAAGGAAAAAACCTAATAGATTAGAAAGGAAAATTCTCGGTGAAGATGATGAGATTCTTCGTCTTCCAAAACCAATGATTGGTTTCGGGATTCCTACTGAGTCTTTTACTGTAACGCATAGAAAACTTCCAGAGGCTGCCATTGGCCCTCCTTTCTTCTACTATGAGAACGTGGCACTTGCACCAAAAGGTGTTTGGCAAACAATTTCAAGATTCTTGTATGACATTGAACCAGAATTTGTGGATTCGAAGTATTTTTGTGCTGCTGCCAGGAAAAGGGGCTATGTTCACAATCTCCCCATCCAAAATAGATTCCCTCTTCTTCCACTTGCACCACGCACAATACATGAGGCACTACCCTTAACAAGGAAATGGTGGCCCTCATGGGATCCTAGGACTAAACTTAATTGTTTGCAAACATGTGTTGGTAGTGCAAAATTGACTGAAAGAATTCGTAAAGCTTTGGAAAAGGAAAACTATGATGATGATCCACCTCCACATGTCCAAAAGTATGTCCTTGATGAATGTCGGAAATGGAATTTGGTTTGGGTGGGAAGGAATAAGGTTGCCCCACTGGAACCTGATGAAGTAGAAATGCTTTTGGGTTATCCAAGGAACCACACAAGAGGAGGCGGAATAAGTAGGACTGACAGATATAAATCACTTGGTAATTCATTCCAGGTATGAAAATCTTCTCCTGATCTCTGTGGTTTAACACAGCCTTCATTAAGGTCCTCTAGGATGCAGCAGTGAAGGAGAAATGTAAATTATGTAATGCTTCTTCGATGGTGTTATTTCGTCAGATTCTGAAAAATGTCATCAAAATACCAGAAGTTATTTACTGTACTGTTAATGTGTGCGTTTTAGTTTTGCATGGTATTCAATGAAAAAAGAGTGTAGTTCTGGTAATAAGTGAGCTATTAAATTATCATAGACTGTGATATTGCCTTAGAATTTAAGTTTTACACTTCAGTTATATGAGTCAATTAATTTAATAGTTTTGATACTTTTAATTAGAGTATTTAATAAAATTTAGTTTGAGGGAATAGCATATCTATTCAAATAATAGATTCTGATTTTTAAATTATTTGGGGTAATGTTCTCTCATCAAAGGTGGTAGTGTAGTGTGGTCACGTATAAATTTCCATGTATTCCCTTGCTGTACGTGTCTCTTTTCTCACAGGATCAACAAATTTCAGGTTGATACAGTGGCTTACCATCTATCAGTTCTGAAAGGCTTGTTCCCCAATGGCATTAATCTTCTTTCTCTGTTTTCTGGCATTGGCGGTGCAGAAGTAGCTCTTCATCGGCTTGGTATCCCTCTGAAGAATGTTGTGTCAGTTGAAAAATCAGACGTGAATAGGAATAGTATTAGATGCTGGTGGGAGCAAACAAATCAGAAAGGTAATTTAATTGACTTTGATGATGTACAGCGACTAAATGGTGACCGATTGGAGCAGTTAATGAACTCATTTGGGGGTTTTGATCTTGTTGTTGGTGGCAGTCCATGTAATAACCTTTCTGGTAGCAATAGGTACAGCCGAGATGGACTTGAGGGTAAAGAATCGTCCCTCTTTTTTGATTACTTTCGTATTTTAGATTTAGTGAAGTGTATTATGACGAAGAATTAATAACTGCTAAAATAAACATGAGTTTCTGGTTCCTTTCTTCTTCTTTTTTTTCTTTTTGGTAAGCTGGTTTTTGGTTATTTAACCTAAACATTTTGGATCGACCTATATATATATATGTATGTATGAATGTATATATATATATATATATATATATGTATATTTAGCTTAAACATTGTTAATAGACTGGCCATCTCACCCCACTTCTGTAGCTAGAAAAATGCAAGGGCTTTCAATGAAAAATATTGATTTCCAAATTTGTGATTTAAGATTAGTACTTAATTGTACTTGGTTTGTGTTTCATGGGTTCTTAAATTACACGGGTAACGAGTTTTTTTTTTATTTTAATATAAAATAGAGTAAAAAATAAGATTTATAAATTTTTTTTTGAAATAATTCATTAATTAATGCACAAACAAACAAATCGTAAAGATAATATTTTTTATTAAAGTAACTATAATTCTTTAAATTTTATGAGATTTTTGTAAAAATATTTATGTGAATCCAGCAAAGCTGAAAATGAAATTATCATGAATGAGAATCAAATTTCCCTAATCCAGGAGTTCCATGGAAGCACTTCATCTTATTTGTCATAATTATAAAATACAGGAATTAAAACCCTAAATCTCCATATATGGATGACCCTTGGTGCTTACAGGCAACCGGCCATTTATGACTTAACCACGGTCAAACTGCACCGATAACCACGGTCACGGAGCCAACCTATCCCTTCCGTATGCCGACGAGGCGACCAAAATCTGACTCCTATAAATAGCCGTCCTGCCGATATTCTGAATTCCTCTCCCACTTGCGCTACGCTTCTTTCCCATAGGAAGCGTTACTTTTCTCTGCGAAACCGTAGGGATCCACGACCCGAAAATCGGAACCCGAGAGCTTGGCCTGGAGAGAGAAAGCAGCTCTTCAGAATTTGCTACCGCTTATTGCATCTATTCTTCCTTCAACCGTTCAACGTCCCTCAACCAGACCTCGTTAGGTACAAAATTTTATTTCTGTGTTTCTCTCTTACGTTACTGAGTCCGTTTCATATTTCCTCAGATCTGATTGCGTAACTATATGTTATGCTTGTGCGTTTGCGTCACCATATAATATGATGGAGTACAATTAAATCTAGGGCCTTCTTCAAGTTTGTTAGATTATGATTATCTGAGATGGGTTTGTGCTGCTTGTAATAATTTTCCTCAAGTCTTGGGGTTTGAGGATTCACCGCGAGATTTGGGTTGTCTTAATGCTATTTATGTCGTCAATTCATAGTAAAGATTACCTACTTCGCTGGATTGGTGATGCAATGTTTCTGAATGTATCTTTGGGTTCAGTAGCAGCGTCATCCGTACCCATTCGAAGGCGTTGTTCTGTGTTGTGGTAAAACTCGGACGTTAGCTGAAAGTGTTGTCGATTGGGATTCAGCTAACTCACAGTGATTATCTTATAGCTTGTTACGTACTGAGTTTTATCTGAGATTTTTGTCTTGGAGAATTGGATTGATGATTTATAGGGGTTGGTTATGAATCATTGAATGCTTGATTTGGGTGATTATGTATGTTAAACAGCTATTGTCATGTGGTTAAATGTAGGAATCGATAATTTAGTGTCAATGGTAATTAAACCTTTTGAAGATAATTGTTTCTTAGGTTGGATTAGATTCCTTGTTTTCACTAGAAACCATTGTGAAGCCAAGCATTTTTTCTTTGTTATCTTATCACTAATTTATAAAGTTCTGATTCTGTTATTTTCATAGAATTTTATTGCTGGTTTCCTTGCAATGGCCACCACTGCAACAGCCTCTGCAATGGGTCCACGATATGCACCGCCGGATCCAACACTTCCTAAACCATGGCGGGGACTTGTTGATGGTAAGACTGGGTATCTTTACTTTTGGAATCCTGAGACTAATGTCACCCAATATGAGAGGCCTACAAGCTCAGCTCCCCTGCCCCAGTCTTCTCCAGTGCCTAGTTCTTCTGTTCAGGTTCAACAATCATCACAAGGGCTGCAACGTGGCCACAGTCCTGATTTTAATGATAGGTATGATAGAAGCAGCAGCGGTGTATCAAACCTTGAAGCTGGATCACGGAACCATCAGGTTTATACTGTTCTGTCTCAGTTTTATACCCTAAATGTTGACATAACCCGTGGCACATGTAGTATTTTGTAATTCATGTAGTTGTACAAAAATTTCTGCCTACTGGTAATACCGTAATAGCTTCAGTTTGGTGTCTTCATATCTCATCAAACAACATTATCACAACTTTTTGGAATTACCAAAAATGACTGATCCAGATATCCGTTTTGATGATAATGAGATGAAGCTCTTCTTCTCTGAACTTAAATGTTGAGCTTTAAAGGCATGTCTTGAGCAATTTGATTCTTTTCTTCCCCAAATGGGGTATTAGTGACATGTCTGGTATGTTTTGTTAGTTGTTGGAAACATGGAATTTTGGAAGGAAAAAATGAATGCATAATCTTGCTTAATAATGGGAGGGGGTTTGAAAAGTAAGCATGAATCAATTCAATATTGCTCTCTATCCTAATAGACCTTTTCATTTTGCATTAGAGTGCGAAAGGTGGAAGTTTTAGTTCTCATAATGTTCCAAATGGGATGCATGTTGCTGTGAATGTTAACTCTTCTACCAGAGGGCATGGAGAATCAGATGCAGGAACTGTATTATCTCCTAGATCTTATCGTCGACGGCATGAAATAACTGTTACTGTGAGTGTATATATACTACGATGCAACTATAACTATATTAAACTACTTTGTCATCGCAAAATGTTCATATATATGTTTTGGAAGTGTAAAATGAGAGTTGAATTATACCTTTGGATGATGATATTTGGAAAATTTACTCAAATAGTTGAATACTGCTCCTGCTTGTGTTTTTCTCCAATAAATTGGCTTTACTAGGTTCTTTTTAAATGTTTTACAGGGAGATAATGTGGCTCCCCCTTTTACATCATTTGGGTCTACTGGCTTTCCATCTGAGATTCTTAGGGAGGTATCAGCTTCTATTCCCTTTACTTCTTGTTGTCTTTTTTTCCCCCTTCAATAGTGACAGTTTGGAGGATATGTAAGATTCATGAGTTATATGACCTGAGTTTTTCTAGTGCAAAACTCTCTGATTCCTGGAGGTCCAATTTCAAAGTTTCAGGCTCATGATAATATTTTGCCATCTTTACCTTTTTGTCGTAGGTGCGATATTTGCTCCTGGGGAGGAGCTAATGTCGTACGCTGGGGTGCCCTCTTTTGTGGGGCAAGCATTTAATTTGGAGCGCCCTTGTATGGTGGACCAAGTTTTTTTGAAGGGCTTTCCGAATCATCCAAGTTCGTGGCTGGGACTGTCGTTGGTCATTATTCAGTCTGCCACTTGGTCTGAACGGAAGAAGAGGCCTCCTCATATGCTAGCTTGCATCAGCAAGCATTGGTGGTATGCATAAGGGGGATAATGCTTCTTCCGGCCTAACCACTCCTCTATAAGTAAAAAAAGAAAACCAATCTACTGGATCTTCTTTTTTCTAGGTACACAATGCTGGGTTCTCTGCCCCAACACCAATTCAGGCACAGTCATGGCCCATTGCTCTTCAAAGTAGAGATATAGTTGCTATTGCTAAAACAGGTTCTGGGAAAACCTTGGGTTATTTAATCCCAGGATTTATTCATCTGAAGCGGTGTGGTAAGGACTCAAAATTAGGCCCCACTGTATTGGTACTGTCACCCACAAGGGAGTTGGCAACTCAGATACAAGATGAAGCTGTGAAGTTTGGAAAATCATCTAGAATTTCTTGTGTAGTAAGTTTCTTGTGGCTCTAACTATTTTATATTTTAGCTCAGCCTATTTTTTTCTGTGTTTGCTGATATTACTTTCTACTTTCATGCATCTGCATACACATTGTAAATGACTTTTTAGCAGTCTTCTAGAACATTGGAAACTCAATCAAGTGTCATGGTTAAAGCATCTTTGTTAATCAGATTGCATATTGTACAATGTACCCTGATTCTCTCCTATTATGACTTGCCTACTTGTAATTTGGTTTATTTGAATTTGTGATATTTTTCCTCATAGTGATGCATACAAATTATAAACTAGAAATTAGAAAAGCTGGCTGCGGTTTATTGTCTTTAACGTGCTTGCCTGCTGATAGATCATGATATTGTTTGGTCTGTGCTAGTGTTTGTATGGGGGAGCACCAAAGGCTCCTCAATTGAGAGACATTGACCGAGGAGCAGATATTGTGGTGGCAACTCCTGGCCGCTTGAATGATATTCTGGAGATGAGAAGAATTAGTCTTCATCAGGTCTCTTACCTTGTGCTAGATGAGGCTGACAGGATGCTGGACATGGGTTTTGAACCTCAAATAAGGAAGATTGTGAAGGAGGTGCCTACTCGCCGGCAAACGCTCATGTTTACAGCAACCTGGCCTAAGGAGGTTAGGAAAATTGCAGCTGATCTACTTGTCAATCCTGTCCAGGTTAACATTGGCAATGTTGATGAGCTTGTTGCTAACAAGTCCATTACTCAGGTTTGAGATCTACTATCAGTGATCTTAATTTGAAACAAGATACTTTCTCTTTTTTTAACTGGCAATCTGGCAGCCCTCTTGTTCTGTCAAATACTCTGGTTTCATTAAATAGTATGTTTATGTAATGGACATCTCATTTGAAGTTGTCTAATTATTACACATTCCCATGGTGTTATTATGACAGCATGTTGAAGTATTGGCACCGATGGAGAAACACAGACGATTGGAGCAGATATTACGGTCACAGGATCCAGGATCAAAAATAATTATTTTCTGTTCTACCAAGAAAATGTGTGATCAACTTGCTCGTAATCTTTCACGCCAGTTTGGAGCAGCTTCTATTCATGGGGATAAGTCCCAGCCTGACAGGGATTATGTGTTGAGTCAGTTTCGAACTGGGAGGTCTCCTGTGCTTGTAGCCACAGATGTAGCTGCTCGAGGACTAGACATCAAAGACATTAGGTTGTTGACTAATAATTTGTTTCATGATATTTTAATTCTTATTCCCTGAGGTGAATGTAGGCTTTCCTAGAAATCTGTGTGCTGGGTCATGTGCATGTTCATAACTTATAAAAGCATTTGTTTTCCATCCTATTTGGGAGTAACCATCAACATGCTGTTTGTTACAGAGTGGTTGTGAACTATGACTTCCCTACAGGAGTGGAGGATTATGTTCATAGGATTGGAAGGACAGGGAGGGCTGGAGCCACTGGCTTAGCTTATACATTTTTTGGGGACCAGGATGCTAAATATGCTTCAGATCTCATCAAAGTATTGGAAGTTGCAAACCAGCGAGTACCTCCAGAACTTCGTGATATGGCATTACGTGGTGGTGGGATGAGCAGCAGATCCAGACGATGGGGTCCTCTTGGCCATGGGGGACGGAGTGGTTCTGGATATGGTGGAAGGGGTAGTGATTCAGGATATGGTGGAAGGGGTGGGCGGGGAACCACACCTTCTGGCCGAGGTGGAGGCCGTGGATTTGACAATGACTCACAGAGGTCAGTTTAGTATGGCCCTTGAATCTATGAATGCATGTTTCTTTATACCCTTTTTTATGTCAGAGTATTTTAGTATAGCCAAGAAATATTAATGCTATTTTAGATGTTTAAGTAGTGGTTCCATTCTTTGATTTAGAAATGATCGTGGTTACTATGGTCATGACATGGATAACCGTGGGAAATATGATAGAGGACGCAGTCATAGCCGAAGCCCTGATAGGGGATCAAGTTGGGGCGATCGTGGTAAAGGCTTCAACCGTGACCGCAGCCACAGTCACAGCCCTGACAGGAATGACAAGGCTGCACCACGTCACAGTTTTCACAACACAATGATGGAACGTGGTGGAGGGGACAGTGATCGCAATAAAAGCTTTAATAAGGACCAAACCCATAGTCGTAGCCCTTATAAGCACGAGAGAGCTCCACCAGTTTATGAACGTTCCCCAGTTTACAGTTTCCATCAATCAATGATGGAACAAGGTAGAAAAGGTTCATCCTCTCCTCATGGTGGTAGGTCAAATAACAGTTCTCGGCAAGATTGGAAGGGATCGCCCAGAAATAGATTGGATGAAGGAAGATATGGTGGATTTCATTCTTCCTTCCAAGGAGAAGAGGAGGAAGGGATGATTCCTGATGAAGAAGGTATTATTCCTCAAGATGATGGCCTATATCAGGTGGCAGAGTAGGATCTGTGTTTCCATCATACCATTTTTTGTAAGGTTTTGAAAATGTTTCGGTAAATTTGGTCTACCCTTGTAAACGGAGGAAGGGTATTGTTGCTTGGACAAAGGTAACTTACGATTAAGTTGTGGATTTCATGGTAAATGTATTTTTTGTGGGGCTGGAGGTAGAGCCAAGAAATGGCTTTAAGATGAAGGGACTCCAGTTACGAATGTTGTATTTTTTTGGTATTCTAGTAAATTTCTACTAGTTCATATATACGTTGTTTGCACGCCATCAATTCAAAGAAGTTACTCAGCTACTATAGGTTCTATTTTTCTAATGTAAATATCAGGTGGCAGATATGTTTCAGAAGCAGAGGAAAAGTAAGTGAGAATGATTCTTTAATGCCCACTGCTCTCGCATAATAAATCAGCGTCTCCATAAGGCTTTCGTTTCAATCTGCCAAGGTCTCAGTTGTACTGTAAGTAACCTAGTGAATCCTTTCATTTTGTCTGAGAAATGTTCTTCCTCAATTTGTCAATGTACATTTTGCTTGAGGGATTCATAAGGAAATGGGAATAGGCGCAAAACAAAGAATACAAACGTTAATTTAACATTAACCACAAATTAAAAGGTAACATGTTTATTCTATCAGTTAAACATGTATTTAAGTTTGTTTAGCTATCTTCAATAAGATAATAATACATCACTTGGGTAATTAAGATAACTAATCTTAATGAATTAAAATTAAATTTAAGTGAACAAATATTATCTACAAATAATTGATGTTTTCTTCGTTTATTCATTTTAACCTTCCCAATTTCACTCGACCAACTACATCTCAAGTGACTTTTTTTTTTTCTGTTTTTGTTTTAATAAGAGAAAATAAACCTTTTAATTTTGGCTTGGATAGGAATTGGACATTTGGCAATTTTTTTTTGGTTTTACATTAAGCATGCAAGAAACCGTAGAACAAGGACGCATTGCGTTTGTTGGGCCTGGTAGCAATCCACTGAGGCCCAATATGGGTTCAATGAAGAGTTCTCCTCAACCTCTCGGTTGTCGCCGGCGAGCCTTGGGTGGTCAGTGTTTTCTCTTGTGCAAATGTTTCCTTGGTTTTGAGCTCCTGCGCCTTTGCTTTTGTATCTCACGGTTAATATTTATATGTAAACCAAAATATTTTTAAATAAAATTTTAATTCTATTTTTAGATCTCTAAAATTTTTATTTGATTATTTTCTTTTGCAAAATATCATTGTTTACAATAATTAATTATTTAGAGGACAAATGAAATAGTTCCATTATTTTTACATCATTTTTCCTTTATATCACTGTTCTTAAATAAAGAGTGAGGGGAGTAGATTACCTGGCTTCCTACGAGGGAAGTTAAGGAAATCAAAAGAGAAATATAAAATAAAATTAAAGAAGAGAAAATATTAATAAGAAAAATGTGAGACTTTTATGTCAAATTTAAATATAAAATAAAAATATATTAAAAAATTAATAAAATTAAAAAATATAAAAGCCAAAGACCCATACCCCTATGCAAAAATATAATCCTTGCGTAAAGATTGGGATTTCGATCCTTACATCTCTCTATCTCTTTGAGCTATTTTATATTTTAAATTTAATTTACAGGTCTCATATTTTCTTTCACTTACTTTATAATTCTCTCAAATCTATTTCATTCTCCTTCTCTTTTTTAGTATCTATAAGGATGAATTTAAATTCTTTAACATTTAAAATTAAAAGTTAAACTGACTAAAGTAAGAGATAAAAATAAAATAAAAATAAAAAATGTTAGTGAAAGAAAAAAAAGACATACAACTTAGATATCTATGTAAAATAAAAAATAAAGAAAAAATTACTAAAATTAAAAAATAGAAAAATTAAGAGATTCAATTCCTAGAAAAAATTGATATGATGAAGTGAGTGGGGTTAAAAAATGATGCGGCGAAATTCTTAAAACAAAATTATAGCCATTAGAGGAATTTGTTTTGGTAGGTAGAGTCATAGGAGATTAGAGGATTTTTTTGGCTTGTAGTTCCAATTTCTTTAGCATCTTATTAGCAAACATGAAAAGCTAACACTAATTACTTATAAGTTTTCTAATTTTGGGTACCAAATTCATGTGATATGTACAAGCAGTTGATCGAGTGAGGCCCCTTCTTTATTGTAATTAGAAAAGTCTATTCTTTGTATCTCATTTTTATATAATATTCATATTTTTTAGTATGAATTTTTAAATTTATTAAAATTTATAATTCAGTTATAAAATTTAATAAATTTAATAATATAAATTTTATATTATAAAATTTAAATAAAAAATAAAATAAAAACACTTATTATAATTTATCAATGAAAATGTTATAAGTATTTTGAAACAATGTATATTCCTCTAACTTTTAGACATTAAAAAAATAAAAAAATAAAAAAATATATAATTTGTGTACAAAATTTATATGTTAACATATCATTATCTTTTATCCAAGTAGCATATAGCATGGTTCTTTTATAAAGAAATAAAAAAAAAATTGGAGTATAAATGAATTTAATTAATTATTTTGAGATGGCAGTGGCATTAAGTTAGTTACCAACAAAGACAAGGGTAAAAGTAGAAGAGTTAGTCTGAGAAATAAGTGCCTATCTTTATGTGCTTCGCAACAGTAGTAAGTCATGGTCAAGCCAAGCCCTTCCCAAGTTTCAACCGCATAGAAAGCCGAAACGGCAAAATTTGTGGTCACGGGCTTCACTCTCAATAGACAACCTGAAATTGGGTAATGCCATTAAAAGCCCCATGAATTTTGGATGACCATTTTTTTTTAATTTTATATTTAAATTTATTGATAATTTTTTAAATTATTTTTCTTACTCTTAATTTTATTTTTATATCTCTCTTAATGAACACATTTATTTGGGCACGAAAAGGTACAGATCCGTTTTCTTCTTACACATTATTGACAGGCCAAGATCTCTTACAATAACTGCAGGGGAAAGTAATAATAAAAAAAATTATATATTAAATTATAAAAAAATAAAAATATTATTAAAGTAAGACAAAGATAAAGTTAGAGGATTTGATTTCATTGGTTTCATTATCAACCTATTTTCTCCGATCATCTGTTATTTAAAGTTAATGTATAAAAATTAAAAAAATCATTAAATAATTTTAAATACTCTCTTATCATCTTAAATTACCTTTTTATAAAAAAAAACTCAAAGCAAGATCGAGAAATAAATTTAGTTGGGCATTAAATATGGATAGTGATTATGATGAATGTAAAATTGAAAATAAGTAATTGATGTTGCTTTAGTTTTGAGAAAGTGACAATTAAAGATGACTAAAAACTATCATAAGTTGGCACAAGTAATAGATACTTTGATCCTTTAAGTATATTATTATAAATTTGATCTAAATTATGTATGAAGAAAGTTTATTTAAAAGAGGATTATTTGTTTTAATAGTTTTTATTTTTTTAAAAATTAGTCTGTTGCTTTCTGGTTAAGAAAATATTCTAAAATAATCTAAAAAGAAAATGACTGAAAAAAATATTCTAAAACGATAATTACGTAGACTAGAGTGAGTAATATATAGATGCTGCAATGTTATATTATCTACTACCTCACTATGCCATTGTTGCGCTTTCTTGTAAGCTAGTCCCTATGTTCCTAAATAATTGTTGCAAAAGAATTGAAAAAACGATTCAATTTTCTTAATATTAAAAAAGTTCCTTTCTTTACGCTTCTAATAGGAAAACTTAAATATACTAAAATTCAAAAAGATAAAGCTGACAGATGTTGTTTGAGCATTTAGTCGAGACAAGAATAAAATTCGAAGAAAAAATTATTAAGCCTTGATTATAGAATAATAACGCTTAGAATGGAACAAGAAAAAAAAGACTACATTATTTTAGTTATAATATAAATAACCTCTCTACATTTTTACTTTGCTGTAAAAGTTTAAAATAAGGAGAAGTTCTTCTTATTTTATGGTCAGATTAGACTATCAACTTCAGTGAAAATTTATAGATTACATGTCAATGGAGGGTTCTTGCAATTAAATCTAAGTCATACAATTATCATGAGTTAACAATTAATCATATGAACTAACCCTCGTTAACTGTAAAGCCTCTCTTTTATATCTACTAAGAAGGTTCAAAACATTATATGAACAGATGTCACACTTTGATTTAAACCCAAAATTTTAAAAGGATAAACTCTAAAGCAATAACTGAAGGATATCAAGCTCTAAAATGCTCCCCCCAAAGATAAGAGAGTTCACAAAATCATTTACAACTCTCTAATTTCCTCCATTTTCTTCTTGATCTCAACCATCTCCTCCAAATTCTCACTCTCTTTCACCTTCATTTCCCCCACGCATTATCTCAACCCCACGTCACTCAGTCCACAAGCATTGGTGGTGCACCCTCATTCAGAATAGGAATTTGAGAGTGGTGGCCATTGCTATTGTCATTGAGCCATAGTTATAAAATGTGTATCAAATCGGCCTATTTGATCAGTTTGATTGAGAATTATTGGACACATGCCCAATTTGATTAGAGTTTCACTATTCTTAAAATTTTATATTTATTTTATTTTACAATACAAAATTTAAATTGTTAAATTTATTAATTTTTATAAAATAAAATTATTGTACTCAATAAATTATATATATATATATATATATATATATTCAAAAAGTGACCTTATAATACTCTTTAATGCATATTAGAACAACCCATATCATTAATTACTCTTTGAACACCCAAGACTAATGTATTTTTCAACAATACTAGGCACGATATATCTTCACTGGTTTTAAAATTGTAACATTTAAGCATACATAATTGTCACCCTATAAATGCAATTATTATAATCAACTCCCTTAAAATAATTCAAGAAAAGAAAAAATATCTAGACTACTATAGTATAGGAAGGAACACGTCACCATAAAAGAAACTCAAGTAGTAAGTATAATATAAAATAAATATTAATTTTAATAAATTATTCAGTTTTGTTCGATTAAAATTTGTTTTTTAAATTGAGATTCAACAACCGAATCAATTAATTTCTAGAAAAATCTAATAAATCCATCTAATTAACAAATCAGTTTTGATTGATTTTAATTGAATCAGCTCAGTTCAAGTTGGAACTAGATTTAAACAACCCTTACCTTGTTGGAATGCTTCGATTTTTTTTTACCCCATTTTGATCCTTTGCTCGCCGATGGCCATTGCGGCGGTGATGAGAGGAGGTAAAGGTGGACTTGTGATCAGAAAGTGATGTTTTCATCAGTCATCGGGTTAAGCAAAAATGTGCGAGCAACTAGCAATAATAAAATTGATTGATTCACATCAATTTTCACAGGTTAATTAAGTGCCCGTTTAGACTAGTTGTCAGGAGAATTAATTTTGTATAAAATAACTAAAAAATATATATGTACATAAAATTTGTAGGCTTATTTAATAAAATGAATGATGCAAATATTTTTAATAGAAATAGTGTAACCTATTGGCCTTTTACTATAAAAATTAATTTTAAGGTGACAAAACAGGCATTTCTAATTAAAATGCTTACTTGAATTGACTATGATGAGTCAGGATATTGATTGAACCATCAAATTCAAGCTGAGTTTAAAAAGACTACCACCAACTTGAAGCTCAAGCACAAGAAATGATAGTAAAGACAAATTTGAATATTTCCATGAATAGCTTAGTTTCAATCTGGGAAAATTTTAGCTTAGATTACTATGTAAGTTATCCAAATCAAAAAAATAACACATTTTCATCAGCTGTAATGGCATCTGTTGAATTCATATATGCTTAGTTTATGCTAATTTTTTTTTAAATTTTATTATTTTTACAAATTAAATACTATTAAAAATTTATTATATCTCATAATTTAAATTACAAAAACTAATATATTTAGTTTTGCATATTTATTTTTATGAAAATTTAAGAAGTTTATTTTATAAGATCAATATTTTTCATTTCTTTTTTTTATCATAACATGTTATCCACGAGTGCCTTTGATTCCTCTGAAATTTTTTCGTGAGACACAAAAGCTTTTTTAACTGTCTCATCATTTACTTTTACTTTTAATAAAAAAACTCTAAAAATGCCAAAAAGAAAATGAAAGTTTTTTAAAAATAAAAAGCAAACCCCATTTTTTCTCCCGGGCGACCAAGTATTGAAGCTCAATAGTCACATAAATTGCAATCTGAGCCGTAGGATCTAGGCAGTTCAATATCTACATGTCAAGTGGGGTCCACACCTTACTTTTCCATTCCAAGTCCTGATAAGAATCCCCACCCCAACCTCTCACATTATATTTAAAGTCCTGATTAGAGACCACCTTACACCTTCAAGCCTTCTACAGTCATACAAAGATTTCTGTCACTAACTTGCCAGCTTCTCTCACTCTCAAGTCTCTATTTGTCTAGCATGGAGTTTGAAGCGAACCTCAGAAAAGATTTCCCCTTACTTTCGGGCCTTTTGCCGGAAAATCCCATGAAACCAGAATTCCCAACCATGGCTCCCTTACAAAGCTCTACACTGAATAACAACAACAGTAACAACAGTACCAATGACTTCTTTTACGATTTTCAGCAGCATTCCAGCACCTTGGTCAATGGGTCCAACCCAAGTTTTACAATGGTGGGTCCTGTTTCCTCTGGGTTGATCCCTGCAATTAACGCTTCTGGTGATCCATTTGAGGCTTATGCAAATGGGTCCTTCATGAGGGATTTTGTTAGCACCTCCCACCCCATTTCCCCTTTCGCATCAAACAGCAGTATGAATGCATTGCA